>CM068380.1:10901508-12146850 GCA_034770075.1 Aralia elata
AAGAAAAATTCTAAGAAGGCAAAAGGAAAGGAAACTGATAAAAGGTAATAAAGAATAAAACTAATGCGTATAGCAAAGGAGTTTTGCTTCCACTGTCAATAAGCCTGGACATTGGAAGAGAAAACTGCAAGGAATTACCTGCAAGAGGCAAAGCAGAAAAAAGCTTGTTGAAAGCTTCAGCTACCGGAATTAAAAAAAAACAGGTTTATTCATGATTGAAATAAATCTTTCTGTAAAGTTCAAAATTCTACTTGGGTAATAGATTACCGGTTGTGGTTCTCACATATGCAAATTCCATTGCAGGGAATAAACAAAAGTTAGACAGGCTAAAACCAAAGGAGAAGCTATACTCTACGAGTGGAAAATGGAGCAAAAGTTGCTGCACTTAGCTGTGGGGAACTTAATTGTTTAGCCACTCGCCTACGGGAAAATCTATCCAATTTAATAAATTGATAATTATGTACCTGTTTCCTCATCAAATACATTATAATCTATTTCTACTGTTGGACAAAGAAGAGATTCGCTGTTATATTTAAGAACCAATGGTTAGTTTCTAATTTATAATAATTAATGTTTTTGTTTGGAACTGGTTAGCTTAAATGATGGACTTTACTCTTACTTGACTTAACAAAGAAAAATATTTTTCAAAATTGAACAAACTTGTAAAAGAAAAAGAGATGAAGTAAATCATTACTTTTTCATTTGGCACTGGTAGCCTCGGTCACATCAATTAAACAAGAATTAAACAAGTTGCATATTGATGGTCTTTTAGAAACCATACATTTCGATTTTTGAATCATATCCAACGTGTGAATCATGTCTCATGGGTAATAAAGACTAAATCTCCATTTAGTGGACATGGAGAGAAAGGTTTACAGGATGGTTTAGAGTTGGTACACACAGATGTATGGGGACCCTATGACAACAGACTGCTAGAGGAGGGTATATCGTATTTCATTACATTCAACTGATGATCATTCAAGATATTGGATATGGTGTATTTTAATGGAAATAATAAATCCGAATCATTTGAAAAGTTCAAAGAATTCAGAAGGTGAAGTAGAGAAACAAACTGAACAAAAGTGTTTAAGATTCTGTCGATCAGATCGAGGGAGGAGAATACTTGGAGCCAATGAGATTTTCTTAATCATCCTAAAAGAAAATGGTAGTCTCTCTTCAATGGACGCCTCCTGGTAACGTCCTCAATTAAATGGTGTATCTGAAAGAAGGAATCGGAACCTTGTTGAGACAATGGTGCGGTCCATGATGAGTTTTTCACCGACCTTCCAATAGTCATATCCATTGGGTCATGCCCTAGAAACGCTGGCTGCAATATCTACTTAACAACAAGATTTCCCATCAAAAATCCCGTCCCTAAGACTCCATATGAGATGTGGACAGGGAGGAAAAAAAACAAAAAAAAAAAAAAAAACAAAAACCCAGTCTTAAAGCATTTAAAGAATTTGGGTTGTAAACGCCTTATGTGAAAAAGAAGTTTACAAAGTGTGACAAACTTGAGGCTAGATCCTACAGAAGTGCAAATTTGTGGGGTATTTCCCCCCCCCCTTAAAGAAAGATTTAGGATAGATTATCTAATAATCCTACACCGAGCAAAAGGGGTGTGTTTGCCAAACACTCGCTAACATTTCCTTGGAAAAAGAGATTTATCCCTTGTAGGGGCTAGTGGCAGAGAAAATAGAATCTTGAAGAAAATTACAAGAACCACAAAGTACTACAAGATCAAGTGGATGAACATTTTCAAGTAGATATTACTTTCATGGTACCACAACCGAGTCGTAATAAATCTGAGAAGAGTGCCCGAAAAAACTCCTAAAAGGTAATACACTTAGCAGAGAAGAGGATGGATGAGGTACGCAATCAATAAATGATGATTGATTCCAGTAACATACAGATGAGGCTATGAGTTATAAACACTGCTGAGAAATGGCAAATAAGCCATGGAAATTCCGTAATGGTACTGCCATGGAAATGAAAAACCCAAGTGGATGGACTTTGGGTACTATACTCTCCACCTGAAGGCAGTGGTTCCTATAGGGTGTAAAGGGGTCTTATCAAAGTGAAAAAGACTGAGGCAGATGGCAAGGTGGAGACCTATAAGGCCAGACTGGGTTTGCTAAAAGGTTTCAAACAAAAGATAAGGAGTTGACGATGATGAAACCTTCGCACACAGTAGCCCATGCTCAAGTCCATATCCGGATTTTACTTGCGATTGCAGCTTACTATGACGAGAATACGAAATCTGGCAAATGGACGTGAAAACCGGCCTTCCTCAATGGGAAACTAGATGAGGATGTAGATATGATTACAGCCAGAGGGGGTTTTGTTAAAAGGTTGGAACATATCAAGTGTGTAAGTTACAAAGATTCCATTTATGGATTGAAGCAAGCTTTCTCGAAGTTGGAGACATCCGTTTCTGATGAGACAATCAATGAGTTTGATTTTATCAAAAATGAGGATGAACCATGTGGTGGACAAGAAAGTGAGTGGGAGTGCTGTGACATTCCTGGTATTATATGTTGATGATATATTACATATAGGGAATGACATACCGATGCTACAAATCAGTTAAAATTTGGGGTATCTAAACACTTCTCTCCATGAAGGACTTGGGAGAAACTTCCTACAACATATCTGGGGATAATGAGCTATAGAGATAGATCAAAGAGGATGCTCGGCTTGACCCAAGTGCATACATTGATTCGATCCTAAAGAGGTTTTAGTCATGCAAGAACTTCCAAGAGAGGGACTCCTCACCGATGAGATCATGGAGTAAAATCTCGCTAAGGAAATTGTCCCCAAAGACACCTAAAGAGAGAGAACGCTTGAATCAAAGATCCCCTTATGCGTCGGCAATAGGAATCCATAATGTATGGAATGATATGTACCAAGACCAGATGTTGCTTATGCACTTAGTGTAACAAGTCGATATCCAGTCTATATCCTGGAAAAGAAAAGAAGAACACTGAGGAAAGCTCGTGGAAAAACATCTTGAAGTACTTTTAGAATTAGAGAAGAAACTAAAGATGTGTTTCTAGTATATTGTGGGATGGTGGGTCTGATTTGAAACTAGAGGGCTTTAACAGACTCAAGTTTTCAAACTGACCAAGATGAACAGTTAAATCCATGTCAGGGTATGTATTTACCTTGAACTGTGGTAGCAGTGAGTTGGAAGAGTTCCAAACAGCAAAACAGTTGCTGACCTCGGTGACAGAGGCAGAGTATATAGCTGCAAGTGAAGCTGCAAAAAAGGAAGACTGTTTGGATGAAGAAAGAAGGAAGTTCATATTCTGAACTCGGGGTAGTTCCTAGCATTACTGGAAACCCGTTCCCGGTTCATTGTGACAAACACTGGAGCTGTGCAACAGGCATTAGGGAACCCAGGTCTCATCAAAGATCCAAACACGTGTTGCGGCGTATATTCATTATAATTAGAGAAATATTTGAAAGAGGGAGATGTCCACCTTAGATAAAGAGTGAGACCTCCCAGAATCAACATTGCAGATCCATTTACTAAAGCATTATCGCCAAGAATCAATTCAATCGCCATTTCCGATAAAATGCGGTATTAGATACCAAGGTGATTGGCTTTAGTGCAAGTGTGAGATTGGAAAGTAATAATGCCCCTCAAGCCAATTATATTTGATGTAATAAGCATCGTTTACTTTGTAATCTTATTCAAATATTAATAATAGAATAAAATGTAAAGGCATATTTTATATCCATGTTTAATTGGTTTGAATTAATAAATGTGATGAACCCATATGTTTTTCCGGAGCAAATTGCTTTTAGATATCATGGATGAGATCATGCTTTAGTGAGATCTAAATTCAAGAAAAGCTCAAAAACTAAAAATGTTCCTAATCGATGGATCACTAATAATTGGGGATTTACTGATCCGGATAGATTTGTAACATACTATGCTTGATCTTTAGAAAGATAATGATTGATCTCATTATCATTGTGTGAATGAAAACACTAAAGCAAGTAATGTAGGTGCTTATTTAGAGAATAAGTTCACACTGAACGTGACTCGCTTAAAGAACCCTTAAAGGAGTTTTTATGCACCCTGTCAATAGCGGAAGTTCTTAATTGATAGTTGTAACAAGTGATCCTTGGACTTGAGATCATCAATCATAGTACCTTGTGTATGTTAAGTTTATACTTTGTCATATTCCTTAATAACCTTTTAGGGTATGTCATGTAGGGTATGTACGGGGTATAATAAAGTAATACACGGAGGTAGGTTGAATGATCGACAAAGGATTCTAACCACTTTCTGATAAAGGGAAGAGAATGTCCTATGCGATTTGGATAAATGACAGACTCAAAAATCCTCTGGCCAGGGTTGAATGAAAATTAGAAAGGATGTTTCTAATTTACATTTAATCGGAGTTGTGCATTCTTAAATCGAAATGCATATGATGAAATAAAATAAGACATTGTCAGTAAATCCATGTCTTATATTTAAATCGGGACATTGGTATGGGTAGAAGGATTGAATTGTAACGGATAATCCTACTACTCGAATATGTTCTATGTGATTAAAACATTGATTTCATATTATTTCGGATAAGTCATGGATACATTATCGTAAGGTGTCCCTCATGATGTAAAATAAATATTATTTATTTATGTTTTTGAATTAAAGGAGTTTAATTCATTATAAATAATATTAGAAATTGTTTCTAATTTATTTATTCTACTACCGGGCCATAATATTGAACCTAAAAGGGGTCCACACACCGCAAAAAGAATAATAATTATATTAGAAGAAAATTGGCTTAATGATAATAAATTAAAGTATTTTAATTTTATTTAGATTGAATATAATTGAAATGCTTAATATTTATAATGAATATATTTGGAGAATATAATTGGAATTATAAATTAATAAGGAGAAATCTTATTATTATTATCATTTAATTCTTAATTAGATTAAGAATTTAATTTTAAAATGAAATTGTAAATAATCATTTATAAATTAAATGCAAAAGGTGGGCTAAGCTAATAACATGTGTTAAGTTGCGTTAAATGGGCCAAAACAATGTGGGTTAGGAGAATAAATGTTACTTTACATATTATGTAAGTAGTTATTCTTCGGTAGTATACTAATTGAATTAGGGTTTTTCCTAATTCAATCTAACCTAGCATTTATTGCACTTAGAGAAGTGCTAGAGCCTCCATCTAATGAAAGAGTTCTTGATGGAAGGGTTCTTATTATTTTTAAAGAGTTAGAGAATAAAAGATAATAAATTGGATTAGCCATCCAAGATTTCTTAGGAAATCATAATATTGTTTCTTGTTATAATCATTCTTGGTGGATTACCTCTAAGAGTGGCTACATACAACTTTGTAGCTAGTGTTTAATTCAAGGAACAAAGAGTGGAGGAGCTTGAAGAACATCAACAAAGGATTGTAAGATTGTAAGAGCTTGAAGAAATCAAGAGAGGAGTAGATCTTGTAGCGGTTACAAAGGTTGGAATCTATTAAGGTTATTATCCTCTTGTTAATCATTCATCAATTAATAGTTTTATGCATAAGGTGATTTCATAGGATAAAGGTTGCAAAAATTTTAATTTCCCATTTTTCCGTTTGCGTATTACAATTAGATTGTGATTTGCAAATCATTACAAATTGGTGCGTTTGGGTAGGTCGCGTCTTTTTCCTTCAAGGAAAATATTGTTTCATTCATGGAGTGTTTGTAATATCTTTGCTTTGCAATTTCCTTGGAACTTTACAATTTAGAATCAAGTCAGGAAGATATGTTTGTTGATAATACCAAATTGTTGATGTCCAAACGTATATAGAACTGATTATGCAAAAGTTGAACTGTTGACACCTGCTTTCTTTTGGAGTTGAAAGAAATCCTTCCTGGAATTCTTATTATTAAAGTGACATTTCAGTTTCCGACTGGAATCATTTGCCCTAATCTTTATTCCTGAGATTGCTGTTTCAAACATGTTTTATTTCGATAGGTAGTAACAGAACATTTGATTTTTTTAATTGCCTGTTTTTTTCATAATCAGATTATGTGTCGAGCCCGCTGCATCAATGGATATCACAAGTGGAAGTACACAATGAGAACAGCGAATGTCATCTTCAGTTATTATGGGTCAAAATCCTTAATTGTTTGCAGATGAGGTTGGCCACCAATAAACTTAGATTCCTCCTTCCTCAAACTCCAAGCACCCCTACTTGAAACAACTCTTGACCATCCAAATATCTCCACATCCGAGCCTACCATCAAGTTCTGGAATTCTACATATGGGGATCAGATGAAGTTAAAACTATCCACAAACCTTAGTTCCTATATTCTTGACAAGCTCTCAAGAAATGGGAAAATAAAACTCTGTGGACGACGCCTTTCTAAATTAGATGACATTAGTGGTCCACAAAGATACAAGGTGACTACAACACTGAACCTGGTGGTTCAAAAAGAGTAGAATTGGTGGGAGAACAAAGTGAGGGGTTGTCAGCACGATAGTTTGAGTTCAAAAAGGAAAAGACCAGAACTAACAGAACGCCAAAAGGAAGTGAGAACGAGCACAACAAGGAAGGGTGAGAGATTGTGATGGACGAGGTCCTGGTATTCGGACTTATACAAGCGTAGATTTCTCTCAAGGGAATGAAGAGTCACAAGAGAGCCAGGAATTCCGAGATGCAGATTCCATCTTGGAGATGTTGAGAAAAGATGGGTAAACTTTCTTGAATTTCCGGGAACTGGTTTGGCAAGGCATTCTCAGTTTGTCTAGTGGTGCATAATTAACCTACAGACCTGCCTGCTTGAGCATGTGTTTGTTATATTTATGTGTTGTGCTGTAAACTTGTAATGCCTATATGTATATAAATGTATGATGGATTTAAAGTGTGATCAATCCAACTATTTTGAGCTCGACTTTTATAAGCCCCTAATACAATTCTATCTGACACTTTTAACTTCGAGAATGAACCAAGCGCAAACCAATTGAGAAATTTGCCAATAGGCATATTGTTTTTATCAAGGAGCGTATTATTTGTGCAAATATATTCTTCTAACATTTTTAAAATGTCAACACTCGGTTAATCGGTTAATAACTCAAGAATTATGTTACGTTTGGATCGGAAAAAATGGAATTGATAAAGGAAATGAAATAGAGAAGGGAATATAATGATATGTAGAATGATTCATTTTATTCTCGATTAAAATGAGTCATTTTATATTCTCATTTAATAAAACAAAATTTTATAAATTTGACAGGAATGAAAATAGTTCATGTCCATTTTAAATGAAACAACTAAACACAATTTTTTTCATTTCATTTTCATCTTGATTTTTGCAATCTAAATTTAGTATTAATGTGAGTAGGAAAAAAATCAGAAACGACGATGAAAATGATAATATCATCTACAGATGTAAAGCGTAATTAAACCACACTCAAATTCAAAATTCGATGTATAAATTAATTTTATTTTTAGAGGCTTACATTTATCTTACCTTTATTTGTTACTGCTTCCATTTCACAAAAAACGAGGATTAATTTCTAAAATCTAAAATTCAAAAATAATTTTAATTAATGCACTAGTTAATATTACAAACTACTTTTTAAAAAAATATTATTAAGTAAAAATTGTTAACACTAAAATTAAAATACACTCACACCTCAATTTCAAATATTAAGATCACAAATCAATTAGGATTAAAGTCAAATGAAACTCTTTCGGTAAAACAGATGAATATTATTTAATTTTGGAGATAAAAAAAATTATTTTTCAGTCTAAGAATTGTCAAAATTACATTTTAAAAGCATGTTAATTCTATATTGTTTTTGTTGTAGATTTTAAATCAACAAATTCGTTGACCTCAGTTCAACTGACTAATTAAATCTATAATAAGTTAAAATAAAGTGCCGTATATCTATAACTTTGAGGCCAGTTTTTTTTATCTTTCGCGTCCTATAGCATTACATTTCAGTCTAGGAGCTCTGGAGGAAATTGGGGAAGAGACTATGAGGGAAAATTGGATAGAATATCAATTTATTATTTAATGAAAAATGTCACTGATTTATTTTTAAAAATGACAATTTAAATTATAAGTAAAAATTATGAGTTAATAGTTTTGTATTTTATAGTTACATAATTTTATAAAATATTAAATATAATGGGGTGTATGCATAAAATATAATCTGTTAAACAGAGGTCAAATCCCAAATCAGGCGCAGCTCAAACACACTTGCTCGCCTCACGCTACCCCCACCACACACACTCTACATTGACTAGTCTTTCCAAACGTACCCACCCTCCCCCATCACCCTCTCTCTATATCCATACTCTCACCGATTTGGAGTTTATTCTCTCTTTCTCTCTCTAAATCGACGAATCAAAGTGGATTTATAAGCTCTCACATAGCGCGCAGAGCTTGTATTCTCTTTTCTGTATTAAAAACTCTAGGGTTTTAAACTCCAATTGAGATTCGAATGTGCCCAGCCGAGTATAGATTGAACTAAAACTTCGAACTTAGACTTTGGACTACCAAGTTAGGGTTTTTGGATTCAAGTTCGACATTTTTCTGTGATTTTGTTTGCTGATTGGTCGATCTGTGAATGGACTCGCGAGATTAAAATGGAGTTTCCGATTTAGGTTTATTTTTGGTCTGTCTCATTTGTCTCTGATAATGGTAGGTAACAATTTGTTTAACCGTATACTTCTATTTGTGCTCTTTTTTGTTTTTCTAGTTTTTTTTCCCATTAGTACTGACTTTTGATGTTTGGAAGTTTTGAATCTTATTGTATCATAATTTTATATAATTTGGGAAATTTGGATGTCTGGACAATTAGGAATGAATTTATGTTGTAGTATTGAGTACCATTTGTTGCTTTTGCACTGGTAGTGGCAATCCAGCTGACAGATAACATGGATTGAGGTGTTCAGGGGCATGGCAGTCAAAACCAGGAGGGAAGCAAAAAAGCAAGGAGAGATTATTAACACACATTCTAATGTTAACAAATCATTTTGAACGGCAATTTGTGGCTTGCATGAACGGCAATTCTAATCCTTTTCGTTTTTTCTCCCTAATACTTTTCTCGTCCTGTAATGGGTTTAATTTTCAGATTCAATTTTATGTTTTAGGGTTCAATTTTCAAGGCTAGGGTTTATTTTTTATTCAATTTCTCAGGGTTTCCGTAATAAGCAAAAGTTGGGCGGACGAAGCTTTAATTGATACGCGAAAGGGAACATACAGTAGCTGATGTCCCAGAACAAAGAAGACTGAAGAAAACCATTAATTGCCCTCATCAACGAATCCGTGAGTTTAAGTTTCCTTACGCGATTGTTTTGTTTCAAACTTTGTATATGAATTTTCTTTTGTGAGATGGATGATTTACTCTCTCATTCTTCGGTTTCTATCTTTTCTCCCCCTTGTAATTCACAAATGCCGGATTTGGCTCCCCTCCATTACACATGTCCTCCAATTCCATTCAATACACCAATTATTTGATCTTAATAAGTTTGTTAGTAATGATCAAAATTTGTTAATAGATACTTGATGATATTAAGATCAATCTTACAAAAAATTAGAATCATAAAAAGTATTTTCACCTTTAAAAGTCTAATAAAATTTTCATCTATTGAAATTTTGATAAAAAATCCACATGGTCATCAAATGGTAAAAAAGTGTTGGATTACTTTCATTTTTGAAAACAATTATGCTATTCAATATAATAAATTAGTTGACCGGTATCGATTTCAATTATGCTATTCACAATTGTAAAAATATGGTGAATTGAATGGAATTGGAGAGAAGGTGTAATGATCCACAAATGCCCTTTTACCCAAACTAGTTCTTGGTACTAAAAATATGTATTTTTTTTCTTCGTAATTTTGATTTGATTAAAGAATGCTGAACAAAAGGGTACGTAAAAAGGGTAAAAAAAGTCAGACCTTTGATATCAAGCCGTTCAAACTAGACATTGACGATCTTATTGAGGAGTTTGCAAAGGTAAGTATTCACTTAGAAGGTATTTTTTTTGTTATTAAAATTTACTTGATTCACCGAGTAGAACCGTTCTATAAATTTTATGTGGCATTCTACTAGTTAAGTTTCATGGATTTATGAAAATTGCAGGATGAATCAACTGTGTTGGCTGATATGAAGAGAGTATGGCTTTCTAAAAAGTTCTCCTTCATTTTTGAGGCTAGGCCTACCACAAACTTGGCTTGCTTTATGCAATCACTCTATGCCCATTCCATTGGTATGTATGTGCTTCTATGCATAGTTGCTTGTAGTGTTCTTTAGCTCATCCATCTAATTAATGTAGTGCACAATGGAGTCTCTGTTTTTAGAATTTAGATAGGTGGAGCTTTTTTGTATTTTCCAAAATCAAGTATGAGCAACCTAAAAAAATGCACATCTTTAGAGTGGAAAGCGTTTTATGACTTTGAAAGGCAGGCGCCTCTGAAGCCTATACATTTTCTTCTGTGTATTCCCTTCTTTGGAAAAATTTCTCATTCACTCTCTCATTATCTTTCTACTGTTGATCTTACATTTGGTTGTCCTCTGATAAACTCATGTGCAGGTTACATGGCGTCTAGTGCATCTCTATCACGTAGACTGGGTGGGCTCTATTGTCTTTACTGCCTCCATGAGACTCAGCCATTTAAGCCTCCTTTCAGAATTTATTTGTCCCTTGGTAAGCTGCACCCTTCTCTTGAACATATTTTAAATTTAGTTTTACAAACGTCAATTGTTAGTGGTGCTTATTTTTATCGCACAAAAGTCACTGTCATTTTGTGGAGAATGATCAGCATTGTACCCTACTGGCCTCTTACATTTAGTCAATCAGTTAAATGTGTTGGTACATTTAGATAACTAGTCTAGTATGTAGGTTCACAGTATGCCTTATGTGTTCAGAAAATTGACATCTTGACTTTTTTACTAGTGGGGATTACAGATTCAAGCTTTATTAGTCTACATTCTTTAGCCAAAAGTATCTGTCCTTGTTGCCTATGCGTCTTTCTGCTATATTTTTAGTAATCATACTTTCTACTTGAATCATAGTGCCTCTGACTGATGCCTTGGTCTTTATGGTGCTTCACAAAATCTTCTAAGACGCATTTAAAGGATTTTTTTTTAATAAACTTATGTCAGAAACTACGATCAATATTAACCTGTAGGTCGTAGTTTAGATTTTCATATCACAATAAGACTTACAGAGTTACAGCTACATTTTATATTCTTAAGTAGATTAATGTAAGGTTTTGGTTAATACTGCATAAGTGTTGACCCATACCCTTTCCACCCAACACTGCGCATCGCAAAAACTATAATTTTTTATATTTCTATTCTCACTTATGCCGCTGTGTATAACCATAAACTTTATATATCAGTCCAAGTGAGAAGTCTTTCCTCTTTAACTTACATGAGGTAGTCATAAAATATACTGAAAATGGGGTCTAAAACATTTCTGCAATTTAATGTTTATTTTTTTTAGCACTTGTTCTATTTAGGGTGTATTTCTTATCCTCCCATCGTTTACCTGCTTCCTTCTACCAATAAAAATTTCTTTTAGTAGTAGAATATTATTTCCTACAGTTTTATTCTGAATTTTTGGGGAAGTCTTTGATTAATGCCTGCACAAGCAAGGCACAAACCATTAATGCAAATGTTACAATACCACGATGCAAATCTTATGCGTCATAAACAGTTTCTTAATTCTAAACCTATTCTTGAATCCAATATGTTGGTGGTAGGTCGATGAGCTTCTTCTCACTGTTTTGGGATAGAGTTTCAATATTTGCTTCCATTCGGGATTTTGCACTGGGCGCTTTTCGTGCGGTTTCATTATCTGATCTGAATAAGGATTTAATAGCTATGCTCCAATGAGGTTTTTGATGATTTTACTTGTTTCTTTTTGGAGGCCATCTTGTCCTCCAGCTCCCTTGTAATTTCTGTGTTTATTTTTAACAAAATTTCTAGTTTTTATTTTTTTATTTAAAAAAAGAAGAAGATGGCAACGGGTTTGCAAATTGGCCTAAAGCAGGTAGTTTGAATATAAACCAAGAAAATAATGTTGGAAAAATAAAAATGTGCAGCGGAAGTGTCACTTTAGTAGCTCATGGATTGGCTTATTCTTCGTAGTCAGAGAAATGGATCTAAAGAAAAAAGAATGTTTAGAGTTGTCTTAATTCATTAGAATATGGAAAAGAAAAGTTGAAGGATGGAATAAGCACTTTCCCCTCACCCCCTTTTTCTTTTACCATTTATCATCCAAAAATGGTGATAAAGAGTTGCTGGGAATAAACGTTTTTTACTCCTTTTCAGTTGTCTTGTTTTGGTTTGTCAATGTGCTTCAGTTTCCTATTACGTTTTATGTTAACATATTGACTACGAAGTAGTGACAAAATAAGCACGTAGCTTACATCTTGATGCCATAAAGAGTGTATCTGCTCTTTCTGTCTTCATCTTCCCTAGTTTCTTTCAACAATATATTTCTTTTCACATTTTTCAGGAGAGCTGAAGAGGCTTAAGAATCTTGTTATTGACTCGAAAAAGGAGAACATAAAAGTTGTATCTGCTTTAGTCAACAGTATGCTTGAAAGGAACATGTTTCTTTTTGGCTCTGTAGATCTAAATGAAGGCTCTGTAACTGAGAGGGTTTAATGAAACTCACAGATATAGAGAATGCCTTTGTTCGAGTTGCGCAGAAGAAGTATATTTTTTAACTCTCAATTTCATTTTCTTCAGTTTCAGCCTTGCTTAAAATATTGATCACGATAACATAAAATCCCTGCAGCTTTGGCTGAACTCTTGTCCCATGTTTCTTATTAGGTTATTTGCAAACAGCCGGATTGAACACCTTTATCCACATTGGACTTGGTAAGTTTTGTATTTTGAATTAAAAAGGAAGTCTATAGCATGTGGATGAGTGATTGCGGAGATGCATACCAGTAACCTGCATTGCACTTAAAAAAATATAATCGTGAATTATTCGAAATTTTTCCTAGAATCAAAGGCTTTTTTGTGATCCTGGAAATTTTCTGGAACAAGGAAAGCTCAATATTTCATTTACAGAATGCTTCATCAGAAGTAAAGACAAAATTGGATTAAGATGGTGATAACAAAATTTAAGGGTTTTTCAAGATAACATGAAATTAGAACCACCAAGTCATATATGATACTGCTGCCTTTCCTTGGGGTATGTGGCAAGTTTCTTCAACTCCAATGCGCACCTCCATTAGTTGCCTTCTTACCTGATATTTTTTATGGTTACTTCTACGTGCATACATCTCCAAGATTTGGCTAGCAGCTTGGATTTCTTGAAGCTGTTGTACGGCTTTTAGCAGGCTGGCTATAACTCCTTTGCTCGTTGAATGAAAAATGATTTGCGACTGTTTTTGAGTATTTTTTACTCTCTTAAAAGTATCATGCAAAAGTGAGATCACCATTTTTCACCGGCCTAAATTTTCCATTAAGTCAAGTCACCTGCATGTATCACACTGCTTATAGCAGGCTTTTAGGCACCCCAACAAATATAAGACCTATTATTTTACTTCTTGTGGTCATAAGTTTTTGAATTTGGGTCTCACAGTGACTGCCTAGGCACCTAGTCTCACATGGCTGCCTAAGCACCTGGTCAAACGCCTAAGTGGAGGAAGTTGCATTGAACGTCGTCTAGGCACTTGTACAAGAATGAGCCAGGCAACCGTTTAGGTTTTTGTGGCTTACCTGGGAGACAGCCCGCCAACTCCGATGCAATCATCTGGGCGACCATGTCCATGTGCTGGAAAATACTTTTGTACACAAATTCCTTGTTTTATGACTTTTTCAAAATGTCTTGCAATGTCAGTTACTTTGATTAGTCCTGACACACACACACACGTATGAGTATATGTTTTGGCATCAATTTATATGGAGCTGAAATATCAAACAAACATGAACATTTTGATGCTTATTTGCGAAATATATAAAAGCATAATATATTTGATTAGCTTTAGATAAATCATTATATTATTTGTTTTAGTGCTATATTTTAAGGTGATTACAAGGCCTGACATGTAAAATATGTTATTGAGGCATATCATTAATTGATATATTAAAAATAGATTATTATGTACATAAAAAATTAGTGATTTGGATTACCATTTAGGATAATTAGTGTTAACCATGTGAGTATGCTGGCCTGGGCGCCAGGTAGTCTATACCAACCACTTAATTTTGGCTAGGCATATTGAGAAATGTGTATACCCACATATTATGGTATATATTTAAATATTCGAACTTATCCTTATTGTTTAAGAGAAAGGTCTTACAAAATTTGTCATGCCCTCTTGCAATTCATCCTTGAATATCTTTATAATGCATATATTTGTCATAACTTGAAGTTGTAATTTCTTTTCCCCAAGTGTTTCAGGGTATGGAGCTTGATGTTGATCATCTCAAGAAAATGTCAACAGACTATGCAGTAGCCAAGGAACTAGCTATCAAAGGTAGTTCAGATTTATATCTTCATGTATTTTATCAACTGCTAAATGAGATAATATCGAAAACTTAGGATTACTTTTCTTAACACCCTCCATGCTGTCAAGCATTGCTCATTCACATCATTTTGGAAATTAAGGTCCAAGGGATTATATAGAGCTGCTGAATTTTGTCTAATTGACCCTGCATAAAAAATTCAGTGTAATGCTACATGTTGATTTTAGGATGTAGAACTATGATCATTAATTAGTACATTAGTAAGAGGCCCTGTCTGGGAATAGTACGACTTATCTAGAAAAATTGCTTTATCGCTTGTGTTTAAATTTATATTTAATACAAATGAAGAGCAAAATAAGATGAACAACATAAAAAATAGACATAATACTATAATAGAAGAGAAGTCTTTCAAAAGGACGAGAGGTTATGTACCCATGATTTGTGTCCTTGTATGTCAGAACTCCTTACCTACTTGCAACTTATAAGAGAAAGTAGAGCTTACTTCTTAGAGAAATTTATGCAGAAGACATTTTTTAGCAAAAGGGTTCTAATTATGATAATTGAAATAACATGAATGCATTCTCCTATGCCCATTCCAAACTGGCCCTGGTTTGTTTGGTTCAGACATTGGAACTTCAGTAAATAATAAAACTACAAAATGTATCTAAACTTTTCTGCGGAAGGTTAAATATTGCACTTTGTCAAGTGCATGTTTCCAATCTCAAAGTTTTTCATAGAACTTGATTTATGCCCTTTCTCTCTCGCCCCCGGCCCCCCCTCCCCGCGCTCGGCCGCATAACCCAAAAAAAAAAGACTTCTTGGCTCCAGGTTATAAATGCTTCACAATTTTATCAGTTCAATGGTCAAACCTACACTATTATACTTCATGCTTGTCTTAAGTCATTCGATTTGTTCTTTTAATAATGCTCTTTCTCCTATTTGTTTTTATTCTGAAGAGGCTAGTGATATAGTAGATGTCCAAAATATAAAGCACTTAACTGGAAATCAGAGCCTGATTGGAGATGTGGTGAAGACTGCTGAAGAGTGGAACAACCGGAAAGATATATTTTACCAACAAACAGGATATGGTCAGCGGCCTTCTGAAGAACTTTGTGAACATGGAGAGGATGAGAACTTCGGGCAACAGCAAGGGAATGAAAATATTGAACTAGAGGAACATTATGGGTACTCTCATGAGCAGAGAGATGATGGAAACCGTGAAGAGGAAGACGATGAGGACTTGGTTTTGGAACTCGAACAGGTACTGTCACCCGATCGAGAAGAGAGTGAATGAAGGGCAGAAAAGACTGAAAAACCAGAAGACAGATTTTTTTTTGACAGAAGATGAAATTCTTTGAACAGAATGAAAGACAGTGAGAGAATATGGAGTCGCACAATGCTTACAACTTTGCTCAGCAGGATATCAAGGAAGACCATTGAGTGAGCAGATATTAATGAAGACGGTTATGGAAACTACATGTTTGCAAATTTGAGCCAAGTGTTGATTGAAGTAGGCTGGGATATTCCAAATTCAGTTGATAAACTTGTTTTACTGTCTCACTTGGTCTGGAAGAGTCTCCTCTGTGATTCGGTTGTATAAAAGATATATTAGGGGCAATGTATCTAAAAGTTTTACTTGTTGAGAAAAGATAAAAGATAGAAGAGTAAGTGGCCTTAATCTGATTCATATTCAGGTTAAATATAGGAACAGAGGTATTTATATTAATGCTCAATATAATTGTACTTGTTCTCTCCTTTTAGATATGCGGAGTGCCACACTCCTTAACTATAGGAGGTACACGTAGAGGGATCAAATTTTTACAGGTCATTATCTTGGACAAAGAACAAGCTATTTACAACTCAATGACCACAATGTGATTCTGACCGCCCTTGGGCATATGCCCGACTCAAGGTAATCAAACCAGAAGCCAAATCGTATGCAAATTCAATGGAAGTCGATCCAATGGTTCACTTTCTTGGCTTAGCAGCTGAGGAATCATATGCAAATTCAACAATAGTGAGTCCAGTGGTGCACTTTCTTGGATTAGCGGTTTCTAATCCTGCCACACCCCTTAACCTCGCTTGTAACTACTGCCATCACTGACATGCATATCCATCTTCTAGTTCCGATAATTGAGCTCCACCCTTCACTTAATATTTAAGCCCTTCAATGGCTCCACCAGCATTGTACGTATCAATGAGCCCAAATGGCGTAAACTTGAACCCAGGTGCCAATGCTCTAAGTGGAGTAACTGTGAATAGGTAGTGTTGGACGATTTTTAGGGACATGGGCATGACAGCATTATAAGGTAAAGTGAGAAAAAACACTGCTCTGGTGGCAGTATAAAGCACAGGAACCATTGAAGTCACAGTGCAGGGAAACATCAGCATGAGGTGCACATCACGACCCCTAATGAAACCGGTTATGGCTTCGGATTGAGTTTGATGGCACGTGTTTCTTCTTTTTAAGTGTTGTTCCTTATTGCACCTTGGGCCCTTGGCAGTTGTAGACACCTAGGAACTCCAGTGTACTTGTTCATGTTCCAGATCTTCATTAAGCTGAAAACCAAACAAGAAAGTTGACTAACTTGATGTTGACATCAAATCATCAAGCAGAAATATATTGGCTTCAAATAATAGATATTCAGGTAAATTGCTCCATCCATTGCACTTTGCACTTTGCACTTTGCACCACTAAATGTACTATAAGGAATTGTTTTCCTAATTATGCAATTGGGGAATAAACTATTGGGGGATATTTTTGCATTTTACTCTTATTTTTTCTTTCATATTTTTTAATTACTACTCCATCCACTCTAAAAAAAATGTTTAAAACAATATTTTTACGCATATTAAAAAAATTAAATTTATAAAAAAGAATAAATAAGCTCCAATGCTTACTCATACCATGTACCCGACATAAATATAATGGGTGTTTTGTTTTCCCCTTAAACTAGTGGACATTACTTCTAAGGGTAAATTAGTTCTTTTAGTATTTTTAATATAAATTTATATAATTTTAGACATCAGTGGATAAATAAAATTTATTGCAGTTGATAACATCCTTTTGGCCAGGGAGGGAGTACTATTTGTTCTCTCTTTATTTTGGCGGCACCAATGGAATTGCTTTTGCGCGCGAAAGCTGCAGCCAACTCAAACCCCTCCAAATTAGGGTTTGTACAATCTCCAACTCTTTCTCTCGGGTGCCAATTCAATCTTCCGTTCCTACCGAAGCAACTATCGGTAAATTCTTAACGGAAGAAATGGCGAATTTCACAGAGCAACTGGAAGAAATCAAAACCCTATTATCTTCCCATTCAATGTCAAACAAACCCTTTGCTTACTCAACACTCTTACACCTCCAAGAACACTCCACTAGTGACCCTTCTTTGATTCAATCACTTGCTAATTTGTCTCACTCCCTCCTCTCCTCGATCCTTATGGACATCTTCAATGACGATGAAGAAATGTAAGTTCTTTAACTTTATAACTTCGTGTTTTTATTGTTTGGAGAATCAATCTCTTTCCGTTTTCCTGTTCTTTTTGGGCTTATATTTTTGGAATTTTAGTGCTGCACAGGCTTTGAAGTGCTTGGGGTTCATGATTTACCATCCTTCCATAGTTGCGGTGATTTCAAGTGGGTTGGGTGATTGTTATTCTATACTTAATCTGTAAAATCCATTATTTTCTTAAAGGAGTTTTTCTTTGTTCTTTTTTGAATATCATGAAATAATCACAGCTGAACAGACTGCAAGTTATGTATAATTAGATGATATAACTTCTTAAGGTAACAGATAAACCAAAAGCATAAATTAGATATACTAAATAAAAGAGAATGGGATCCCACTTTTTGTGTGAAACTTCAAACAAGACCCAACATAAGCCATAATCATCTTACTAGAAAGGCGGTTATTTGGAACTTAAACCAATACTCTAAAAAGTCATATGGATGATGGAACATCAATGCTCGAAATCTTGAGTCCCAAACCTCAAGTAGAACCACCTAGGTTCCATTCCCTACGCGAGTCCCACCCAGGACCATAACAATCCACCATGCTTCTAAGCATGAACTCCACATTTGGCCATTTTCCCATTTTTGGAGTCCAAAATGTTTTGACAAATTCATCCATTACATACAAGGAGGTTATGGTATGTATAAGTAAAATGTTGACATTTGTAAAGAAAATACATGAAGGTGCAACAGAAAACAGTGACAGTAATTATTTGCATCAAACTTCTCTCCAATTTGTGGAGGCTGTCACTGAGGAGTTGGGTTCTTCTACATTGGGATCCCCCATTTACAAGGTGCCATTAGACCTCAAGTATATTGGCAACTTGGGATCAGTAAGTGAGTTCAGACAGGGGAAAATGCTTGGTATCTGCTTTCTGGATCACATGAATATGGTCTCCCCAATTGTTTACCTATTAGTACTTTATTTATGTAGTGTGATTAATTTAACTTTGAATGTACCCGAGGCAGGGTCTATTAAACAGGGGATGTTCAAATACTTAAGTTCAATATTGTCCTCATATGATCCTCCTGAGATTCTCCATGCCGTTACCGATTTATTGTATAAACACTCGCTATTTGAATGCTTAGATGTATGGGTAGCTATAGCCAATTGTCTAAAGGCTTACATAGATGGTGTCAAGGATCTCTCTGTACTGAAAATAGAGTCCGACACCCCTGGATATCTTATTTTATGTCATTTCTTGTCCCATCCGTTTGCTTCACTCTCCTGCCCTCAAACACTAATGTCGCCAGTAAAGACCAGTGGATCCCTGGAATCTGCTGTTTCCTTGCAATCACGTAATAAGTAGATAGCTGGACTGTTGATAGCCTTTTCTGCGGGAATCATTAGGTTATCTCCTGACCTACATAGTTTTGAATAAGTAGGCCTATTGCAAGTGGATTGCATAACAAAATTGAACTGCATTGGTGAATTTGAGTTGAGGCAGAGCAGCCAAAGCTCCAACTCATGTTGATTTCTGATGTCTGAACTAATGATTCAGACGACTTTTGTAAACTACATTCCTTGCTTAAAATATTGATCACGATAACATAAAATCCCTGCAGCTTTGGCTGACTCTGTCCCATGTTTCTTATTAGGTTATTTGCAAACAGCCGGATTGAACACTTTATCCACATGGACTTGGTAAGTTTTGTATTTTGAATTAAAAAGGAAGTCTATAGCATGTGGATGAGTGATTGCGGAGATGCATACCAGTAACCTGCATTGCACTTAAAAAAATATAATCGTGAATTATTCGAAATTTTTCCTAGAATCAAAGGCTTTTTTGTGATCCTGGAAATTTTCTGGAACAAGGAAAGCTCAATATTTCATTTACAGAATGCTTCATCAGAAGTAAAGACAAAATTGGATTAAGATGGTGATAACAAAATTTAAGGGTTTTTCAAGATAACATGAAATTAGAACCACCAAGTCATATATGATACTGCTGCCTTTCTTGGGGTATGTGGCAAGTTTCTTCAACTCCAATGCGCACCTCCATTAGTTGCCTTCTTACCTGATATTTTTATGGTACTTCTACGTGCATACATCTCCAAGATTTGGCTAGCAGCTTGGATTTCTTGAAGCTGTTGTACGGCTTTTAGCAGGCTGGCTATAACTCCTTTGCTCGTTGAATGAAAAATGATTGCGACTGTTTTTGAGTATTTTTACTCTCTTAAAAGTATCATGCAAAGTGAGATCACCATTTTTCACCGGCCTAAATTTTCCATTAAGTCAAGTCACCTGCATGTATCACACTGCTTATAGCAGGCTTTTAGGCACCCCAACAAATAGAAGACCTATTATTTTACTTCTTGTGGTCATAAGTTTTTGAATTTGGGTCTCACGTGACTGCCTAGGCACCTAGTCTCACATGGCTGCCTAAGCACCTGGTCAAACGCCTAAGTGGAGGAAGTTGCATTGAACGTCGTCTAGGCAAATGTACAAGAATGAGCCAGGCAACCGTTTAGGTTTTTGTGGCTTACCTGGGAGACAGCCCGCCAACTCCGATGCAATCATCTGGGCGACCATGTCATGTGCTGAAAATACTTTTGTACACAAATTCCTTGTTTTATGACTTTTTCAAAATGTCTTGCATGTCAGTTACTTTGATTAGTCCTGACACACACACACGTATGAGTATATGTTTTGCATCAATTTATATGGAGCTGAATATCAAACAAACATGAACATTTTGATGCTTATTTGCGAAATATATAAAAGCATAATATATTTGATTAGCTTTAGATAAATCATTATATTATTTGTTTTAGTGCTATATTTTAAGGTGATTACAAGGCCTGACATGTAAAATATGTTATTGAGGCATATCATTAATTGATATATTAAAAATAGTTTATTATGTACATAAAAAATTAGTGATTTGGATTACCATATAGGATAATTAGTGTTAACCATGTGAGTATGCTGGCCTGGGCGCCGGGTAGTCTATACCAACCACTTGATTTTGGCTAGGCATATTGAGAAATGTGTATACCCCACATATTATGGTATATATTTAAATATTCGAACTTATCCTTATTGTTTAAGAGAAAGGTCTTACAAAATTTGTCATGCCCTCTTGCAATTCATCCTTGAATATCTTTATAATGCGTATATTTGTCATAACTTGAAGTTGTAATTTCTTTTCCCCAAGTGTTTCAGGGTATGGAGCTTGATGTTGATCATCTCAAGAAAATGTCAACAGACTATGCAGTAGCCAAGGAACTAGCTATCAAAGGTAGTTCAGATTTATATCTTCATGTATTTTATCAACTGCTAAATGAGATAATATCGAAAACTTAGGATTACTTTTCTTAACACCCTCCATGCTGTCAAGCATTGCTCATTCACATCATTTTGGAAATTAAGGTCCAAGGGATTATATAGAGCTGCCGAATTTTGTCTAATTGACCCTGCATAAAAAATTCAGTGTAATGCTACATGTTGATTTTAGGATGCAGAACTATGATCATTAATTAGTACATTAGTAAGAGGCCCTGTCTGGGAATAGTACGACTTATCTAGAAAAATTGCTTTATCGCTTGTGTTTAAATTTATATTTAATACAAATGAAGAGCAAAATAAGATGAACAACATAAAAAATAGACATAATACTATAATAGAAGATAAGTCTTTCAAAAGGACGAGAGTTCATGTACCCATGATTTGTGTCCTTGTATGTCAGAACTCCTTACCTACTTGCAACTTATAAGAGAAAGTAGAGCTTACTTCCTAGAGAAATTTATGCAGAAGACATTTTTTAGCAAAAGGGTTCTAATTATGATAATTGAAATAACATGAATGCATTCTCCTATGCCCATTCCAAACTGGCCCTGGTTTGTTTGGTTCAGACATTGGAACTTCAGTAAATAATAAAACTACAAAATGTATCTAAACTTTTCTGCGGAAGGTTAAATATTGCACTTTGTCAAGTGCATGCCAAATCTTTCCATATAAGTTGAGGTCCTTGCTGGGGAAGAGAGAGGCACCTCTTTCTCTTTTAGTGATCCATGTGGTGCCTGGCTTGCACAAATCTGTCACAATCTTATCATAGTCCGGCTGAGAGCGAATAAACTCTGTGTACTGGCATACGTCAGGAGGTACCAGGTTATAGTAGCTATTGATGGCCTGTGCACTGAAAGGTACCCTCCTCCCCCTGACTATGGCCTCAAATGGCTGTTTGTCCTGAGCATTAGCGTAGAATTCCTGTACCACAAGAACAACTGCCGGGTCGGGGTGGTGCGTGAAAGTGTCCCATACCCTCTCATCTATCTGCTCCCAAATCACCCCATCAACACTCTTTTCGGGCCTGAGACCTCGCTCGGGAGTTAGAGCTTTACCCGTGATGAACTCGTCAAATCGGTCGGCTGCCTCAGCACTAATAAATTTACTGTGGTCATACTGTCGGGGTGGTGCGGAGGAGGATCCCTTAGTACGAGATCTCTTTGGAGGTATGGTGGTAAACAAACAGAATCTCCTTTCTAAAACTGACCCAAGCACCAGCTGTGCACTATAACTGATTACTGATTTTCCCCCAAACTTGAATTTTTCTCAAACCAAAATTTCCTGCAAGAAGTCTCAATATGTACCAAATATATAAAATCCAACCTCCAATTGAGCCAACACAAACTCAATTAGAAATCCAATATCAACAGTGCAATCGAGTATATGAATGGCAGTGTAAATTGATCAACACATATACGCCCAATTCAGTGCTTAAGAAGCTTAATTACAACCCAAATGAATTCACAGATACAATAATAATCCAAATTAACAATAATAACAGCCAAATGCAATTAAAATCCGGTCCACAATGGTATACCTTGCCACTGTCAGTTTCAAGTATGAAGAAGATGGAAGTGCTTGATTGAAGTCACCAAATTGCAGCCTGAATCCTCACTGAGATGTATTAAGACCGAATTCTAGCCCCAAATCCTCAAAATAATTGACCAATTTCGAACGGCTATAATGGTGGTGATTGTCACGGGTGGAATTGATTGAAACCTTAATTGGAGATGTATTTGTATGGCAAAGGGTTGCAAGATCCTCAATTCAGTTGAAATGGAGAGTGGGTTATGTGCCTTAAACCCAAATCGACATATAAACCCAAATCAAAGAACAATCAGTGGAAGAAAAAAACTAATTTGGATATTTGCACAAGTTATTCTAAGTATGTACCATGAAGAGTCCAGAAAAATACATAAGGGTGTTACATTTAAACCCAAATCGACATATAAACCCAAATCAAAAACCAATCAGTGGAAAAAAACCTAATTTGGATATTTGCAGAAGTTATTCTAAGG
This sequence comes from Aralia elata, assembly GCA_034770075.1. Taxonomy (NCBI): domain Eukaryota; kingdom Viridiplantae; phylum Streptophyta; class Magnoliopsida; order Apiales; family Araliaceae; genus Aralia; species Aralia elata. Next base: position 10,924,797 of record CM068380.1, read on the forward strand.
GTGTTACATTTAAACCTAAATCGAAGAACAATCGTGAAAAATAAACTCTAACGCAGATATTTGCAGAAGAATCTCGACAAAGGAAAGAGTTTTTAAACACAAACCCATACATACCTTCGACTTCGCCAGAGATTTGCAAAAAAAACCCTAGAAGATCGAATCGCGCGCCTTCGTCTTCGTCACTCGCTCGCTCGCTTTCTCTTTCTCTCTCTCTCTGAACTTCAACTATGCTAGAGCCCTATCTGAAGCTGGAACCCTACTTTGCAGCAATCGTCACTCGCTCTCCCTTTCTGAACTTCGACTCTAATATTGGCTTCGTTTGGTTTGCTTTGTTTAACAGTTGTTTTGTTTTACCACGTAATCCACCTTGGATTAAGCCATGTCATTTTTGTTATTTCTCCTTTTCTGTTTAAAAGCCACGTAGGAATAAAAACCAAATCAATTTAACAGAAATCAGTCAGAGTTAACAGACTGCCCCAATTGTAAATTTAAAATTAGTTTAATGGGGTAATTTAAAAAATTAAAAGTACAGTAGTGTATTAAGTAAAACTTGCCAACTACAATGGCTAAATCATTAGTTTTGCCATAAAAGTTTTAACTAAAATCATCCAACGGTAAATAATAAACTAGACTACAAATCCTAACTTGCGTGAAATAATTTCAACCCAAGCTTCATTCTCATCGTCTGCTAGGAGCATCCATTGTTCCCTATAACTTGTACTCTCACAAAATATCCCAAGTGTCATTTTGTGCAATGGATTTTGTGATCCCCACCCAAGGAGATTTAATTTATCTAAGCACTCCTTCAAAGAAGATCCACTATTATTATTCACAATGAGCTTTAAGGCTTTTCACATCTCTTCCTCTACTTCGGAGTTGTTAGATTTCTTTGTTGAATTCTTAGCTTTTTTCTTTGGCCTTTGTTGTTTCTCAAAGACACTTAGAGATCTAGAAGGGGGATTGAATAGATCCTTAAAATTTTGATTAATTTAAGATATTACCAAATAATTAGTTAATTAGTATTAATTATGCATAACAGAATATACTTTTGAAAACCCCATTGAAGATTAATCAAAAATCTCTATTCTAAATTTAGTTATAGTTTTAAGTCACACAAACAATATAAATAATATGACAAAAGGTAAGAGCAGAAAGATAAAGAACAGAGACAAATTTTAAGTGGTTCAGAGACTGAATAACTCTCAATCCACTCTTCTACTTCAATAAGTAGGAAATCCACTAAGGATATAGATCACTCAGATCTTTACAACTTGAACTACTAAGGTTCCTTTGAGTCACTCAGTCTTGGAATGGTCACTCAGACTAGGACACTTAATCCTTTGAATCACTAAGATTCCTTCGAGTCACTTAGTCTCGGAAGAATGGTCATTAAGCCCAATTGAATCACAACTGAGATGATTGTTGAGGTGCAACTAAGTTAGCAATAAGCTTATCTTCTCAGGTACTTAGCAACTTGAACTAGTAGTTTAAAATCGTAGAGTTAGTTCTTTTGACTTTGGCAGAGCTTAGGCTTTTTGATCAGAGTTCATCCTCTTTTGAATTTGAATCTTTGTTGCCTTTTATAATCTACCGAAAATTTTCCAGTTGCTAGGTTCTCGTTGGTGCATTTAATGCTCAGATATTCTGGGATTCTTGATGTTGACATTTTAAATTTATGTGTCAGCTTCTTTTTGGCATGCATGTCACATCAGCTTGTAACCTCACCTACCACCAGTGAGTTGTCGCTTTCAACAAACTAGCTAGTAGACACATCTTCTGATCTTCGATTTCAACCAAGGATGTTTGGTGAATGCATTGGGACCTTCAATCAGCAACGCTCCCATGTCAGTCATGTTATCAAACTTGACCTACTCTACGAAGATGGTGGAACGTAGAGTTTGCTCTACGTCCTGCTCTTATACGAGGATTGCTTTACGATGGGAATAACATTATACGAGTGAGCTTAACAATCAACTTTACGAAAATTTACTTTGCGATTCTGGAACTGATTTTATGATCTTGTCTCTACTGAACGATCCTTGAATCACTTTATGATTAAGACTTTACGAAGTGACCTCAGAGTGTATTCTACGTTCAGTCTTCACTTTACGATCTTTACTTTACAATTTGAAGTGAACTTTACGACAAACACGAATGCTCTGTGATCGTGCATCTGATGCTTTACGAAAATAAGTTGACTCTGCGATCCATCTTGACATTACGAACTTGCAAAGTAACTAAGTGATCAATATGAACTTATTGACTATACATCAGATCAACCTAACATATTTGATCTTTCTAATCTAAGTTCTTGTACATCAAATATCAAATCATCATTAAGGACTTTAAAAAACTTACTAATACAAATATATATTCATCATTAAATTAAATATGCAAACTCTAACAGCCTTGTCCTTCAAAGTTGGGAGTGGAAACATGTGATTGGGTACCCGAAGTTGATGGATTAGGAGGTAGGTTCGAGGACTCTTGAGCTTAAGCACTAAAAGGGATATCTTCGATACCAAGAATTTTCAAATCCTTATTTGGTTCAACGGTCCTATCTCTTTTAGAGATAGGTCCCCAACCATCAATCCCCGTAGCAGCAGCTCCATCATAGAGTTGAGTGCAAAGCTTAAAAAATCTTAAAGGTGAAGTCCTCAAGGAGTCAACATGTTTATTTGCCTGTATCCAAAAATCATACCAACATGTAATTAAAAAAGCATACCTAACATGTTTAATAATTTAACAAGCTTTTATGGTTAACTTAAAAAAATAGTTACGTAACCTTTGATTCTAGCTCATATTCCTCATCCGTAAAGTTGAACGTGTTAGTTGTGGGATCATAATAATTTCCGATCTTTCTTTTGAGTTGACACCACGCGGTATATTTTCCCTTTATATAATCTAATGATTTTTCATTTGTTTATAATCTACAATAAAATTGTGGGTGCTTTTTAGGGGTGTTCATTTTTTTCGGTTTTTTCGGTTTTTGGGTTAACCGAACCGGTTCGAACCGGCCGGTTCGGGACAAAAAGAAACCGGTTCGGGATCGGTACAAATAATCGGTATATACCGGTTATTCAGTACCGGTTTCGGGAAAGTGTTTTCGAGATTCGGTACATACCGTACCGAACCGATATGTACCGAATATAATTTGTTTTATTAGTCTATTGATTTACAAGAATCCATTTGCAATACTCTAAATAACACTTTCAATACAAAGGAGAGAAAACTTGGCCCCTGTTTCATCATCATCAGTTTCTTCATTTGGGGGTTTTACTGGGAGAAATTGGGCTCTTAAGGTGAGTGTTCCACTTACGGTTCAAACTATAAATGAAGAGGAGAATAGAAGAGAGAGAATTAATGGTGTTAATAGGGTTGAAGGAGCTGAATTTGACCCCGACGCGTTGTCGCCGTACAAATTGTCCGACGTTTGAGCAGTCATTCTGAAGCATTATTTTGTTAAGAATCCTTGGAGATCTATGAGCTATGTTGTTCTGGATGTGGTGGTGTTTGGATTGGCTGCTGCGACGGCTTATTTTAACAATTGAGTTGTTTTGCCACTTTATTGGATTGCTCAAGGGACCATGTTCTGGGCTTTATTTGTTCTTGGCCATGATTGGTAAGCAACTACAAACAATTAGTATTTATAGTAATTTTATTTATTTGTTTGTTTAAATGTGATTTGTTTGGAGGCTTTTCAAATGATCCTAAAACTGAATAATGTTGTTGGGCAAGCCCTTGGCTACTGTTTTAACAAAGTTGACGATGAGGATGAGGATAAGAAATCTCTTCTACTATCTGTGGCTAGTCATCATCATGGGAATTTGATGAGACTGCTTCCGGTTCCGATGAATATCTCAATGCTGCTAGGAATTGCTTTCCTTTTCCCCTTTTGTTAACCAGTTTGTAATATTTCTGGATCTTAATTTCATAACCGGTATAATAGTGGGTAAAAACCGGTACCGTTCCGGTACCGGTATCGGTACATAGATTTGAGTACTTTCGGTAACCGGTTCGGTACGGTTCGGACCGGTTCGGTACGGTAAATTACCAATGAACACCCCTAGTCTTTTTAGTATTTCTCTCACTTTTGGCCATGAATATGGCTTAAGACTACCACCTAGCCTACCATTTTCCGTAACCTTGCGATACATGCTTCAAGAAAAGTTTTCATTACACTTTTATTTCTCTAACTCACTCTCGATTTTTTTTTAATTTTAAATTTCACCCGATTGATCCATGCCTAACACAAATAGAAGGATGAATTTAGAGATTCTAATCCTAACATGCATATTTAAAACAAATAAAACCAATAAAAAAGTACATGCAAATGAAAACCCAAAACTAGAAAACATAACCCAAATATAAAAGCCAATTAAAAAATCATTGACATCATAGTTTTATGGGAAAAAAACTATATTAAAAAATAATTTAATTAGTTTAGAATTATATCACTCAAGCATAACATGGATGTTTTCAAAACAACACAACGCATAAACAGTTTGATCAGAACATATAATCAATAAGAAAGCAAATGAAGTTAGGGAAAATGGCAAGTGCATGAACAACAAACTAATGTTTAAAATACCTCAAGTACTAAAATATGAACAAGTTGCTCAGATTATAAAAACTTGACTTTGATTTTACTTGGTTCAAATGTCAAGCAAATAAAACATCAATGTTCATCAATATCTTTTCATCTAACAGAAGATGCATGAAGCAAAACGGAAAAAATGTAAATATTTGAATTGCTAGTTTCAAAGTTGATTGATCTCTTGTTGTATTTATGTGAGATGAATATATGCAGAACATTGACTCTACAACAACAAACTGAATTAGAAAATTGCGATATTCGCCAAGGATTATATTTGCTAACAATATGAGAAATTTGCGTTTGATGCAGGTATTATAAGATTGTGGAAGGCGATCACATTCTTTTCATAATAAATTGAAAAAGAGCAGGAGTTCAATTTGATTTGATATACGAAACATTTTTGAACATTGTAGAAAACATGCATTTTAGAAGACAACACCAACATTACTAAATCAAGTGCAACAATAGCACCTACATGCATGTTGCTTTCACTCGTACACTACAGTTAGAAGAGAATAATGAGAAATTGAATCGTCCGATTACAGATTGTACATGAAATAATTAAGACATTTTGTCAATATATATATATATATATATATATATATATATATATATATTCACTAATGAACACAAATATATATTGCCATGGTTAATCTGCTAATTATCTAGATGGTTAAGGAGTGTACTCCATTATATAACTTTTTTGATTATAATCAGTTAATTTTGTGTTCTCGGTTGGCTCCTCCATGGTTGTGCATATATATACGATTTCACTTGTATGTTTTATTACACAAGATTTTTTTTAATTGGAACATGTACAAGGTTGAAAAAATTTCATTTCTTTAGTAGTGCTATATTTCTTTCACTAATTATTTCTAATTGAGACATAAATTAGCCTCATTTTTTAAAGTTATTTTTCAATAATTATCCTAATTCCTAGGAGTAACCTTATGGCTTGTGGTATAGCCTACATAGGAGAAGAATAGTATGCAAAAAAGTTGTTCTCTATTGTCCAAAAAGAAATGTGAATAGTTGAATCTGTTAGGGACATGGACTTGCTACTTTGGCAATCAAGATAATATACTCATCCCATCTTTTATGATTACTACCACAAATGAATAAGAGATAAATGTACTACAACAACAAAAATCACCTTAAATGAATACTACCACAAATGAATTAGAGATAAATGTACGACAGCAACAAGAATCACCTTAAGGGAAGTGACGAATCATTATTAGAAAATAGAGAAATCTCTCTTCATTCCAAAATAATAACTGAACTAGCTAGCGCTTATAAATCAAAAGATTATCTCTTATCTTCAACTGTAGCCAACTAGCAAACCCATAGCACAATAAAAAGATGTATTGAATAATCACAACCCAAATCATTTGTCCAAAAGATTTAAAACCCAGATTAAATTAGTAAACCAAAAAACCCAAATCTTTACCTAAAAACACAAATAGAGCCACCTTTCAAAATTAGATCAACATCAAAAGAAGATTGCACCAATCTAAAATTGTAACCATATCGCGTATAAAGATGAGGGAAGAGAGTTACCCATCATAAATTGTGGAAGAATATGGAGATGGAGATGAGAAAGACAAAATTAAGGGAGATGAGGTAGATGAATTGAAGAGACGAAAGCTGCGATGGAGGTAAACGAAGAAGATAGAGCGACGATGGAGAACCTAAAGGAGAACCAAACGACAAATGCTACGGAGAAGCAATGGGTATTTGGGTAAAAAATGTTGGTCAGATCTATTCAACCCAATTTAACCAATTTTGTTTTATAGAATAACCGATCAGATCTATTCAGCCCAATTCAGATTTCAAAACTTATAAACAAACAGTCAAAATGATTTATTCGCTCAGATCTTGACTCATTCAGTTCTAAACAAACACCCCTTAAAACTATTAGAAAATCTAAATTATATTGAATAAGGTTTGATATGGATAATCCTTATCCTTAGGCCACGTTTGTCACATGGGAATAGATGTCGTAGGAATAAGTATCACAAACCACACTCCTATGTGCGTAAGAGATACCCATGTATAATAGGAATCCTTAATTATTGAAAAATAGAAACCCACACCTAAATTTTTGCTAATAACTACCTAAACATGGGTACAAAGAGTATAGAAAAAGGATATCCATTCCTGACCTCCCACACTCCAAACAAGGCCTTAAAGTTTTATTTTTCCCTTTTCAAAAGGGTTTGCTAAGGGTATGAACAACATATATTTAAGATAATGTCAAATCTAACACATTTGCAATGCTTAAGCAAACTCCGAATTCACGAATTTCATTTTTATTAGATCAATTTTTATAATTTACTGTGTACATGATGTGAAAAACTATAGTTATTTGTATTCAGGATATGAAAAATAGTTGCATAAAATTTTATTCGATCTAAGACAAATGTATTGCCTTTTTCTTTTTCCCTTCTAAATTATTAGATTATTATTGACTTTTTATATAGTTTACAATATTTATCATTATATTGACTAAAATTAAAAGTATTCATGTCCATTTTGAGTTTAAAATTGTCTAAATTTAATTTTTCAAAGTCAACAGTGATCTTATATTTTGATAGTATTAGATATTATTATTTTTAACATATAAAATATTTTTAATTAATTAAAAATTAAAATATGGCTCAACTGGTTCGACTGCGGTTGAACTATTAGACCACTAAACTAATGCCGGTTCAATTTTCGGTCGGGTTAAATAACTATGGAATATGGATAAACATAATAAGGATTTTATTTGGCAAGACCTTTTTGAGCAACCAAACAGTACCAAGTCCAACTCCTCTATATTTTCAGTTGCAAGTTCAGGACCACCTCGGAAACAACTATGGAGGAACCAAATTCAGCTGCGCCAAATGAGAATTCAGTCCCTATTTCATGCCATAAGCGCGACGGTGAATTCGACGACTCCGATCCGGTCACGAAAAAGTCGAAAATCGATGGAAAAGAAGAGCAGAAAAAAGAAATATCAAAGGAAGGAATCGAAAAGGAGATGAGTTTCTTAATTGAAGCTGATGCGGCCGAAGATAAAGGTTCGAGGCATTCAATGGAGGATAAGTGGGTTGTTCTGTCGGATGCAAGCTTGGAGTTTCCTGGAAAATTGAGGTTTTTCATAATCCTTAGTTATTTTGCGTACATTTTTTTTGTGCCTTTTCAATAATTTTTGTAATCATTTACTCTAAACAGAAGAATTTGGTGTGCTATTTTGAATTGATACTGTTGCTTTTGTATTATGAGGCAATTGATTACTGGAATCCAAATTCACATTTAAATGGGGTACTTAATTGGACTTGAAAACAAATACTCCTCTTTCTACCCCAAAATGTGTGTCCATCTTTGGAGTTTTATATTTCCCATGAAGGGACTCTAATTATAAGACTCCTATAGTGACATAATGTTCTAAAAGATAGTATCTTTACCTACTAGCTCCATCAGGAAATTTCATCAAATATTAAGGTTTGCATATTAGGTTTAATATTTGAAAAATAATCATCCAAAAGATTATGTTCACTCCAAATGCACCCTACATCTGCTTGCAGTTCATGAAAAATTCTTCTCCTGCTGAACTTAAGGAACTTGTTCTTAGTTTGCGTTGTATATATCTTTTTGACAGATGTGCTCATTATGCGATATATGATGGACATGGAGGTCAACTAGCTGCTGAATATGCCCAGAGACATTTACATTCAAATGTTCTCTCTGCCGGCTTACCACGTGAGTTGGTGTGTTTGCTTGGTCTTATTTGATGAATGTTAAGATCCAGATAGTAATTAACATGTATTAATGGAAAATTCAATTTGCTTGTTTCTGCTACTTCACTTGCTCCAGGCATAGGTATAAATACGTAAAAATATTTATATAGCTCAATGAAACCTCAGTATGATATAAACTCCCCGCAGTATTAATGGATTCTTAGAAAACAGATGTATATATTTCTGTCATAGTAGAGATAACAGCTACTGCTTCCGTTCCAAGATGCTGTATTTTAGGGTTTGCAACAGAGGTAGTGTTTAGGATTTTCCCACTGAAAATTTGACTTGATACTGAGAATTAATTACAACCATTTGGCTAATTGATATAGGTCTGATGGAGGGATGCAAAATGTCTGGATCCTTATTTTGTTATTGTCAATAAAAGCACTAATTATTTGGGACTTATTATGTTCATGTCATGTGTGTAAGACTTAAATTTATGTATCATTCTTCTTTGTTATCAAAACAATATATATATATATATATATATATACATATACACACACACACACATATATACATATTGATGAAATAAAGAACTGTGACAAATGGAAGCTTTGGTTTGGGACAACATAAACAGAATAAAATCAGTAGAAATTACACGGGTTGGCAATTGAAAATTAATGAAGCTTATGGTCCAAATGGCATGTCGATGTTTTTGCACCTTGGAGTGTAATTAGGCGAACATAATGGTTGTCTTATGTTTATCTTATGAGTTTATTGAGCTTTATTGCCTTGTTATTGCTTGAAAAAAAGTGATAAATGTGTATTCTTGCTAGTATGATTGTGCTTGCACAATTGGAAGTATCTGTATTTAGGTTGTGTTTGATAAAACTGAATGTTAAGATCTGAACAGTTTAGACATCTGAATAATGTAGAGCATCTGTCTAGAATTGTATCTGAATGAAAAAATGCTGTTTGATAATTAATTTTTCTAAAATGTCTGAATAACAGTATTTTACCATTTTAACCCAATAATACACTTTGAACTAACAGATCACCTTACAACCATCATTGTAACTATGAACACGATCATAACAATTAGATATAGATAGATAGTTCTACACTTCTACTCATACAAACTCATAGTATATGTCAATAATACAGTAAAAATTGAAATATGCTAAGAAATTAAACATAAAACAAACCGAAATCACTACTAATTGATAAGTATGATTTAGTAGTGAATTCATTTCATTTGCCTCGATTATTGAAATTCATCCTCTCGTAATACCTAATCAAGATGAGTGATAGCGAGAGATGAACCTCATCCTTTCCCCAATATGTTTTTGCCACGGTGGTAGACCTCACCGGAACAACCAGGGCGGAGGGAGACACGGCCAGGCATACGTTGACGGAGTCGACGAGGAGGAGGAAAGCTTGGCGAGTGGCCAGAGATAGAGTGCGTGGAGTCGCCGGAATCCGCCGAGAGTGAGTACGACAGACCGGAGCTGTTGGTTGGCGGAGGGTGGTTGAGGGCAGATGTTTGAGGAGGAAGCAGGAGGCAGCGACGGATTGATCCTACCCACTTTGAAATTTGTTGAGATGCAGATTGATTAGGGTTATTGGGGATAAAAGAGGGATTTTGTAATATTGAAAAGGTTATTTTTGTCCAAAAAATAATCAATTTTATTCAGATAGTCCTCTGAATAGTTTAGATTTAATTTTCTATCTTAATGATTTAGAGGCATTCAGAGGGAATTTTTTTTTTACCAAACTACTTCATGCCTCTTAGCGAATAAGAGGTTGGCTGTTAAGATGCAATCAAACACCACCTTAGCTTCTTGTTTTGATCCATTTTTTTTACTTCTAGCTGTAGAGAAGAGCTGTGTGCTTTTCTGATTATATTTCTTCAATTTATACTTTACAATACATAAGTTTAAGTGCATATGATGAATTATGTATTTTAACTTGTAAGCGCTTCATAGTATCTATAATTTGATGTATTGTTTGATAAGTATTATATACTTGTGATATGTATGGTTGCAGTAGTGGTACCTAACAGTGTGTTATTGATACTGTGATTGCAAAAAACATACTCTTATTTTCTCAGTTAACTCATCACCTCTTTGACTACTTCTCTTCCTTTTAGGGTTGTGTTCTTCTGTCTTCTTCCGTCCTTTAGTTTTTTGGCTCATCCATCTTGACATATCAACCTTTGTATACCTACAGGTCATTTAAATGGGTGTCTCTTTCTGGCTTTTCAGAATTTTATTATTTCTTTCATCATCATTTTGTTGATGTCTTGCACAATGCACTTTGATTGAATTTGAAGTTAATGGTTAAGTAACACCAGTACCTCACTAATTTTATTTAAGCTCAGTTATTATATTCTTCTCACTCAATCACGTTTTCATTTGAATTTGGGGTTTTAAAGTTTGTGACCTGTGTATGAGCATACATGCACACAATGTTTTCCCTATTTCAGGGCTCTTTTAGTCCCTAACCCACCAATGAATATTATAAAAACAAAAGTTTGTGTTCATTCCAGCACTATAAGTATATGCAAAGGAGAAAATTATTCTCTGCATTTCTACCATGAGGGACCAGTTTCTCCATGTGGCTAACCTAACCGTCTTTGCATTAAATTTTCTGAGATTATTGTCGAGCGTTCACACACGTTAAAGTATGTAATTGGAATTAAGTACGATGTTTAGCTCAAGCAGAAAACAATAGCCAGACAGAAACTTCCTTTAGTGTCTAGTTCCCTTTTATTGTCCACTTTGTTTTCATAATTTGATGTTTTCAGATTTTGGTTTATTTGAATAAATTTCTGAACTTTCAGTACTTATTATTAGTGTTGCTGTTGTTGTTGTTCTTTTTTTATTTATTTTTATTTTTTTAATTATTATTATTATTATTATTTTAATTTATGGCTTGAGTTTTGTTTAGTGAAAAGTTATACTCCCTCCATCTCAGATAAAAGTTCTGGTTGACTTTTTGTGCATATTAAGAAAGAGAATAAAATGATAAAATTGTCCATATTTAAAACTAAATTTATCATAATAATACTTTATTAATTATCTTGAAACAAATTATACCACTTCTCATTGGAATCAATTTCCTTAATGCATTTATATGTCTAATACTACTTCAAACTATAAGTATTTGAATTATGTCAAAAAGTCTTTCTAAATTCTCATTTAATTGCATAGTTTTTTGTACATGACTAGTAATGGTTTATAAATATGTATAGAGAATGGAAATATGAAACAATTAATACTAAGGGTATTATAGGAAAACCTTTGTAAAAAATAGATTATTTAAGGTAAGTAGACTTTTAACTTGAGACTACCCAAAATAGTAATAAGGACTTTTAACCTGAGACGCAGAGATGGGACGTAGGGAGTATAATAGATCCTAAGTTTTATGGTTAAAAGATATATTTCTATTTTCTAATCACATGCGGTATTGGTTGACAGTGGTTCATCATTTTGAAACTAATATTGATCTATGTACTCAGTTCTCAGTTTATCTTTCTTGTTTATATCAGGTATCAATTATCAGTTCTTATACTTGATATTTAAGATTAAGGAGGCAACTATTGCTTTCTGCCATTTCCTGTTTCTGCTTATGATTCTTATCTTTGCTTTTGCCGGTGATTAGTTTCTTTAGTAGGTGTTAATTCCTGCCATTATTCTTTGGAGAGTTCTTATATTTAATTCCATAAAAGTTTGTACTAGTATCCATCTTCCAATGAGAATATCCTTATTTGAAATATGCTTTCTTGGAATCGCGTCTCACTTCTTAAGTCCTATATCAACTGCAGTTGGATGTGAAAGCTGCCAAAAGGGCCATACTTGATGGTATGATATTTTCTTGAACTTATCTTGGTTGTCTAACTTCTATTTGTTGTCGACTAACATTTTTCTTAGTAATGTCATAAGAATTTTAACGTTTCCTTTTGTGTTCATTCAAACAGGGTTTCGGAAAACAGACGAGTCTCTTCTGCTGGAGAGTGCTGCAGGTGTTTACAGATCATTTTGCTTCAAGTTTAGCACTTTTTTTATATGGTTTTACCTATATTCTGCCAATGTCTGATCCACTGATAGAAATCTGTTCAATTTACTGTTTTTTGATTCCGCAACTTCATGTGTGGATGATAAAGTCTACCTAAAAAGATGTTGAAAGTGATATCTTATGTTGTAAATACTAAATAACAATGCCTAATCGTAGATCAAACTGCCTAACTAATGGCCTGCTTTCTGAATGTTGGGCTTAAGGGTATTAGGGGCACATGATGCTCTTAGTCAATGAACTGCAATTTATGGTCTGTTTGTGAGTTTTGTTTTGGGGGAAGGGAAGCCTTCAAAATAAAACTCACAAACAGGTGTTTAGATGTAGGGTGCCAGGGAGGACCACAATTAGGAATAACTAATCCTTTTGTCAAACTTTTTGTAACTCTTGGTCTGTGATCAAATAGTTCCCAATTTGTACATAAAGCCGTGAAAAGCATTATTTGTTTCAAAGCTTAAACTGGGGTTAGTGAGGTAGTTCTCATTTTCAGTCCCCCTCCTTTTCCTTCTAAATATCAGCGAGATGGTTCTCTTAAAGCCCTTAAACTTCTTTTATATGAGGAAACATGGTTGGTGTTTTGTGTTATGTATTAATTATAACTTAGTTTGGTGCCCCTGTATTATTCTATCTTTGAGTATGTATATTTGCGTTAACTTTGTTTTGATTGATTTCTTTGACCACATACCAAGTATTGCATATGTTTAGTTGTAATACTTGTATTCCAAATATAGTTTCCCTTTTCATTTGCTTCTGATTTGCATAAGCGTACTGGTTTCTATACATTCTTATTAGGGGGATGGCTGGATGGTGCTACAGCTGTTTGTGTTTGGGTATTAGGTCAAACTGTAAGTTTGCTTCTTTTTTCCCCACAGCAATTCCATTTGTAAGCTAATTAATTTTATGATGATTTATGTTTATCCAAATGAATGATGCTTAAAAGATAGCTCACAACGCTCTATTAGCAATGATTATGCATGAAGACGATTGCTCCTTTATGAATCATTTGTTATGGGTAGGAGAGGATCACCTTTTTTTAGAAACATTGCGGGCTTTGGCCATGAGCGCGTCAGAGGGTTGTCTATTCAGATTTGCATATGGATTGGCAGGTTCCTCTATTTTAGGATTTTGTATCTTTCCTTTCTTGAAATGTCATGCCTTTGAGATCTTTATTAATAATCCCTTTTTACTTTCCATTCTGGTCCACAACATCCTTTCGACCGGAACATCTGTTTGAGGATTACATTCGGTAGATTCAATTGATTTGTCACAAATGAATGTGTTTGTGCAGTGTTAAGGGAGGATATGCTAATATGGGAGTCAATTCATGCACATTTTGCCATTTTCTGATGGTCACCTTGACCTTAAACTCTATAAGACCTATTGTGAACATTTTATATGATCAACTTGCTATATAGGTGTTTGTAGCTAACATTGGAGATGCAAAGGCAGTTGTTGCACGTTCATCGATCGCAGATGTTTCCGAAAATAAGTCAGTTGTAGTAAATCCATTAAAAGCCATTGTTTTGACAAGGGAACACAAAGCCATTTATCCGCAGGAACGGGCACGCATCCAAAAGGTTAGGTATTATGCTTATGGGAGAGATGTTAATTTTTTTTTTTATTTGATATATTCCTCACTCCTCATTTTCAGTGATGAATATTGACATCATGCCATTACTTTATAATGATGTTGATACTTTGTACTTTTGTGCTATGAGCGATGTCATAGAATATGAATATAATTTGAAATGGTTTTGTAGAGAGAGTAGAAATTGCGATGATGTTCAAAACTTCCCTTTCCAATCAATATTCAGGCCAAGCGGCCGGACTCCAAATTGAGTATATTCCCATATTCATGCTAACAGAGAAGCAATTTGTATATATTATTATCATGTGAAGAAAACATATTGATGAATATCTCCTGCTCATAACATGGATCTTGAATTATCATAAGGGCTCTTGAATCATTCAGGGTGGCCATCTAATGATAGAAAGTACACCTGGATATGCAGAGAGACTTGTTGAAGCTCATTTTATTGGCCTAGAAGACCATGCCAAGCTTTAAGTTTCTTTGTTCTGGTTGACGTGTATAGCACTTGGGAACTTAACTGCTGTTTTGTTGATGGGATCTCATAGCAGAGTTAGATTGAAACGCAGAAACAAGCTTAGGTAAAAAATTGGTAAGAAAATTAACTGAGGGAATAAGAAAAAGGTGTAGTTCCGGGACTACTTGGGTAATAAATCCTTACGTTTCAATATTATCCTTTAAATACCTGTAGGGAACAAGCCAATATTCCTTGCAATGTCAAAGTATACATTAACTTTGGTAGTTATTGATTATTGTGGTAAGCTTTTACGTGTCATGTTACAGTCATATAAAGGAGAAATGGGTCTCACTTTATCTATTTTAGAAAGGCTTTCCTAGGCTCTTAGGATGGTTGAGTTTTATCTAGCCTCGTTTGTGTCCTACTCTTAGGATTTTGTCCCTTTGCGTATCCATTTTGGTCTATGTTTCATTCTTAGGTGTTGATGGTGGATTAGATCAATAATAAAGCTCAAATAATGTGCAATCTCAAGCTTGTGCAGACCTACATGAACCAAGCTCAAACCCCAGCTGAATGGAAATGGAACTATTGACTGTTCAGCAGTTGGCATTGCTGTCTTTCTGTTCTTGATAATGACATATTGTAATTCGATTGCTCTAATTCTTATTTTCCTAGTGTTTCAGTTCTGAATTTTCTCTTTTTTCCCCTCCCTCCCCTGATTCTTGCAACTATTTTTTCGTTCGGTTGATCTGTTCTGTTATCAAGTGTTTCAAACCTTCTTTTCAGCGTTGGTGTATCTGTGCACTAAAAGTTCATTCTGGAAGATATATGAAAAAAGCTTTAAATTCCAAGAATTTATGGTGGCTTTGATGATTTTACGTCACCTACGCATGCTATATAACTACTCTATTTAAGGTATCCTGTTTACCATGTGATGAGGACCCACTGGTGATACTTTACTATCTTTATTTATGACATAAACTGACAATAAATGCTTCTTGCTAGATGTCGTAAACTGTCAATAATAATATTCTTTTGTTGACCACTACTCTCATATAGTTTAAAGTATCTCGGAGGTCCAATTGATTTTGGAAATTATCAATGAAGTACTTATTTGTTCCGCATTTTGTTATTATCACCATCTTTTTATTGAACTTATACTTTGTAGTTTCTTACCCTGTCCCTTACTAGATTTTTCATTAATAAAGATGCTAAGAATTTTCAGGCTGGTGGTTCTGTGAGTGCGAATGGACGATTGCAGGGGCGACTTGAAGTTTCTAGGGCTTTTGGGGATCGCCAATTTAAGAAGGTGTTTTTTGTTAAATACATATGTTTGTACTTTTTGCTTTCTGTTGTCTTAGCTGAAAAGAATTTGTATATAGCATTTTATGGATAAAGTAGCGGTATAGTTGGGAAAAAGTAGTGGTCTGTAGCAGCTATATTTGTCATGATCCTTTCGCAATGTTGATATTAGGTAGTAGAGGTTTGACGGGTAGCTGCCTTTCAAATTTTCCCTTTTTAGTTATTTCCTAGTTTCTACTAGGTGCACTGTTAATTTGTGCTACTCTCTGTTGCCTGTTGAATGTGCGGGGGCTTCTCCCCCATTTTGGCATCTTGTATACGATATTTTATTTATAAAATACATGCATGTGTGTATTTTATGTTGCGGAATGTCGCTTTTTCTTTTCATTCTTTAGTGGCTTTATGCTTGTCTCATTCCTTTTTTGTTTTCTTTTTGGCTATATAATGCGTATCTCATTCTAGTTTCTTCTTTCTCTTTCTTTCTTTGTTATGGGTAAAAGCTATGCACAGTTTCGGTAGCACTTCCTTTATCCACACTTGTGATTGCATTATCAACTGTATTGCTGTTAGGTAGACTAGATAGTAGGCCGCATTACCCACTTTGAGATGGATATTTTAAGAAACCTTTTTTTCTTTTCCACAATTTCAGGTAGTACTAAGTACGCTTGTGAGAAAGGATGAAAGGCTACTCTCTCTTCCTATTTTTATCAAATTCCTATTCCAAGTGTTTTGGGAAGGGGCTTTAATGTTTAAAGGCTGGTGCTTAACGTTCATGATAGAGGTTGAGCCCTCCACCTCCCAACTCACTGTTATGTTCATCCTTGTGGAGGACAGTAGGTTTTTGAGATCAGCTGTGGAATGACCCTTATAGCAGGGTTGTACTTTTGTGGAAGTTTAGGATGTAAGGTCGAGTACGAATAGTGTTTACAGTTTTTGACCAAAGATACTTGAATTTTGAATTACTTCGGCCACAAATGTTGAGAGAGACAAATGGCTGTCCCCTTTACCAGTATTTTCTTCATCCTTGTGTTTGAGGCTTTGAGCACTTTTGAGACGAGCTGTAGCTAGTTCCTTTTATATGTTTTTATTCTTGAAAGGATACAAGTACCAATTGCCTACTTTTGAGGTTTTGAATTGAATTTTGAACTCACGGACAGCATAAAAGCATTTATTCTAAAATTGTTTAGTTTTGTTCTATTCTTCTTATATGTATAGGATTTTCTTGGGCATCCGAATCTTAATCATACAAATTTCAAGTTATGAATCAATAAATAAATAAATGAAATTAGTATTTGTAGAAATTATTTTTGAATGCAAAACAGAAAATATCTCTACTTAAAGCTTCCCTCTTTTCATGTTTGCGTCTTTTTTTTTTTTTTTTGGTTTAAAAATATAGAGCTGCCTCTCCATCTTACAGTCCTTGCTTTTGGCTGAATTGTATAATGCTGTAGATTTTGCTTATTGTTTTATGCCAGTGCAGGTTGATTGTGTTCACTAGACGATGCGGGTGTATAATAAATCTATCCATTTATTTTCTCATATTCTACTACTCTGGTCACAGCCTTAGAATATAGCGGTTGATATAGCTAGTGCTATTATTGATGACAAATTACTGATGATAGCTTACGAGCTGTAAAATGGCAGGTTGTGTTGTATTTATCTCGTGTTTTTTCCTGTACAACAGGTGGTTCTTTATTTCCTATGTCAGGTTGAGCTGCAGCCATTTAGAGTATTGGGTTATTCTTGCAATTGTCTACTTTGCGATTCTTTAAACATATGTTCTAAAGCATCAGATTTGCTCTTCAACTTATGACTACTGGTTCCACGTGATGCTTCATTATCTCAATGAAATATAAACTGCAGGTGGGTGTGGTTGCAACCCCAGATATCCATTCTTTTAGGCTTACAGAAAGAGACAACTTCATTATTCTTGGTTGTGATGGCCTGTGGGGGGTACACCTCAATTTCCTATCCTTTTCTTTATAACAATTTTAAGCAACGAGATTCCTTCTGGTGGTGCATCTTACTCAAATTCAATAATTGTTTAGAATTTGAAATTCCGTATGTTTGTTCAGGTTTTTGGAGCAAGTGATGCTGTTGAATTTGTTCACAACTTGTTAAAGGTTAGTATACATCTTTCCTGTTCCCTTTATTGTTTGTGGTTAAATATAGTAGTGCTTTTTTGTTTGGATTTCCAATTGAAGTTTGGCGAAGATAGACTCTGCAACTTCCAGATTTCTGTTCCTCAATACCTTTAATTAAAATTTAAGTAATTCCTTCCTGTATGGCTGAATATTTTCTTCTGTTTTTTTTTTTTGGTTTGTGTGTGTTGGGGCGGGGGATGAGGAGTGCTATAGATTGAGGCCATTTAGGGATTTGTTTCCTAATGCTACTTCAAATGCAATTTAGAAAAAGTGTGTCATTTTGATAAAACAAAAATTAAACCATTAAGAAGATTTTTACTCTTCTTAAGTTATAAATCACTACAACTCGCTGTATATAGGTTATTCACGTGAGTTTTCATTTATTTTTATTTTTAGACATCAGTAGAAATAACATTTAGAGATAAATGAATATTTCTATCTGCATTATTTATAATTACTTACCGAAATTTATGAAATAATATGTATACTTAACAAAAACGAAATTAATTTCAAACACATGTTTTTTCTTATCTTACACTAAGGGAATGTTTAGGCATATGTTTTTTTTTTTCCTAACAAACAGCACTTGCTCTTTCTGAAAATCATCTTGCTCATTTATTTTGAATCGACATTCAGTTTGCTCTAATATTTTGTTTAGGGAGTAATTCAAAAGGCCAAGATTGACATAAAAGTTCATACATTGAACTGTTTTAGAGGTGTAACCTTTTGGTTGGAATCACACTAGAGGCCCTTCTTATTCTGTAGATGTAATTATTGGAAAATTTTTGTTTCATTTGTCTTGTGACATGGGAATGCCTTAATCTTCTGTGGACGATGCTGCTATTAGTCCACGGTTCCCCTTGATGATTGATGGCAAAATGCTCCCCATATATGTTATATAGTGTATGTTTTAACTTGGGCAGTTTTTATTTTCTTTTGTTGTCCCGCGCGGTTTTTTTTTTTGGTGGGTGGGGGGGAGGGGGTTGATTGCTTTTCTCATTTTTCCCAAACAAGGTAACTAAGTAAAATTCCCAATTGAATCCCCTCTGAAATGTTAAAGTAAAAAGTATTAATACCCGGCGTAACTCTCACTGTTTCCCTGGATTATTGTGTATAATATAGTTACCAAGTGTATAAGTAGCCTGAATGGATCCATACCACATAATTGTTTTCCCTAATCATTCTGTGGAGCTCAACAAAGGATTCCAAAAGAAATTATAGGTGTTGCATCCTCTAGTCTAAATATTTTGTTTTTAGAGGTATTCATAATCGCAGTTTGATTACAAATAGCATCGCACTTTTGCTAAATTATAAGTAATCTTAGGCTTGGCCTGCCAAATTTGTAAGTACCCTCTTAAATCTTTGCAATTATTCAACAGGAGGGATTACCTGTTGCAGCTGTGACCCGCCGCCTCATGAGGGAAGCTATCCGTGAGAGACGCTGCAAAGATAACTGCACTGCAATCATCATTGTTTTCAAGAACCAGTAGTTAAGAACTATCCAAACATGGCTGTTGGATATTTCTGCAGGTATTCCTTTGTTGTGCACTAGAAGTTGGTTTTGTTACTTGAAAGATGTCATGGCTAAGATGTTGAACCATTATAATGCCATTAGCAAAATTAGTTGCTGTATTCTAGAATGTTGGACATGTGGATAATTCTGTAGAAGTAATCCCAAATTATGTGTACACTTACAAATTCAATTTTGATATAATCTTCTCGTTGAAACATGAATCAAGTCTCTCTGCGCATTTATGTTCTGGCCAGAGGCTTCAATCATATTGGCATATAGGCTTCAGCATTTTTATTATTTTGATGGAGGACATACAGTTTTGCTTTACAGTTGTGGCGATCTATACTCCCCGCCCCCAACAAAAATAAAAAATAGAAGGCCAAATTTGTTATTGGAGATATACACTGAGAAATTATGCACCAGTGGGATTACTTGGATTAAAGAATTCTAATTTTCAGAATTTAAAACATATTATTTTCATATTTGATGTGGATGACTATACTCTTTTGCCTCGCGGAATCTTTTTAAATAAGAAACTTGAGTGAAGCTGTTATAGATCACAAACAAATTGTCATGCTTTAGTTATTTTATTTAGCAAATTAAAAGTTTGGAGACGAATCCATGTTGTCCAAATGATTATATTTTCAAGATTGGTAAAACCTAATTTTTGTGTTATATATATATATATATATATATATATATATATATATATGGGTCTCAATCCGTGGCAAACGGTTGTTATGGCTACTATTTCAACAACCATAATCTACACCGTTAATTTTGAGGTTGAATGACTCGAATTAAAATTAACTTCCCGCCTGCCGCTAGAGCTTGTAGCGGCAAGAGTATCCCTTGTAGCGGCAGCGTAGTTTACCAAAATGTCCCAAATTGGCTTACCCCTGACGCTACAAGCTCTAGCGGTAGGGATTTTATTTTATTTTATTTTTGTGATAATTGGAGTTGGCTTACAACGTGATCAAATATATTAATTTTTTGGCTCCCTTATGAACTTCCATACCTAACTGTCATTATCGTAAAGTATATTATAAAAGTATACAAAATTTTAGTTTCCTCCCATATATCAAAAACTTATAAATATATTTTATTTTTAAGTTAATTTATGATATACTAAAATTTTAAAAGTAACAATATAATAATAAATAGCATCGTATTACTAAACATAATTATTGTGTACTAATTAATATAATTATACTGAACATAATTAACATAATTAATTAGTATAATTATATTTATTACTTTTAAAATTTTAGTATTTTATATTTTAGTATTTCATAAATTAACTTACAAATAAAATATATGTATAAGTTTTTGATATATGGGAGGAAACTAAAATTTTGTATGCTTTTATAATATATTTATGATAATGACAGTTGGGTATAAAAGTCCATAAGGGGACCAAAAAACTGATATGCTTGATTACGTTGTAAGCCAACTTCAATTATCACAAAAAATAAAATAAAATCATATCCCTGCCGCTAGAGCTTGTAGCAGCAGGTAAATTAATTTTGTGACATTTTGGTAAACTAGGCTGCCGCTACATAGGATATTTCTGCCGCTACAAGCTCTAGCGGCAGGCGGAAAATTAATTTTAATCCGGGCCATTTAATCTCGAGATCAACGATGTAGATTATGGTTGCTGGGATAGTGTCTGTGACAACCGGTTACCACAGATGGAGACCCATATATATATAATCATTTTTTGTGCAAGAGCTATTTTAACTAAGAAGGAAGTTACAAGGGAATATTCTCATTATCTCCGCATTGCATCTTTCTTGCAACCTCTCATGCACCATGTTGATGGAAGAACATTCATGAATGAGGTTATACATGCACCAAGTTGATGGAATGTATAAGGTTCATGAATGAGGTTAATAGTATTTCTCTCTGCACTCAATTGTAAGATGCCATTTGATGATTTCTTTGGGTATTCTTTACTAACTTAATTGCAATAACTTGAGTCAAATTTTGAATCCAAATCAAATCAAAGATAAAATTAATAGTATTTCGTTCTTTAACTTGTTAATAGCATTTCTCTAGGCAATAACTTGTAAGACGCCATTTGATGATTTGTTTGTTTTGGGTCTTCCCTGAACCTAATCTTCCCAAGTCGAAAACTTTTGCAATCAAACAACAATCCCTTGATATTGGGTGAAGGTTATCTTCTAAAATCTTGGGAGATGTTTATGTCCATTTTGGGGGAACAAGCTTAACATCTTGATAGATCCTGCGCATTAATTATGGTATCATAATACTCAGATTAACTTGATAATAGAGGAGTTAATCCTAGTTGTCTACAATATTAGGAACAAGGTATATCTTTAATCTTTGATTTGCATGCCATCCATGAGAAGAAAATCATGGGAGGAGTCTAAAGGCTGAATGTGCATTTAGCTAGCAATGATATCTGATGGTATTTATTAGGGTACTAATATATATACATCTAGAGTGATAGTTGCACATTTAAAGATGCATAGCAAAATTTTAGTGTACAACTCTACCATACATTCACGAGTAGTGCAATTATAGTGTGCATACGGCAAAAGATTTATATTGCAACAAAAATATGTTAATTTTTAATTGCGACTTGCGAGTTGACATATTAAGCAATTACTTATATAATTATTTTAATTTATGGACTATGCCATTATATCTACTCATAACAATAGTCAAATATATTTTTATCGCAATACATACAAAGACACAAAGACTCGATGCATATACCAACTCCATTTCATTAACACCCTATAGAGATTAGACCGACACCTGAAAAGCACTTCCAAGTTATCTCTTTTTTCGCCATTAATATCTGTCATATTATTAGGAAGACAGAAGTTCTCTATCGTTCACGAGAGTTTTGGAAGGCGAAGGCATATTCAACACAAGATTCTTAAAATTGTTAGTTATTATCATGTATTATTAACATTAATAATAATAATAATAAGAAAAAGAATAATAATAATAATAATAATAATGGTATATCTTGTAACTTTTATTATCGACTTTTTAGTTACGAGTTACGTGGATAATTATAATTGATAATATTTTAACAATATATTCGATATTGGGCCAATTTTATAATTTACTCAATCTCATGTATACACGTCGCAATCGTAATTCGACAGAAAACTCTCGCAACACAGCAGGACTCTAATAATAACAATAACAATAATTATAATCATAATAACAATACTAGTAGACAGGAACTAAATGAATTTGAATAACTAAATCTTGGTATAATAGGGTGGCATCTTTCAAGCCATTATTGAAATGGCAATTGATACCTTATCTTCATGTGCTTTTCTGCCTTCATATTTGTTTAGGTTTCTTTTCTTAAGAACATCAAGTAATAAAAATATTTAAATCATTGGAAGCAGTGGCGGAACTAGGGGGGGGCTAGGGGGGGCAACTGCCCCTGGTAGAATGAAATTTTCAACTACTCCTACCCTGCAAGATTTAACTCATGCCTCCTGATGCAGTGCTTTGCCCCTGATGAGTGAAGAATTTTTTTTTTTTTAAACTTACTAAATGAAACGACGTCGTTTCATTTAGTAAGTTTTAAAAAAAAAAAAATCTTTTACAGACAACATACTAACATAGCATAGCCCTAAACCCTTTTCTTCTTATTTTTTTTCTGCGCCGCCGGCTTCCCTGTTAGCAAAGAGTAGCAGTAGCAGTGTAGCACTAATGCACTATTAGTGATATCCTTCAACTGGTCAAGGCTTCACAACCTTCACCTCATACTTCTCTCTTTCTCTCTCCACCAAAGTCTCCAGGTTGGGCCATTTTCTTTTTGTGTTTATTTTTCAATTTTCATTAAATTAGATATTTAGAGTTTGTTATGCCATGAATAATGAATTAGAGAATAGAGATTATGTGTTATTTACTTTATTACTTATTTTCATAAATTTCATTGAATATTTGAATGAATATTGTATATTTATCAATTTATGGTATATTTATGATATATTGTTTGTGAAATAATTGAATTTGGTTAGTTGATGAAATAATGATGAAATGTTTGAATAATTGAATTGATGAATGATGAAATTATCATGAAATGTTTAAATTGATGAAATTATTGATTAGCAATTGATGTTTTTATTTATTCTAGATTATGGATAAATACTTGATTAAGCGACCAAGAACTATTGATTCTTCTAATAATCAATTACCAAGTTCTGAAACAAGTGGTGATATAAATAATTCACGTGTGGAGTTCAATCCGAATGATATTGTTAGTGATCCGGGGTTACGTAAATCAATTGAAGACTTTGATATTGGGATTAGAGATCAAGTTCGAAGAGAGTATTTGACTAGAGGTCCATGTCAACCAATTGCCCATAATTATCCCCAAAAAAACTTTAATAATATGAAGAGAAGTTTTCGGCCTGATTGGTTTAAAAACTTTAATAAAAAAAATTTTACTGATGTATTTTGCCCCCCCTTCTAAAACGTTCTGGTTCCGCCACTGATTGGAAGGGCCACATGCCATCTCTGATTTCTTCCCATTTTTTAAATTACCTTTTTTTTTGGGCATTTCCCAATTTGTCCCCATTCATCACAAGCTTTTAATTTCAACAATCACCAAATCTGAGTTAGATTCATTGTTGATGATTGATAAGCATGTCATAACACTACATGCAAAGCATTTGATTGGGTAAAATGTTATCGAAATAAATGTAAAAAATATTAATAAATGTAAATTTACTCTGTCAACATAATAATTACTCTTATATTATTAATTTTCGTTTCATTTAATTTCAGTATCTTGCAATGAAACATAATAATTGCTCTTATATTATTAATTTTCGTTTCATTTAATTTCAGTATATCTGCAGTGAATTATAGAGGTGGTGAAACTCTGGAGGAATCGTATTTAATTGCTGAATAAAATAACTACCAATCATCCAATTATCAGGTCCATTAGTATTAAATGTAAGGTTCTGTTAGTCAAATTATTAAAAACTTTTCTGCCTGCTTAACTACCAATTACACTGGAAAAACTTGAAAATAATAATATTAGTCAATCTCAAGTTGCCTATAATACTAGAGTGGTAATAATGAATGGACCAACTAAATAAGAATTAATATACTACTACTTCATACATACATATATATACATACATATATATATATATACATACATACATATATATATATATACATACATATATATATATATACATACATATATATATATATATATATGTTGTTAATAAAATTTAAAGATACATTTTTATTTAGGCTTAAATATATATATTATTACCTCAAACTATTCACTTTTTTCCACTTCGGTAATCGTCTTTTTATTTTTTTTCAATTAGACAATTAAACTTTCAATTTTTTCTAATTTAGTTCAATTGAGTTGTCATGTCATAAATTGATGACATGACTTGTACACATGTGATGTTAGTGCTTATGTGTTAAAAATGAAAAATATGATGATGAAGAGATGAAGATGAGGGACGAGGGACAAAGGATGGGGGTAGCTAGGAACAAGAACGGGCAACTAAGAGCAATGTTTTCAAACTTGGACCGGTCATCGAATTGAAAAAATTATCGGGTGGATGGGTCACTGGTTCAACCAATGGTTGAACTGTTATTGAACCAGTGGCGTCATAAATATATAAAAATATATATTATTAGTAATTAATAAAATTTTAAAAAATCTCGTTTTTTATGAACTAAAACATAATAAAGTTGAGTTATAATATTACTAAAAATGATTAATTTTAATATTAAAAAAATTTTAGTACAAAAAAAAAATTAGAAATAGTAAAAAATTGATTCACCGGGTCAACTTAACTGGTTTTACTGATTGAACTACCAGTTCGCCAAGTTTGGACCAAACTGATTCAACCGGGTCAAATCAGACCGGACATAGAACCAATTCCCAGTTCAATCGGTTGAACTGACCGGGCCAAACCTGTTAACAGTGACTAGGAGGGGGGAGGGGGGATTGGGGACGGCAGGGGGGAAGGGAGGGGGATTATTAGGATAGGACTTTATATTTATTTTTAGGTTAAGATTTGTTAAGTTTTTATCTTTAGTTTTTGGTTTTTTTTAATTATTAATGCTTTGTTTAATTGTTGTTTTGTTTTATTTAATTGTTATTTTATTTTGTTTAATTGTTGTTTTGATAACTTATTATTCTTTATTACTATTATGCATTTTTATTTACATAAAATGATAAAAGAAAATTTGCAGAATGACTCATTTTTAACACATGCACTAACATCACATGTGTACAAACCATATCATCAATTTATGACATGACAACTTAATTGAACTAAATTGAAAAAATTGAAAGTTTAATCATCTAATTAAAATAATTAAAAAGACGATCACCGAAATAGAAAAATGTGAATAGTTTGGTGTAGTAATTTATATTTAAGCCTTTTATTTAATTTTCATAATGTAAAATGACGAAGTCCTTAATATTTTTAGCTATGTCAAAGATAAGTTTAAAAAAATTAAAAAATAAATAAAAAGTTCTCGTTTTATAAATATATTTGTAATTTTGAAATGGAAGGAGCAGGTTGGGAGAAAGGTGGGGCCATAATCAGTGTAAAGAAGGAGATTGTCTTCTCTCATAACTGCCTGGACAACAAGCTGTACCTCCAATTTGTCCCCTAACAAGCAAATGGAGATTTCATAATCCAATCAACTCAATGGACAGATTCATGCAAACACAAAGCATGTATGACAACTTTAATATATATATATATATATATATATATATATATATATATATATATTGTGTCCCTTCAAGTTCTAAACAATTTGCAAAGTGGTCTGTCAAGTTCAAATTTTGGAATTCCCTTCCTCTTTGTTGCCTAACTATACAATGATGCTCCAATTTCATGAAAATTGGGGAAATTTTACCCATGCCTCCTACATTACTCCATTTTAAGAGTAATTTGTCTCAATTACTAAATAAAAGCTTTTCATGTAATATATAAAAGCTCTAAATTACAGCATTGATTACTTTGCCCTCAGCAGCAAGTCATTATGTCACATGAGTCACTATTTCAAAATTTTCAATAACTTGGAACAACATTGTTGCAAAACTGGAAACAAGTAAAAAGAGAATTGTAGTAAAAATTGAAACTTGAGGGACAACTTAGCAAATTGTGCAGAACTTGAGAGGATAATTTTGCATTTTGCCCAACATGATTGTACATGATTACTTTGCATAATACATGTAGGGCAGTTTTGCAACTAATCATTATTATAATCATCATCATTATTAATTTGATTTATTTTTGGCACCCTAATGCATCAAATAATGCACAATTTTTAAAAATACTTTATTTTCTTTTTTTATAAATACAAGTCCTTGCTTTGAGATTGTATAATTAAACCTCAAAACACAAGTCCAAAAGTGAAAGAAGAGAAAAGAAATGGGGCAACAAAAGTTTGTGTCTGAAAAAATGAAGCTTCTCATAGCATTGCTTACATTGCAATGCTGCTATGCAGGATTCCACATTGTCTCTAGAGTTGCACTAAACATTGGTGTTAGCAAAGTTGTTTATCCAATCTATAGAAACATCATTGCATTGCTTTTGTTGGGCCCTTTTGCTTATTTCTACGAAAAGTAAGTCGTTTTTAACTTTTCATAGAGTAATGCTACGGTGTCCAAACTTTTTCACTGAATTGCTCATAGATTCTTAAAGTGTTGTAAAGTACAGTACAGTACAACACTTCAACGCATTTTTGGACAATTCAGACATAAATTTTTTGGGCGCTATAAATTTTTTTCATTTCACATCTCAACATATATTAAAGAGATTGTTGGATAGTTTGTTTTCCTTCTTTATGCTTATTTTGTGTTCTTGAATTTTCAGGAAAGAAAGACCACCTCTTAGTTTTTCTTTACTGGTTCAATTTTTCCTCCTAGCATTATTGGGGTAAGCTAAGCTAGCAGTAAAATCACTTTTCATATATTTATTCTTATTCAAATTTGTTGCTTCTTTTGTTTACTTAAAAGTTTTGTTTCTGCCATCAGAATCACTGCAAACCAAGGATTTTATATCTTAGGGTTATACTATGCTTCCCCAACCTTAGCATCTGCTATGCAAAACTCAGTTCCTGCCATAACCTTTGTCATGGCTTCTGCTTTAAGGTAAGCGCTGTTATGTTTCGACTTTTTGAAGTCAAATTGCGAGATTCTAAAATAAATTTATTTGATTTTTAGTACAAACAATTATATTTATTGTAAATTAATTAAAAAAATTACTATTACTTCCGTCCTACAACAAATGCCATATATTAATTTTTATGGTCAAATTTATCTTTTTTAAAATTAATAATTGAACATATATATTAAGATTTTTAAAATAGTAGATCTTGATATTACTAAGAATTAAACTCTTATGTTGTTTATCGAGGTTGTAGTCTCTTGCCATTTACGTAAAAGAATAATAAGATTTATTAATTTAAAAAATAGTCAATCTAACCATAAAAATCAATGAAAGACGACACTTGTAGTATAAATTACTGTAATTGCTTTCAAAATTTCAATGAGTCCATTTCAATTTTGAATTTTAAATTTTGGAATTTCGTAAATTAACTTCAAAATGTCAAAATGTATCTATACTTTTGGAATGATACTTGCAGTATGTTTGTGTCAATATATGATTTTTTTTCTGATTTTTGTATATCTCTCAGACTGGAGAAATTTAATATTGTAAGAAGAGATGGTTTGGCAAAAATTGTGGGGACAATTGCTAGTGTAGGAGGAGCCTCTATTATTACCCTATATAAAGGACCTCCCCTGCTATTACACCACTCACAGCAGCCACTGGAAAATCTTTCCTCAGCTAATAAAATGCAGAACTGGACATGGGGATGTATATACCTTCTTGGACACTGCTTATCATGGGCTGGTTGGATGGTCTTTCAGGTAATTAAGTTGACAATTAATTACTTAATTAAGAAGCATACTATAATCATTACTTTCTTATTAAATGAGTGAGGGAGTTGATAAATGTGTTTCAAATTTTACTGGTTGTTTTGTTTTACACTTGAGCTGAATTGGTTAAATTTGGAGCAAGTTAATATTTACCTAAAATGAACCTAATAATGTATATATAGGGTCTTAGGTTATGAATTAAAGCTATGGGCTACCTCTGAGCCCAACACAGCTCTTGGTTCAACTAAGCTCGACTCGAGTCCGAACAAACTTTTTCTCCATTTAGTTAAATGAGCGGAGCTCGAACATTAGAGTGTCTGGCTAGAATCTAACTCATTTAGGTCCAGCACTCTAGGTTTAGCCCAACTCGCTTAATTAACATTCAATTAAACATTATTTCTTATTCTTATAAAAAATATGATAAACGAGTTGGGTTTGAGCTCAACAAGGCTCAACTTATTTAAGCCCGAGCTCAAGCTCAAGCTCGACTTATTTACTAAATAGGGCGAGTTCGTACACCAAATTTCAAACTTGTTTAAAGTCCGACTGAATTGGACCCAACTTGCCTAACTTTGGATAGCCTTAATTTTAATATCAGTTACAAGATAATGCCTCCACTGGGGCTTGGAAACACATCAACTGCTGGTGCTGATATATATGTTTAACTACTACATTATTCCAAAAATGTGCAGGCTCCTGTGGTGAAGAAGTACCCAGCCAAACTCTCACTCACCTCATTCACATGCTTTTTCGGATTGATCCAGTTTTTAGTGATAGCAGCATTTGTAGAAAGGAATCCCCAGAATTGGCAAATACAGTCTGGGGAGGAGATTTTTACAATCTTATATGCTGTAAGTTCCTTTGAAATATAATTAAACTAACCAAGACAGGGAATGATCCATAAAAAATATTTACAATAACACTATTTGGACAAACCCATCTATGGACCGTCCATAGAAGAAGCGGATGGCCTAGATTTTTTTATTTAAAAGTAAAGATGCTAAGCGCTACTTATAGTGGCAGATGGGTTAAATTTTTTAAATCTGAAGTCCGGTTGTCCTATGACGGCCAAAGATGAGTTTGTCCAAATAGTGTCATAATAAATATTTGCTATGAAACACTTTCAATTTATCACATAAATGTGCCTAATTTTTACAATCTCGTGTCTGGTTAAATAGGGCATTGTGTCCTCTGGCATTGTCATCTCTCTTCAAACATGGTGCATTCACAAAGGAGGTCCAGTGTTTGTTGCCATCTTTCAACCAGTGCAGACTGTTCTGGTTGCTATCATGGCCTTTCTAATTCTTGGGGATCAGTTATACTCAGGAGGGTATGTCAAATGAATCTATAAACTATTACTCTGCATCTTTCATATTCCTTCCCATGTTTGGAACTTGGAAAAAAAAGAAGGAAAAAGATAAGATAAGAAAATTAAAAAATAAAAGTAGAAAAGATCCACCTAATGAACATGATTCTTATGATTGAAAAATTAAGATTACTTCTATGTGCAAGTTTCAACTAACTGTTCACTAACAGTTGTGCACTAACAGAGAGAAAATAATATGTTGTCCATTCAAATAATAGGACTCGCGTACTGTTTTCTCTCTGTTAGTGAAAAGTTAATGCACATAGAAGTACTCTATTATTAAAATGCAATATAATGAAATCTTTATAGATCTCTTATAGTTTTATTGATTTCATTTTCTTTTAGTTTTCCTTTCCCCCCCTTGTTTTTCCGACTTCTAAACATAGTCTTAAAGATATATATGAGTTAGATGGTTTTATCACTAATTATGAATGTAAATGAGGTGAGAGGTAGGTTAAAAAGATAGAAAACAAAATGAACAAATTTTAGAGGGAAATACAAACTTGAACAAAATATCTATACTTCTCCATTTTTAATTTAACAACTTTTTCTCTTGCAGAATTATGGGTGCAATTCTCATTATGATTGGTCTCTACTCAGTTCTATGGGGTAAAAATGAGGAGAAAAGGGTGGAAAATAAAGATAAAGAAGAGACATTGACTAAGCATCTTCTTGATCCTGTAGACAGAAAAACTGAAGGATGTGCTGTTAGTGCATCAGATATCCCTTAAACAGTTACTTAACAGATCAAAGACAGCTCAATGGATCAAATTTGGCTGCTGGTCTGAGATATTCTCAGCAGCATATAAACATGTAAATCTAAGGGGTTTTTATTTTTTATTTTTTTTAATTAATAAAAATGACCCATTTGTGAAATTAAATTTGCAGAGGAGCCCATTTCTGTCATGTTTAGATTTTAAGGTCTGATTTGGTCAGTTGGCAGGGGTAGGTTGTGTGTCAAATACAACTTGTAGTCAGTGAGATTTTGAGGATTCATGTATTGTACACCAGCAATGATTTATTTCATGATAATGATATCAAAATTATGTCATGTACAGATGTACTCATGTTTGTCTCTTTGTTTGTTCAATTTTATTTTATTTTCTTCAAGGAATTATAATCTGTGAATTACAGTAGGGGGGAAAGGGAAAGCGACAATTGGTCATGGTTATACAAACCAAAAGAATACTAATTTTCGCCCAAGTAAATTATATTAGAGTATTAAATTACTAGCGTTTGTTTGTTGTGATAGTGCGTCTGAACTTTCTGAACTTTCAAATGCATCACACTATTTTTAGTGCATAACATTTGAACCTCAATTGCTGCATTATAAGTTAAATAAGTTGTATTTAAAATAATTTATTTCTAGACGAACAATGTTTTCAAATGCGTTTTTCACTTCAAAACGTTATGTAATGCAGATAGTCTATACCTCCCTCGCAACATCCTCGAATTTTTCACTTCGAAACGTTATGTAATGCAAATAGTCTACAACTCCCTTCCAACATCCTTGAATTCTTATCGCAACATATATTGACACACCATTACATCAAAAGAAGTTGTAACAGGGTTTTTTAACCATTTGTTCAGACAGACACACAGTAGTCGCATACTATTAACTGTTTTGTAATTATAGATCCGAAACGAGGAATAGAAATAGATCAAAAAACTTGAGCTGAAAAAACCCTCACAACAGATTATCAAATTTGCCATAATCATCGAGCTGGACAATAATTGATCATTGAATCAGTTTATCAGATATTACAATTATAGAAACTTGATACTTCTTGAGAGGTTCAGGATAGAAGTAACCACATTAGTATTTAGTCCTCTAGAAAGAACTATAATTTTCCAGACTATTTATAGCTTAAATTCATGCGACAACAAATCCGTGTAGCTCAGCACACAGTTGGGGTAGGCGGGTAGCTGCAAATTTAAAACTTTTTATTCTGGACACCAAATTAATCAATAAGAACATGAGATGAATGTGCAAAATGAAGGGTGATCCAACATGCATTCATGATCCCAGTAGTATTAATACCAGATTGTTTACTACTTCAGCAACTGCTTATTATACTATGCTGTAATGATCCCAGTAATATTATAACCATGAGTCCTACTACCCACATGCATTCATCATACATTATGAACGAAAGTTCAGTTAGCCTAGTAGTAAAAGATTGAAGTTTCAAGTCTCATCTATGTGGGGAGGAGTTGGGTATGGGGCTATGTTCCCAACTGCATAAAAGTTTAAGAAATACATGTGACTAGGAAAAGTTTCGCACAAGAAAAATACATGCCGATGAAGTATCTGCATAGCATTGTTAATAACAGGTAGCAACAATTCTTATATGGTGGCAAGTTCTAAAACTAATCTCCTTTCAGAAAGACAATGTACCACTAATCTGAGTGAAGCTCAGCATCTAAAAATTGAAAATCTAACAAATTTTTTGGTCCCAAGCTGAGCTCCGTTAGCCTACTACCAGGAAGCAGGGGTTCATTATTATCCCCGCGAACTGCTGTATCCTCGCACTAGATACTCCGATCGAGAACTCTTATGGCCTGTTTGTGAGTTTTAATTTGAGGGGAAGGGAAGGAATAGGAAGGGAAACAAAACTCACAAACACAACACAGCCTTGAGGATTCTCCTTCTTTATAGCTTATGTATTTTTGAAATATTTATGATTATTTTTGATATTTTTATGATTTTTAGAAACACTAAAGTTATATTGTATTATTGTTTGTACGATGTAATCATATTTATATTATAACGACACATAAAAATATACATATTAAATAATAAATGTGCTGAATCCCCATATTTTAAGATTCCCCATATTTTAAGATTTGACCAATATCTCCGCACCCGTATTCGTGCTTCTTAGGCACACTAATCCCCTTGAAGAGCATAAATGAAATTAAGATCGAATATTTATTTTGGCTAGAACCTAGCCACCAAAAACTTGGAATTACTAGCAGTCCAAGTTCAAGAATTAGTTTATGCAATGTTCTATAAATCGCTAGGCGGACCTAGACGGTGGAGGGGGCACCTAACGACTAGGCATTTTCTTAGGCGAACTAGGCGTTTTCTTAGGCGAAGATATCTATTTTTCTATTGTATATACTTATTATACTCTACAAAGCATATATAGTAGAGATGTAATCTATAAAAACTTTACACGAAAAATCACCCATTAAAACAATCTTTAAGGCTTAACAAATCATTTCAAGACTTCAAGTAATGTACGACTTCAAAGCCTTTATTAAATCTATACATAATATTAAATCTATGCAATAGAGGTCTGATTCTGCCTAGGCAGGGGCCTAGACATCTAGCCAGACCAAGGCAGTAGAGAAATGCCTAACGCCTAGGCAGGAATTTTTAGAACACTAAGTTTATGTGACTATTACTTTCATATTGATGGTAAGCAACGAATGGTGTTTGCCTTTTTCACTCCCTAGTAACTTTGAATTCCTACTAGCCCATGGTTATTTACATTATAGTCGTATATAAGATTCCTTAATTATATATCTCCATTAATCTATTAATCATTTAACAAATACATGGGGTCTAGCTTTTAGCATTATACCTGAAGCCCCAAAACTCCCTATTTGAGCACAAAAGTGTAATATACAAATTTGCAAACTTAGAACTTCAAATAATGCAAGAAGATTCATATTAGTTGACCAACAGCCCATGCAAGTGAACATTTATATCTTAAAATATGTGTAAACTTAAGGAACCATTTTCTAATGACTAAGAATATGGACAAACTGTTCAATTAGCTTCATCCTGTATGATAAAATTAGCACAATTAGAACCAACGTGACCATCACAAACAACATCTGAACCTATAACAGCTGATGAAAATGCTGTCAAAGATATAAATAACTAGAGCTAAAGTAAACATAACTTCGCAATAAGACAAGTCAAAATTCATTCAACAAAATCAATTCCAACATGACAAACAAAATACTAGAAGCACACAAATATCAAGACAATATGACAAACAGTTTCTAAACCTCCGACAATGTCATGCTCTGATCAAATCTACCTCACCGTAACAATGTCATCAATCTTCAAAATCATCCGCACACACTCGGTAGCCAGTGAAACCGCACTCGTGCTCACTAGCAGGGGTTGCACTACATTCTCCTCCAAGATATTAGTAATCTGCCCCTTCCTCACATTGATCCCAGCATTGATCTCGCCTTGGGCATGCCTGTTGCGAAGCTCAGTCACAATAGCAATTGGATTTAAACCCGCATTCTCAGCCAAAGTATACGGAATAACTTCCAATGCCTCAGCAAACGACTTCACACAGTAACCTTCCATGCCCTGCAAGACCTTTGCCCAAGCCCCCAATTGCCTCGAAAGCTCGATCTCAGGCGCCCCACCCCCTGCAATCAGAAACTTCTTATTCACCAAACACCTAACAACACACAAGGCGTCATGCAAGCTCCGCTCTGCCTCGTCAAGAACCAACTGATTCGACCCACGAACCAACACTGTGGTTGTTCTACCCATTTCCTTAATCCCAGTAATCTTCACAATTTTCCCATCTCCAAGTGAAACCTCCTCAACCAAATCAGCAAATCCCAACTTCTCTGCACGAAAATGCTCAATATTCGCAATGGGTAAACAATTCAATGTCTTAGTAATAAACTCAATCTCGTCACGCTCCACGTCCTTAATCACCAAAATCTTCGCCTTGGCCAAATAATGAAGTGACAAATCCGTAACAGCGTCCCTCAAAATACTCTTCTGGATCAACAGCACATTACACCCAGTTGCCTTGATCTTCTTAATCATACCCAAAATGTAATTCCTCTCTTCCTTCAATATCCTATCCATCTGGGTATAATCCGAAACAACAATAGACTGCTCAATATCAGTTTTTGGAGGGGAAATCTGAAACTGTATAACAGCAATTTTTGCATTTTCGACCCTGGTCGGACCTCCAGCAGAATGACTCACTTTCTTATCAAAAACCAAACCTTTCACCAACTCGGTATCATCAACCGTACCCCCAAGTTTTTTAACAATCTTAACATCCCGGAGATCAACTAAATCAGGTTTTACAGGATCCACAACAGACAAAACGGCGTCAACAGCTAGTGGAGCTAAGAGGCTTGAATACTGCGATACTACTTTGCTATTTAATGAAGTGCTAGCAGATTTTACCAAAGATTCGCGGTCGGAGAGTTCCACCGGAACAGCCATGGCAGTTAAAACATCAATCGATTTAAGGGAGACTTTGTGGAGCGAATCAGAGATGACAGTGGGATGAACACCTGAGGAGAGGAGAGATTGACATTGTTTGAGTAACGCACCGGCGATAACGACGACGGTGGTGGTTCCGTCACCGGCGACGATGTCCTGGGACTTAGAAAGTTCGACCAGGAACTTGGCGGCAGGCTGGAGGACTTCCATTTTATGGAGAATGGTGGCACCGTCGTTGGTGATGATGACCTCGCCGGAGGCGGTGGAGATCATCTTGTCCATGCCTTTGGGGCCGAGACTGGTACGGACGGCATCGGCGACGGATCTTGCGGCGACGATGTTGGCCATACGGATGTCGTCTTTGCGCTTATTGTCGACATAGCTTTCGGTTTTGGATGACGGGGCTTGGATTGCTGCGGTCGCCATTGGTGGCCAGATCGAAGAGAGATCGAGAGAGTAAAACCCTAGGAGTGAGAATGGAAGATGCGGGAAATAAAAGAAAGCCCTAGATTTTGATTTTTGAGTGTGTACTTTGCTGTATCACCCCCGAGTCCAAGCACTATAGGCACATAAAAATTAGGGAATTGATATTTTGCAAGAGAAGTTGAAAATTTTTGAATAGTAAATGGGATCAACCTTGTGAAAATATAATTTTTTTTAAATAAAATATAATTTTTAAAAATTATTATAGTACTATTGAATATACATATATATATATACACACACATACATACATATATATAATATATTATATCTTTAGAAATTTAAACCTTAAATTTTAAATTTTAAACCCTATACTCTAAATTTAAACGAATTAGGTTATTCACGAGTCTCACACAATTCAAATTAACTTAACTCGACTCAAGCTCGTTATACGAGTCGAACTAGAACAAATTCTTTTCCTTACTTAGTTAAATGAGTCAAACTCGTATAATTCAGTATTTAATTTGAACTCGATTTATCTAGGTTAAATGAGGCTCATTTAGGCTTGATTTGTTTATTATTTAATTAATTCATTTTGTTTATTTTTATAATTAAAAAGTAATAAATTGGGTTTAAGTTTGACTAGACCCGACTCGCTTAAATTCAACTCTGAGCTTTATTCACTTATAAACGGGACAAGTTCTTATAATAAATTTTAAATTCGTCTAAAACTTGACTCGACTTAACTCGATTCATTTAACTCTCAAACGAGCCTAAATTCGATAAGCTAAAACTCAACTCGACTCGACTCGTTTACGTTCTATTTTTTTGCTCCAAAAAAAAATCTTGGTTGGACCTACTTGTTACTTGTGAAGGTAAGGACCAAAAGGAAGTATTTCTTCACGTAAGCCTAACCTCGTCTAGCTTTCTTCCACTCTTTTTTGTACACACTAGTGCACTCACAGAACTACAAATTAACCAACCACTTGTTTCTCTCTGCAACACCAAAAACATTAAAAACCACACACACACACAAAAAAAACATGTCGCTCCATTAAACCCCAATTCCTCACAATCACGCCTTCCTTACCCATTTTCATATGCCTCAAATCTACCCATATTCTCTCCATGCCTCTCGCCGTTGTCGGCCGTCGTTAGAGGCCGAGACCTAGCTCAGTCATTCATCCTCCTTTGCCGTTCAAAACTCATGTAACAAATATGTGGGCTAAAAGTATACAAGAGTAATTTCAACCACAACACAAACGAAATGGGACAAAGATTATTTATATAAAATTGAAATTGGTACTGGAATTATAAGAAGATGAATTAATGTTGAGACTGAACTGGAATTAACTAAAATATCTAAAATACTAAAAGTAGGAACAAGGACTAAGAAAACTAGGGGAAAACATTTGTGAAATTCGAATGCCTCTCTGTTGAACCTAAACTCCTTATTATTCTTCAATCCCCATTTTGCTACCATAATCAAAGCTGCAATGGTCTTCGGATCCCCTTGATTGTGCTAGGAAATTGAGAATGATTCCTTACCCTAATTAAGGCTCGTGTAACGATTGAAAATGTAGAATATCTTTGTAATTAGGGTTACTGAATATTTATGGAATAAAATGAATATTTGAAGGAAATGACTGTGTTATGTTTTTAAAGGTCAATTTTGACCTAAGTATGTATTATGTGATTATGTATATGTGTTGCGGTTTCGTAGACGAAATAAAAAAATTTCGAGAAAAACGCTAAAACACTATTCATAAAACGCAGAAAACGTTTTTTTCGCTTTTCGATATTTCGAATTTCATCATAACGTTTACTTGGGAAAGGGAGACGTAATCTCCAATAAAAATATTTTATCGAAAAAAGACGTAAAAATACTATTCACGCTAAAAATGTCTTTTCGTGTTTTTGACTTTTTGAATTACGACATAGCGTTTGTTCAGAAAATGGGGACGAAAAGCGTAATCGAAATTACGAAATGAGAAAGTCAGTATTTTGACTAAGTGTAAAAGTTAGAAAAACTAACTAGAGAGAAAATGAGTAACCGACTAAGTTTGGATATAATCGAACCAAGTTAAGCCTAGGGTTTGAAAAGGGTTTGGCTAGGGTTTGGAATGGCTCGACTAGGGTTGAGCCAAAGGTATGCCTAGGATTGAGCCTAGGATTGGTAAGGCTTGGCTAGGGTTGGAACTGAGGCTTGAGGCTAAGGTTAAAACCTAGATACTTGGAGCCAAAGCACGAGGTGACCAATGAACATGAAATGAAGATGAAATGGAAGAGAAATGAAATGAGGGGACAATGGAGATAAGGAAATCCAGCCAAGGGGAGGTGGGAGATCAAGTGGGGTCTCTTAATTTCCCACATGTGAGAAATAAAAGCCTTAGAAAAACAAGCTTAAGCATTAAGTCTTGGAAATTAATGATTTTGTCCACTTTAGGTTAAGTTAATTATAGTTTGTTAGCTTAACTCTAGGGAATGGTTAGGTTAGGAGAATGGTGGAAAGTCTATTATATCGTAACCTTGGTTTGCCTATAAATGAGCTAGGGCAAGTATACTTGCAATCATTTGTCATTCCATTATTTTCACTAAGTAAGAAAATAGAGAGATAAGAAAGTAAGAGAAAAGAGAGAGAGAAGTA
Source organism: Aralia elata (assembly GCA_034770075.1). NCBI lineage: Eukaryota > Viridiplantae > Streptophyta > Magnoliopsida > Apiales > Araliaceae > Aralia > Aralia elata. The sequence goes on from CM068380.1 coordinate 10,962,795, forward strand.
AGAGCGTGAGAGCATATATGTGTATATATATATATATATATAGAGAGAGAGAGAGAATCCGGGCTTGGTAAGGAGCTAGGAGGGTGTGATCTTGATCATCAAGCTAAGCTAACTTAGAACAAAAAGAAAGAACAACAAAAGGTAACACTCAAAACCCTAACCTCTTAATTTTTTTTTCTTTTAAAGCTTTATAGCTTGATAAAAAAATTGCCTTGTTAGTGGTTGTTGTTATTTGTGGAAAGACCATGAAGGATCTTGGAGTAATAAGGTTGTGTGTAGTTTAGATATGTTAAACCACTTGTTAATATGCATGTAAAGTGAAAATAGAAGTTAAAAACGTAAACCTAAGCGTAAAGGAATGGAAAATAATGTAGAGGACTGTGAAAAAGGACTTTTATAGATGTTTTATGTGGATTGTTTATGAAATTTGAGAAGAAGGAAGTATAGATAAGGGGGTTACGGAAATGTTCCAAGTGGAATGGAGAAGCGAATTTTTTTTGTAAAAGACGTTAAAACATGAAAAACTCTAACTTGGTACGATTTTTAGGCCAAGTTTACGGGTATTAAACACTTCTGAAAAATTCTGATTTTTTGGGAGTTTAGTAGTTCATGAAAAACGTGAGTCGTAGGCTTAGGAACGAACTCAATCCGACTTCGGATGAGCGAGTTACGTTAATTTGAAAATTTGACGTTAAAAACGTCATTTAATGAAAAACTGAGACCAGGAGGGATTTTTGAGCCAATTTTTAGGCTTATTAGAGAACCCGAAAAATTATTCCGTCCAGGGAAAGTTGTAGAAAATGTTACGAGCTAGAAAATGACTTCAAAACGGACTCATTGCGATATCGGGTGAGAAAGTTACGATGATGCAAAATTGGTACGACGAAAACGAAAACCACCCGGATGTTGATGTCACTTACAGTAGGTTCCCTGAATGGTCGGCGCCGCAACACCTGCTATAGGCATAAAATAGGCACGACCACGCCGTACCGGTTGAACATAAGGATTCTTGGTCGGCGCCGCAACGCCGCTTACAAGAGTTATTTGGGCGCCGCCACAACAATCAGCCCAGTGCTGAGCTGATATGTGCTTGGGCATTGGACGTTCGCATAAAGGTATTAAAGATGTGTTATGCATGTGTCATGACATGATACTAAGTCTTAAAGACATAATTTAATACTAAGTTTCGAATAAAAAGGGAAATATTTTTGAAAAATGAAATAAAATTAACGTAAGCCGTTAATTAATCATCAATGTGTGACTAATTGGTATGTCAAAGTGAACGTAAATGTGTAGGACATTTTGAAAGACGATTATCGTCAAGTTATAAAGAACGCAAAAGACAAGTGTTCTAACCTTGTACAATAATTTTAAATGTGCAAGTTTTATATTCATTCGATAATACTTTTATGAATCTTTTGTATGTATGTTTTGATTTACGCAATAGGCGTATATTATGAGAACTTCAAACTTATGCAAACCTTTTTACATTTGTGTAAGTTGTTCAAGCTTTGCTGTAATGCATATTTTAAGTTCTGATATGCATGAACTGTTTAAGAAGATAGTCGATGTCATTCGTTTCTGCTAGACACATATTGAGATATGATTTGAATTTGATGAATTCTTTAATGCTATCCAAACTAAATTAAATTAGTGCGGACTCTGACTTAAGTCTGAGATGAACAAACCTTACTATTAGGGGAAAATTTTGGTTGGATATTCCGGCAAACCCATGAGGCGGTCAAAACAAACGCATATAGTCATTTAAAAGCAATAGATTGTGCACAACATAAGTACAATAGGCTGATCCCCTAACGTACTTAGAAAATGACGGTTAACCTTTTATAAAAAGGAAATGTTCAAGGTCGTTTGACTGCTCAGTATGTCGTTTTTGAAAATGTTAAATAAAAAGGGATTTCTTATTATTATTCTTATTTATTCGAAATATTTTCACAACTATTGTTCAATTGTTGAAATAGTAACATGATTCTTGATTTTGTTGTTTATTCAACTGTTATTACTTATTAAGCTTTGTAACTCATTCTTAATTTATATTAAATATTTTCAGCCAAGCCCGAGCGGGCCGAGGGTTCAGGAAAGAATGATAAGGGAAAAGGAAGAGTGTTTGAGTAGAATACTATCTTTAATAGTTTTTATATGAATTGTATTATTTAAATGATGTAATATTTATTCATATGACAATGTTTAAAACATGTAAATGTCGTAGAACCTGGGAGTTAGAGTAAGATGGTTTGTAGTAATTTAGTAATTATATTATGTTTTTAAGATTATGTTGAATGGGTAGTATCGTGATGCACCGGACCCGGGTTTAAAGGTAGACTCGGATTTGGGGGCGTCACAGCTCTTATGATCATGTAAGATTCCACTAATTGCGCAAGGAAATTAAACATGAAATTTGCTATCGCCGTATAGATAAAAAGTGAAATTATGGAATTACGGGAGTGACCTCGGGCTGTAGAATGGTCATTATAATGCTTCCCCCTTTCAAAATCCGTGTCCTCAAGGATTAAAGTCTGGAAATTGAGCATGTATAGAAGCTGGATCCTCCCATGTTGTATCTTCAGGAATGGTGTTAGACCATTGCACCAACATTTGAGGAACTAAACGATATCTTTTGTTTATTAATCTCCTGTTTAAAACAGCAATTGGATGGACTAGAAACTACCCTTTCGGGCCTACAGTGGGAAGAACGGTGCTTGGAACTTTCTTAGCCCCAATTTTCTTCTTCAAGAGAGAGAGACATGGAAAACAGGGTGAACCAAAGTGCCTTGTGGAAGAGACAGTTTGTAAGCTACCTTACCCACCTTTTCTACCACCTGATATAGGCTAAAATATTTAGATTCTAGCTTTAAATTCTTTCTCAATGCAACAGAAGATTATTTGTAGGGTTGCAAATGCAGGTACATCTAATTACCAACTTTAAATTCTCGATCAGCCCTATGAAGGTCAACATAGTGTTTGTACCTTTGTTGGGCCTGTTGAAGAGATTCTTTTAGTAGCTTATTTAGTAGGTCCCTTTCTTGGAAGAAGGATGCCACAACTTCACATTGGTAACTTCAGTTTTTGGGATATTCAATGCCCTGTATTTGGTGTCGTATAGAGCCTCATAAGGCGTCATCTTGATAGAGCTATGTAAGGAATTGTTGTACCACCACTCTGCAGTAGGTAACCATTTAGTCCAATTATGTGGTCTATGTTTGGTCATTACTCTAAGATAAGACTCTAAACATCTGTTAACCCGCTCAGTTTGACCATATCTTTGAGGATGATAGGTCGAGCTATAATGTAACTGAGTGCCCGTGAGACTAAAGAGTTCATGCCAAAATCCACTAACAAAGAGTTTGTCCTTGTCGCTCACAATGCTCCTAGGCAGCCCATGAAGTTTCTAGACGATTTCGAAAAATATTCCAGCCAACTCCTTAGCTATAATAGGATGAGAAAATGGAATAAAGTGACTGTATTTGGTGAACCTGTCTACCACCACTCAGATGATATCTTTTCCTGTTGACTTGGGTAACCCCTCTATAAAATCCATAGAGATATCCTCCCAAATTTGATTAGGAATTGGCAAGGGTTGTAGTAACCTTAGGTAAGGAACATTTTTAGCCTTGCTTCTTTGATAAATATCATATTCTTTAACATAGCGGCTCACATCCTTTTTCATGTTAGGCCAAACAAAAAATTGTTTAATCTTGTGGTAAGTCACATCCTTGCCTAAATGTCCTCCTATACCTGTATCATGATGTTCTGCCATAAGTTTATCACTTAAGCCTCCTACAGTGCCAATATAAATCTGATTCCCCTTTTTAATCACCCTTTTGTGGCAAGAGTACTGCTCAGGACCTATGCCGCCATTTGTGAGCCTTTCTATAATCTTCCGAGCTTCCAAATCTTCGTTGTAGCTATTAGTGACATCTGTTAACCATGCATGCAGCTAAACTGATATCATTCAGAGTTGTACCTTATCGTCATGTACTCTAGAGAGAGTATCAGTCACCTTATTCTCCACCTTTTTTTATATTGTATTTCATAGTCCAACCCCATCAACTTGGAAAGCAATTTTTGCTGCAAATGAGTTGTAATTCTCTGATCTAAAAGAAATTTAAGACTCTTTTGATCTGTCTTGATGATGAAATGTTGCCTATGTAGGTAGGAGTGCCACCTATCCAAAGCCATCACTAATGCCAATAATTCTTTCTCGTAAGCTGAAAACCCCATATGAACTTGGCTGAATCCCTTGCTAAGATAAGCAATAGGTTGGCCCTGTTGCATCAAAACTGCTCTTATCCCTGTATTGTTAACGTTCGTCTCAATAATGAAAGGTTTGGAGAAGTCGGGCATTATAAGAACCGGGGTTGTACTCATAGCCCTTTTAAGCTCTTCAAATGTTGTCTGCCCCATGATTTCATTGGAAGGAGTTTTTCTTGAGTAGCTGAGTCAATGGTTTGTTAATGTCTCTATAACCTCTAACAAATCTCCTATAATAACCAGTGAGTCTTAAAAACCCCCGAAGTTGCTTAATGGATGTCAGAACTGGCCATTCCACCATACCTTCAATTTTCTTGGGGTCAGCCTTAACCCCTTCTCCCGTAAAGATATGCCCAATGTGACGCCCCCAAAATAGGTCCACACAACCCATTTTGAGTCGCCAATAACATTCCACAAAATATAAATACAAATACGAATTTTCCTATTTACAACTAATAAGTGTTGTGCAGAATACGACAACACAATACAAATACATCTTAAATTCTCAATACATTTATTGACATACTAATAATAGTGTATTGAGATACTTCTATTATCTCGGACCATCACTCCATTCCCCGGCTAGTCCCCGCTACACTCTCTTTTCCTGAGGAGAACAATGAAACAAAAAGGAAAAGGGTGAACACAAATAGTCCAGTAAGAAATATCATGACTAAGATAATGAAGAATAAAAATTATCTTTAGTCTTCAACAATAATAAATCAGATATTAAAAAAATATTATAATTGTTCAACAACAACTGCAGCGGAACTAACAATCCATTAGAAGAGTCAAGTAGATTATAATATCTACCATCTTCTATAAGTTAAAGGATCACCACCAATATTTTATCCCTATAACACCAATCAACAGTTCTTATTTATGAACATCCAAAACAACAATTTATATTCAACAGCCTCTCTTTGCACTATGTGACAAAGATATTTAATTTCAATATCACCGGTCATGATAATACCAATACACAGTTTGATCAAAATCATGTCACGCCAGTTCATCTTTGCACTACGGGCCAAAGAGAACTATCACTACAATTTAAGTATGAGGATGAGGATGATGACAATGATACAGTGAGATTAAGGATAAGAAAAGCTTTATAATTTAATCAGTATCAAAGATTGTTCAAATTGCCAACACGATGACCAAATTGTGGAGTCAAATTCAAGAATGATATTCAAGAAATTATTTCATGCTTCAACTATAACGTATAAAATGAAATAGAAAGATTCAAGTGAAAAGATATTAGATGAAGCACAAACTATTAAGGATATTCTACTAATTTCAGGGATTTTCTCCATTTAAAAATAAGGTTTTGGAAACAAACAAAGATTCTTATCATAAATGGAGAAATGTGAAAGAAAAAGATATCCCTTAAAGAGTACAAAAGAAATGATACGTTATACGAGTATAACAGAATATATGAAACTGCAAATGGATTTTCACCCGTCATGCGATAATCCGCGTAGACAGATTATTTCCACAACAGGTTAATAAGTAATTAATACAAATGGTTATTCATCAGGTACGACACTCGTACATACAGGTTATTCCCACAGAGTAATAAGGAATGAATACAGAAGGGTATTCACCAGGTACGACACTCGTACATACAGGTTATTCCCACATAATAATAAGGAATGAATACAAAAGGATATTCACCAGGCATGCGTCATACCGCACGGACAGGTTATCCCCACAAATTAATATAGAATGAATAACAACCTTTATGAGTATAATATCACTTACGAACATGAAAGCAAATGATATTATATATGAGTATGAAAGAAATGATATTCCCTACCTTCGTTAATAAGTGATTGGATGTTGTTTTCTATGAAGTTTACTAACTTGGACAATACTAGTATTCTCACAAATACTCACAATAGCCTAGCACACTAAGAGAACTCAAGAAATTTAGAGAGAGAGAGAGGGAGTATAAGTAAGGAAAGTGTGAAGATTTCTTAAGATAATTCCTCCTATTTATAGGAAAACCAAGTTTCATTAATTGCACAAAAAGGGCTCGACTTATTACACTTTAGTACCTCTATCTTTGCCTCTATTTTTAATATAATCCCTCGAGTATTACCAATCTTGCATAACATCCCCTAATAGTTCCCACATGTGAACCAATATTTCCATCATGTGAACCAATAGTTCACATCATGTGAATTTCAAAATTTCAATTAGGTACCCCTAAGTTAGACTCCACTTTTAATCCGTCAATAATACTAAAATATCATAACAAATAATATGAGTTACAGTGCCATGATAAATAATAAAAAGTACCATGCAGATGTTATTGTAATTATTAAATCAAAACATTGTGCAATTGCTACTTTATCAATTATTGAATCAATAATTTAAAATATTGTGCAACACCGTGTGCCTGTAAAATACCGCGTACTACTGTGGAATAACGCGTTTTACTGTTCTTTTTATTACCAGGTATTTTAACAGTTGCCGGTGATAATACTGTTGACAAAATACTGTCATTTTCAGTATCCGACAATGGGGCCCACTATCGTTGACAATATTGTCATTGTGGGGCCCACTAATATTTTGTTATTTTGGCGCCGTCGTACGGTACCGAATATAATATTCTCCGACAAAAAGAATATTCCCCGACAAAAGGAATATTCCCCGACATACAGGTTTGAATTTTTTGTATAAATGAATAGTATATTCGTATGAATAGTACTTTCGTATTTATACCGTATAATTTTTGTATTCAACTCATATAGACGTTATGACGTAATTCAAAGGTCGGAGAAAGTGTAAAAGCATTTTTAGCGTGAATAGTCCCCCATGAATAGTGATCGCGTGAATAGTGATTTAGCGTTATTACTAGACTTCTCAATTTTTCACATTTCACTAGTAATTTTATCATTATCGATTTAACACCTTTCTGTTTAAAAAAACAATAAGAAGAGAAAAAAAACGAAAAAAAAATATCTTTATTAAAATTTTCGGGGTCTTACACCCAAGGTACTCCAACTGGTTTTGCCTAAATGAACACTTGCTCTTTTTTGCAAATAGTTGATTATTTCTCAACACCTCTAGCACCTTTCTGAGATGTACTACATGTATGAGCCTCCAATATAGGGCTATATATCAGGATATCGTCAAAAAATACCAACATTGTTTCCCTTAAAAAATATGCAAAAACCTCATTCATCAATGCTTGAAATAAAGTTGGCGCATTCGTTAACCTGAAAGACATGACCTTGAACTCAAAGTGCTCATGATGAGTCTTAAAAGCATTTTTTAGAACATCCTCCAGAGCTACTCTAATTTGGTGGTAACCGTACCTCAAGTCAATCTTAATATACCACTTTGCCCATGTAATTCATCCAGGAGTTCCTCAATAATAGGAATGGGGAGTTTATCCTTGATAATGACCTCATTTTAGTCTCTGGTAGTCTACACACAACCTCCATGGACCATCTTTCTTGCGAACCAACAAAACCACGGCAGCAAATGGCGAATTGATGTGTTGTATGATGTCATCTTTCAACATTTCCTTTACCTTCCTTTCAATCTCAATTTTCTGATTATGGGGCACCCTATAAGGTCTTAAACTCATTATGGAATCTTTATTTTTCAAAGGAATAATCTTGTGATTATGTCTCCTTTTTGGTGGCAGTCCTTTTGGTTTATGAAATACATCGGAGAATTCCTCTAGAAGCTCATTAGTGATTTGGGGTGTGTCTTCTTGTGCTGCAATCCCATCCATAAGTAGCAAGTATCCCATCATTCCTTTGGTCACTTTTTTGAACATTTTTCCCAAGCATTCAACATTAATCATTCTTAGCTCTCCATCATCCCTTGTGCCCTTAAGAGTAACCTCCCTCTTACCTTTTGTGATGATCAGCTGCGGATTATGGAAGTCAAAAATCACAGGGTTATATTGTTTTAGCCATTCAACAACTAAAACAACATGACAGCCTCCTAAGGACAATATCCTCATGCATGACTCGAACTGGTGTCCCTGCATTACCCATTTGAATTTACCACATTTACTATCACTCACCAACTTGTTCCCATCTGCTACAGGGTTACAACCACGGATAATGGGTTTATAGGCTCCAATTGACACCTCAACATCCTAGCAGTGTCTTGATCCAAGAAATTGTGGGTAGATCCACTATCAACAAGTATGGTAATAACTTGCTTTCCTACCATTCCTTTGAACTTGAGAATGATGTGAGTTACACTACCAAAGAGTACATGGACTGAGATTTCTACCTCATCTTCCATTGAAGTTTCTTCTGTAATGTCCTCCATTATAACTTTAACTTGGACATCGTCTTCCTCCTCCCCACGAATCAGTGATATTGTTGTCATAATAAAAGCATAATCCCTTCCTTCTCCTCTCATTAACCTCATTAATGGATAATTTGGGTGTTTGCATTGATGGGGGTATTGAAGCTATTTTGGGAAGTAGTAGTGGTTGATTTATAGTAATTAGAAAGAGTTTTTTGACTGTGCAGTTGTGGGCTTAGAATTATGGTTTTATCTACAATTGGTGAGGTAAGTTGATTGGGTTGGGAAATGGGTCGTGGCTTGTTTAGGAGAAGATTTGAAGGGCTGATAATTATTGTTAACTTTTGCTTCTTCTTGTTTGGCCAAAAGTATAGCATCAGTCAACAACCTTGGTTTGAAAGGCGAATAATATCCCTTAAATTTTCCTGGAGACCACTTATGAAATTTGAAATAAAATATTTCTCCATCAAACCTCTTTGCTTAGTCACGATCATAACCCTTAGCTCCTTAAATTCATATTGACCGTGGAAGTCTGTGAAAGTTTGTTGAATTCAGCCTGAACATCAAAATGGTCAGTAACACCAAATCTTACAATCACGTCATTGATGAACACCCTTCATGGGATTTTACCTCTCTCAAATTGGTAAAATTGGTACCACAATGTGACGCCCCCAAAATAGGTCCACACAACCCATTTTGAGTCGCCAATAACATTCCGCAAAATATAAATACAAATACGAATTTTCCTATTTACAACTAATAAGTGTTGTGCAGAATACGACAACACAATACAAATATATCTTAAATTCTCAATACACTTATTATCACACTAATAGTAAGGTATTGAGACACTTCTATTATCTCGGACCATCACTCCATTCCCCGGCTAGTCCCCGCTACACTCTCTTTTCCTAAGGAGAATAATGGAACAAAAAGGAAAAAGGTGAGCATAAATAGCCAGTAAGAAATATCATGACTAAGATAATGAAGAATAAAAATTATCTTTAGTCTTCAATAATAATAAATCAGAGATTAAAAGATATTATAATTGTTCAACAACAACAATCGCAGCGGAACAAACAATCCATTAGAAGAGTCAAGTAGATTATAATATCTACCATCTTCTATAAATTAAAGGATCACCACCAATATTTTATCCCTGTAACACCAATCAACAATCCCTGTTTATGAACATCCAAATCAACAGTTTATATTCAACAGCCTCTCTTTGCACTACGTGCCAAAGATATTTATTTGTAACATCACCGGTCATGATCATGCCAAACGCCAGTTCATCTTTGCACTATGGGCCAAAGAGAACTTTCACCATACGCCTTTGTTTGTAACACCAAAAGTCATGATTATACCAATACACAGTTTGGTCAAAATCATGTCACGCCAGTTCATCTTTGCACTACGGGCCAAAGAGAACTATCACCACAATTTACATATAAGGATGAGGATGATGACAATGATACAGTGAGATTAAGGATAAGAAAAGATTTATAATTTAATCAGTATCAAAGATTGACCAAATTGCCAACACGATGACCAAATTGTGGAGTCAAATTCAAAAGTGATAATCAAGAAATTATTTCATGCTTCAACTATAACGTATAAAATGAAATAGAAAGATTCAAGTGAAAAGATATTAGATGAATCACAAACTATCAAGGATATTCTACTAATTTTTAGGGATTTTCTCCATTTAAAAATAAGGTTTTGGAAACAAACAAAGATTCTTATCATAAATGGAGAAATGTGAAAGAAAAAGATATCCCTTAAAGAGTACAAGAGAAATGATACGTTGTACGAGTATAACAGAATATATGAAACTGCAAATGGATTTTCACCCGTCATGCGATAATCCGCGTAGACAGATTATTTCCACAACAGATTAATAAGTAATGAATACAAATGGTTATTCACCAGGTACGACACTCGTACATACAGGTTATTCCCACAGAGTAATAAGGAATGAATACAGAAGGGTATTCACCAGGTACGACACTCGTACATACAGGTTATTCCCACAGAATAATAAGGAATGAATACAAAAGGATATTCACCAGACATACGTCATACCGCACAGACAGGTTATCCCCACAAATTAATACAGAATGAATAACAACATTTCTGAGTATAATATCACTTACGAACAAGGAAGCAAATGATATTACATAAGAGTATGAAATAAATGATATCCCCTACCTTCGTTAATAAGTGATTGGATGTTGCTTTCTATGAAGTTTACTAACTTGGAGAATACTAGTATTCTCACAAATACTCACAATAGCCTAGCACAATAAGAGAACTCAAGAAATTTATAGAGAGAGGGAGTATATGCAAGGAAGGTGTGAAGATTTCTTAAGATAATCCATCCTATTTATAGGAAAACTAAGTTTCATTAATTGCACAAAAAGGGCTCGACTTATTACACTTTAGTACCTCTATCTTTGCCTCTATTTTTAATATAATCTCTCAAGTATTACCAATCTTGCATAACATCCCCTAATAGTTCCCACATGTGAACCAATAGTTCCATCATGTGAACCAATAGTTCACATCATGTGAATTTCAAAATTTCAATTACGTACCCCTAAGTTAGACTCCACTTTTAATCCGTCAATAATGCTAAAATATCATAACAAATAATATGAGTTACAGTGTCATGATAAATAATAAAAAGTACCATGCAGATGCTATTGTAATTATTGAATCAAAATACTGTGCAATTGCTACTGTATCAATTATTGAATCAATGATTTAAAATACTGTGCAACACCGTGTGCCTGTAAAATACCGCGTACTACTGTGGAATAACGCGCTTTACTGTTCTTTTTATTACCGGGTATTTTAACAGTTGCCGGTGATAATACTGTTGACAACATACTGTCATTTTCAGTATCCGACAATGGGGCCCACTATCGTTGACAGTATTGCCATTGTGGGGCCCACTAATATTTTGTTATTTCGGTGCCGTCGTACGGTACCGAATATAATATTCTCCGACATAACGAATATTATTCGACAAAACGAATATTCTCCGACATACAAGTTTGACTTTTTTTTTGTATAAATGAATAGTATATTCGTATGAATAGTACTTTCATATTTATACCGTATAATTTTGTATCCAGCTCATATAAACGTTATGACGTAATCGAAGGTCGAAGAAAGTGTAAAAGCGTTTTAGCGTGAATAGTCTCCCGTGAATAGTGATCACGTGAATAGTGATTTAGCGTTATTACTAAACTTCTCAATTGTCACATTTCACTAGTAACTTTATCATTATCGATTTAACACCTTTCTGTTTTAAAAAAATAATAATAAGAAGAAAAATAAATTCTCTTTATTAAAATTATCGGGGTCTTACACACAATCTAGCTTTCCCTTTAAACTGAATCGAGACAAATTTGGTTTTTCGCATTCACTACAACAAAAAAGCTTAACTCCGACGGAATGTTCCGTCGATAATAAGACTTTTCCGTCGAGGATGACCTTATTCTCGACGGAATATTCCGTCGGGCTTTTAGTCGTATATAAGCATGTCGAAATTAAGTCCGTCAATTTTTTCGTCGGAAATATTTTAGACCGACGGAATTATGACTGACCGAATATTCCGTCGGAGTTAAGATATCCCTGACTGAACATTGTCCGTCGAGGATATTCGGTCGGTGATTAGTGTGCCACGCGGCAACCTGGTAAAAATGGGAAAACAGATGACTCTCGACGGAATTCCGTCGAGGATATTCGGTCGGTACTAATTGTGATACGTGGCAGCCTGATAAAATTCGAAAAAATATCGTATAATCGACGGAATTCCGTCGATAATAATGCCATTTCGTCGAGGATAAATTTTTTTTTTAAAATGTTTTATATGTTTTTGTAATGTCCAGGGATTTAACTCACATCTTGTACCTGTACCTGTTTTCCCAACATCACATACACAAGCTAACATTTTACAATTACAATCACCTCATCCAACAATATATCAAAAACCAACTAATTAAATGAGAAGTAAAAAAGTCAAAAACATCCCATTAATCTAAACTAAACTATAACAAACATCCCCATCCCATTAAGCTAAATTAAACTCCGTTACAAACCGCAACAAAACCAAAGTAATGATAAGGTTTAAACTACAATATGTACATCAAAAATTATGTAAACTACAAAAGAATTTAAACTACAAAAGAATGTAAACTAAGTCAAGCTAGTAGAGCCCCCGGTGTGAGGAGAATCATCGGGCGGGCGTCGACGCTGCTCTGGAGTATGAAAATCGCCCTCATCATCATCTTGCTCGTCAGTCCGCTCGTCACCCTGTTGATACAATATAATGTAACACATTAGTCCATATATATGATTCAGTTAAAGATAACTAAATGAAAATTAAATAACATGCAGAATATATATTTGTATTTAAAACGAAGTATACCTGAGCAGCCGAGCGCTGACTCAACATCGGCCCAAACGTGTCTTCGACTAAGGTAACCACCATCCAAACAATCTCATCGCGTATCGCGGCCCACTGCTCCGAAGGGATACCTGTACTCTCGGCGGTGGCACCAGCTGCAACGTCCTACGCAAGCTGATGGAGGCGAGAACGGCTGGGCGGGTCCTGACGATGGAACAACGGATCGATCTCAAACCTCTCCGACACCGCAGCCACAACACGGTGGAACAAAGCATCATCTAAGCCAACGCCCGTATGTGATGGTCCCACGAGGGCTCTCGGACGCAGACGCTGGCTAGAGCCTACAAAAATAAATATAAGATGAATAATATTACAAGTTTACTTTATTCATAAACACGAAATAAACACAAATATTATACCTCCTGGCAGTGTATAGGTTGATATCCTCGATAACTCTAGCACTCGATACCGATCGGTAGTACTAGTGGGAGTATCTTGAGACACGACCCAAAAAGTCGTCTCCTCGTCCTGAGATAAACTAATCTCAGGTAGAGGAACGGTGGAATCTAACGTCTCAGTATCGCCCCTAGCAGCCTCCAACTCTGCTATACACTGGTTGCGGAGCTTCTCAAACCGCTCATGTAATTTGATATACAAGTGAGTTATCTTGGTATCATCATATAAATTACGAAATATTATCCTAAATCATATTTATTATAGTAAATGTATTACCCGTATAGCTAGTGTTGCTGGAGATATCGTCGACCCCGAAGTAGAGCCCTTCGGCGTATGGACTCTATCCCAGAACTCGATCATAGTAGGAGGTCGGCCCAAGCTACTCCGCATGGCCTAAATCATATACATTAAATAATATCACCTTAATTTACTATAGTTACAGTATAATATTAAACTCATCTAAAGAGAAATACATACCGCTTTAACCTCCTGAAACGACTGCGAGCCAGAAGTATGTACAACTCGCAGCTTGCCGCAATTCTTCTTCATCTGCTTCGACTTGGTCTTGAACGCAACATCATCCCAATACGCACACATCGCAGCCCATGATGCATCTGATACTGTCGGCGGCTGATGATCTCGTAAAGTAGTCCCGGGCGATTCTTCTATCGCCCGGACTGCCCTCTGTCGCATCTCGTACAACCAGCCGGCATAATTCTTCGAGATGTGGGCAATGATAACGACATCACCATCCGCCTCAGTGATGTCGGCCTCGTATCTGTAGTATCTCTATCAAACAGACATAACATACGTATAATTTATTATTTGAACAATATGTAAATAACATGAATGGACCTTGATTTAATATATGTAATTCGACGTACGTGAAACTCCCGCAACATGATCACCATGAAGCCGGCATCGTAGCGCGCGTACTGACTAAATCGCATACAGCTAGTAGGGAGATGCGTCAGGCAGATGGCGTGTACGGTCGCCTTAGCGACAGGATCCATAATACTAGAATACAAAATTTATTAAGAACATTTTAATTTATTAATCAAATGATAATATCATTCTAATTGAACATAAGTGATATATTATAGTTGAAACCTACACAGACGAGCCGATATCAACCGGAACTATGTTAGGCACTACCGGTGGTCGACCTAATCGACCGAGGTTAGGCCCTCGTGAACGCCGACGTCTAGCATCTATATGTTTAATATAGTTATGACATTGTCAAAAAATAGTACATGAATGTATAATATAATTATCAAAATATTATTACTGAGCCAAAAAAGTAATCAACTCACTAGCATCTGAAGACGACCTTCCTTGGGAACCGTCACCCGATCTGGAGCGGCCGCCACCACGGCCACCTCCACCGCTATGTCGAGGCATATGTAGTTGTACTACTAAAATAACCGACATAGATACGATGAAATTAATTAAATTTCAAGTCTTTTATTATATATAATGATTGATTTTAGTTGTATAGTATTTACAAAACACCAATTAGTGAAGAAGTATTACGTTGTCAAACCCGTCAGAATCAAAATCATTTTCATCCTCTGATTCTGTCTCTTCCTCTTCTGTATCAATTTCTTCCTCAATATCATCTTCTACCATCACAAACGGACTAACAACCACATCTTCATCCACTTCGTCAACATCGAGTACGTCAACGACATCATCACCCAACACATCGTCATCATGTAGCACAACGTGGCTGGGATTGCTAACTTGTTCTTGCAACGGGTCATCCGTTCCAGACAAATTAGTACCATCAAATGACGGAGTCTTCGTTGTCACAACTGTATACCAGGAGGTTCTAGTGTCAACGACATTAGGGGCGTAGTACACTTGAGTTGCTTGGCTGGCTAACACAAATACATCATCAGACTGTAAATTCGATTTTATATCTACTGTGACGATTCTGTTACGATCAATTTTAACACCCTTTGCAGTCTCAAACCAGCGACACTTAAATGTAACGACCTTTTTAGCCCCTGGATAATTGAGCACAACCACTTCCTTTAATCTTCCATAGTAATTGGATTCTGAATCTCCATAACAACTTCCCAACACGACAACACCGGAGTTGACTGATGTCAATTTATTCAAGTCATCAACCTTGAATCTATACCCATTCACGATACAACCTGAAAATGAACTAATAAGTTTGTACGGGCCTAAAATGACATCTCTAAAACGCTCATACGTGTTCTCTTCTTCGACCCTTCTCTTAAACCACTAGTGAAAATTTGCATTAGTGAATGCTTCCATCTGTGATTCTGTCAACCCCGGGTTAGAAGCATACGCTTCCAATTCGAATGAACTGCGTACAATAATATGACAATTAATTAATTGTTGATTCAGGATAGATAAATCATTTTCAACTTGTAATAATACATACTTGATGTATGATGATACTTCAGGCATATTTAGAAGCACGTATGTAGAGACAATCTTTAAATCTTTATCGGTTAGGTAAGTCTTCGTCTCATGTCCAAATGGTTTAGCTGGATAAGTGAATACAACCAACTCATCATCAGCACAACCAGACAGATCCCCGACCTCATTCTGACTTAAACGGTTATGCTTTGTTGCGACTACATCGTCAAAGTACAACGAGCAGAAGTTGACAAGCTCTTCCTCCGTATAGCGTTTAGCAATAGAACCCTCTACGCGTGCTTTGTTTTTAACTTTCTGCTTTAATCGACGCATATACCTGAAATATGAAAGTATGTAATATATATTACCTGCTAAGTTAAATATAAAGATGACGAATATTGCACAATGTATGTGATATTACCTCTCAAATGGATACATCCATCGATATTGCACCGGTCCTCCAAGCTTAAGTTCATATGACAGATGAATAGGCAAATGCTCCATGCTGTCAAAGAACCCCGGTGGTAAAATTATTTTGAGCTTTCACATTGTCAACACTATATTTTTCTCCATCTGCTCCACATCACTATACCTTATAATAGTTGGACAAATATCCCGAAAGAAATTTGAAAGTGCGGTAAAAGTATCATTAATATTCCTGGGTAACATCTCACGAAATGCAATTGGCATCAACTTCTGCATGAATACATGACTTTTGAACCCAGAAATTTTCAACTGCTCAACCTTAGTACAACGAGATATATTAGAAGCATATCCATCTAGGAGTTTCAATGCGCTAAGCCACTTGCAAATGTTTTCAACATGTTGCTTGGTAAGACAAAATGGAGCTTTTGGTTTTGTGTTGTTAGGTCGGAGCCATAATTCCCGCCTGATATTCATTTCCTCCAAGTCTTTACGTGCTTTATCATTGTCTTTTGTTTTACCACTTATATCTAGTACGGTGTAAAATAAGTTCTCAAATACATTCTTTTCTGTATGCATAACATCAATACAATGACGAAGTGCTAGTGTGACCCAGTATGGCAACTCAAACCAAATCGGCGATTGAGTCCAGTTATGACTTTTCCCATATCCTATAGCTCTCAACGTACCGTGCTCCTTCCAAGGGGTGGAAATGTTAGATCATTTAGCCAGTCCAATATGGCGCTGCCCGACAAGCGACCAACAACCTCTTTCTTCTCTGTCTTTCTATTGAATTGTGTAGACATCTTTCTATAACTGTGCTCAGCAGGCAAGAATCTACGAGCAGTTCCAAAGAAACTAGTTTTTCGGCCATGACGTAGTTGAGTGCCTTGCACATCCCCCATGCAGACTGGACATGACAACTTACCATGAGTCGACCAACCACTAATCATCCCAAGTGCCGAAAAGTCAGTGATAGTCCACAACAAGGCTGCCTTCATCACAAAATTCTGCCTGACAGATTTATCAAAAGTCTAAACACCTGTTTCCTATAGCATCTTAAGTTCATCGACTAACGGCCTAAGGTACACATTAATGTCTTTTGTAGGACTCTTATCCCCCGGTATAAGTAAGGTCAAGAAAAGATACGGATCCTTCATGCACATTGACGGTGGAAGATTGTAAGCTACCATAATCACTAGCCAAACAGAATAAGGCTGACTAAAATTATTAAATGAACAGAATCCATCTGTAGCCATGCCAAGCCTGACATTCCTAACTTCTTCGGCAAATTGTGAAAAATTGACATCAAATTCTTCCATTCATCTCCATCTGCTGGGTGAGTCAGCTGACCAGACACGACATCCCTTGTTCTATGCCAACTCATATGCTGAGTAGTGTGCGCAGACATGAATAGCCGCTGCAACCTCGGCGCAAGAGGAAAATACCGTAAAATCTTATGTAGAACATGTTTCTTCTTCCCCCCACGTTTTGTGATCTTGTACCTTGGCGAGTTGCGGATATCACACTGCACCTTATCTTTGTCCTCCCCATAATATAACATACAATCTTGCTCACAAGCATCAATCTTCTCATACCCGAGATTCAACCCTTTAACCATCTTCTTCACCTCATAGTAATTCGTGGACAACGTATTATCCCTGGGTAAGAACTCGCTAAGAATATCAAGCAAATCATTGAATCCTCTCTCACTGCAGTCATACTCATTCTTGAAATGTAAAAGCTTCGTAACTGCAGAAAGCTTGGTGTGCTTGTCATTTCCAGGATACAATGGAACACTCGATTCAGATAGCAACTTGTAAAAAGTAGCTGCTGAATCATTTGGCTTTTGGCGTGAACTACTTGACGCATGCTCGTTTTCAGCTCAGTCAATATTGGTAGGGCCATACGCATCAACCAACATCTGCACGACGTCATAGTTATCTGCTTGCGAATCCCGGTGATCCAATTGGTCTACACTACTATCTGTCCGTTCTCTAAACTCAGCTGATTCCCCGTGATGAATTCATACCGAATACCCATCCACAAACCCACGTGAATATAAGTCAAATTTAACTTCATCGGCAGTCTTCCATATCATGTTCTTACACTTGAAACACGGGCATCTCATCTTTCCGTTCAGATCATCAACATGTTCTATTGTTTTGTTCATAAAATTGGACACCCCTTCATGGTACGCATCAACTAATTTCCTCCCATCAATAGGTATCCTACGGTACATCCAACTCCGGTCGGCTGACATCTTTAATTGAAGAAAATACCCAATTAGAATATATATGCATGTATTTAGTTTACCTAGTATATATCTCTATTTTACAGGGGTTAGGCTTTTATCCCGTTCCTGAATGCGTCTCCTCACTAGTACCAACACGTTGAGCACGTTTTTTTATGTTTCAAGAAAATTTTGGCAGCACCTCCCCATGGTCTCCAAGTACACGAAATAGACTAAGAGAACTTAATCTAAATATGCACTCGAAAAACATGTAGAGATAACAGCCAAAAAATCCTCTAAACAAAAAAAAAACGTAACTAACCCGTTGGCACCGGCCTAAGTGAGAGACATAACATCCAGTAACAATACCAGACTGGGGACTATTCGACATTCACTCATAATGAGTGAATGTCAAACGGGTTTCTAAGCTCTTAATGAATATACTACATGCACACATATTATATTATGTTTACTGTAATTGTGGAAAACTAAGCAAATGCTACTTAGTTTATTTTTCCAATGATAAACTAAGTAAGTGTTACTTAGTTTAATATTTGTACAATCATTTGAATATATTATAGTCTTTCTACTTTATTGTGTGTATTAGTGGAACTAAGTAAATGCTACTTAGTTTATTATATTATATTGTATACAATATATTAATATTGTATTTTATTTCCTCATTTAATTTAAATTATTTATTTTAAATAATGTAATTTATATTAATTTAATATAATTTATCTCAATACTTTAATTTATTGTAGTAAATTTACTTTATTTAATTTTAAATTAAATTAATTACTTTAATTTATTTTATTTTATTTTATTTTATTCGTTTTTATTTTATTTTGTATTATATTATATTATATTATATTAATTAATTTTAAAATTTAAATTTTATTTTATTTAATATTAAATTTTAAATTATTTTATTTTGTATTATATTATATTATATTATATCATATTATTTGATTAAATATAATTACAAGTCAATGAAATTATTTTATTTTATTTTATTTTATGTTATTTGATTTTATTATTTTATATTATATTATCTTATATTATATTATTTAAACTTAGTTTATATTATATTATTATATTATATTATTTTATTTAGTAATGCAAAACTAAGTAAATGCTACTTAGTTCAATTCAATATTGGAAACTAATTAAAACACATAAATATTATGAAGTAGGGCCCACAAATTTTGCAGTTGAATAATTCTGACAGAATTCCCTCGGGAATTTCGTCAGAAATAGCAAATATACCTACACCTAAATATAAGCCAAATTGATACATTCAGTAAGTTCATACAAAGTAAAATATATAACCCAAATTGATACAGAATATGCATGCTGCAATTTAACGAACTGATCAAAGCCAAAACACTGATGAACATAAACAGTCCTAAAATCAGTGGCAAGTTTGATAATGCAGTCCAAAAATCAGTGACAAAATCAATTAATATTGTGATATTCAGTCCCAATTGAGTCATGAATTAGCATACACTTGATCAATTAAAATCAGTGAGAGTTCAAAAACACAATAACTGTCCCAAATTAAATGATTTATACCAAATATAAGGTTGTCCAAATTAGGCATGAATATTAAAAAATTAGGGCAGAAATTATTCCAACATTGCATGAAAAGAACCATCATTAACACTATTCCACATAAAAATGACTAAATTAGGGTAGAAATTAAAATTTTGATTTACTAAATTAGCTAGGGCACTGATCAATCATTCACTAACCTCTAATTAGGCGAGAAAATTTGATAGTAACTGCTACCTGAGGATCGGGGGAGGAGGAGGAGCTACACCACTCGAGCCGCGACCAAAATCGCCTGAACAGGGGGGGGAAGAGGACGGTGAAGGACAGCGACGGAGGAGGAGGACGACAACGGAGAGGTGTTTAAGGGCCTGAGATCGGGAGCGTGAGAGATGGGAAATAAAATGGGAAATAAAATGACAACGACGGCCTGTTGCTGATATGATTTTAAGTTTTTATTAATTCCGTCGGAGATATATCCCTCGATATTAAGCTATTTTCGACGAAAATTCCATCGACATTATCTGAATTTCGTCGATCATAGTAATAGTTCTAGCGGGAAAATTTGGCGCTGGGACAGGAACATATCTCTGACGGAATTCCGTCGATTTTATACTAATTCTGACGAAATTAGGTTCGACTGAATAGTCCGTTGAATTTTGTCTAATTCTGAGGGAATAAATTCAGTCGGAAATAATTTCGTCGGAATTAGTCTGTTTTCTTGTAGTGACTTTTTCCATGGGATTAAAGTTAAAATACTGATCACAACACATTACCCATTCTCTAGGGTTACAACCATCAAATTTTGGGAAATCAATCTTAGACAGCTTGTGAGGGCCCCAATTGGAATTATGCATAGTCTGGGAAGCTTGGTTTTGGTTTGGTGTGAAATTTTGCTGGAAAAAATGAGGTGGAGGATTGTTATACCTAAAAGAGGGCTGGTACGGGGTAAAGGTTGCTCCCTTCCGCACTACACTACAACTAGTTTCTCCTTTATCGCCATTCTCATTAATTGGGCTAGATTCCATATCGGCTCCTTCCCTTGGTTTCAGCCCCAAAACCAATTGGTTCATGTCCTTCAGCGTATCTTTAAATTTCTCCAGTCGTTGATTCACAATCTCCCCGTTCTGTTTGATTAAGTCATTCATCTTAGTGATGTGCGCCTCCTGAGAAGTTAGTCGTTCATCCAAAGTCTTCCATCTTGTACTATTAGCCATGTTTGACTCGCTCTGATACCAAATGCAACAGATATGTGGGCTAAAGGAATACAAGAGTAATTTCAACCACAAACAAGCGAAATGGGACAAAGATTATTTATATAAAATTGAAATTGGTACTAGAATTATAAGAAGATGATATTACTGTTCAAACTGGACTGGAATTTAACTAAGATATATAAAATACTAAAAATAGGAACAAAGAACTAAGAAAACTAGATTAAAACATTTGTGAAATTCGCATGCCACTTTGTTGAGCCTAAACTCCTTTTTATTCTCCGAATCCCCACTTTGCTGCCATAATTAAAGGTGCGATGATCTTCGAATCCCTTAATTGTGCCAGGAAATTGAAAGTGATTCCTTACCCTAATTAAGGCTCCAATGATCATGTAAGATCCCACTAATTGCGCAAGGAAATTAATCACGAAATTTGTTGTCGTTGCATAAATAAAAAGTGAAATTGTGGAATTACGGGAGTAACCTCGGGTTGTATTATGGCCGTTACAACCCACTTTCCCATTTGCTTGCTCGGCTTCTTCCTCCAGTGTTAACTCGCCATTTATACTAAGCGTAGAAATTCCTCCGCTTCTTTGCCTTATTTTTATAATCAGAGTTTTCCATACGGATGAGTACGCTTCTGAGGAAGAATCTGATCGCGAATTCCAGTCGGGTTAGCAGTTGGTGAGTTATCAGTAGAAAAATTCAGTAAAACACAATTGGGTTTCTACCCATTTTCTCAATTTTTTTGGGCATTTAGAAGTGTGTTAGATTGGAGTTTCTTTTTGAGGGTTAAATTTAGTGCAAAATTTAGTATATTCAATTGGGTTTGTACCCATTTCCTCAAATTATTGTTCTTGGCATTTGGGAAATATGTTAACTTGGGTTTGCTTGTTTGATTGGAAGATATAAAACTTGACTAATAAATTTGCTGAGTTTCCCTTAGTCGTTTGAAGAGGGCAACACATCAAAAGTCAGTGATTAATGCAAATTAGTTAGTGTTCAGCACCTAATTCACAAAAAAAAAAAAAAAAAAATTAAAGTAAGAAAACAAATTTCTTTGTAATGTTTTGTTCTGAATGTTCTGAAAATGTCAAACCAGTTGAGTATTCATGCAGAAGCAATGCCATAACTTTATGGGAATAATTTCAAATTTAGTTACAGTTTCTCAGTTGGATTAGCTTTTGCCAGTAACTAAATGGAAGTCAAAAAGTGGCAAGTGCATAAAATTTGTTGGTATGAAAAATGTGTAATATTTTTTTTTTGAATTGTTACTGTTGTTATGCCTAAATAAATATATTTTTAATTTTTTTAATTTATAAATTAACTGTTTCTTGTTGCTTTACATATGGTAATCAATTTAACTGCTTGAACAAAAGCAATATTCCAGTAAATATGCTTTCTCCTGCATTATAAATTTGTATGTTTATATTCGCGTTATGATACTTGATGTTGTTTTATTACTGACTTATGATTATCAGGGTGCTTCGACCCTTGAAAATATTGAAGAGTGGAAGTGGAAGTTAACCATGCTTATACGAAACAAAGATGAACAAGAAGTGGTGTCCAGGGAGAAAAAGAACAGACGAGATTTTGAGCAACTTTCAGCACTGGCAACCAGAATGCGTTTATGCAGGTTCCTTGAGATTCTCTGTTGTAGTGTTTACATTGGTTGTTTCTTGTAATTTGTTGTGGGTTATGAATAATGTTTTCTTTGCAGCCATCAATATGTTAAAGTAGTTGTCATTAGTAAAGTCCCACTGCCAAATTACAGATCGAATCTTGATGATAAACGACCACAGAGGGTGGTATATTGTTCTGGTAAACAAATTTAAGTTTGCTTAGTTTCACGAATTTCGTTCTATGTACATATGCATGTGTACATGATGGGGAGCACAAGTCAAGAACAAAGAAGAGATTTTTTATATTTATTATTTGGTGTTTTATTTTGTTTAATGTGAGATTAATTGAGGTAATTTATTTATTAGTGGGGATTTAGGATATTTATGTTTATTAGGAAATTTTAATATTTAGTTTGAGTATTTTATTCGTTTAGTACTTCTATTGTTCCCCAAGTAAGTTGAGGGGCTGTATTTTTCTCACCAAGATATGGCCTGTTGCTTTCCCATGATTTCAGGTGGTGGTTGTGTCCGGTGAAACTGGTTGTGGTAAAACCACACAACTTCCTCAATATATCTTAGAGGCTGAGGTGTAAGTTTGGAGTACCAAGTTCCGTCTTCTGTTGTTGATTGGTATTACACCGTTACTTGTTTCCAACTCATGCCGTCGTCCACTCTGGGGGTTCCAGTCCCTGAAAGTAAGTCTGATATTCTGCTAGAAATTGGGGATTCAAGCAGAATTGCCTCAACTCAGGAAGCTAACAACGTTATTTATGTTCTTCAGATCCCCTTAGTTTATTCTATCATTTCATTTTTCACATATTGTTGAGTGACATAGAGAAGTCTAATCTTGTTTGTGATAGCATAAATTCATAGAAATAAAATAAATAAACATATATCACTTGTAATTCTTTCTGATGACTAAATCTATTGTGAAGAAAATTATGTGAAAGGGATTGACAGATGGAAGTAGAAGTTAAAGTAAGGGGTATTCTTCTTGTTGTATGATCTGCATTTGCCCCCTTTTGGTGCCTCTTAAATAAATAAATGAAAAATACCCATTGTAATGTCCAGAAATTTTTAACATTGTATTGAATTCTATTTTAATAAATAAAATTCATTTTATATAATTTTTCAGATTTAATTGGATCCATGTAAACATTATTACTTAACTATATAATTATATGGTACAATAATTTTCCTTGCATTGAAGGGACTCACTGATAGTCCGAATAAATCAGTGAGTCGAGCCTACGAATTTATTGGCAAGAAAATTTGAAAGGGTTTAACGAATAATTTTATCATTTACGGATTAAATAATTCAAACGGGGAATTATTGTTGAATAAATATTCTTTAATTAATTAATGCAATTAGTTATTTAATTTAACTAATGATAATATAGTGTTATTAATTGGGTAATATCTCTTGGTATTATTTTAGCTGATCCAATATCAAATTGGGTCAAACCCAATTTCCTTCTAATTCCTTTTGGACCATTTTTCTTTTATTTCAATTGACCCAAACTCAATACCATTAACAAGTGGGCGGAGCCCATTCTTTATTCCTCTATTGGCTGGGTCGGGCGGATCTTGGGAACAAAATTAATTGGACTAAGTCCATTCCTTTCTCTGCCGGTTAATCCAATTGCTCGAATCGGCAAAATATCTCCTAAGCCTAGCCTCTTGGCTCAGACGAACGGGAAGGAGGAATAGGATAGCCAAGTCTACACAAACCTAACCATCAGTCCTAGCCTCCCAATCGAGCAGAGCAACGGGAGCGGAGGAAGGGGCGGTTGACAGCACGATTAGCGTGAGAAGACCGGCGGCACGACTGGGAACGGGCAAGGACCGAGCGGCTGTCGAAGGGACCAAGGGATTTGGGCATCGAGCGACCGATCGACGGGAGTGCGCGGCTCGAGGCCCTGTCAGCAAGTCACAACTGGGATTGATAGGGCTTGATGCGGACAACCAGTCGATAGCCACTCCTTCCTACCGTTGAATTTTTGATTGATCATTAGGGGTAATTACCCAGCATATTGGGTAAACCTACCTCTATACATTGAGTCCAAACCCTAGCAAGCTGTTGAAATTGGGAGTTCAAATTAGAGAGAGAAAAGTCGCAGCAAAGTGAGGGAACAGGGGAGGCCGATAGGTGATGTCCAGCTTGGTCAGTTACTTTGGGAGGAGAAGAAGAAGGGCAATCCGAACGGCAATAAGGTATAACAGTGGTTCGATGTTATACCAAGCTACTGTGTTAATTTTCGCTGGTTTGTTTTTACCTTCTTTTCTTTCCTTTGTGCTGGACTGTGTTGGGTTGTATTTGGGAAAAATCTGTGTATGAGAGCCATGAAAGGCCAAAAGGAACAAGGATGAAGTTTGATCACTGTTGTTTTTCTTGAACATTACTATGCACACGAATTGTTTGTCGAAATGTCTCTAAGAACCAGCTTGTTAGTGTCGGCCATTTTGTTGATTCAGTGACCTGCTAGGCTCATGT
Source organism: Aralia elata (assembly GCA_034770075.1). Taxonomy (NCBI): domain Eukaryota; kingdom Viridiplantae; phylum Streptophyta; class Magnoliopsida; order Apiales; family Araliaceae; genus Aralia; species Aralia elata. The sequence goes on from CM068380.1 coordinate 10,988,149, forward strand.
TAAGTAATTTGTTAGGCCTATAAATTTTAGTGTTATGGCTGTGTGTGGCTGATTTTGTGACTGGTTGCGACTGGGGCCGAGCGGTGGGTTAGCGCCTAAACTCGTGGGCGTCATGCCTGCGTGCTGCGCGAGCGACAGCCGCGCCCTGGGGCACCTCGTTGCTGATGGGCTAGACAAACCGCCAGTCGGCACCCCCTCCCCCCACCCCCCCCCCCCCCCCCCCCCCCCCCCCCCCCCCCCATATTGACTAATGTTATCATAATGCAAATACTAACATTGTTAATTTTGTAATACTATAATTATTAGTTATAATAATACCCTAATAGAATAATTATTACTTAATTATTATGAATAATAATTAAGAAAAGTTAATAAATTAATTAATTATTATTTGTCAATAAATAATAAATAAAGATAATAAATATTTAACTATTATTTAAGTAATATTAAATAATAATTAGTATGAACAAAGTTAATAAAATTATTATTAATAAAGGAGTTATTGTTTAACTAACATTAAATAATAATGAGTAAATTAGTTATTTTAAATATTTAATTATTATTGAATAATAATTAAAATAAATATTTAATTATTATTCACTAATATTAAATAATGATCAATTAATAAGTAATTATTTATTATTTAGCAATGAATAATAAATAAAGATAATAAACAATTAATTATTATTTGACTAATATTAAATAATAAGATTAATAAATTAATTAATTATTATTTGTCAATAAATAATAAATAAAGATAATAAATATTTAATTATTATTTAATTAATAACAAATAATAATTAAGTAGGAACAAGTTAACTAAATAATTATTTATTGTTTATCCATAAATAATAAATAAAGGTAATAAATATTTAATTATTATTTAATCTTAAATAATAATTGAATATAAGTAAATACTATAAATATTTAATTATTATTATGTATGAATAAAATTAATGAGGTAAATATTTAATGAGGATAATAAATATTTAATTTTTGTTTCTTTTTATTTAACTAAAAATGATTAAGTATGAGTAAAGTTAATTATTTACTATTTCTCATTAAATAATAAATAAGGATAATAAGGACTTAATTATCATTATTTGATTAACAATGATAATAATTAAGTAGGGATGGAGCTAATACATTAATTATCTAATTAATGTTAAATGGGGGATAAGGGGAATAATTTCGTAATTACCCTTGAAAGTGAATAATAGTTAAGTGTGAATAGAACTTTAATAACCTATTTATTTGTTGTCACTGTTAGCTAGTAATGCATTAATCAATTTATTATTTAGTTTTGTAAATAATAATCAAATAGAATAGTCGTTAAATTTGGATACTGTTATAATGCACTAACAAGATTATTATTCAGTCTGTAAATAATAACTTGGGTTACTGAATATTGCTAAATTGAATATCTAAATAATAAATAAGCATGATTAGTTATTGAAATAATAACTAGAGGTCATTAATAAATTTCTGATTAGCTATATATCGAATAGTAATTTAATGTTAATGGAGTTAATAAAGAAATGCGAAGTGTTTATCTGCTAAATAAATAGCATAAGTGAGTGTATCGATATACAGTTATGCAATGCTAATGGATAAACTAACTTTATCAACTGATAGGTTATTCAAGATCAATTAATTAAAGCTAAATTTTATCTGTACCTGAGCAAACAGGCAAGTTCCCTAACTTCCTTCTTTCAGTATATTGAATGCAAGTTCTATCTTACTCAACTTTTACATTGAGCAAGTTTCTAAACCTTATGCATTATCTTAATTCGTGCAAAAAGGTATATAATATTGCAAGTTATTCTTTAAGCTGGAATCTTATCTCCAAGCATGCCTTAAGTGGTCTAATTATTTTTTAAAATTATTCCACGTCTATGTATTCATTGACATTCGCACTCGTGCATTTGAATTCGTATATCTATTTAAAGTTCCGAAATTTATGAACTATTCATGATTAAGTCTGAACCCTTGTCTCGGTCAGACACGTATGTGAGAATTTATAAAAGTTATCCGAACCAATCAATGGTGAGGATTCTTAGACTGAATGAACACCCCTTTTATTATAGGGGAGTACCCCAGGTACCGTATATAAGGTACAACTAGCGGAATTAAATGTTATGCATACACATAGCGTACGCGAGGCTGATCCCCTCAAGTACTTATTCTGTAGCCAGTAACCAGAGGGTCAGCTAGCTATTGACTCCTTTGGAAGTTATTGTTCAAAATCTACTTGACTATCAATTGTTCTAAAAGCATTTATTGTTATTGCTTCTGATAATTCTATTGTTGAAATCTCTTCCTATATCCCTTTCATCATGATATATCCTTATTGTTGTACTTTAAACTTGCTGAGCAAACTCGTTGCTCATCCTTGCTATATCATGACTTCATTGCAGCTAAACCCGAGACGTCAGGGAAGAACAAAGGGAAAGAAAAGATGAAGTGATAGACTTCATGTAGCAAATTTTAAATTTATGTGTAGTTAATTACTGTTAATGTAATTTAAACCCTGACATTTATTTAGGGTATGAATTTGTGGAAGTGTTTAAGGTTACTGTATTCTGGGACTAGTAACACATTTGTAATGAACAACGTATGTTTATTATATTCCGCATTTTAGTTACCATATGTTGTTAGAGGTGAACGTTTGTATTAGATCGTGATGACCGGATCCGGGTATTTGGAGACCCGAATTTGGGGGCGTCACACCCATCCTTATTTCTGTGAAGAGGAAAAGTAAAAGTGGAAGGTTGCCCTCCCCTTTTGGGCCCACAAAACTCTTTCATCGTCGAAATGGCTGTAAAGAAAATTAATCAAATTTGCCATAATCATAGAGCTGGACAATAATCAATCATTGAATCAATTAATCACATTAGTATTTAGTCCTCCAGAAAGAACTATATTTTCCATACTATTTATAGCTTAAATCGACATGTGACAACAAATTCGTGTAGCTCAGCGCACACAGTTGGGGTAGGCGGGTAGCTGCGAATTTAAAACTTTTTCTCCTGGACACCAAATTATTCAATAAGAACATGAGATGAATGTGCAAAATGAAAGGGTGATCCAACATGCATTCATGATCCCAGTAGTATTAATAACAGATTGTTTACTACTTCAGCAACTGCTTATTATACTATGCTGTAATGATCCCAGTAATATTATAACATGAGTCCTACTTCCCACATGCATTCACCATACATTATGAATGAAACTACAGTTAGCCTAGTAGTAAAAGATTGAAGTTTCAAGTCTGATCTATGCGGGGAGGAGTTGGGTATGGGGCTATGTTCCCAACTGCATAAACGCTCAAAGAAGAAATACATGTGACTAAGAAAAGTTTCGCACAAGAAAAATACATGCTGATGAAGTATCTGCATAGTATTATTAATAACAGGTAGCAACAATTCCTATATGGCGGCAAGTTCTAAAACTAATCTCCTTTTAGAAAGACAATGTACCACTAATCTGAGTGAAGCTCAGCATCTAAAAATTGAAAATCTAACAATTTTTTTGGTTTGTTTGCAAGGATTATAATTCCGGGATTATAATCATAAGACTATTAATCCCAGGATTATAATCCGGGATTATTATACTTGGTTGAACATGGTATTAAATAATCCCCATATTAAGCCATTTTATAATCCCTGGACTAATAGTCTGAAGTCTAAATTTGAAAACAAACAAGACACTTGGGATTAATAGTCCTATCCTAAGTATAATTCTTGCAAACAAACATAACCCTAGAGTCTTGGCATTTTCTTAGGCGAACTAGGCTTTTTCTTAGGCGGTCATATCTGTTTTTTTATTGTATATACTTATTATACTATACAAAACATATATAGTAGATGTAATTTATAAAAATTTTACACAAAAAAATATCCATTAAAACAATCTTTAAGGCTTAACAAATCATTTCAAGAGTTCAAGTAATGTACAGCTTCAAAGCCTTTATTAAATCTATGCATAATATTAAATCTATGCAGTTTTGCCTAGACGGGGACCTAGGCATCTAGCCAGACCAAGGCAGTAGAGGAATGCCTAATGCCTAGGCAGGAATTCTTTAGAACACTAAGTTTATGTGACTATTACTTTCATATTGATGGTAAGCAGCGAATGGTGTTTGCCTTTTTCACTCCCTTGTAACTTTGAATTCCTACTAGCCCATGGCTATTTACGTTTTTCACTCCCTTGTAACTTTGAATTCCTACTAGCCCATGGCTATTTACGTTATAGTCGCATATAAGATTCCTTAATTATATATCTTCATTAATCTATTAATCATTTAACAAATACATGGTTGCCTTTTTCACTCCCTAGTAACTTTGAATTCCTACTAGCCCACGGTTATTTACGTTATAGTCGCATATTAGATTCCTTAATTATATATCTTCATTAATCTATTAATCATTTAACAAATACATGGGGTCTAGCTTTAGCATCATACCTGAAGCCCCAAAACTCCCTATTTGAGCACAAAAGTGTAATATACAACTCCGTAAACTTAGAACTTCAAATAATGCAAGAAGATTCATATTAGTTGACCAACAGCCCATACAAGTGAACTTTTATATCTTAAAATGTGTAAACTTAAGGAACCATTCTCTAATGACTAAGAATATGGACAAACTGTTCAATTAGCTTCATCATGTATGATAAAATAAGCACAACTAGAACCAACGTGACCATCACAAACATCCGAACCTATAACAGCTGATGAAAATGCTGTCAAAGATATAAATAACTAGAGCTAAAGTAAACATAACTTTGAAATAAGACAAGTCAAAATTCATTCAACAAAATCAATTCCAACACGAGAAACAACTAATGCTATAAGCACACAAATATCAAAGACAATATGACAAACAGTTTCTAAACCTCCGACAATGTCATGCTCTGATCAAATCTCTGATCAAATCTACCTCACCGTAACAATGTCATCAATCTTCAAAATCATCCGCACACACTCGGTAGCCAGTGAAACTGCACTCGTGCTCACTAGCAGGGGTTGCACTACATTCTCCTCCAAGATATTAGTAATCTGTCCCTTCCTCACATTGATCCCAGCATTGATCTCGCCTTGGGCATGCCTGTTGCGAAGCTCAGTCACAATAGCAATTGGATTTAAACCCGCATTCTCAGCCAAAGTATACGGAATAACTTCCAATGCCTCAGCAAACGACTTCACACAGTAACCTTCCATGCCTTGCAAGACCTTTGCCCAAGCCCCCAATTGCCTCGAAAGCTCGATCTCAGGCGCCCCACCCCCTGCAATCAGAAACTTCTTATTCACCAAACACCTAACGACACACAAGGCGTCATGCAAGCTCCGCTCTGCCTCGTCAAGAACCAACTGATTCGACCCACGAACCAACACTGTGGTTGTTCTACCCATTTCCTTAATCCCAGTAATCTTCACAATTTTCCCATCTCCAAGTGAAACCTCCTCAACCAAATCAGCAAATCCCAACTTCTCTGCACGAAAATGCTCAATATTCGCAATGGGTAAACAATTCAATGTCTTAGTAATAAACTCAATCTCATCACGCTCCACGTCCTTAATCACCAAAATCTTTGCCTTGGCCAAATAATGAAGTGACAAATCCGTAACAGCGTCCCTCAAAATACTCTTCTGGATCAACAGCACATTACACCCAGTTGCCTTGATCTTCTTAATCATACCCAAAATGTAATTCCTCTCTTCCTTCAATATCCTATCCATCTGGGTATAATCCGAAACAACAATAGACTGCTCAATATCAGTTTTTGGAGGGGAAATCTGAAACTGTATAACAGCAATTTTTGCATTTTCGACCCTGGTCGGACCTCCAGCAGAATGACTCACTTTCTTATCAAAAACCAAACCTTTCACCAACTCGGTATCATCAACCGTACCCCCAAGTTTTTTAACAATCTTAACATCCCGGAGATCAACTAAATCAGGTTTTACAGGATCCACGACAGACAAAACGGCGTCAACAGCTAGTGGAGCTAAGAGGCTTGAATACTGCGATACTACTTTGCTATTTAATGAAGTGCTAGCAGATTTTACCAAAGATTCGCGGTCGGAGAGTTCCACCGGAACAGCCATGGCAGTTAAAACATCAATCGATTTAAGGGAGACTTTGTGGAGCGAATCAGAGATGACAGTGGGATGAACACCTGAGGAGAGGAGAGATTGACATTGTTTGAGTAACGCACCGGCGATAACGACGACGGTGGTGGTTCCGTCACCGGCGACAATGTCCTGGGACTTAGAAAGTTCGACCAGGAACTTGGCGGCAGGCTGGAGGACTTCCATCTTGTGGAGGATGGTGGCACCGTCGTTGGTGATGATGACCTCGCCGGAGGCGGTGGAAATCATCTTGTCCATGCCTTTGGGGCCGAGACTGGTACGGACGGCGTCGGCGACGGATCTTGCGGCGACGATGTTGGCCATACGGATGTCGTCTTTGCGCTTATTGTCGACATAGCTTTCGGTTTTGGATGATGGGGCCTGGATTGCTACGGTCGCCATTGGTGGCGAGATCGAAGAGAGATCAAGAGAGTAAAACCCTAGGAGTGAGAAAGGTAGATGCGGGAAATAATAGAAAGCCCTAGATTTTGAGTGTGTTATATCACTGTGAGTCCAAGCATTATAGGCACATAAAAATTAGGGAATTGATATTTTCCGAGTAAAATTGAAAATTTTGATCTTGTGAAAATATTATATATATATATATATATAACAAAATTTAAATAATTTTGAATTTCTCGCTCACCTTAATAAATTATCTAGATCGTTCAAAATTTAGAATAAATCTGACCTTTCATTATATCCTCTCTATATTGCATTGCCATTAGTCCTTCACCTCCTTCGACCTTCGTCTCCTTCTCACCTCCTCTCTCCGGAGACGACACCCCTTTGTCATCTCTCCTCTCCGACGATCTCTCTTTGGCGGCGCTTCTCTAGATCATTAGGACAGTTGCGGCGTAGTGTCAGAGGTACAGGTGTCAGCTAATATTATATTTTTAAAAATTTAAATTTTAAACCTTAAATTTTAAATTTAAAATAATTAGACTATTCACGAGTTTGGTGCGTTTCAAATTAACTTAACTCATCTCGAGCTCTACGAGTCGAACTCGAACAAATTATTTTTTTTATTTAGTTAAATGAGTCAAAACTCGTATAATTCAGTATTTAATTTGAACCGATTTATTTAGATTAAATGAGGCTCGTAGGCTTGATTTGTTTACTCCTTAATTAGTTATTATTGTTTATTTTTATAATTAAAAAGTTAAATAAATCAGATTTAAATTTGACTAAACTCAACTCATTAAAATTTAACTCTGAACTCAATTCATTTATAAATAAGACGAGTTCTTGTAATAAATTTTAAATTTATTTAAAACTTAACTCAAACATAACTCGATTCATTTAATTTTCAAACGAGCTCAAATTCGATAAGCTAAAAACTGGACTAACTTGTTCCAAAAATAAAAAAATAAAAAATATCTTGGTTGGACCTACTTGTTACTTGCGAAGGTAAAGGACCAAAGCCAAAGGGAAGTATTCCGTCACGTAAGCCTAACCTGGTATAGCTTTCTTCCACTCTTTTTTGTACACGCCAGTGCACTCACAGAACTACAAATTAACCAACCACTTGTTTCTCTCTGCAGCACCAAAAACCCTAAAAACCACACAAAAAAAAAACATGTCGCTCCATTAAACCCCAATTCCTCACAATCATGCCTTCCTCACCCATTTTCATACGCCTCAAATCCACCCCTATTCTCTCCATGTCTCTCAAACAAACAAGACTCCACCTTCCCCTCAGACTCCTCCGCCCCTCGCCGCTGCCGGCCGCCGTGAGAGGCCGAGACCTAGCTCAGTCATTCATCCTCCTCCGCCGTTCAAAACCCACTTTCCCATTTGCTTGCTCGGCTTCTTCCTCCAGTGTTAACTCGCCATTTATACTGAAGCGTAGAAATTCCTCCGCTTCTTTGCCTTATTTTTATAATCAGAGTTTTCCGTACGGTCGGTATGCTTACGATGAGTACGCTTCTGAGGAAGAATCTGATCGCGAATTCCAGTCGGGTCAGCAGTTGGTGAGTTATCAGTAGAAAAATTCAGTAAAACACAATTGGGTTTCTACCAATTTTCTCAATTTTTTTGGGCATTTAGAAGTGTGTTAGATTGGAGTTTCTTTTTGAGGGTTAAATTTAGTGCAAAATTTAGTATATTCAATTGGGTTTGTACCCATTTCCTCAAATTTTTGTTCTTGGCATTTGGGAAATATGTTAACTTGGGTTTTGCTTGTTTGATTGGAAGATATAAAATTTGACTAATAAATTTGCCGAGTTTCCCTTACTCGTTTGAAGAGGGCAACACATCAAAAGTCAAGATTGTATTTTTTTTTTTCTGATAAGTAAGTCAAGATTATATTTTTCTCAGTTCTATTAGCTTTTGTCAGTGATTAATGCAAATTAGTATTAATACAAATTAGTTAGTGTTCAGCACTTAATTCAAAAAATAAATAAAATTAAAGTAAGAAAACAAATTTCTTTGTCATGTTTTGTTCTGAATGTTCTGAAAATGTCAAACCAGTTGAGTATTCATGCAGAAGCAATGCCATAACTTTATGGGAATAATTTCAAATTTAGTTACAGTTCCTCAGTCGTATTAGCTTTTGTCAGTAACTAAATGGAAGTCAAAAAGTGGCAAGTGCATATGGTAATCAATTTAACCGCGTGAACAAAAGCAATATGCCAGTAAATATGATTTCTCCTGCATTATAAATTTGTATGGTTATATTCACGTTATGATACCTGATGTTCTTTTATTACTGACTTATGATTCTCAGGGTGCTTCGACCCTTGAAAATATTGAAGATTGGAAGTGGAAGTTAACCATGCTTATACGAAACAAAGATGAACAAGAAGTGGTGTCCAGGGAGAAAAAGGACAGACGAGATTTTGAGCAAATTTCAGCACTGGCAACCAGAATGGGTTTATGCAGGTTCCTTGAGATTCTCTGTTGTAGTGTTTACATTGTATGTTTCTTGTAATTTGTTGTGGGTTATAAATAATGTTTTCTTTGCAGCCATCAATATGTTAAAGTAGTTGTCATTAGTAAAGTCCCACTGCCAAATTACAGATCGGATCTTGATGATAAACGACCACAGAGGGAGGTATATTGTTCTGGATTATTGTTTTATTTTCCCTAATCTTAATCTGTTACTTTTCTTTTCCATAAATCGTCTCCTTTAAAGAATTTACAAATTTTGAAATTTTGTAGGTTGTCTTAGGTTATGGCTTGCAAGATCGGTTAGATGCTCATCTTAAACAATACCTTGCTAGAAAGCCTATAAGTAAGGAGTTTTTGTTGGATAATGCCTTTTCAAGATCAAGCAGTGGTGGCTATCTGGCTACCAACGAAGGACTTTATGAGCAAGAGGAGCCGATAACAAAAATCAGCGTTGTTGCAGAGAGAATTCTTCAGAGGAAAAGTTTGGAAATTCGTAACAAACAACAAAATTGGCAGGTTAATCTCACTGAAATTACACTCGCTTTTCCAGTGTAATTGCATCTAGCATATAGTTGCATTTTGTTTTTAATAAAAGCTGGTGTTATATATAAGGTGTCTATCTTGCATTATCTGGATAAAATTTGTGAACTTGAAATTTAAGTTTGCTTAGTTTCACGAATTTCGTTCTATGTACATATGGATGTGTACATGATGGGGACCACTAGTCAAGAACAAAGAAGAGATTTTTTATGTTTATTATTTGGTGTTTTATTTTGTTTAATGTGAGATTAATTGATGTGATTTATTTATTTTATTTATTAGTGGGGATTTAGGATATTTATGTTTATTAGGAAATTTTAATATTTAGTTAATGTATTTTAGTCGTTTAGTACTTCTATTGTTCCCCTAGTAATATTAGGGTTTTGAGTCCTTTTCAATAGTGATGTAATCCCCACAAGATATTATTGAATAGTTTTCTTTGTTACACGCAAATAACTTTATCATAGATAAAAGAAAACTAAGGACCTCTTGGTTGACACACAAGTATCTATTGGTTGTGAAACATCCTTTGTTCCAGTATGTAGCATACCAAGGTAGAAGCACATCATGTGGTCAAGGCGAAACAAAGCCCACTTAACAGATGATGTTTAAAATGAATGATTCCCCTTCTTTATCTTTCTTTCTTTTTTGTTCCCTACATCAGAAAGGAATAGTTGAACCATCCTAGCATACTGTTGGGAGATTTTAGTGATTATTCCCTCTCATGGAATTCCTTTTCCAGATCGTAACTAAAGCATTACCTACCTGAAATCGAAGGTTAGGCCAATAAATTCAGCTTAAGGTTGTTCACAATGCAAAACAGACTGGCTAACATGTTTGATACCTAACTATTAAAATATCCTTTTGGATTTTCTTTTATTACTCTCTACTTTATAGAGTATCATTCTCTTTTTTGCGACACTTAATTCAGGTAAGCCAAAAGAGAAATTGTTTGTGGAGATCCTCAAATGCTTACCACATGCATGATTGTGCCTCTCAAGTTCATGCAGGGCTTTAATTTTAGCATCTCAAGAGAGATTACAAAGTATTGGTGCATGGTGCTTGGAGTATCGTTTATCTTATCAAGATATTGGTTGAAGTGTCGTATTTAATCATAAAAAAGATAGTAGCTCGTTAGGGTTCGCATTTTATCTGTTTCTGTTTATAATCATTGTTTACTTGAATAGTGCCAATATGCTCCCTCTTCTTATATTTGGTTGTAACCCTGAAATTGAGAACATGCACATGTTTTTCTTAAAGCATCCGTCTTCGTATAGGAGTCTTCAGAAGGCCAAACAATGCAAGAATTTCGCAAGAGTCTCCCTGCATACAAAGAAAAAGATTCATTGCTAAACATGATTTCGCAAAACCAGGTATTTCATGTTTTTTTTTTCCTTTTAATTTTGTTTTGATAGCCTGATCATGATCTCTCTCTCTCTATAATATATATATATATATATATATATATATTAATTTATTAAATATAAGCTCAACTGTAGAAGAACTAATTTTGCAGAAGATTGAAATAAGAAACTACAGAAAAACTATTAAGGCTTGTTGCGGTTATATATAAATGTTAGCTGAGGTTGTATAGTTCTAACATGAGCTAGCAGTTGATACTTTTCCAGTAAATAGAATAGTGTCGTCAAGGCACTTAGATAATTCTCTTTACCACTCTGCAAATATGATTTGTGAACTAAAAAATAGCCTCTTATGCTCAATTAATGAGTTCTCATAGTGTGTAATTCCTAGATCATTGAAGTTCATCCATTATTTTATAATTAATAAGCCTTACTAACATAATTAATGTTTTAAGGTCAAGTTTTCTGTTAAAGAGCAACCTCTATATTACTCACTCCTTTTGATCATGTCTGTATTTGTTATCCTTAGTCTCATTGCACTGCAAATCCTAGAATATTATGTAAATTTCATCCTCATATCCAAGTTCATTTTTTAAGTAATATTATATTCAAAGAGGCACCAAGGGTGTGCCACCCATGTACAAATTGATTGACAAAAAGACAGGCAGGAAACTTGGGCCACCAAGACTCACAATGATTATTACATAATGTTTCAAGGCTAAACTCCAACAAAATCTAAAAAAGCTAGCAATCCCTCTGTTAATATAAAATAGTTAGGCACAAAATGCTCCCAAGTGGTCGCCCAGGAAGAGTCAAGATACGCATTCCAAAAATGAGTTCAACTTGAATCATCATCTCTTCAGGCTCATTGTAGACCCTAAACATTTGGAACTAGTAAATTTTGAATTAAAACGAGTTTTACCTGTAATGAGGGGCTGTATTTTTCTCACCAAGATATGGCCTGTTACTTTCCCATGATTTCAGGTGGTGGTTGTGTCCGGTGAAACTGGTTGTGGTTAAAACCACACAACTTCCTCAATATATCTTAGAGGCTGAGGTCGAAGCTGCTCGTGGTGCTTCTTGCAGTATTATTTGTACTCAGCCTAGACGAATATCTGCAATGTCAGTGGCTGAAAGAGTTGCTGCTGAGCGAGGGGAGAAACTGGGAGAATCTGTAAGTTTGTGCCTTCACTTCTATTCTATATGGCAAAACCTTAGTTGTTAACAATTTTTTTCTTGGTAAATTAACATGAATTTCCTTTTTCTCTTGTAATTCTGTTGCCTTCCCCCCTCCCCCTCCCCTTCAAAGGTTGGTTATAAAGTTCGGCTGGAGGGTATGAGAGGGAGGGACACTCGCCTTCTATTTTGCACTACTGGCATTTTATTGAGGAGATTGCTTGTTGACAGAAAGTTGAAAGGTGTTACTCACGTAATTGTTGATGAGATTCATGAACGTGGAATGAATGAAGGTAGTTGGGGATATATCTACTATTCTGTTTGCATCTAATGTGTATTTTCTCACCATGGTCTCTTCATTTCATACTAGATTTTCTTCTCATTGTCCTTAAGGATCTCCTTCCTCGTCGACCAGAATTGAGGTTGATTTTGATGAGTGCAACCCTAAATGCAGAGCTTTTCTCCTCCTACTTTGGCGGTGCTCCTATGATCCATATACCTGTAAGTTTGGAGTACCAAGTTCTGTCTTCTGTTGATTGGTATTACACCGTTACTTGTTTCCAACTCATGCCGTCATCCACTCTGGGGGTTCCAGTCCCTGAAAAGTCTGATATTCGGCTAGAAATTGGGGATTCAAGCAGAATTGCCTGAACTCAGGAAGCTAACAACGTTATTTATGTACCACCACTTTCTTCAGACCCCCTTCGTTTATTCTATCATTTCATTTTTCACATATTGTTGAGTGACATAGAAGTCTCATCTTGTTTGTGATAGCATAAATTCATAGAAATAAAATAAATAAACATATATCAGTCATAGTAATAAAATAAATAAACACATATCACATCTCCGCTCTCTCTTACTTGTAATTCTTTCTGATGACTAAGTCTATTGTGAAGAAAATTATGTTGGCGCCACACATCTTTTTTTTACCTTGCGTACGGTAGAGAGTTAAAGTGAAAGGGATTGACAGATGGAAGTAGAAGTTAAATTAAGGGGTATTCTTCTTGTTGTATGATCTGCATTTAGTCGGATGATGCCCCCTTTTGGTGCCTCTTAAATAAATAAATGAAAAATACCCTCCCTTATTTTTGTAAAGAGGAAAAGTAAAAGTGGAAGGTTGAACCCCTTTTGGGCCCACAAAACTCTTTCATCGTCGAAATGGCTGTAAAAGAAAATGAAAAGAGTTGGACATTGTCTTCTTTCACATGAACAGAGCCATAGATATAATTATTAAATATTACATCACAAAGAGAGTAATATGTGTCGCTGTATGAGTAATATTACTATATAGATGGTTAATCACAGCCCCTACTACACGATGGAACAATGTAAAGTAGCTTCCAATTTAGCTTTCCATGGCTTACTTACAGCTGAATCAAGCACAAAAAGGGAAATGAGGTATCCCTACCCTAAGGGTTTCTCTGCCTCGGGGATATCTTTGGCTTCCCCATTGTTATATTAAACAAAGCAAAAGGAGCCATTTTTGTTATAGATTAAAGAAGGAATCCTGTGTAAGATTACGTTTTTTTATTTACGCTTAATGTACATATGTGTGTGTGTGTGTGTTTGTCTTTCTTTCCTTCCCATTATTCTTCATTCATTTGTTTTGGTGGAAATAACCTTAGGTAACGAAATGTTAAACTTGAACATGCCCTTAGCATGTTTATTCTTCTTCCTATATTTTTAAGCAAGATTTATAAACTTGTAATCTTTGATTTTGTTTGTGGGGATGTTTAATTTTCAGGGTTTTACGTACCCAGTTCGAAGTCTTTTTTTGGAGAATATTTTGGAAATGACTGGGTATAGGCTAACTACATATAATCAAATTGACAATTATGGTCAAGATAAGATGTGGAAAATGCAGAAACAAGCTCTTAGAAAGAGAAAGAGCCAAATTGCTTCAGCTGTAGAGGTATTCAAGTTTAAGGGAGAGAGTCTTTTTATTTTTAAAATTATTTTTATTATAGACTTGCGTTTAACTTTGAAACAGGATGCTCTGGAAGCTGTTGATTTTAGGGAGTATAGTCCACGGATTCGGGAATCACTATCCTGTTGGAATCCTGATTCCATTGGCTTTAACCTCATTGAGCATGTACTTGACCATATATGTAGAAAAGAAAGGCCTGGTGCTATTTTGGTGTTCATGACTGGTTGGGATGACATAAATTCGTTGAAGGGTCAGCTTGAAGCTCATCCACTCTTGGGAGATCCAAGCAAAGTTTTGCTGCTTGCTTGCCATGGTTCGATGGACAGCTCAGAACAGGTAACCTTGCTATTATTATTTATTGTGTTTTCCTTTTATCGTATGGTTACTTTTATTGTAGTCAGTCTATGATCTATTTTAGTTGACCAATCCTTCACCATGTTATAAAACTTCTTTGGCATGGGCTTGCTGGTAATAGGCATTTGACTAAAGTACACTTAAACCCGGTTTTTTGGTATAAATGATATGGAAAACCCCTAGTCCTTGGCAAATGACACAAGCCACCCTCGAGGTTTCACCTTGCTAACAAATTCTCCCTATTTAGTCAAACACTGTCGGTGTTGCCTAACAGATAATGGTGACATCATCTCAGCATTCCTTCATAATTTCAGTTTTACCCTTAATTTTCAAAATAAATTATTTCATTGTATTTTGCAGTTATAATTTAGTTATTCACTCATTAAGTCAAAGTCTTTTATGTGTAGCTTAAACACATGTATCTGTGCACACAGGTATCCACCACCAACCCATTCCCTCCGCTACCCATTGAACACAATTACCTCCCATATGCAAAACCATCTTGGGCCACGTGAATTGCAAACACAACTAACTTTGGCCAATTTCAATCTACCTTACTTTAGCAAAAGCATAGTTGTAAAATATTTGAACCTATTGATACTAATAAGAACAAATTTTATACTGTTCCTTGTCATTTTCCTTCTCTAAGATGCTTACTAGGGTAGGAACTTGAACTCTGGAAGTATACATATGCAGAAAAGCAATGTATATTTCTTGTGTAAATAGTTCATTTCTGTCTCTCATAGTGGTTTTGTCTAATTTCTAGCAAGCTGCAGCTTTATATGAACAAACAGAAAAGAGTGTGTGTGTGTGTGTGTTTGTCAAAGCATGTTCAGAGAAGAGCAGATGTGTTGCTTCTGTGTGACCTAGATTTGTTGATACACTAGCAACCCTGCAGCTTTTGAAACAACAAAAAGAGAACAAAACAAGTAGAATTCTGAATTAATTCAATGGTTTGATCTTTAATGTCTCTCTACTGCGCTTTAATTCCACTGTCGCATGGGCAAATTGTGGAAACTGAGAGCATAATTCCAAGTATCTAATTCCATGTGGAAGCTATCATTCCTTGCTGAATATTTTTTCATTTATTTTAAATTGTTCTTTCCAGCTGAAAGAAGAAATAAGTTCATAACTTAACTTTCACTTCTATGTTGTACTACAAAGCTTTATCACAATTATGTTATGAATTGAAATGGTAATGGTAATCTAATGGGTTATATTTTTTCATAATATCAGAGGTTGATATTCAATAAACCTGAAGAAGGAGTCAGGAAAATAGTTTTGGCCACAAACATGGCTGAGACAAGTATAAACCATTAATGATGTGGTTTTTGTGGTGGACTGTGGAAAAGCAAAGGAGACGTCCTATGATGCACTGAATAACACACCATGTTTGCTGCCTTCATGGATCTCAAAGGCTTCTGCTCGGCAAGTAAGACTATTCTGACCCCAATGTGATATTGTAAATATCTTTTGTGATGATATTATGTGGGAGATTCCTGGTCAGTAACATCTGCTAGTTTAGACATTTAAGTGGTTTCATGCAAGAGTATTCATTTTACTATGTATTATTTTGGCCATTATTGCACGTGTCAATGATATTACCCCATGTATTTTGTAGAGAAGAGGAAGAGCTGGCCGTGTTCAACCAGGAGAATGTTACCATCTCTATCCTAGATGCGTACATGATGCTTTTGCTGATTATCAACTACCAGAGCTTCTGAGGACACCTTTACAATCTCTATGTTTGCAAATCAAAAGTTTGCAACTAGGTAGTATTTCAGAGTTCCTATCTAGGGCCTTGCAGCCACCAGAACCGCTGTCAGTAAGTTTTGGCTGAAATCTTCTTGTATTCTTTCTTTATTAAAGATTCTGCATTCGTATTGAGGGATCTATAAGCTGCTTATGCTTAGGGGAAAGCAAAAAATCCCATTTCTGAATGTGAATGCGGGTGCTACCCCTAAAATTGCACTGGACCGCACCGCAATATATATTTATAATTTAATATTTTACACTAATACAATACGCCATTTTATGGTATAATTTATTAAGAAGTTAGTTTAAATTAATTATTCAAGAGTAAGGGTGATTTTAAATTTGTGAGTTTCATTTGAAGTGTGATTTTAATCAAGCGTGATTTGAAACTGCATCCCCATGTAACACAAAGCACCACTCTGCATGTGCGGTTTGTGGTTGTGGGCCTTGTGGCTGTTATTTTGAAAACCATATGTGAAAGTTTTGCTTTTGGATGTGCCTAAAACCGCACCCTCCGTACTACACCCCCCTTCATCTGCTTTTATCATTTTTATGATATGTGGAGAGAGTCTATTACATGTGGACCACTGTTGGCACATATCAAGACTAATAGGCATGCCTGCTGACCATGTTTGGCATTAGATGTGAAAGATACAGCTATCATCCCTCTGCTGATGAGAAGGGAGAAGGAGAAATAGAAAAACGGTAAAGGAAAACCACATTCTCTGTAAACCTAGATATTCCATTTCCTTTCTAAGACATTAAACATAATGTGTATACCTCTCTCAGCCGCATCTCCATATCTTGATGTCTTGTTTTCTTGATGATCATGCGTTTTTGTGTCTATAAATTATAGATTCATTTTGTTTAATTTTCTTTCAACTTTTCCTAACCTTTCTTGCCATGTCGGAAATGCCTTGTCTGTGTATAAAATTCTAAATTTGTTTGTTTTAATTTAGTTTCAACTTTCCCTAAACCATTCTTTGTGATATATTTACTTGCAGGTTCAAAATGCTATTGAGTATCTGAAAATAATTGGGGCTTTAGATGAATATGAACATCTTACAGTGTTAGGTAGGAACAAATGTCATTTCTGTCTTTGTCAAATTTGTCATTATTGTCATTTTTCATGATGTTGCAGGGAAGTTCTATTTAAAATAGTATTAGTTTGTAGTAAAAGAAAAAAAAAGGTTCAGTTGTGAGATCTTGCTTGTTGCTTTGCAGGACACAACTTGTCAATGCTTCCAGTCGAGCCCAAACTTGGGAAAATGCTCATATTAGGGGCTATTTTCAACTGCCTCGATCCAATAATGACTGTTGTTGCTGGTCTAAGTGCCAGAGATCCATTCTTGATGCCATTTGACAAGAAGGATGTATGTAGCTTTCCCATTTAGATGATGCTATATGTTTCCTTATGCTCTTCTGATGATTACTTTCAATAATAATATTTTTGCTTAGTAACTCATATGAAGCATAAAACATTGATTTACCCCTTATGTTTAGTTGGACTATTAATAATGCAATGCTGCTTAACTTTGGAAAGGGCCATCTGTGAAGCTCTCATTTTCTTTGGTTTTACATGTTTAGGATTGATAGTAATTCAGTGATTTTATTTACATTATTGGGTTTTCAATGTGAAGTCCAAATGTTTATGTTTCATTTGAATATAAACTGCACCGGATAAATATCTCATCAAATATAGTTTCCAAGTTATTCTGGATGCCTGCTCAATGTATGGATCTCAGAATTTGCCTAAAAGTAATATCTTCTTGGACTTTGTAGCTTGCGGAGTCTGCAAAGGCCCAGTTCTCTGCTCGTGACTTCAGTGACCATCTTGCTCTTGTTCGGGCTTACGATGGTTGGAAGGATGCTGAGAAACGTCAAGCTGGTTATGAATACTGTTGGAGAAACTTCCTTTCTGCACAAACTCTAAGAGCAATAGATTCTCTTCGGAAGCAGTTCTTTTATTTACTCAAGGACACTGGTCTGGTTGATAATGTAGAAAGTTGCAACACATGGAGCCATGATGAGCATCTCATCCGAGCTATTACCTGTGCAGGTCTATTCCCTGGAATATGCTCTGTTGTGGTGAGTTGCAAGATTGTTTGAACTTCTCTTATTCTTTTAATTCCTATTTTATTTGGTTATTGGGATTAAAACTTGTTATGTTCTATTTACCTCGCAGCTAATTGTTTGCATTTTAAGAATCAAACAATTATTAAACAATGTTTGTCTTCTCTCATATTGTTCTGTTTGTTCGGTGACCTAAGATTAAACCCCTTAGAGTGAAACAGAAAAGAAAAACAAGAGAAGGTTTAATGAGGTTCTTAAGGATTGGGACCTAATGTCATTTCTTTTTAAATTTCAACGGATACCTTTTACAGCACAGCACCAGTATTTCCACTACAACTTGTATTAAAATGTTTTGAGTAACAAATAGATTGTCTCTTTTACCACAGAACAAAGACAAGTCGATATCGCTGAAAACAATGGAGGATGGTTCAGTACTTTTGCACTCGGTATGTCTTCATGTTTTAGCTGCTATTCACAAGTTTCTCTGATTGTAGAGTAGGCATGAAGGTTGTTTATTATATTTTTATCTTTAATATGAACTGCTTCCTTTTTTCTCTGCCCAGAATTCTGTGAATGCTCAGGAACCTAAGATTCCATATCCATGGCTAGTTTTTAATGAAAAGGTGAAAGTGAATTCGGTGTTTTCTGAGGGATTCGACTGCTGTATCTGATTCTGTGGTTCTCTTGTTTGGGGGGAACATTTCCAGAGGGGGCCTAGTAAGTTTCTCACTACTTGCTCTCTTAATTTTTGCCAGACTTCTTGCTACTGGCCTTTATTGTTATATTTTCGCAGACTTCTTATTTGTTCTTGCTTTTGGATAGGATGGACACTTGAAAATGTTGGGAGGATACTTGGAGTTTTTCATGAACCCTGCTTTAGCTAATACTTATCTAAGTTTAAAGAAAGAGGTTGAAGAACTCATTCAGATGAAGGTATGTGTGCAGTACATTAGGTTGCATGCTGGACCTGCTGGGGTTGAATTAAGTTTCAGTAGTTACTATTGCGTTGAACTTATTATCATGTTTTAGCTCGCACGTTGTTACCAGCAAATTAACGCCTTCTTTCTTTCATGATGCTATACTTTATATGGCAGCTTATGAATCCAAAGTTGGACATTAACAACCACAATGAGCTCCTGTCAGCAGTAAGATTGGTGGTCGCAGATGACCAATGTGATGGTAGATTTGTCTTTGGGCGCCGGATTCCAACACCCTCAAAAAAGGAAGTAAAAGTAAAATCTAAAGACACACTCTTCTTATCAAGTGGTAGCGATAATTCCAAAAATCACCTCCAGACATTGCTTAGCAGGGCAGGGCATGAACCACCCACCTACAAGACAAAACAGCTGAAGAACAACAAGTTTCGTTCCACAGTGATTTTCAATGGATTGGATTTTGTTGGTCAGCCATGCAGCAGCAAGAAACTCGCAGAAAAGGATGCAGCCTCTGAGGCTCTACAGTGGTTGACTGGTGAGACCCAGTCATCTCACAAAGCCGTCGATCATGCGTCAACTATTTTAAAGAAGAGCAAAAAGAAACAAGAAGTTCATGCTACAAAGTGGCGGTAGCTGTTCAGAGTAAAACTAACATAGGAGCTCCATTTTTAGATTTGAGATTTTTGGTGAACAGCCAGCAGTCCTGTTCAGTGGATTTTGCTGAGGCAGGAAGTTTTCCGGTCCACATTGATCATTTAAAAAGCCACATGTCAGGATTGATAACATTGTTCAAAAGAAAGAATGAAGGTTTTACCTAGCGCAAGTGAAGACAAGAAATTGGTGTTTTGCCACTAGGGTGACCTTTCTCAGCTTCAGTAGGCCAAGTATACCCGTTTTGACTACGATAAGTTGGTGATCCAAACATTCCGCTGCAGCAGGTGGAACCTTCACTTGTATACCATGCCCGCTTGAAGAATTAGTCTAATGATGCAAGAGAACTTTATAGGTAAGTATATCACGAGCTTTATACAGTTATGGTGCGGTGTATCTCTTTTATATGACACCAACAAAGATGGGAGATGTCGAGGGAGAAAATTCCACTATGTTAGTCGACTGTGCTCGTGGGTTATGGCTGGTACTGATTAGAAGCAAACCTGTTGCAGTTCAAGTTGGCATTTTTGCAATGAGGTCAGATAGGTTAACAGAACTGTTGTAGTTGTTTTGACCGAGTGCATAATGTTTATGCCCAAAATTTATATTTATGTTCCCAATGGGACAGAGACAGAAGAACAACTATACACAAATTTATCTCCATTGTCATATGCTCGAGAGACTTTGGGTGGGATCTTTTACTAATTGATAGAAAAGGAAATGAAAAATTTTCACATACAGAAACGAATGTAATTGAGTTGAGGAAAATGTGCATTTTATTTTTCCTGAAAGAGAGTACTGCAATTTCGAAACCAGATATCACTGTGGTCGTTTCTGTGTGCGAGTGTATTGCTGCAGATGATGTGTTTTCAAGTGTAGAATGATACATGTATGCGGGCAGTGTGCGTGTGGGCTGTGTAGCACTAATAGTAGCAGAATGCGGCTTCACAGCACACGTGCACACACGCGCGTGAAGACACGCATATGTCTTCTGGTAAATCTTTCGGATCACACTCCCTATATATGGATGGGGGATTCAAGCCTGTGACACAATCACTTGGCTATGGTCCCAAATATTTGATTAATGGTAGTATTGTTTTCTCAATAAAAATCATGAATTGTATTTTGGTCAGTTCATCATTTTTTACAACCAAAATTATGTTGTATTCCCTTCGTCCCAAATTAATTGCATTTCTAGAACTTTTTAAAGTCAAATTGACTATTTTTAAAACTAATTTTTTTACTATTTTTGCTAACATATGGGTGAAGATATTATAACCAAAAGAAAGTATATACAATTTATTACTAATTTTAATTTTTATAATTTTAGAAATATATTTATATATACTTAATTATTAATTTTAAAAATAGTCAATTTGACTTAAAAAAGTCCTAGAAAAACAATTAATTTGAGACGGAGAGAGTATTAGGTTGTTTGACACAGCCAACTAGATTTGTCAACCACAAACATGTTTATATATATATATATATATATATATATATATATATATATATATATATATATATATATATATATATATATACGGCCCGGATCAAGGACAGACTTTCTAAATAACAGACCTTCGTTAAATCACAGACCTATTTAAACCCCAGCTCACTTTTTCTCTTTACATTCTCTCTCCTCACTCACTTGTGTCTGTAAACAAAAAAACCAGAGCTTCTTCTCTCTCCTCACCCCAGCTTCGATTCTCTCTCTTCAATTGGGTCTCCAAAACAAAACCTTCACAACACAAAACATCCGTTCAGAGTCTTCAAACCAAAACAAAGGAAGCAACCTAATCTATCTCGAAAGTTCGATCTCGACTTCGTTGAAGAAGAATCAGCAACTAACTCCTTGATTTCGACTTCGATTCGGTAAGGGTTTAACTATTTCCCCCCATTACAACTATATTACATGAAGCTTTGCTGCAATTTGGTAATTTTTCGGTAAGGGTTTAACTATTTTGATTTCATTTTTTGATTTGATTTGGGAATTTTATCAACTGAGAATTAGCCCTAATTTCTTATTTATTTATTTATTTGTTTTGTTTTGGGAATGAACATGAGAATTGCTTGAATTTGATTTCTCAGTTATTTTGGTTTTATAAGGTTTCCTGGGCTGTAATTTGAGTATAGTTTCGGGTGAACAGTGGGTTTCCCCTTTCTCTTTGGAGTGGGCTGAATTCGTTGGAGGGAGTTCACGTTGGTTTAATTTTGAAATCGCCGAGCCAGAGAGTTTCGAAACGTTGGACTGAGGCTTTGGTCTGATTTCGAAATCACCGAGCAAAGAGAGAGAAGCGTTGGTAGTGGCCTGAATTCGCCAGAGAGAGAGAGGTTTTGGTCTGATTTCGAATTCGCCGAGCCAGGAGAGAGAAGGGTTGGAGAGGCTTTGGTCTGATTTCCGTGTTTTTTTTTAAGTTCGCCTTTAGTTCGCTTCTGAAGTTCGCTTAAGAGACAAACCATATATATATATATATTCAAGTAATTGAAGGGACTCCTGATCATCAGTAGCCTAGCATCAAAATGCTTGTTGACTAATAAATTATGGTAACTGATAAAAAATAATATTTTCATGTGATTTTTACACACGGATATAAGATCCACTTACTATTCATGTTAGATAGCTCATATGCAAATATCGGCTTTGTAAATTTTACTCCATCTATTTCTAAAAAGTCTCATTTGTTTTTTTTTTCCGGTCAATTTCAAAAATCTTCAAATTTATGTAAATTTATTTGATTTTGAGTAGTACAATAGTTGATATAGTAAGCGTTCAAAAGTATTTCCAAGTACAAAATATTATTTCAAAAATTATAATAAATTTTACATCAAATTTTAAATCATTAGATTTCACAAATTAAGGAGGATAAAATCAAATAAGATTGTTTTTGAGAAACTAGGCCTAATATCGTATCTCAAAATTCAAGTGATTTAGGAGTGAATCAAAGTCACCAACTATTAAATGCAATCCATCTTAAAAAAAGAGGACTTAAACTTAAAAATAATTTTTTTTTTTATTATTAGACGTTTTTTGTTTAGAGAAATGTTCAAATGATCCGATTATATTACTCACTGTTAAATAAATTTTTTTTCCCAATTTGTATAAAAATTTCTTCCCACAAAAAACAAAATTAAAATCTCTTTTTACTGATAGTAATACAAAATAATACAATGCCATTAATTCGTAATTTCATTATAATACAAACTTAATATAACTTAATCTTTTGATACAAAAAAAATATAAAAAATAAAAAATAAATAGAAGTATTTCACATTCTGTTCATTGACTCTAAAAATCAGAAAATGATACCAAAAAATAAAAGCATTTCACATTCTGTTCATTGACGATGCCTAAAAAATCATAGTTTCTCCGGGTCAACCGTAGTAACCATATTAATGTTCGAGGTCTAAAATGGGGAGCCCTGTCTTGAACAAAACTCTTATACACCCTACTTCCCAAGCCCAAGCCAGTATAATGTTACATAAAAACAGCAGTTTCAAACAAGGGTCCTTAACAGTAATATACAACAATTAGAAAATAATTACAAAAATAAAACACACACAAAATAATTACAAAAATAACAAAACACAATATATTACGTTACTAAAATCACGTATCATTAACTCCTACACATCAGTTATTGACTTTCATATTTGTAACTAACCGCACCTAAATTCAAGCAACTGAGGAAACATGCAATTTTGATATCGGAATAACAGATCAACGGCAAATCAATCGGAGAATACAAAATCTTCTGTCGTGACACAACTCTGATATCAGAGAAGACGAAGCCTCCTGTCGCGACGCAACTCGTAATCGGAGAAGACGATTCCAGTTGAAGCGACGAAGCTCTATGATCGAAAATAGCATACAAAATCAACATCGCCTTCAAGTTCAGTAACCAAAAACTTAATTAATAACTACAGTGAGTGTAGAATAAAAGATCAACATCAAATTCGATACAAATACTGAGGTATTAGAGTTTAAAATTTATAACCATATAGTTACCTATGGTTACTACGAATTTCTATATTGATTACCTTTCTTAAGTGTTTCGAAATTAAAACTGTCACAAAGTTTGAATACTGAATGTTGTGATTGCAAAATGTATTTGAATACATGTTTTATATTATGGTTACTAAGGTTATATAAATTGGTTATTGTCTAATGTTGTATTGGTTACTGCCTGTTTTATATTGGTTACTGTGTAACATTATACTGTCTAATGCTGTCTTAGTTACTGACTAATGCTGTCTTGGTTACTATATAATATTACTAATTAATGCTGACTTGGTTACTGACTAATGCTGACTTTTATATTGAATAACATTATATTGGTTACTGACTAATGCTGATTTGCTTACTGTGTAACACTATAATGGTTACTGACTAATGATGACTTGGTTACTGTGTAAAATTATAATGCTGACTTAGTTACTGTGTAAAAATATTATTTAGTGACTAATGCTGACTTGGTTACTGACTAATGCTGACTTGGTTACTGACTAATGCTGACTTGGTTACTGACTAATGCAAACTTAATTACTGTAGTGATTAATTGGTTACTGTATTATTGGTTGCTGAAGCATATTAATGTACACTTCTACTTATGTTTTTTTTATTAATGGTTACTTGTTAGCTACATTGGTTACATTCTTACAAAAGTTTGCCTTAAGTTGGTAACAAACAAATTATACTGGTTGTTTTTTACTATAAAAATGCAAAGGAAAATATGTCTATGTTGTGGTTACTAAATAAATATGTGTTGGTTACAGTCTAAAATGTATTTGATTACTGTATAAAGTTGTTATGATTACTGTATAATGTTACGGTGTTTTATATTTGTTTGTTTTAATATGGTGGTTACTTATTGGCTACATTGGTTACCTGCATACAACTGGTATAATTTAATTGGTAACAAATATCAATATAATGATTATTTCTATTGTAAGATTAATGTACAAATGTGTTTTATATATTAACATCATGCAGTTTGGTTACAAACTAACAGTGATTTGGTTACTTTACAGTACTTATTATGTTGTCGGAAAATGGAGATGATTCCAGTTGTACTTTATTTCAACGGTACATGGACTGATAGTAACCAATACACCAAATTTGAAGTTACCGGCATACTAGTTACATCAAATTGTTCGTTCAGAGAAATGCAGAACATGATATGCAGTGCATTATGGCTAGACACAAACGCAACAACATTGTCAATCAAATTCCAAATTAGAAGCGATATTCCTCCGATCAACATATCAGATGAATCAACCTTAAGATTCTTTATTGAAGTCAGTAAAAAATCTGATGAGCAAGGTAAATTCCCACTGATTATAGAAACTGAACACAGAAGGGGATACACAACAATCTTGACAAATGTAGAAGAAACTACCACTAACAACGTAACGCCAATAAGATCAACATAAGGGAATTCAGCACTAGTTCCACTACCAACACACGATTGCCAAATTGGAAGGCAGTATGTCGATCACCTTGCAATGGAAATTATTGAACAACAACGAGACAGACAACATGACAGATCATACACAGAAGAACAATATGATGATGTAATAACAGATCCGAATGAACGTGAAGTACAATTACATCAAACCTACAAAGACAAGAAAATCCTATCACAAGCTATGAGGCTGCATTCAATCAGGAAAAACAGACAACACAAAGTTCAACGAACAGGTCATAGAGACTTTGTGCTAGTGTGCCTATATGATGAAAATTATAAATGGAAGATGAGAGCATCAAGTTTTCGAAAAACCAGTATGTTCAAGGTGAGAGAATTCAACGACATCCACACGTGTTCAGCCAACGTATTGCTGGGAGACCACAGACAGACAAATAGTGAGTTAGTCAGTGAATGCATAATGCACAAATTAACAAATTTGAAAAAAATATACACACCAACCGATATTGTGGAGGACATGATGACAGAATATAATGTGTCTATCTCTTACCAAAAAGCATAGAGATCGAAGGAGAAAGCGTTAGAAAAGGTAAGAGGAAATGCACACGACTACTCAACGATCCCGTCATGGTTACGCATACTGAAGAAAACAAATCCAGATAACAATTAAAAACATTTTATTGGTTTTCCATAATTAGTTGGTTACCCTACTAAAATGATTTGGTTACCCAACTCAACTGATTTGGATACCATTAACCAACTGAATGGTTACCAACTATTAGTGATTTAGATACTATTTACTACATGTGATTCTAATGATAATGCTCATGTTTCATATCAGGTTCTGTCATATCCCTAGAGTTGGAAACAAATGGTCGTTTCAAGTATTTATTCTTTGCTATTGGAGCTTCCATTCAAGCATGGAACCATTGCTTTCCAATAATTGTAATCGATGGGACGTTCATACAATCAACTTACGGGGGGACACTACTGGTAGCAAGCACACAAGATGCAAATCGAAACATTGTTCTGATTGCTTTTGCAGTGGTTGACAGCGAAAATAAATTATCTTGGAGATGGTTTTTTGTAAATTTGAGAATTGCTTGTGGAGTTAGGGAAGGCCAATGCATTATCTCAGATAGACATGAAACCATTATACAAGGGCTGAATTTTGTATTTCCGGATGTCATGCATGGTTCCTGCACATACCATGTACTGAAAAATATAAAAAATAGATTCAAAAAGAGAGGAGAGGAACTTAAACAGGCTTAAAATGGGGCTTGTAGAGCTTACACTATTGAAGAATTCAACAAATACATGGCTGAACTCGATGCTATTGATCCTCGAATAAGGACATATTTGGAGGAAGAGGTCAAGTTGGAGAAGTGCACCAGGCTCCACGGGGCTGTAAGCAGATACTCAACAATGACTTCAAACACCGTCGAATCTATTAACAATGCAATCAAAATGATCAGGGATCTTCCAGTTGCATCAATGATTGAATGCCTACGTTGTCTCGTTCAAAGATGGTATTTCAGAAACAAACAAGCAGCCATATCAACATTCACAACACTTTCTACAACGGCTGAGGGAAGGTTGCAATCTAATATCATTAAATCAAAGAAACTTAAGGTAACTAATACAAATTTTACATTATTGCATCATAAGTTACATTTGCATTTTATGGAACCCTATTTGTTCACTATTGGTTTCTGTGTAACATTATACTGTCTAATGTTGTATTAGTTATTGACTAATGCTGTCTTGGTTACTGCATAATGTTACTAATTAATGTTGGATTGGAAATGACTTTGAAGACTTGGTTACTGTCTAACATTATAATGTTTACTGACTAATGGTAACTTGGTTACTATGTAATATTATATTGGTTACTAACTAATACTTAATTGCTTACTGCACAACATTATAATGGTTACTGACTACTGCTGAGTTGGTTACTAAGTGATGCTTGTTTGGTTACTCTGTATAATTATAATGTTATTGTGTTTTGTAATTATAACATTGAGTTGTTTACTTTACTATATTTATTCTGTTTTCAGACAATAAAAATGAATTCAGTTGTACTTTATTCTAACAAAACTTAATTTGTGTTGTAGGTTGAGACATCAAACTTGGTGATTTTCACTGTTTACGATGTTGCCAAACAATATATTGTGAACATCGACCAAAAGACATGCACATGTCGTAAATTTCAGTACCATGAGATTCCTTGTCCGCACGCTGCTGCTGTTATGAACAAGCGAAATTTGAGCTGTTATGATTTTTGCTCAAAAAATTACTTTAAAATAACTTTGGTCGACACATATTCAGGTTCTATCATGCCGTTACATGACAAAGAAAACTGGGATATACCAGAGAAAGTAAGAAACATATGTGTAAAACCACCGAACACCAGAAGACCAGCGGGAAGACCAAAAATAGGAAGGTACAAACACGGGTCTGAAATCAAAATTCAAAACAAATGCAGTAGGTGCCAAGAAAAAGGACACAACAAGAAAACATGCAATAATCCACCTATTTTAAGTCCAAAAAAGGTCTGATATAGTGCAATTACATTAAGAGTGTAAATACATGAATATATAATTATTTACTATGAGTAACCATTATCCATATGGTTGGTAACATTTTTGGTTGTGTACAGTAAACAAAATTGTTATTGATTAATATTTTGATTTCTGATTGCATTATGAATTTTCAATAAACAAAATTGTTATTGTTTGGATATTTACCTAACATTTTAACTTAAATAGCTGATATATACTGTTTTAACAAATTTTATGTCAATTTGTTCACTAATAAGTAATAAAATGGTTACCTATATAATAAAAATAATGGTAACTAGAACAAAACAAGAATCCATCTTAGGAAATCATGTATAATAAACAATTAAATATTAACTATAAAATAAAAATAAAATCTTTCATTGATTATGTGACGCCCCCAAAATAGGTCCACACAACCTATTTTGAGTCGCCAATAACATTCTACAAAATACAAATACAAATACGAATTTTCCCATTTACAACTAATATTTGTCGTGCAAAATACGACCACACACATACTGTGACTTCCATACAAATATCGTACCGTATGGTACCACAGTATCCAAACCCAAATTATTACAATGCCGTAAAAAGACGGCAACACATGTTTAAAGTCTTCAGTACAGTTATTATTAAACTATGCCATCACTTGATGAGGACATCCACTAACTTGAACCATCACTCCACTCCCCGGCTAGTCCCAGCTACATTTTCCTTTCCTGAGAATGGGACAAAACTGAAAAGGGTGAGCTTAAATAGCCCAGTAAGAAATATCATGACTAAGATAATGAAGAATAAAAATTATCTTTAGTCTTCAACAATAATAAATCAGAGATTTAAAGATATAATAATTGTTCAACAACAACAATTGCAGCGGAACAAACAATCCATTAGAAGAGTCAAGTAGATTATAATATCTACCATCTTCTATAAATTAAAGGATCACCACCAATATTTTATCCCTGTAACACCAATCAACAATTCCTGTTTATGAACATCCAAATCAACAGTTTATATTCAACAGCCTCTCTTTGCACTACGTGCCAAAGATATTTATTTGTAACATCACCGGTCATGATCATGCCAAACGCCAGTTCATCTTTGCACTACGGCCAAAGAGAATTTTCACCATACGCCTTTGTTTGTAACACAAAAAGTCATGATTATACCAATACACAGTTTGGTCAAAATCATGTCACGCCAGTTCATCTTTGCACTACGGGCCAAAGAGAACTATCACCACAATTTAAATATGAGGATGAGGATGATGACAATGATACAGTGAGATTAAGGATAAGAAAAACTTTATAATTTAATCAGTATCAAAGATTGACCAAATTGCCAACACGATAACTAAATTGTGGAGTCAAATTCAAGAATGATATTCAAGAAATTATTTCATGCTTCAACTATAACGTATAGAAAGATTCAAGTGAAAAGATATTAGATGAAGCACAAACTATTAAGGATATTCTACTAATTTTCAGGGATTTTCTCCATTTAAAAATAAGGTTTTGGAAACAAATAAGGATTTCTTATCATAAATGGAGAAATGTGAAAGAAAAAGATATCCCTTAAAGAGTACAAAAGAAATGATAAGTTATATGAGTATAACAGAATATATGAAACTGCAATGGATTTTCACCTGTCATGCGATAATTCGCGTAGACAGATTATTTCCACAACAGATTAATAAATAATGAATACGACGGGTTATTCACCAGGTATGCGTCAATCCGCACGAACAGGTTTATACCCACAGATTAATAAGGAATGAATACAGAAGGGTATTCACCAGGTACGGACACTCGTACTTACAGGTTATTCCCATAGAATAATAAGGGTTGAATACAAAAGGATATTCACCAGGCATGCGTCATACCGCACGGCCAGGTTATCCCCACAAATTAATACCGAATGAATAACAACCTTTATGAGTATAATATCACTTATGAACATGAAAGCAAATGATATTATATATGAGTATGAAAGAAATGATATTCCCTACCTTCGTTAACTGGATGTTACTTTCTATGAAGTTTACTAACTTCGGATAATACTAGTATTCTCACAAATACTCACAATAGCCTAGCACACTAAGAGAACTTCAGAAATTTAGAGAGAGGGAGGAAGTATAAGCAATGAAGGTGTGAAAATTTCTTAAGCAAACTCTCCCTATTTATAGGAAAATCAAGGTGAGGGCATTTTGGTCTTTTCCCCATATTCTTTTAATATTATCCATCCATTTTTTCTTCCATTAATATCATCCATCCATTTTTTCTTCCATTAATATCATCCATCCATTTTTCTTCCATTAATATTATCCATCCATTTATTCAAAAAGATTAATCCATTATCAAAAGATAATTCCATTATCAAAAGATAATTCCATTTTTCTGTATTATTGTGTTAAATGTATTAATATCACAGATAGCATATACTCGCAATACTGACAACCAGATTATTCCCAAGAAAGAGGGGGCCTTCCATAAAAATGGCGCGCAATTAAATAACCCCTTTCCTTGACAGAATTTCTAGACATTGTCGATAATGCTAAAATATCCTATCAAATGATATAAGTTACAGTGTCGTGACAAATAGTAAAATATATTATGCAGATGCTAATTAACAATTATTGAATCAAGATACTATGCAATTGCTACTTTATCAATTATTGAATCAATAATATAAAACACTGTGCAACATCGTGAGCTACTGTGGAATACCGTGTGCTACTGTGGAGTAACGCGTTTTACTGTTCTTTTTATCACCGGGTATTTTAACAGTTATCGGTTAAAGTTTTGCCGCCAATTTCTATCACTTTCTATATCCGACAGTTAACCCGTTGTGGGGCCCACTATCATTGACAATATTGCCATTTCGGCGCCGTCGTACGGTACCGAATATAATATTCCCCGACAGAAAGAATATTTCTCGACAAAAGGAATATTCCCCGACATACTATTTATCAGATAATTTGCATATAACACCCTTAACTATCATTTATAACAATTAAGCACTTCACTATTTAGAAAAATAATCATAAAGAAAATAATAAATTTTTATTTCATAAATTCGGGGTCTTACAGATTATATAATAATAGTAATCAAAAACCATTACATAACAGTAAAACAAATATAATAAATAAGTAACCAAATAGTTACATAACAGTAACCATAACATGTTTTAATGGTAACCACAACACAGAACAACCTGTGTATCCAGCATCATGTAATGAATGTGATATTGTTTGTTTAGGCAACCCAAGTATACTCTGACATGTACATTTCACAATTGATATATGTCCTGAAACAAGCTTGTAACTCTTTGATCACTATAAAAACAATAGTTGGTTACCTTTTTATACATATTTGGTTACCAACTGTACATCTCAAACAATTTAGCAAACACAACTTAAAAGAAACAAATACCAACCAACAAACAATGTTACTTTCATTACTGCTAAAATTCTCAAATATGTAATCCCATCTACATAAGATCCAATAAACATCATTAACTCATAACCCATACAAAAATGTTGTGTATATCCCAAAAAAAAATACAAAATCTTCCTGGAACAAATCTTCCTGAAAATTCTCTTTCAGACTCATATCTCTCCAACTGTTTGTTCCTTACATGCATATATAGGTTTGTGCATAACTTCTTCCGATACTGCGCAATGGGGAATGGAATAGGAATTTCATCAACTTTCTGATGAATGACATGCTCAGCGAAACATATCGTGAACATCCCGCAATCACTACACACACAAAAAACATATAACAAAAATCAAAACTAAAATCAACCTATATGTAATAATTAAAAAAATGTAAACAATATAACCCTTACCTCTCGACTTGTTCAGGAACCGCCTCTGCAAATTCCAACTCAATTATATCATCTTCCTCCTTGTTGCGATACGGTTCACTGCTAAAGTCAATGTCAGACCTATCCCTCCAAAAACCACTCTTGTGCAATAAAGTGGGGAGAATGAATATGTATGGCTCACAAACATCCATAATTTTTATTTGCATGGATTTCTTTTTTGGCCGAAAAGAATTATAAACAGTTAGACGTCTACGATGGACATCAAATATCAACAAAAACCAATGTTCCGGTGATGACATATGAATGGGGAACAACACGTAGTCAACATTTCTCCATGGTGTGTTGACATCCATAAACAGCCCATGGATGTATTCATCAACATCACCATCCACAGACAAAATACTCTTATCTTCATTTTTACTGGTATACTCCTCAAAAAGAACGATTATCTTGTTATGAAACCAACAATCCGTAGTCGTTGCCCTTATATGAACACTGTCGGAATGTCTGGCCAATTTACGGAAATAATAAAATGCAACATTGATGTGCTGAACTAGAAAAAAACATATATTATTATACAGTTGCTAAAAAATATAAGTATGTAATGAATGTAACCAACTCTGTTAACAATAGTTACTACCCCATCTAAAAAATGTAACCATATCTAGAAAAACATAATTTTTTTAAAAAAGAACTCACATCGTCGTCTAACCATTCTCCAGGAGTCTTTAATTTGTAGAACCACATTTTTGATGATATTGAGACAGACCCAAATAAAAAAGCAGGTTCAATATTATCATTCTTTCCAGGGAATTTGCCGGTCCTTCAATATAAAAGCATATTAGTATACACATTAACATTAACAGTTTCCGTATTAGCATACACTACTCGAAATCAGACTTGAACAGTCAATAATTAACAAACTAATCAACAATTTAATTGTAAACAGTAACCTGGTAACCAACAAATATTAATATAATAACCATAATCAAATAGTAACCAATACATAACAAAACAGTAACCGAAATATAAAATAGTAGTAACCATAAAATAATTTAATAGTAACCAAAACAACAACATTATCTACTCAATAATAATTTTAAACAACATGAATGAACTAAACAAAAACCTAGTAATCAATCAAAATATAATATAAAGTAACAAACACTTTACTTCAATGGAACATTAACATAAAACAAATATTCCATGATAGTAACCAAAATATAATATATTAGTAACCAAAACATAATATGACAGTAACCAAAATATCATATGACAGTAAATAAAACAAAAATAAAATGTAATCAAAAACAATTTAACCAACATGCATATACCTAACAATTACATAGTAATCAACATATAATATGATACTAACCAAAAAACCATTTTGTGAAAACAAAAATGGTATCCAACTTATAATATAACAGTAATCATAACATGATAAAACAGTAACCAAAACATAAAATAATAGTAACTATAACAATTATTTAATATTAACCATATGTTTCCACAAAAAAAAACAAATTGACTTGTTTAATAAAAAAACTATAGCATTCTTAACAATAAAAAACAAACCTTTTCCTGTTGTTTAGACCAATTTTAAACCGTTGTTCAAACAATGCCTCTTCAAACTTTGATGGCATTTCCATGCATACTTTCGAAAATGCTGAAAGAAATGCAAGCGTTTGACTAGCACCCACGGCGGTAGACGATGAACCAGCCGATCCATACATTGAAGTATATGAAGACCGCAAAACGACACTCTTTGCATGTTCACGTACAGGTCTACCACCGGTTTTATGAACACTCTTCTCCAACTCATCACATTGAATTATATCCTGTGTCGTCAAAATCATCTGATCAAGGACAGACTTGCTTTCTGCCTCACATTTATTACCCTGTTTATATTGACATAAAGGGTAACAAATACAATTTATATTTTCAACATAAACACATGCAGTTAACAACTATATGCAATAAAAAAATGAATGAACAATAATCGACATATTAAAGTGAACATATTATAATAGTAGCTAAAACAAAATAAATTACTAATCAAATTATAATATAAGAGTAACCAACACACAATGTAATAGTAACCAACCAATATTATGATAGCGAACATAATATATATAATAGTAACCATATCATAATATAACAGTAACCAGAACCAATAGCATGTAAAAAGAAGGATGGCATGACAATTATAACACTAACCTCAGCAGGAACATACACAACAATCTCTTTCCCAGTGTATTGGCTTAATATGTCAAACGATGGCATGTCACTATTCTTTCCAATCTGTGCAAAATAAAAAACAACCAATTAATCATTAAAAAAAAAGACATATAACACAACAAAATAAACAAATATGTCTAACCTTGACATTTTCTGTATCATCATTAATTTTAATTTTATGATGTTCTTCAACCACAACATCACGATCAACTTCATTACCAATGTCAATTTCATTCTCATCCTTCTTCTCAACAAAATTCAACACATCATCATCACCATCATTATTCTTATTTAGTTTTGAACCATCATCAACATCCTCATCAACATCCGGGTCTTCGCACTCTTTAACAACTTCATCAACCATAACAACATCTTCAAACTCTTTAACGACTTCAGTTTCAAACTCATCATTCTTCTCATCGACTTTCAACCCATCATCACCAACTTCATTATCATCATTATTATTACCTTTAAAAATATCATCATCATCATCAACAACAACATCATCAGCTACATCAACTTCATCATCATCATCACCGCCAATATCAGAATCAGAATCATCATCAACTTATTTGTCCCCAACATCTTTGATGTCGCGTAACTCATCTCTAATAATGGACCTAAAGTCTCTACATAACTGAACATGTAAAACATGCATATCATCCTTAATATCAGCCCGCAATTTTACAATGTCTTTCTTAATTTCAGACACTTTCTTCTCCAACGGCGTAAACCGTGCATCAATTGTATTTTTAACTTCAGATATACCAAATCCAATGTTGTCAGCCTTTTCTTTTTTTTTCGACCTTCTTATCAGCATCCTTCCCATTGAAAAATTGTAGCCTGCCCAAATCAAACCGATCCTTCTCCTCGGACATGGGAAACAAGCTTTTTATCCTCAACTGAAAAACATTAAGTACAATTAGTATATCATTTGACAAACATTGTACAAATATAGTAAAAAAATAGTAAATAAAGAATCATAAAACATAATTAGTAACCGACTACATATATATAGGTAACCAAATGTACATAAATCAGTAACCAAATCAATGAATAAATGTAGCCAATATTTGTATAACAGGATAACCAACAAAATTGTTATAAGCAACATGAGGCTAATTTAATTAGTAACCAAATGTGTATATTCAGGTAACAAAATACATTGTTATTATTAACATACACATAAATAATAAGTATCCAAATGAGTATATTAAGGTAACTAACTACATTGTTAACATTAAAATTCACAAAATATAATCAGTAACTAAATATATAACTAAAGATAACCAATTATACTCTTAATAGTAAACTTCATACCTGTCCGGAACAAAATACTAAATCATTCAACTTGTCATTCGTAGGGGGCTTCACTAGCTCCTTCCATCTAAATAAACGGACATCCGACGGATACTCATCATTGCATATGCCCCGAGTTTTGAATGTCGGAATGGTTTCAAACATAAACACTTGGAATACATAAGGTAGCCCATTCAACTTGTACAATTTTGTATAATGATCCTTGTAGAAATTATATATTGACCCACCATTCCTTTCTTTCTTCAAACGCCCCTTCAACGCATTAGACAAAGAGTACTTTGTCATCTCGAACGCGACTTTCCCCCAAGGAAAACTACTAACATCACCATAACATAAAAAATTAACCAATGCCCCATCCACATAATTTTCAGAAACTGTGGATAAAATGAAATTACACACCAAAAAAATCAATGACATCTTAATAGCCTCATTATCATCATCAAAAACTGCCTTCCGATAAACCCTACCTATACTACTACGCGTCACAACTTCATCCCCAAAAAACTTTTCAATAAGCAAATTTTCCATACCTTTATACGCAGATATATCATCCTCGCCCTGCCATCTCAACCCAGAAATTAGACAAAACTCCGGCAAACCAAATCTGACCTTTTTATCACCAAACAAAAACTACATTTCACCATCATCACTCTGGTGAATCTCCCTTATAAGAGCATGGTGAATAATTTGGGAATACATTTGGTGCTGATCACCAAACTCCAGAAAATTCCTAAAACATGTGGACTTAAACTTTCCCACTGGCTTTCGTTCAGTTTCTTGGCAATAGTGCTGAGAACTTCCACATCGCACCAATATATAACTTTTCCAGTAAATTTTCTATTGCATTCCTCATAATACTTATCCCATAACTGCAAATAAACAAAATCAGATTTGCACAATTATTAGTAACCAATATAAACAATTATTTATACCAAAAACAGTTACATAGTAACCGATAAATAATATCATACTAGCAAAAACATAATATAAAAATTACACAGGAGCCAAAACAGACTATAAAAAGTTTTCAACATCCCACATTGACTGCACAAAAATAGTTACCATATCATAATATAACAGTAACCATAACATAATAATGTAGTAACCAAACAGTTATATTATATAATCTATTGTTAACCAAAATATTAACAAGATGTAATACATATCAGTTATATCATAGTAACTAAACAGTTATATCATACTAACCAAAACATGTTTTCATGGTAACCGAAACATGATCAATATGTAGACCAAATCCATTTCAGCCAACAAATGTATACTACACAAATACATGGTAACCAAACCAACTTAAAAAAGTAACCAAATTACCAAATTGAGGGAACAATAATAGATTCCAAATCATAAGCAAACATTAACAACAAACATATTAAACAAGTAACCAAATAGTTATATGATAGTAACCAATATATTTTTCCATGGTAACCAATACATAAATAAACATATAAATCAACCACATTTTAGTCAACCATGTATACTAAAGCAAATATATGGTAACCATAACAACAACAAACAGTAACCAAAGTCCCAACTTAAGGGAACAAAAATGCTATCAAAATCATAATATTACATTAACCAAAAACATACTCAACAGGTAACCAAATATACCAAATCGATTGAAAACAAACGGTATCCAAATAAAAATCTAACAGTAACCGAACAATTATATGATCGTAATCAAAACATCTTTAAATGGTAACCATAACAAAAAAAGTAACCACATATACCAAATCGATTGAACACATCTGGTATTCAAATAAAAATCTAACGGTAACCAACAACATACTAACTAAGAAACCAAACATTTATATTATCATAAAATAACAAAATTTAAATTAACAAACATTTAAAATTCTTTCTGTTGGAATTATATTCTGGCTAAGCACTTGTCCTTCTGACTTAACTAACTGCACTTCAGAATGCTTCATATCACTATGAATTACCAACATATCCTCACTCATACTCGATTTATGTATTTTATTCTCCCCCTTCCCCTTACTCTCCACAACAAATTTCTTCAAGCCCTTTACAGGATCATCCTCCGTGATTCTCTTTCTCTTTCCGTACTTCTTCATTGTATCACCACTCTACACAAATCAAACGAACACACCAGAACAGCTAATCGAACGAGCAGAAAAACGAAAATGGTGACAAGAGACGAACAGAGAGAGTGGTAACGGCGAGCAAGGGTTTCAAAGATAGTCGAACAGAGAAAAGACGAACAGAGAGAGAAGAAAAGGGTTTCAGCATACAAACAAGGGTTTAAAACCGAAGATTGATAATGACGGTTATCACGTCTTTCAAAATAGAACAACCCATTTTAAGTTGGACACTAATTTGTCATGTCATCCATTAATATTAATCCCTTAAATTAAGGACTTATAATTATATTAATATTGTAAATAAAAATAAAAAAGTGTCATATTTTTGTAATTATTTTCTAGATGTATGATTTTTATAATTATTTCTAAAAATGTACTAATATATGTAATTTATCCTTCACATAGAATCTCCCTTGGCCTCCAACTGGTCCTCACATCACCATCAAAACTTTGTTTTAACCTAATTTAAGGGAAGCCCAGTCCAGACCAGGCATAAAAGACAATCTATATGCTCAATTCAATATTCACAATCTGGCTATCAACATGTGCCAGATTCATAAATTTAGCAAGCACATAAAGGAATTACTACAATTTAATATCATTCCAATCCATTATACTCAATAAATTAAGCTTTTACTTGAAAACATCTAATAATATTTTTCAAACTATTGAAAAGCCAAAATAAGAAACCGGATAAAAGTCCTGAACAGAGTCTGATATATATATCGAAAGCTGACAAGAAGAGAATGCACAGACTCATACGTGCAACCTTCTTGCCTCCCTCTCGGACTCTAGCAAGGTGAGACAATCGCCCTCCCTGACTGGGCCCTTGACGTTTCTCATGATCGATGAACCACTGATTCCTAAACAACGACATTAGAGTTCACAAGTATAGTTCACCAATCCACTGATTTTTTTTACTTGCTTATTTATATAAAAATAGATCCGATCAGACTCCCACTTGGGTTGTTCAGTTCTTTAACTTGTACCATACACATCTACTATTATATATAAAAGCAGGACAAGCTATCTTATCCACTTTCAATTTGAAATCAATTGAAATCAATTTGGAATCAATTTGGAAATTGACTCGGTTCAATTGTCAATTAACTCGGTTAATTTACAAATTGACTCGGTTTAATTGTCAATTAACTCGATTTAAATTCTCAAAACCATTATGTGGATACATTTATATGCAACAAATTAACTGCCTTTTGTTTCATCTTCCAAACACCCATCATAATTAAACTTCTTTTTATTTCATATTCCAAACACCAACATGCATATACAACTTATATTCACATACTTTTGTTTCATATTCCAAACACTCATGATAAATTAATTGCCTTTTGTTTCATATTCCAAACATCAACATGCATATACAACTTATATTCACATATTTTTGTTTCATATTCCAAACACCCATCATACTCCACTGCCTTGAACCCATTCGATACCAACTAACTGTGTGTAAAAATGGCTTCTGCAGATCTCTCTCATCTTCATTATCATCTCTGAAACTCATTTCTCTGCCATCATTTCTGATGTTAAACTTTTGCGAAATTGTATGTGGTGTTTTTTTCTTCCAGGTTATCCTCTTTAGAATGTTGTTTCTTAATGAAATTCATATTACGTTGTAGGTACTTTTTTGGATTCAATGCACAAAAGGTGTGCCACTAGAGGCAAGAAGAAAGCTTGCAGGAAGAAGCGTAAGTAAGTTTCTTTGCTCATAATCAGTTTTAGAGTAGTTTTTGGTTATATGCAGCAGATAGATTTGTAATCTTATATCCCATTATTTAATTCTTATAGATTTTGGGATATATTTTCAGTAATATTTTAGTCTTTTACAAAAAATAAAAGGTTCATATATATATCAGTCATTAAAATAAAATGATCAATAGCCTACTTAATACGATGTATTTAATATAAAATTTAAATTATATTTTAAAAGATTATTAATCTTAATCCATATAAGAGTCTCCATCCATTTTTATAATCTTCTTATACAACTTAATTTACTTAACCCCGAATTTATCAAACAGGGTCGTGCTTTGCACGACTACCAACCTAGTAATTATTAATTTTAATTCCACTTTAATTAGAAACATTGCCAAAATAAATTAGGCTTAAATATAAATTATTATCCTAAACTATTGCATTTTTTTCACTTTGGTGATCTATCTTTCAATTTTTTCAATTAGATTATTAAACTATTAATTTTTTTCATTTTCGTTCAATTGAGCTCGCGAGGTCAGAAATTGTTGACTTGGAATCCTGAGTAGGCCCATCTGCAACTTATGTGTAATTAAAAAAGGTTATTTTAATATCTTTTTACACATTTATTATAATCAGAGGGTAAATTTGTTAAATCACTTTATATCTAACATTAAAACTAAAGAAAATCACATAATAAATCATCAGTCAAACATATCGATGCAATCCTCTTCTCCGTTTCCACCCCCAAACGTAAAAAGCCCTAATCAGAATCCCCACAAAAAGCCTTACTGAATCGATCAACTGAAAAGATCTAAACGAAAGGAAAGCAAGGTAGGGTTTCACTCATCCAACTTCATTTGCAATCCAAAATCCCTCATTGAAAATGGATTTTATTGGTATGAAAGATGAACCCCTAGCCGCCACCATCTCACCATCTCTGCTCGTAAATAAGAAAAATAAACTTTTGGCTCTTGACATTATCAGCTGCCACTGCTCTCTCTTATTCGCTCGACTTTTTCTCTCCACTGATCAGCGGTTGCAACTGCGGCCTCACACTTCTACGATTTTTAAAATCTGAGATGAGACTGCTTTAGATCTAAGTTCTTATTTGATGAGTTAGTGTTGATTTGGACTCAAGGAGTTTGTTATAGAGTGGGTTGATGTTTTTTATAGTGTGAGATTCCATTATCCAGTGTGGTGCCTTTATCAGAAGAAGAAGCCAACGACGGGATCAGGATGAAAAAAGGGAAAAAAATTGGCTATTATATTCTTGCAGAATGTATTCGGGTATATCTTCATTTTTTTTCTTTTGAAATCCATTTGAAAAATATTGTTTTAATTATTTTAAGTTGGTTTTAATTTAATAAATGGTTGGTTATTGAAGAGACAAAGGTAGGTTTATGGGGGAAGAGAAAACAGAAACGACAAAAAAGAAGAAATAACGAAGAATTTGGATGATCTGGGGACAAGGATGCGGGGGACGTAGGGGGGACGGGGATAACGGGGGTACAGGGGGACAAGCGGAAGGGTTACAGAGGAAGGGGGAGGGTAAAGAGTAAGGAGGGAGGGAGAGGGAATTAGGAGAGAGAGAGCGATTGAGTTTTAATTTTATTTAATTGTTATTTTAATAAAAAATTGGTATGATCTATTACTATTGTGCCCTTATTACTTACATAAAATGATAAAAAAAAAATTTACAAAATGACTCATTTTTAACACATAAACACTAAATGCCATGCGTGCTAATCCATGTCATCAATTTATGACGTGTCATCTCAATTAAATCAAAGTAAAAAAAATTGAAAATTTAATCATCTAATTAAAAAAAATTAAAAAGTCGATCACCTAAATGAAAAAAAAATCTAGTTCAGAATAATAATTTATATTTAAGCCAACAAATTACAACTATATCTCCATCTAAATGTTAACCAATCATTGCTTTACAGTTGACCTTTCAAAGTAAAAGTTATACAAGATACGGAACATATTTAATACTCCCTCCGTCTCAAATTAATTACTCAGTTTTGATTTTTTAAGTCAAATTGACTATTTTTAGAATTAATAATTAAGCATATATAAATATATTTCTAAAATTATAAAAATTGGGGTTAGTAATAAATTGTATATACTTTCTTTTAGTTATAATCTCTTCACCTATATTTTAGCAAAAATAGTAAAAAGATTAGTTTTAAAAATGGTCAATTTGACTTTAAAAAGTTAAAACTGAGCAATTAATTTAAGACGGATGAAGTATTCAGTTATAGGCTACATAAACCAATTTACAGACATTCTCCATATAATGGATTAATTAATAGGGTTGGGAAAACAATATAATTAGCCTGTAGCTGCACACAGCATACTTTTGCGATGAAAATAAGGCAACATGAAAAAACTTTAATAATAATGAATCCCTAATTACTTGTAAAAAAATAATGAAATTACCAAATACTTTAAAAATAAATGACAAACCCCTGATTACTTCAAACATACTTTAAAAATAAATGACAAAACCAAATTACTTTAAAATAAATGATGAAAACACAAAGTAGTTTAAAATAAATGACAAATACTTATATTCTCTAATCATCAATTACAAATTCCAATATACTTTTAAAAATCAATTACATATCCTAATATACTTCAAAAAATCAATCACTAATCCCAATATATATCAACCGCTAATCCAAATATACTTTAAAAATTACAAATCCCAAAATAATTTAAAAATAAATGAGAAATCCCTAAATACTTGTTAAATACACGACAAATACGAGTAAATAATTGATGATACCCAAATATAGCGACTAATGGAGTCACTATGCCAACTGATATACAGTTTCTTCAATTCAATTCAAATGTCATGACACAGTAGGGGTGTAAACGGATATATACGGATCCAGATACAGTAGTATCCGTATCCGTTTATTTGCGGATACCTTTAAACCGAATACGGATAATATCCATTTTTTTCCGAATACGAATAATATCCGTTTTTTCTCGAATATGGATGCGGACGAATACGAATTTTTCGGTTACCATTTACAGTCCTAACTATAACTAGAATAAGAAAAAAAAATAATGAGTTTTAAAGTATAGTTTATTAATGAATGAATGTTAATTTATTTATTTTTAGTAAATAGTTAAATACAATAATTAATGTTCTAAATTACAATT
Organism: Aralia elata; assembly: GCA_034770075.1. Lineage (NCBI taxonomy): Eukaryota > Viridiplantae > Streptophyta > Magnoliopsida > Apiales > Araliaceae > Aralia > Aralia elata. The sequence goes on from CM068380.1 coordinate 11,030,339, forward strand.
CAAATAAGTTTTTATTATTTTTGAAATCCTAAATTTCAAAATGAATGTTTTACTTATTAATATTTAGATGTTCATTTTATATGTGTGGAGTAATACTGTAGTGTGTATGAATATTTATAATTTATAATTAGATTCAAAAGTTTACATTGAATATTTAATTATTTTTTCTCAAATACTTGATTAAAACTTTAATAATATATTTATGGGGATTTTTATTTATAATTTATTCTCAATACATAGATTACAATTTACATAGTCATAAAAGTTTATTTTATTTCATTATATTTATGGAGGCGAGTTATAATGTCTGTGTGACAACTAGTTAATCCAACTTGATTCAAAATTTATCTTGGACTTACTTTAAATATTTGGACTTCTAATTTCTAAATAATTGGGCAAATGAAAGTGATAAATACTCATTCCACCCGAAAATTCATAAACGTGAAATAATTATTCAACCCCCTTCTAGATTAATTTTAAATTAATTCGGACCTAACACATTTTAACAATAAAATTATATTGTTCTCGCCTCCCAGCATTGTAAGTAAGTTTTGAAAATAAAAAACTTATAACAAGCTAATAACTATAGGTTTGTTCTTCTAGTATATAATTTTCTTGTTAAATGATACATTTTAGATATTTTAACTTTATAATAGTAAAAATCTATTAACTATACTTAAATCAATTTATTTCAGTTTATTAATATTATAATAAAAGTGTTATTTCTTACTTTTTAGAATAGAAATGACATATTTTTAAAATAATTTTCGTATGATAGTGAAAACTAATTATTATATAAGGAAAGCCACTTAAAAAAATTATTTTGCTTATTATATAATAATTAATATATATACAAATTATTTAGATAAGAATTTCGGATACGAATCCGAATCTGGATATCCGCTATCTGCTAGATATATTTACGGTCGGATGTTAAACGAATACGAATACGCCTATATCCGTATTCGTATCCGTTTATTTGCGAATATCTTTAAACCGAATACGGATATATTCGTTTTTTTCCGAATACAAATAATATCCGTTTTTTCCGAATACGAATGCGGATGAATACAAATTTTTCGGTTACCATTTACAGTCCATTGACACTTATATAGTTACAATCAAACCAAAACAAGTTATACCCACAGAATGTACGGACATGGTTGGAGCTCTAATTGATCAACAATTATAAACAAAAAACAATGAATTTCTACGGTAACCGTTCATTCTCCAAACATTATATCGATTCATATCAATGTCATGACATAAAGAACCCTGATCACGAAAATAAAATAGTAAAACCAAATCCATAAATTTAGACGATCATAAGAAAAACATACACAATACGAATAAGCACATATATATACATATACATACATTGTATGTTTAAAAACATATATATATATATATATATATATATATATATATATATATATATATAACAGAATAAATTGGAGATTTGAAAGAGTAGATAGAGATTTAAATACCTTGAATTTGTTAGAGAAAGAAACGCAGAATCACAGAAGCTGCTACATAGAGGGTGGGATCGAGTAGATTGTGAATATAATATTTGAGCCCAAGGGCAACCTCAAATGCCAATGGGAGTATGGCAGAGAATGGGCCTACTTTTATTTATATAACTCCTTCCGTTCTAAAATTAAAAATTTATAGATACGTTTTGATTTTTTTAAGTTAATTTGCGAAATTTTAAAATTAAAAGTTGTTATAAAGTTATTTAGCTTTAATACAAACAAATATAACAATTGTAAACTAACTATAAAATATTAGTAATTATCATTTTTGTTGTTTTCAAAACTTAAACAAAATTATATCAATTTTGAGTTTTAAGATTTCGCTAATTGACTTTAAAAAATTAAATTGTATCTCTAATTTTGAAACGAAAGTTGTATTAGTTTTATAAGAAGATTTTTTTTTACTTTTTATTTATCACTATTATTATTATTTTATTTATATTAGACGAAATTTGCTTAGCGTTAAGTTTTGTGCATATTTTCAAAAAAAGAAAAAGAAAATAACAAACAACAACACACATATTACTATTAGCGTAACAACGACTATCACTTACCAAACAGGAACCATCCTAAACATAAACAACAACAAAAACCTGCACAACAACTGATAACCAAAAAAAACTCATGGAGGATGTACATAGATTTAAGTTAAGTTTTTATAAAACTTAACATTCATAAAATGATAATATAAAATGTCTAAATAATATTTTTAGTTGTGATAATAATAAAAAAAGAAGTATTACTCCTAAGCTATCTAATTAATTAATTAATTAACATCGTTCTAAAAAAGCTATTGTTATTTTATTTGAAAGTATGAACTATGAAGTCATCCTCGAAATATTTTTTGTTTCTTTATCGATTCAAACTATTTTAGACTAAAAACACATAATAATATAATTAACCATTTTAACTATAGCATAAATAATTTCATATGCAGTATAAGGAATCAGATGTAGCTCCATTTTTTATTTTTATTTTAAAATTTTTATTTTTATATATATTTATTATTATTATTATTATTATTATTATTATTTAAAGTGATAAGGTTTTATACCATCAATTACGCATTTTTGTTTGTGCATAAAATTTGTACCTTCAGTTGTTCTAAATTAATTATGCAGTAATATTTATTTATATAATATAAATAATATATCATAAATAGTGTCTTAAATGCTAATTTCACGGATTCCTTATTTATATTACAATTACTGACAAGTTCGATCAAATTTTTATAGCATTGACATCGCATGATACATTACAAGTACATGTAATACCTGTAATTAACAAATTATTATTCATACAATATTTATGTGCATTTAGTATATATGTAACACAATTTTACTCATATTTTTTTTTGAATATTCGAATATTCGAATTTTCAAGTTTCATTTTATTTACAGATTTCATCTCATCTGTAATTGAGTATTCTTTTTGACTAATTAGTAGAGAAAATTGATTCCTAGTTTTTATAACTCTTGAACTTTCTCTCCGTATGAGGTTAGTAAATTTTTGTGTTGCACTTGTAAAAAAGTGAAGTTCATAGTACCTAAAAATAGTTTAATTATAAATTTAAATGTTAAAACTTGTAAAATTGTTATAAATTTCATTAAATTCAATTAACAATCAAAACTAATTTGTTAGTCGCTTGGTTTTCAAGTAATTAATTATCCAAATTCAATCACTTTTTCTCCTTAAATTTTGTCATATATTGCAAATATATATGATTAATATTATTATCCATCTTTGTATATATACATGGGTTTGATTCACAATTCTAGAAAATATTTACCATCTGAAAAGAAGAAAAAACATAGTCTTTGTTTAAAGAAATGCGTTGAGAAATGACACATGTATAGAACATTTCAACTAGATGGTGCTTACTTCGACATGGTACAAATTAAATATCTAAATTTTATATTTTTAGATATTTTTTCAGACCTATTGCCGATATTAAGTCTGATTCACAGTCAAAAATCTGTATCTATTTTCCATGATATTATACATAGATCAAATACATCATAGCGAGTTCTTCAAAAGAAATTGTACCTTCCACCATAAAAATGAAAATAATGGAAATGAAATCTGGTAAGGGTACTACAAAAGAAGTAAGGACAGTCAACCATAAATTTATTGTCTATTGGACGTGCACACATGATGAGCTAGGTAGCTAACTTTTGACGTAATAGGAATTTTTTTTTAGCTCTAATGCAATTAAAAATTCAAAGAAAAAAGATTACAAAGAGTATTACAAATTTATTTATCTTCAATAAAAAAAACCTGCAAAAAACTATCTTTTCTCAATACATGCAACATCAAGTCCTTTGACTTTACTGTTCAAATAACCATATCAACTCATAAGCAAAAGAATTTAGAAAAAAAAAAAAAAAAACACATGAACTCATTAATCTACATTCTCAAAAGCTTAAGTGCTTCCAACAAAGTTGCCCTAAACCTACCCACATCAAGCTCTACATTTTGCTTATCTAAATACACAGACTTAAAAGCCTCCCATCCCTTTTTTTGAATAGAATAAGGGTCCTTAAAAACATCATGCTCAAGTGGATATTGTTGTATCAAAGAGCTCTCTCCTTCACTTATCTTATACTCCAAATACCTCAAATTCATATCCTTAGAAGGATTACCAAAATCAGTTGTAGCAAGCCATTCAAGCCCTCCAACAGGCACCACTTGTATAAAAACCGCATTATTAGGAAGAAAAACCAAATTTGTTAATCCAGCACCATGCACTCCCATCATCACATCACAAGAATTCACAACTTGTGAAAATTGCGATAAATTTGAACTCGCCTCTGTCAAAACCACGTCGAATGTTAACCTCTTAGCCATTTTAACAATTTTTCGTTGGTTCAAAAATGCTCGAGTCCATTTTCTTGAAATAATAAGAAGCCTAGGCCTTCTCTTCTCTTTGCCACTTAGTTTTATCGCGGTTTCTCTCTTTAAACCGTATGAACTTCTTAAAAAATCCCTAAAGTCCTTCATCGAATAGTGTGGGGATTTTAAAGGATCAATGTCTAGCTCCTTGTGTTTTTTAAGGCCAAGTATCATGCTTGAAAAGCAATGAACTTTATTTTCTTTATCAAGATCTATAGCCTCATATTTCGACAAGTTGTCTAATACTTTTCGAAATTTTGTAGTCCACCTAATATTTTTATCTGCGATGAGAAATTGTACCTCTCCATTAAATTTTCGAGAAGTTAGGTATAACGGAATCACCACATCACTAAAATCGTGGAAGTTATTGCCAGTGTACCCTCCAGTTGAGAAAACTATAGCCGGAACATTATGATTTTGAGTACAATAATAATATTGTGGCATTTCTTGGGAAAATTTGAAAGGCCTAACGCTTTGCATGGCGCCTTCATCGCCTTTTCTAGCATAAGGCTTTATAGTCCACGAATTGTTTACGTTTGACATGAAATGAATGTTCGTTTGGTTAGAATTAGATGAAGGGCGGATGAAAATGGTTGATGAGTTACCGTGAATTCTTATATCTCCATCCATCTCGCAGAAATCTGATCTTGGTTCTGAAATGTTGCACACTATGGTGGATTGCTGCTGTATTTTCACATCTGATCGATCAAGGAATTAAGAATTTTTTTTAGTTATGTCAGCAAACTAGAATTAATCTTATACATAATGTTTATCACATACAGAAATGAGGAGGGATAACATATATAGAATAGTATAGTGAGAAAAATATAATCCACAAAATAAGTTAATCATTGAACTATGATTAAGCTGTCAAAATACATATGACTACTTTTTTTTTTTTTTTTACACTTAACCCTTAAACTCTTGTCAAGTTATTAATTAAACATACGACTATTCCTTTTACACCTAAACCGCCAAAATTTGACCAGCTAGCTAATATGTACTCATCAACAAACACATTAGTTTATACGGTGTTAAATTTTGAGTATTTTTGAGAATTATTTGAAAGTTCAATAGTTTAATTAAATGCAAAATAAATAATTTGAATATTTTTTTTGAGAACTTAACAAGACTATTAATTTTTTTTGTCATTCATTAAGTCAAAGAAGTTGGGATGGTATATAAATTCATAAACTTTCGGATCTATAGCGGGGAAGTAAGTAGAACTCTTGTTTCCTAGAAAATTAAAGGCTAACATAAAATGATGTTGGAAATGTAATTCTGAAAGGTATAGATTTTATGTTTCCAAGATTATAAGGAATTGGGTAAATAACGCTAAAAACTAACGAACTTACATATATTTTTTATTTTAATGTACAATTTTTTTCAATTAAATATTAAAGTCAAGAGAGAAAATTTATTTTTACTTTTTTTAACGGACGTCAGTTGACCAACTCTGACCGTCTATTTTTAATGACGTAACTTTTAAAATTATTATTTTTCAATAAAAAATGACGTGAGTATTTGTGACATGGATATTAGATCTCAAATCTGTTTTTAATGAGGTAATTTTTAAAATTATTTTTTTTCAATAAAACTTGATGGGAGTATTGTGACATGGATATTATGTCTCAAATCATCAAAATCCAACGGCTCAGATCACTTTAAATCTTTTCTAATTTTTCAGCCTTAACCATAGGATTCTTCTTCGCGATTGCCTCTCTCCTAACCGTCTTAAAATCAAAGGTGCATCGCGGATGAAGACCGCAAAACTACCGCCGTAGCCGGAGAGGGAAATAGAGTGATTGGAGTAATAGCGAATGAGAGGAAGTGAATGGCCAAATCTTTTGGAGGAGCGATTGGAAGCAACAAATACTTCTAGATTGCTACAACTACTACTTTTTCTCATGAATTTTCTCTTTCTTTCTCCTCTTTCCTCAAGCTCTAAATCATAATAACTACTTTCTCTAGATTTTGACGCCTTTAGGTACTTGCTTAATTTGATTGTTTTATATTTTTTGTTTTCTGCTGAAATTTGTGCGGAAGGAAATTTTGTTTTCAAAATTTTTCCCTTTAATCGATTTGCCCCTGCTTTTTCCCTCTTTTGCTATTATATCATATATATATATATATATGTGTGTGTGTGTGTGTGTTGGCTGAGAGAGAGAGCCGGAGTTTTGCAAGTTAATATCCATATCTTAATATCCACGTCACTATTTACTTGGAAAAAGTTAACTTAAAAAGTCATGTCATAAAAAATAAACGGTCAAACTAAGTCAACAACATTTGTCAAAAAATAATGAAAAAAATAGATTCTTTCTCTTAACTTTAAAATTTAATGTGAAAATTTTATATTTGATTGGTTAAAGCAAAAAATAAGTAATTGATTTTTAACATCATTTATAAGGAATTTAAGAAGTCTTAAGTTTAGTCTTTTTCATGTTTAGATTTCCTACCTTGACTGCAATCAACTATTTTGAAATTTTCTCCCAAAATTTAATATTCATTTTCAAAAGTATTACTATTTTCGTTCTCAAAAGGATGACTAAATGTATAATTTTTTTTGTCCCAAAAGGATGCGACAAAGTACATAAAATGAATGATAACTAAGTCATTTAGTGGGGTTCATTAGTATATAAAAAAAAGTACTCATCACTTTATATAATCTTGTGAAATCACTAAGGATAAATTTGAAACTATTTTACTCTCTTTTCTCTCTTTTTAGTTTTTTTTAATATGTGTGCAAATTATACTTTGCTCATTTTTTAGAGACGGATAGAGTAGTAGTTGTTTTACTGCATCTTTTTGACTTTTTATAATGCTAAACGAAAGTCCTATTTAATAAAATTGTCCTCAGCTTGCATGTTGTAAATTAATAGAAGACAACTGTATTGTATAATCTGTAATATAAGTCTTCTTGATTACCTAACATGATAGTAGCGGTTGTGAAAGTCCTCTCTCTTTACCGCTTAACATAAAGATTATGCAACTATTCAAGGAGCAGCTAGACTAATGCATATAAACTGTCTAATTATACAATTTGATGTGGAAAATACGTACCTTGTGTTGAAAATGATTGATTTGTAAATGTACGCAAATTCTGGGGTTGGTTTGTTTCCTCTGTAATCATCAGCATTTTGTAGCCAAATCTCATTGACAACTGCAAATTCACTGTAAAAAATACAATCGTCAGATACATATACTGCTCCCTCTTATATGCAGAAATAGTCTCATTTACAAAATTTACAAATATATGAATATATTTCAATTTCATGTTTACACTTAAAAACAATAATTTATTAGTTTATATTGGTAGCATATATGATAATGAAAATATAATAATAAATTTAAGAATATAGCATCATTTTATACTTGTATCAATAAAAAGTAACTCTTTTTATGAAGAAGAAAAGAGAGAGGTAAATTAGTTAATACATAAGAACATGCACCGTATATTCGAATTCCATCATATGGCAATCATAGTGCGCCTATATACATGAGTTAAAGTATAATTCTATGTGCGCTAACTGTACAATACAAAAAATAATAGAGAAAATAGTACGTTTCAAGTATTGCTTTTTCTCTATTAATACATAATTGTTAGTGCATATTAAAGTGTTTAGACCTAAAAATAAGTTGCATTGCTCATTATAAATAGGAAGGAAGAAATGAAAGATATAAACGCTCAAAAATAGAATTCTTGTTATGATTCATGAACTAATATAATGTATAATTTTTCTCGTAATCGAAAATGTCTTAAAAGCGTTGTCATTAAGGAAATTTCTTTCCACCGGAAATTCAAAAAAAAAATTTCCGGTGCGACAAACAAATAAATCATAAAATAAGAAAATCGTGCATGGACAACTTAGTACTTACCAACTGGTAGAGGACCAACATAAGGCTTAAAGATGGTGCAAATGCACAATGCAATGATAAAACAACCAAAGAAAGCTCCACATCCCAATTTCTTCTGCTCATGCCGGCTAAAACTTCTTGCCAATATCGACTCGTACGTGGTCATATTTTCCGGTTATTCTCTTCTAAACCCTAAACCCTAAACAAACAAATAGGGTTCATATAAGTATAAATGGTGATAAGCATGTAGGAATGAGAGAATCCAGTTAGCTGGAAAAGATCTTTTATGGACGGCAAATTAAGGGGGGATTATGATTTGATTTTTGTGACAAATGGAGAAGGATGAAGTGTATATATTCATATAATGATTGCTCCCCACGATGGCAATAATTTGGAGGTGATTTTGAGATTAGTTAATTAATAGTGTGTTGAAAGGGACTTGTGCCGTTGACGGATTATAATAAAAATAAAACAAGGTGGACATCAATTATGTGTTTGGTAATGAATTTTGAATTTGTTATAAATTGTTCAGTTTCTTTTAAATTTAATTATTGATTATTTTTTATCCTTTCATTAGTCCCCAAATTGTGATTGATCTTCATATTTAGTCCTATAACATTTTATTTTATTTTATTAATTTTTTTGTGTGTACTTTGTCCTCAAATTATATTTTTTAAAATTTATTTATTTGTCAGTCACCAAACTATGTATATTGAGATTTCAAAAGTTATAAGTTTGAAGACAAGTGTGCAACAAAAATAAAGTAGTAAAAGAACTAGCTAGACACAAAATTTTTGTGAGCTTGGATTGAGATTGGAAAAGTTATAAAGTTTGAAGACAAATGTGCAAATAAAATAAAATAAAATAAAATAGTAAAATAAGTATTTAGATACAAAAAAAATCTATAATTTGGAGACTAATTGAGATATTTTCCCATTTTAAAACCATGTACATATTTCTTGTTATAAATAATTGTGCGTATATTTTTAGATATATATTTTAAGAAAAATAATATATATTGCGAATATTTACATCGACTATTTAATTGTTAGTTACGACAATAATTATTAGTAGTAATTTTCTTAGAGAGATGTTTAATAAGTGAGACTTTCTTATATTTCTTATCAATCTTTTATATTGATAAGTTTCACAATTATAATTTAGCATAAATTTATCGCAATATAGACTCATATTTTAATGTACCCTCGACAAGGTGTAGGGCTATTGAATCTTTTCCAGCGCTAATTCAATTAATTAAAATCATCTTATTAGAATGGTGGTGACAATAGATTTGAAATTTATATGCAAAATAGATAATGAACTAGGGATGGGTGCAGTTTTGATTTTTCAGTGATTTAAAATTGCACCGGTCTTAAAAATTCTTGAACCAAAATCGCACCGCACTTATAATGATTCAAGATTTTTCTATACCAAAACAGCACTGACCGATTTATATTTTGAATTGCAATGCACCGACTTGCACGGATCAAAAGTTAATAATACTTTCGACTTAATTTTTATTAAATTAGTTCAATATTTTTACAACCCACATTATAATAATATTCATTAAAATAACTCAAGAAATATAAACAAGTACCGTATGGATATATGTTCAATTAAAATTAATATAACATTGTTATAATTTTTATATTATTATAGTTTTAATATATATCAACTATATATATAAATATTTAGAAATTAACTTTTAATATGCAAAAGTAAAAAATAATAAAAATATATGTTTGAGTAACTCTATGAATATATATATATATATATATATAATCCTATATAAAAATAATAATATTATGAAATATAGAGATATAATTAAAATAAAGAGTGGTTCAAGAATCGGTGTACCGCCGGTTCAAATAGTGGTGCAGTGCACTGACGGTTCTGATACAAATACCAAAATCATATCGCATTGGTCCCGATTAAAAAAAAATTTCTTATCAAAATCGTATCAACAAGGCTAACGATTTCGATAAAAACTAATCGATTCGATGCGGTTCGACCAATTTCAGATCGATTACGGTTTAAATTATCATCCCTAATATATATATATATATACCGTCCTGCCCTTTTTATAATATCATCCTCCCCTATTTATAATATATATAAATAATAGAACTAGACGGTAAGATCATCTTGCCCTTTTTATAATATCAGTCTGAATTTTTTTAGTTCTTGATGCATACATCACATGCTCCACAAACCTTGATATATTACTATAAAAATGAATGTAACTTCCCCTAATAAACATATGGACAGGTAAAATTCTCATCAACAAGAAATATATGTGTTGTCATTAAGAGTGTGGAATTGTATTTTCGGTGCAGTGCTACACAGTCGGTAGAGTCACCTCACTGTGTATAGAGAATAATGTGTATTGTCGGTGCAGTGCTACACAATTGGTAGAGTCAACTCACTGTGCATAGAGAATAATGTGTAAAATATTTAAGGGTTCTTCTAACGTGTCTTAAAGGCACACATTATATACAGGAATTGAGAGAATATTTCCTTGATTCTTGTGCATATTCTATTGATTTCTGCGTTTATACACAGATCAAAGGAATATGCACAGAAATCAAGAGAATGTTCTCTCGATTCCTATGTATAATGTGTGCCCATTAAAAAAATCCAATATTTAAAACGTCTTGATATATCTGTGTCAAAATTTAATGACACTTAATTTTGGACAAAACATGGCAGAGATGACTATGGGGTGCGTAATAGTCAATTCATCTTATACCGCTAACTTATTCTTAAATTCAACATCAAACACGATTTAAAAAACAAAAAATTATACACACTATTATAGTGCGCGCACAATTTTTTACAAGTCTTTCAACACATGGTAATGGTGCATATGAACGCGTGTTTCTCTTCTTCTTCTTTTTTTTTATTTATAATTAAATTGCGTCCATTAAATCTAATAATAAACTGTATAATATGATGAACTACAACACTCTCCATATATACGAACAGGCATATATGAGAAAGGTGCTTAGAATTGAAAATGATGCATGGTTGTGGAGTCCAAGCAAGTTTGGTTGTTATGGAGTGAGACATTTCAACAATCTATCTCTCGTCTTAACCTTTGTGGGATGCATGATTTATGGAGTTAGTATGACTATATATACTATATATCATATCATAATTTTTAATTCTGCACCACCCTTTTTCGAATATGCGTGCATATTTGAAAATAATTAACAAAGTTGCCCTTATTAACTAATTTTTTGTTAATGTTGGTAGCCTGCAGACAAGAAGAGTTGTTGAAGGAGAAATGTCACATAATAATATGTCAAATATGAGATATAATTAATTGATATTATCAGTACTACCTATATATATATATATATATATATATATATATATATATATATATATATATATTGTATGGTTATAGGAATGTATGACGTATATTTAGCGTGGAAATATTGAAGTATCTAGACAAAATCATTTGACCTTACTGTGAAGAAATAAGTTTTTTGAAATATGAATCTTTACTATCTTGGTAAGTCAATGTTAGGTAGCACTAGACGCGCTAATTAGTGCTAACCATCCATATGAAGAAAGTATTAATTATATATTTTCCCGTATTTATTTATAAATTTATTGCATGTTTATTTTAATTGTGGTGACATAAAAACATAATTATAATGATAAATTTGTTGTCAAATCATTGTACACTATCATAAATAAAAAATACAGGATATATATATATATATATATATATATATATATATATATATATCAGTAAGGATCTTAGGCTCACTTTTAAAAAGCTCACCCCAAGCTCACACCCCTTTTGCGACGGATCCGGCGACGGTTTGGGTGTACAACCGTCGTCTATACTTTTAGCGACGCTATATATTGTCCGTCGCTAAAAGTATAGACGACGGTTGTACACCCAAACCGTCGCCGGATCCGTCGCAAAAGGGGGGTGAGCTTGGGGTGAGCTTTTTTTAGGGGTGAGCCTAAGATTCTTACTGATATATATATATATATATATATATATATATATATATATATATATATATATATATATATATATATATATATATATATATGGGTCTTAATCCATGGCAACCGGTTGCCACGGACACTATTCCAGCAACCAAGCTATCATCCGTTGATTAAATGAATTAATGGTTGAGATAAAAAAAAAAAAGTCAGCCGCTACATGTTGTAGCGGCACTGTCAAATTACAAAAAAGCCCTCAAGTTTCTAATATAATAATATATTAACATCACATCATATATATAATAATAATATATTTTCCTCCTTGCCGCTACTTGTTGTAGCGGCTGAAGTCTTTTTTTTCTTTTGTCATCCTTTGTCCCACTTTGTTGTCCCACTCACTTGTACATTTTTTTGTTTCCAACACAAGTGAACTAATATTAATATAAAAACAAATATTAATATTGTTAATTATTAATATTAATATAAAAATCACTTTTAAAAATCGTATGTTAATATTAATAATAATAGTAATAATAATAATAATAAAAATAATGTTAATAATAATAATAATATTAATATTATTATTAATATTAACATACAATTTTTAAAAGTGATTTTTATATTAATATTAATAATTAACAATATTAATATTTGTTTTTATATTAATATTAGTTCACTTATGTTGGAAACAAAAAAATGTACAAGTGAGTGGGACAACAAAGTGGGACAAAGGATGGCAAAAGAAAAAAAAGACTCCGGCCGCTACAACATGTAGTGACAAGGAGGTAAATATATTATTATTATATATATATGATGTGATGTTAATATATTATTATATTAAAAACTTGAGGGCTTTTTTGTAATTTAGTAGTGCCGCTACAACATGTAGCGGCTGACTTTTTTTTTTATCTCAGCCATTAATTCATTTAATTAACGGATGATAGCTTGGTTGCTGGAATAGTGTCCGTGGCAACCGGTTGCCACATATTAGGACCCTATATATATATATATATATATATATATATATATATATATATATATATATATATATATATATATATATATGGTTTTCTTAATATGTGCCCTAATGGTGTAACGGCACACGTAATTACTAAACTGCCCCCACTTTAAAATTTTGTTAAAAGCCTGCCTTTAGTAGGACTAGCAGTTCTTGAAAACGATGCCGTATTTGCCTGCCGCTAATAAGACCAGCGGCATCTGCCCCTTTTCTGCTGAATCCTTTTGCTACCAAATCTGTTTGTTGGTATTGTTGGGTTTGCTGTGGGAAGGAAAAAAGGAAGAAGAAGACAAGGTCCAACAAACACGCATCCAAGTCTACTGAAATCAAAATTATTAGTGGCAAAAGAAATCAGAATATAAGTAAGAATATTTTGATCGTTTATTATTTTTCTTCTATACATGTATTATGCCAGTAAAAGGGAATTTTTTTTCTTCTAATTTTGCTCTCCTTATTTTCCCTTAGTTTTTATTGTAGCAAATATTTATTCAATTGTTAAAATTAATTGAAAATTAACAAATTATTAGGATTGGGCCCTTGTTAATTTTTCTTAGGCAAATATTAAAAATTAATTAAAATATATATGTATGAATTGTTACGGATAAAGTTCCATTGTTTGATTTCATGTGATGTATTAAGAAAAGTTAACATGAAAATAATAATAAAATAATGTTATTATTCAAATGTTTATTTGATTTTCTCGTAATGATATTTAGGCGTAGGATAGCATATGAATTGTACAAATGTCGGGTTAGGGACATTCTTGCAGAGATGTATTGTACCCCAACTGATGAGCATGATTAAACACATTCGCACGTTTACTGTAATTCTTTACATTTTAAACAGTTTTGATATTGCAATTATAATTTTCAAATATGAGAATGATTGGGATACTCGTATGATTATAAAATGTGAACTTTCGTGGTTTAAATGTAGTATCTTGCCTTTGTTTAACAGGTTTTGACAATATTTACATTGAATGGTGTTTACAGGTTTTGCAAATTTGGTATGATTGGGATTTAATTGGTGTGAACAGGTTTTGATTGGGACTAAGATTATGGGTAAAATGGACTGCGAAAGACTAGCGGCAGGGGCAAAAAATTTCATTCTACCCGCTAGTCCTACTAGCGATAATCCCAGTGCGTTTTAACCTTACTGCTAGTCCTACTAGCGGCAATCTCTGTCTTTCTCTCCCAAATCTCAATCACTCCCAGACACCAGCAAGATTATATTATTCATAGCTTTATATAATAATAATAAAAATGTAATACTGTTTATAATAATAAAAATGTAATACTATGAAATTAAATATTTATTAAGAATTAAATATTTTATAATTTATATAATAATACTAATAGTTTTCATTTTTCTCTTAAGGATACATTAATACTACTTATTTAAGAATTAAATATTTTATAATTTTGTCAATGGTATAAAGTTGATACCTTTTATTTAATAGTATAATAGTTATAATTTTTCTCATAACAATAAATTAATACTATCTATTTTATAATAGCATAGTTTACATTTTTTGGAATTTATTAAATTAATACTATTTATTTAATAATATAATACTTAAATAAATAGTATTTTGCTTATATATGCATTTCACTTTGTTGTGAACTGAATCGGACTTTAACTACTTTATTTTGCTTTCATTCATATAATATTAATAGGTTCTCCAGCAATACTTATACAATCACTGCAGCAAACATACAAAATATTTAAAAACTTTAAAATTCACCCAAATCCATTATCCATGAACAACATAGCATCTTGCCATTTCTTAGAAGAGAAATCAGGGTTGGACAAAGGTGCACCCGGAATGAGACTAGAATGACGAGACATAGAAGCTGAAAAAATTTAGACGAATACATTATTTAGTTGCAAATAATAGCCATATTAGACATCTAAATACTCAATTACATGCCAATAAAAAAATGTAAAATTCAAGCATATATATAACATTGAATCATGCTATCACTGTTTTATTTTTTAGGGTCAGGGAGTCCTAACACTCTATAGTGATTGTGCTTATCATGGTTGGTTTTAAATCTGCAAATTGCACATTTTCAGTAAGATTTAGTATGCACAATTTTCTCAAGTGCACTCTTCAATTTGGATTATTTTTTTTGGCCCTTTGTTTGAGAAGCAATGGGTGACAAAAACTCCTCTTCTGGCGCTTCAACCTCTTCCTCTTCGTCATCTTCCAATCCCATGTCCTGAGGTGTATCTTCAACCGTGCGGTCAATTTCATCGTCTGCTACGTCGGTAATATTCTCATTTGGGTCATATTGGTCAACTAGGGCTTTTTTTCGTGCATTAAGTTTTAGGACAGTCTTGTAGCCTCAAACTGAGCAAGCACCTTTAATAGCTAACTCATGAAAATCACGCATTAAATGATTGTATCACATTACTTGATTTTGTTCAAAGTCAACAGTCATTGGAGGAGAGAGTACTTCTTCACCATTACTCCACCGAGGAAGGATCACGTCATCAGGTATTTGCGAAATACTTTTGAGCATGAAATATCTCAAAATGTGCCTGCAAATTTCACCTGAATGAGGAAACATTTGGCAACTACATGTTATCGATCATAACTGACGATTATTGACAACTTCATGAAATCTCCGATTATCTTCGGTTGCATCTATCATGTACACGTTCCAAATATCATTATCACTAAAACCTACGTATGTTTTTCATCCCTCCATTCATTGTGCTCAACACGTTCATCATCCTACTAGGTCCAATAGTAGTCTTATTTGAAGTGTCAAATAATTATCTAGCAATCAAAGTAATATTCCTGTGTGTCTATATCAAATTTGCTTTAATAGGTGTTACTAATTGATGATTGTGATTCAACTTTAGGGTAGAAATATGCATATGGTCTTCTTTCTTACTATGGACAATAAATATTTTAGTTTTGCATAATGTGTGCCCTATAGAGTCTCTTATTATTTGATCATTATCACATTCATCATCTGGTAAACTCTTTATAGTTGTTGATCTAACGACTTTTTTACATACATATAACCTAGACGAGATTTCATCAGTACGAACATGTTTATGACTTGTAGCAATGCTAATCTCAAATTCATTTTTGTGAGCATGGACTCTATAAAAAATTTCAGCTTATTCCAACTTAAAGAACAATTGACCAATGTATAGAACAATTTCAGTTTTACTACTTTGAACTTCATTACCAAACTCAGATGCATTTATACAATATAAATTAGCAAGAGATTCAGAAAAACTAGATAAAAACATATTTGCATAAGACATTCTTTCCATTGAAGGATACTGTGTCGCCCCCAAATTCGAGGTCTCTCTACCCACATATTCGGTGCTCACGGTACTACATATTCATCGACTATTCTACCCATTCATCATCAACATAAGGATAGAAATGTAATTACTACGTATTACACAACGCCTTACTCTACAAATTCCAAGTTCTAAGACCTTGATATAAGCACATAACTTCTTAGGATAATTAATACAATCCAGAATGATCACACATTTCTAGCATAAATTATTACAAAAGCGGATATGATATAATATCATTCACTCGTTAATTTTTCCCTTGCATTTGTCCTTGCAGGAACTCTCTGCCTGATCTGCCTTAGCTGAAAGCATGTAATTTAAAGCAAAAATGAGCATTCAATTGCTCAGCAAGTATAACATGTAAATAACAACAACATCAAGAATCATGCCTTCAGTTCTACAACTGAATAATAGTTGAGAACACATTTTGAATAAATAGGAACAATGATAAGGTATTCCGTTACATCACTAAAATTTCTAAACAACATACTGAGTGGTCGAATGACCTTGAACTTTCTTCTTTCATCAAAGGGTTTAATAATTTTATAACTATAAACCAAACATTTTTCCTTTGGGCACTTTAGGGGATCGGCCTATCGTACCCTATGTTGTACAACATCTATGTAAACGTCTAAACGTCAAATTATCACCCATATAGGGTCAATCGGTATTACCGACCAAAAATAATTCCCCAATAGTAGGGTTGTTCTTCTCAGTTTTACATTAAGGAAATCCAAGTCAAACAATTTGATTGGATAGCTATAATAAATATCAACAATATCTTGATGAATCATTATCAAATCAACAAAGCAATTCAATATAAGTCTAGTCGAAACAATTGGCTTAGACAACCATCTCAACAGTTCATGGAATATAGAACTTTAAAGCTTCAATAACATGCATTATAGCATAAATGGATATCTCGAATAAAAGTAAGAATATTTACACAATAATGATTTGTGAAAGCTTAGGATTTATATAACATCGGAAACTCGCACAATATATAAGAGTTGTACGGTTTAAGAAACTTGCTCAAATATAAATTGAGTAAGGTTAGGGTAATTGCATTCAATATATAAAAAGAATAAAGTTAGGGAACTTGCATATTCATAATAAACTCGCACAATATATAAAAGTTGTACGGGTTAGGAAACTTACCACAAGCGTCTGCTGCAATATTATACACACGTTATTTAATATCCTACATATGTAAATACATATACACATAACAATTAGTCACATTAGGACTAGGTTCATTATAGACATCACATCATTAAAACACATTGATTGCCACTACGACTACCAAGTCGGAGGTCTCGCTCCCCGGTGAGCGAGCGGCTGCCCAGCTCGCCGGTGAGCTGGCGGGGGTCTAAGGGGGCAGCGCCCCCTGGAAGCCAAACGTAAGTTGCAACCAGGTTATTCAATTTACACCTTAAGACAAAACCACTTTGGTTGACACTTGATATACAATTAAGCATTTAAGGCTTAACAAAAATAATTACTAATGTGTCTAATCATTTTGTGCAAAAATATAAGTTTTAAACTTGCTAGAAAAATTTACTGGGTCTGACCCGATCAAACCCGACCCGGTCTGGCCAGCCCGACCCAGTACTGACACGGCACTAGCGCTACGGCGTCAAGCTTAATACTTGGATCTCACGCTGCGGCGTGAGTCCCGTTCTTCTCCCCTGACAGGCTTGACGCTGCGGCGTCAATCTTACTACTTGGATCTCACGCTGCGGCGTGAGTCCCATTCTCTTCTTCCCTAACAGGCTTCATGTTGCGGCGTGAGGCTCAGTACTTGACCCCACGCTGCGACGTGAACCATCCAGTGGCCGGATTCTGGGCTTTTGCCCAGTTCGCGACCTCGACCTCCTTCGACTCCAACCTTCATAACTCCTTCTATACACATGCAAATTGGTCCATTTCGGACTGTATGAACTCCTAACTTATAGGGCTACAACATACCAAAAATTCAGACGCATCCATAAATGTTAACAAGTCCAAATCTTTGATCAAAGTACAAGGTAGTACTTTGTTCCTCGAGTTCTTGGTGTTCTTCACCAAAATCAACACCACGAACTCGTTTATACACCTTTTAACTCCATTCCAACTGGGTTATGAAGATAACCCATGGAATTACAACATCAATACATCAATTAAGCACAACCAACACATAACACAACATTATAGTCCTCTAAAATGGTCCGAACGTTCTTTTGTCCAAAAATGTCCAAAGTTTTATCCATTAGGCAAAGGTTCGGATTTCTCTTCGTTTTTGTTCCTCTTTAAGGGTATTAATGGTTTACAGAGTGTCTTGGTAACAATATTAAGCAACCACAACCATCAATCATAACAAAAATCGCAAGAAAAACTCAAACCCATCGGTTTGAGCTCAAGAACACCAAAATCAGAAAAATGGAAAAATGGAAGAGAAGAGAGTTGATGTCACAATTACCTCTGATTACTGTTACAACGAAGTTATTGAAGCTGGCTAGAACTCTTTTTCTCCCTTGTGCTTCTTCTTCCTTCGTGTGTTTCTTCGTTCTTTCTTTTCTTCTTCCTACCGTACTCTTCTTCTTCTTCTTCTTTTTCTTCTACTGCATATTTCTTCTTCTCTCTCTCTATAACCTCTTTATTCTCTCTCTATATCTTCAGATAGTAGCAAACAAAAAAAGACAATGGAATGGGATGAGAATGAAGAGAACATTGGTCAAGTCTTCGGGAGGAGGAGGGAGTATAACCCGAGTTCTTGGAAACAATACAGAGGCAAATGTTTGCCTCAATAGAAAATCTATGTATAGTGTACTGTGTTTATACAACACAGTGTCGGCTCCTCCCCTTTTACCAAATTCTGATTGGCCAAGGCTAACACTTAAAAATTTCTAATTGGTCCAATGCTTAAATGACTTCCCACTTGTACCGAATATACACAAAATATATCCGAATACTCTCAGTTTTGTATCAAATTTAGTAAATAATTCTACCCAAAATTAAAATGAGTACTCCCATAAAATATTAGGACGCGTAAAAATAATTATTATGGAATTTGTCTAAATTTTTGGAACACCCATATTATACATTCGGATATAGATTAAATCACGTATCAGCTCAAATAAAATTTTCAACACTTGAAAAAATTATTCCTTCGCATACACGTATTATAGAAATTAATAGAAATCGAAAAAGATGTAAAATATTGGAGCATGAATAGTGTCTCGAGGAAACGTGCTCACTGAATAGTGATTTTATAATTTTTTGCGAAATAAATTTATTCACTCCCACGAGACACAACACATAAAAATCATACATTCACATCATCCAGGTTATTAAATAACCTTAAAACACATCACATAAAAATAAAAATTCAATCCATTCATTTAATAATAATAATAAAACTCAAATTACAAAGGTATTACGATTCGCGATCGTTACATATACTTACCAAGAATTTGGAGGAATAACTAATTTGCAAGCTAAATTTAAACTAGGATCTCGCTGGAGCTAGATTTTTTCAACTTCTGCGCAAATGGAGGTATTATATATACTAGTCTTCTTGCCCAAATTTGACCCATTATTTGAGGGGCTCCATTCCGCTAGTCTTAGTGGCGAGTATGTGAAAAGCCCATTTTACCCTTATGTTATCAGGCTAATAAATTATATAATTACTCGTGTTGCTACACCATTATTCCCTACTACCAATAGAAGTAGCATCTAACAATTTGTTCCAAATATTCCCAGTCATTAGATGATGATCTATTGGACGGTGGATGATTAGTTTGCTGGAATAATAACCATGCCAACCATTTTCCATGGATCAGGTCCATATATATACATATATTTGGGGAGTGATTCAGCATCTAAAGTTTGATGAGATCCTTCATCCATCCAACCTAAATCTGACCGTCAGTTTAATGATCCAAAGGTTAAGAAAAATAGCATATGCACAACTATTTGTGCACTATCATATATATATATATATACATATATATATATATATATATATATATATATATATATACATGGAATGATCCATAGCACGTACTTGCTACAAATCTTTATAAGGTATACACCATCTCTACCATCCATTTTAAACATCAATGAACAAGATTAAAAAAGTCAAAACTGTCGTCCGCTAGTGGACAGTTAAAAAAACACAATCCATCCGCTATTAATAGTAGTGGACGCTAATAAAAATTCTTCATCCCTTTCATGCGAGTAATGGTTTGGCTTTATTAGTTAGGGTTTAGGGTTTATTAGCCCGAGTGGTTAATAAGCTCTAGTTAATAAATCCTAAACCCTGGTTAATAACCCTAAATCTTAGTTTATAAACTTTAAACTCTGGTTAATATATCATAAACTCTAGTTAATAAACCCTTAATCCTAGTTTATAAATTCTAAATCTTAGTTAATAAACTTTAATCTCTAGTTAATAAAGTCAAACTCTTTATTAATATATATATATATATATATATATATATATATATATATATATATATTGACAAATGAGACTCTTTAAATTTGAGGGGAGGAAGGAGTAATATTATGAGAAGTTTGAACTCTATAGTTTTAACATAGACTATATTAATGTTTCGTACGGATTATCTTAAAAAATAATATGGTCCTATTAATGAGTCACCTTAGGGCAGTATTTATTTTTACAATTTTTTGTTATATAAGTTCTCTAAAAAAGTAGATGTACTCATGTTTTGAGTATATTTTATTTTTTAATCAAACAACCAAATAATCGTGCGGATCATACTAAAATAAACTCACTTTGGGATTTCATTGTATTCTATACCGACAAATAATTTACAATGAAGAAACATAGAGCTTACCCTTAACACCAAAGGGATCCAAATAAAATATAAAGACAGAAACATTAACATATTGAACTTTCAAAAGAGAGAATTCTCGTGAATTTAAATTTCATGTCTCATTAACTTTCTCATCTTTTATTTCGTGTTACGTATTCAGGTCAAATATATATTATTATTTATTTACAGTTAATCTTTTAAATGTATAAATTGACGACCGTTATGAATTCAATGCGAATTTTCCTGAACTCTATTCCGAAACTTGGCACGCAAGGAGTTCGTATGAAAGTATATCCTTTGTTGGAGTTGAATATCAGCCACAGATACAAGAGCATTGATATCATAGACCATGGAGTTGACGCTCTTTCTTGAACAATATTAATTTACACGCAAGAATCAGTTTACCAGTAATGTTTTGGGTTCAAATCTTCTCGTCCCGTTTGAGGAGAGGAGAGTATTAACTTTATTGGTGCATTTTATAACAACTTAAATTTTTAGATGAATTAATTAGTTACTTAATTCATGTTTTGAGCTTAATTTTAAATTTAATTAATTAATTTTAAGATTTAAATAATATAAATAGCCTTTTAAAATTATTATTATGAAACAACTCATTATTATTTCATAAATACAACTATGGACACTTTTTTTTATCTTATCAAATAGCACTCCCTCCGTCCATATTTATGTAACCACCTTTTCTACAAGAAACAAAGAATATTGGTCACTATTTTCAAATAAAGTTGCTTCTTGATATTATTAATAGCCTATATTTGCCTTATATAAATTGGAAAACGGAAAACTATGTACCCCACCATCCTTAAGGATGGGGCAATGTTCAACTTCAATGATTGAAGTAGTTAAATTTTGAATCTGATAGATAGAAGAATTTTTTTTTTTTTTAACTTGGCTGAAATTAAATTTATCATCATATTCTCTGTCTGCCAACTCTCCTATGCCATGTATTGGTACCGATCTTTTGAAATCCGGACTGGTCCGGTCAGTTCAACCGGTTGAACTGGTCCTATGTTTGATCAAATTTGGTCCGATTGAATTAATTTGATCAAAATACGAATTGAACCGGTTGACTATCGATCGAACCGGTGGTTCAACCGGTAAAACCAGTTAAATTGACCCAGTAACCAGGTTTTTAATTATTTTTAATATTAAAATTAATCACTTTTAGTACTATTGTAAAATAAATTCATTATATTTTAGTTTATCAAAACAAGATATTTTAAAATTTTATTAATTATTAATAAATATATATTTTTATATATTTATGACATCACCGATCGATTTAATAATGGTTCAAAAACTGGTTGAACTGACGATCCATTCACCTGGTAACTTTTTCGATTTGATGACCGAATCGAGTCTGAAAATATTAATTGGTACAGAAGATTTCGACTCGAGTACTAATTCTACTAATGATACAAAAGTGTTGTAACTTTTAACAATGTGCCAGAAAAAAAATATATATAATTAATTGAAATCAAATTTATTATCTCATTCTCTATCTCAGTACCAACTCTCATGGACCATGTATTGGTACATAAGATTCGGACTCGACTAATAATGCAGAAGTTTTATAGCTTTTAACAATGTGCCCCTAAACCTACGCACATCAAGCTTTACATTTTGTTCCTCCAAGTAAACAGTATTAAATACATCCCATCCTTTTTTATGCAAAGAAAAAGAATCCCTAATAGCTTCATGATTAAGTGAATATTTTTGTATCAAAGAGCTCTCTGTCACCTTAATCTTATACCCTAAATACCTTACTTCCATATCCATGGCAGGTTCTCCAAAATAACTCATAGCAAGCTCATCAATTCCCAATGGAACTATTTGAATTACAACAGCATTATCCGGTAAAAAAACCATGTTAGTTAATCCAGCTCCATGAACTCCCATCAAAACATCACAAGAATTCACTAATTCCGCAAATTTTGATAAATTAGTTGACAAACTTGCATGAGCAAAAACAATTTCATACCCCAAACTTTGAGCCATTTTAGCAACTTCCCCTTCATTCATTAGTATACGAGATTTCGATTTTTTCCTCGATACGATCATCAAACGAGGCTTTTCAATTCCACCATTTTTCATTTTGATCGCAGTTTTTCTCCCCAACGAGTAAGTGGATCTTAAGAAGTGAATGAAATCTTTCATTGAAAACCCCTCTCGATCTTCTGATGTGTCAATGCCTAGCTCTTTGCGAGTTTTAAGGCCAACAATCATAGTTCTATAGCACCTTGTTCCTTCTTCTTTATCAATATCAATAACATCATATCTTGATAATTTGTCAAGAATTCCGAGGAATTTAGAAATCCACCAAGATTTGTAATTGGTAGCAAGGAAATGTACTTCTCCATCAAATTTTCGCGACGTTGAAAATAATGGGATTACTATATCAGTAAAATCATGGAAATGGTTACCAGAATATCCTCCAAGAGAGAAAAGAATTGCCGGAATGCTATGTTTTTGAGTGCAACTTGGAGAATTTTCAGGAGATTGTACATCTTTTATTGTCCATTTCTTAACACTTACCATTGCTTCTTCATTTCGTTTTCTAGCATAAGGTCTTATAACATATGAAGTACCATTTTCAGTTGAAGTGCCAATTTGGTTTGAAGCTATAAATATAGTGGAGGAATTTGGATGAACTCTTATGTCTCCTTTCATCTCACAATAGTCTGATATTGGTTCTGATAAGCTACATATTGGCTTAATCTGCTTTGTTTTAAGTTCTGCAAAACAAACAATATGACTCAAAATAAGGATAATATTATAGTCAAAGCCATATATATATATATATATATATATATATATATATATATATTTATATATGTAAACATCGCACTTAAATTTTATATCAAACAATGTTAATCATTGGGATCCAAAATTGGATAAAATTATGAATTGATTATATTAAAATCACCATCTTTCTTCAATATTTTTTTAAATTGTTTTTTTATTTTTTATTTACTCCAACTCCAAATCTGTTCCCATTTTCCAACTATATTGGAATATTGGTCATCTAAATTTATGGATGTTCTACATTTTCTTCACTTAGTCTAACAAGATTGCAAAATAGTACTCATCTCTCGTTTGTCTCAAAATGGGAATCTCATTGCAAAAAAAAAAATTAAATTAAATTAAACTCATGCATATTAATTAAGAAGAATTGCCAAATTACCATTTAACTCAATTTAAGAAACTAGCAATAAAAACATTAAGGGAAATTTTGAAATTTAACGTAGTCTAAACAAAGACTAGTTTTGCACACAAAAGGAATTAAAAGGAAAATGATATACATGTCGACAAATATTTGATGAAGTTGGATTGTAACCAACGTGAAAGTGTATGCGATAAGATAAAATAAATTAAAGTGGAACCCTTTTTAATTCTTACATATCCCATGTACGCACATAAGTTGCAATCATAATTCGGCTGAAAACTTTTGCAATGTATAGCAGGACTTGAATTAAAATGGGAACTAATGCTAGATAACTCGGCAAAAAACTGTCTAGTTTATCTAGACAAAGTCCATAGATTGTACGGTACAGCCCACAATGATTCGTCTAAGTATATTAGACTCTCATTTTTGAGACGGAGAAAGTCTATTAATTTTAGTAGACAATTACCTAATGGCTCGGAGACAGTTGTATTGACTCTTCCCATGTCTTCTAAACCAGCACTGGTTGTCAACTGAAATGGCTCGGATATGATTGTATCCTTGGCAATTGCCATGTCTTGCAGGCTAGCACTGCTTGACAATTGCAAATTCACTGCAGCTGCTAACAATGTTAGCAATCACATTAATATGAGGTGCATTGTCAAATTAATTATTTCTTTACAGTTAAGTTTGTAATGAATAAGTATTACGATTACTTGACAGCAATACACGTGGTATGAGAACATGAATAAGGACAGCCGATCGGAAATCAAATATTACATATATCTAAAAAAAATAAAATAAAAAAATCATACCAACTCAAGTAACAAAAATTGGCGTTGTAAATGCAAAACCTTAAAGTTAAAGAACTTACAAATTGATTGAACATGAAACTGAGGCTTGAATATTGTGCAAATGCTCAATGCAATAACCACACATCCGAAAAACGCAAAGTGTCCAAATTTTTTCTTCTCATACCTCCTAAAGCTTCTGCCAAATATCGGATCATACATCTCATAAATTCGAGTTCCGATTAGTTGTCCTAAATAATTTCTCATCTCCTATTCCCACGAAAAGATTGTGCTATGTGGCATATTTAAATAATTTTTTGCCAACAAATAAAAGGAAACTTCAATAGTAAATATTCACTCATGCAACAATCCAAAAAAGATGCAGCGGATCTCATCAAGCAAGCAATCTATTTATTTACCATTGAATTGCTAATATTGCTTTCCTTTTTGCTGGTTACATGTGTTACATTACCTTTTAATAGACTAAATTATTCAAATCTTAAATAGTACTATGTTATAGTGTCTATATAGAGAGAGAGACAAACACACACACGACACAACTGTTTTTATTACTGAAAATGCCCCTATTAGTTTTAAACCTTTTAATAGATATAGGGGATATAAATGTAACATCCTATAAATAAGTAAATTGACTTTTCATAAGTAGTGTGTAGAAATAGTAGTCCATTTCTATGGTGGATATTGGCTTTTCGGCTCCAGGTAAAAACATTGTAAGACATGACACATGAGATTTAGAATTGTTTGGTTTCTTCTGGGATTGACATAAAGCCATTCTTAAGTTAAGAGTGTAATGCATTTGTTAGGTCATGTGTTAATGCTTTTTATATCTAAGGATCAACATAAGGGTCTGGAAGTCTCTCAAATCCATATATTTATTACTACTATATATTTAACCGAGTCATTTTGGTTTGTCATTGAGTTAATATCGAGTTAATCCTGAGTTCATCATCTTTACTAATATAATATATGTCATGTTCATAATTATACCAAACTTTTCGTATCATTTGTTGTATTATTCCAAAGATGTACATACATATATTAAAAAATATATACAATGATTTTGATATGCATATATACAACTCTTTAATTTCATGTTCAATGTATTATCATCTATACTATACTATTTATATTTAAATTATAATACCAAATATCGCACACCACAATTTTAGATTGTATTATCGATACTAACTCGTGTCTTGCACGAGTTATTAGTCTAGCATTAATTATACAAAATTCAATTTACTGAATTAATTCTTAGTTTTTGTAAACACTTCATATTTTCATTATTACCTCCGCCCTGTAATAATTATAGTACTCATTTCCAAATTGATTGAATTTATGCCAAAATGTTTTGCGAAAAAAAGTACAGTAATTTTAGGGTAAAATACAAAAAACTAGGTTATTTTTGCGATCAATCTTTCCACATAATTAAGAATTACAATAATTCTAAACTACTTTAAATAGTAAATTTACTGGTTTATTCGTATATACTGTAAATTTTAGTCCTGGATTTTTAAAGATTTTGCAGATTAAGAGGGAAGGGGAGAGGATTAAGGAGAAAGATTTTGACGACGAAGAGGAAAGATGAGAGCAAATATGAGGAGAGAAGAGAGATAAATAGTTAATTTTGCAAGGTTGTTAAGTTTTATAGGATGTTACATTTATATCCCTATATCTATTGAAAGGTTTAAAATTAGTAGTGGCATTTTCAGTAAAGAAATAGTTGTAGAATGTTAGGATACATGACACACTAGTGTGATCCTAACACATTATATACATAAAGGACAATGATCTATATCATATATTTATTATGGATCAAAAATAAACAAATAGCATTTATAACGTTCGTTCCAAAGAACAATGACTGAGATTAAAAAGGAGCACAATGTGTCCGCTAGTAATACTAGCGGACGAACTAGCTAACTACACTTTTTGGACGTTTATACCCCCACTCAACTTAAGTCAACGATGGTCAACGAAGTTTTTTAAACCGTCTGCTAGTAATACTAACGGACGACTTAAAATACTAACTAGGGTTTAGTATAAATGTTTGACTTTATTAACTAGGGTTTATAGTTTATTAACTAACGTTTTAGGATTTGTTAACTAGGATTTAGGGTTTATAAACTAGGGTTTTGAATTTATTAACTCCTTTTTTAACTGGATTTATGGTTTATTAACCTTATTAACCTATAGTTCATAAATCCTAAATCCTAATTAATAAACCCGAAATCCTAGTTAATAAAATTAATAAAATTGCAATGGGGTTAAAAGAGCAGTTTCAGGTGATAAACAGTCCGCTAGAACTACTAGCTGGCATAGTAATTTTTTGATGTGTTGACTTGGGGGTATAATAGTCTAATTTAGGCAATTAGTCCGTCCGCTAGTATTACTAGCGGACGCCGTGTTCCCATTTCTAATCCCAGCCGTTAATATTTGGAACATACGCAATAAATATTATTTGTCTATTTTTAATCCATAACAAATATATAATATGAATCATTATCCATATATATATATATATATATATATATATATATATATATATATATATATAAGATTGACCTTATATAAGCACTAGACTTATATATGTAAGGTCTATTCTTTAAAACTACGTAAAGTTTATTTAAAAAAAAGAAACAAATCATTCACCAGAAAAGGAATAGAAAAGAAAAGAAAAAAATGACTCCATAGGCCACTTCTCTGTCTCCCTCTCACTCTAGAGTCTAGAACCACATATATCTTAATCTAATTATCCTACATTACAATAGGTTACATGTTTATCAAACAAGAAGAAATTTACATCAAATCAGATTCGATTTTATTGACATAAAGATGAAGACATATATAGAGAGAGAAAGAAACAAAGGGGGAGGAAATTGTAAAGATAAAATATAGTGTGATTGTGCACTTGTGTGGTGATTGCGTATTATCAGGATTGACTGGACTTGATTTTTTATTTTTTTTGTTTGGGTGCAAATTAGTGGATTCCATATGTAATCTAGTAACCGAATGAAGAATCTCAATTTCTAGTATGGCATCAATTCAATTAACTTGTATATTGAGTGTGTAGGAGAAATCCAAAGAATAAAAGTTATGGAGTATATTTAATTGAATATTGAGTGTGTAGGAGAAATCCAAAGAATAAAAGTTATGGAGTATATGTTTTATACAGTTATACTAATTGTGTAGAAGAATTTCTTTTATAAAGAGCAATAAATTGCTTGTAATGGGATTTTTCTTGATCACAATTAAAAAACTCCGGTTCAATATTTTTTTCTCCTCCATAATCACAATGAACAATCTGTCATTGATAATGGATATCGAATTGTTTGTCATATATCCGTTGCAGAAGTATGGTGGTATATTTGGATTGAGAGGGAAGGAAATGGTAGTAGTTGGGCGACGCATACGGTTTATTATTTTAATATTTCTCTTCTTTTTTCCAATTGAATGTTTTTTTTTGTTTTTGTTTTTTTTTTTTTTAATAAGTTAAACGGCATAATTTTGAACAATTGACCTTACACACACACACACTTATGTTATCTTAGATCATTTTTAATATAACATCATTTTATCATTAATTTAATAATCTAACCATACCGATATAAAGAGCATGTAAAAAATGTTATGCATCAATAATTTTATAACAATAGAAGTTACTAAAATCTGAGTTGTCAAAATATATACTTACATATATATTATTTACACAATAATAAAAATAATATTCTAATGCCTTAAATCAAATGAAATTTACACTCATATATTTACATATTCATTATATCTGTACGGTTAGATACACACTGTGCAGTTGTTTTTATTCAAAATCATTAGTCATTTCACCATAAAACCACATTGTTTCATGGTAAAATTACTAGAAAAATTTTACACTCTTTTTTCTAAATTTTAAAATAGATGGGAAAGAAACGAGAGCGACAAAAGATTTGAATTTTTAGTCCAAATCTCTTGTTTTTTTAGTATTTTAACAGAAAATTTTATTTTTTTTGTCCAATTATCTTGTTTTTGAGTTGTAATAAATAAAAAGGGAGAAAAATGCCATAAAACTTGTCAACTTTTTTTTCTCCGTCAAAGTTTTCTATCACTTGTTACCTCTATTATACCATCTACTTATTACAAACAACAAAATTTAATATAATGATAAATTAATAATTTAAATGTAAACTTATTTTTTTGTTTATACATTTTTTTGTGTGTGGTAATTATCCTTTATATACTAATAAACATGCAATATAAAAGAATACTAACATTTATATTCACACATTGAAAATGAGAGTTGGACTAAGTTATTTAGCTTATTCTGCAAATGTTAGCACACTTAATGGGTTAAACACATGTCCATGTAGCTAATGCACGGGGAAAATGAACAGAAAAGAGAAAGAGAAAGAAATTGTGTTTCCTTAATTAGGGTTTTAAAACAAAATATAAAATCATTAAATTTTGGATTCGTTTCTTTTATTTATTTATTTTACATTTTTTATAATTAGAAGAGAAAAGTGTTTCTTATTAATATATTTATTTATGGATACCCTTCATTATTTTCAAACTATCGGTGTTTTCCATATTTAGTCATGTAACTAATCTTTTTGTGTACTTCGTTCTCAAGCTATAGTTTTTTTTTTAATGTTTTATATTTTTTTATACATATAATTTTTCTATATTAATCACCAAACTATAGTGTTTTCACATTTAGTTCCGAAATTATAGCTTTGAATTGAATCATGTTTAACTCTCAAACTATATTTGTTTTTTAAAGTTTAGTCCTATTTAATTGCTCTAATTTTATGAGGTTAGATTGAGATTTCAGAAATTATAAAGTTTAAAGGCAAATAATTTGCGGGAAAAAAAGTTACTAGACATGAAAAATATTAATATCATGTACCATATGTTAAATAATTGAGCATAAACTTTCACATGTATTTTTTTTTAATTTACATGTGACAAGATGTAGGACTATTGTATTGTACATCTTTTCCGGGCTACTGCAAAATCATCTTACATTATGGTGGTGCAATTGATTTGAAATTTATATGTAAAACAGATTGTTAGGATATAGAATATCACCAATTGGGGCCTAAAACATAAACCCAAATATTTTGTATGGTCATGGACCCCAGGTGGCCCACATAGTTATTATCAAGTCTAAGTGGCTCTCTCTTCCTCTCTATATATAATATGGAATGAACACAAGGCAAAGGTCATTAAGCTTTCTCCGGTCCGGAGCTCTCACTTTTTAAAATACAATGTCTCACATATTTCTAATTCCTACGTCGGAGGGTACTCCTGGCAGCTATAGCCGTCAAGTCATTGATTTGTTACATTGTGTAAATCACATTTATTCCACGACGACATTATGAAGTATTTACACCGATACATACATATAGAAATGTAAGGAAAAAAGATTAAAATAGCGCAGTTAAATTATCAATATAATTAATTATGTTATGAATAGTTATAAATATGGATGTCCATACATCCCCCATACTCTACATATTGGTACATGAATGAGGAATTATTCATTCTCCTCCTTATTTAAGTTTGTATTCCCTTTAATCTTCTATCTTCCATTCATGTATTTGTGAGGCCTATAAATAGAGGCTCACCATCCATGTATTGGACACACTTGAAGAATATAAGAAAATCTCTCTTTTTATTCTCTATCCTTGTGTTCTCTCTAATTTTATAATACGTTATCAGCACGAATTGCTCCTCACTTTCGTCTCGAAGATAATCATATTTTGTTTGTAGCAAGAAGAAGGTATATCTTTGTCTCTTTATATTTGATATTATAGAATTGAAACAGAAATCATTCATATATATTTATTTATTTATATATATATATATTTAAATAAAATATAAAATATAACTACAGATTACATCAACAGCAAAATAATAATGACGATAAATGATTTTTATACTATGTATAGAATAAGATAGCTGCATTCTGGGAGATATAAACTACGTGCATACTTTTATTTTCAATT
This sequence comes from Aralia elata, assembly GCA_034770075.1. Lineage (NCBI taxonomy): Eukaryota > Viridiplantae > Streptophyta > Magnoliopsida > Apiales > Araliaceae > Aralia > Aralia elata. The sequence goes on from CM068380.1 coordinate 11,061,741, forward strand.
AGAAATGCATGAAGTTATGTAAAGCATTCACTTCTAATTAAGTGTAATGATATACATCTTGGCTCCTTCTTCTTTGAGGGTTAAGTTATGCTATTGAACATATATACACTAGATGAATGACACATGCTATGTTTCTTCATTCTGTTGTGTATGGGTTTTCATGATTTTTATTGTTTTGTAGTAATTTTCAGATTGATGTTAGAAATTTTGAGTTTACTGATATTTTTTCACACGAGCAATCCCAAATTCTGTGTTTATTTTCATATTTAATTTAAAAATGGGAATATGCTAGCTGCTCTAATATTTTTATATTTGAATATAAACTGTAGATACAAAGTTTGGTCTTTATACTATTTGAACCTATGAATGTTACACTATTTTATCGTTTACAGAATAGAGCTTATGTTTCTTTATTTTTATAACTTAAGCCTTTATCTTGGTAGGATATATATAAATTTAATCTCTTTTTAGTTTTATTTTGTAATAGATCCTAAAATTGATTAGTGTAATTTTTTATTTGTAATAATTAATTTTGAATTTTAAAACTTACTGACTGTTAATAATAGCATATACATATAAATACATTTATTTTCTCCTAACTTGTTAAACATATTTGTGATAGTTCATAATGTCAAATCTTGCAAAACTCGAATTTGTGGCTCTTGATATTACGGGAAAGAATTATTTATCACGGGTGTTAGATGTTGAAATTCATCTAGATGCAAATGGTCTCGGTGATACCATCAAAGCAAGGAACCAAGCATCTAGTCAAGATAAGGCCAAATCGATGATATTTCTTCGTCATCACCTCCATGAGGGACTTAAAATTAAATATTTGACTGTTAAAGATCCACTTATCCTTTGAAACAATCTAAAGGAAAGATACGACCACCAGAAAACTGTAATACTTCTTAAAGCTCGTTATGATTGGATGCATCTAAAATTACAAGATTTTAAATCTGTAAGTGATTATAACTCAGCTATGTTTAGAATCAGTTCTCAATTACAATTATGTGGAGAAAAGATCACTGATGCAGATATGTTAGAAAAAATATTCTCCGCCTTTCACGCATCTAATATGCTCCTGCAGCAACAATATCGTGAAACGGGCTTTAAAAAATACTCTGAACTGATTTCATGCCTTCTTGTGGCTGAGCAAAACAATGAACTATTGATGAAAAATCATGAGGCCCGTCTAGCTGGATCTGCTCCATTCCCTGCAGTGAATGCTGTAACATATAATGAAAAAAACAAAGGTCACGCCAATAGTCGTGGTCGCGGACGTGGTCATGGACGCGGACGTGGACGTGGTCGAAATAATCATCAAGGTAGTCATTTCTCAAATACATATACCCACCAGAAGTGGGAATATAAAGATGAAAAACGCGAAAAAGGTGATAAAGATAAAAAGATCATGGAGAATTTGTGTTATCGTTGTGGAGGTAAAGACCATTGGTCTCGTACCTGTCGTACACCAAAACATCTTGTTGAGCTCTATCAACAATCATTAAAAGATAAAGGGAAGAAGATAGAGACTAATTTTGCTAGTGAGGATGGAAAAGATGAGACCAATTTTGCTAATGAGGATGGAAAAGATGAGACAATTTTTGATTGTGGAAATGATGATTTTAATTATGGTTATATTGATACTACTCATCTAGATGTTGCTGATTTTTTCTCACACCCTGAAGGAAATATTGGTCACTTGTCTGGTGAGGAGAGTGTCCAAAAATATAATGTTTAGATATTACTTATTGGGGAGAGTGTCCAAAAATATAATATTTAGATATTACTTATTGGACTTTATTTTAAGCATGCTTCTTATTAATTTTAGTAGGTTTCTAATTATTAAGTATTTGTCTTGTTTAGATGTTTTATTATGTATAAGATATTTTGTTAATTCGATTATATATTTCTTATTTTCAATGAAAAATATAGATACTCTCCTGGTTCGATTTGCGATGAATGGTGGAGATATATGTCTCGCAGACAGTGCTACTACACATACTATATTAAAAAATAAGAAATATTTTTCTTCTTTCATAATGCAAAAGGCCAATGTTAATACTATATCGGGTAGTGCAAAATTGATAGAAAGCTCTGGAAGAGCTAACATATTCTTGCCTGGAGGAACAAAATTTGAAATTGATGAAGCATTATACTCTCCCAGGTCTCAAAGAAATTTATTGAGTTTTAAGGATATCCGCCGAAATGGGTATCATATTGAGACAACAAAGGAAACATTGAGTACCTTCACATTACGAGTATAATCTCGGGTAATAAAAGTGTCTTAGAAAAATTACCGGCTTTTTCCTCCGGTTTATATTATACGAGAATTAGAACAATTGAAATAAATGTGGTTATTAACCAAAAGCTTACGAATCAAAATAACTTTGTTGTTTGGCATGATCGGTTAGGCCATCCTGGATCAATAATGATGCGAAGAATAATTGAGAATTCATGTGGACATCCATTGGAGAGCCAGCAGATTCTTCAATCAAATGATTTCCCCTGTGCTGCTTATTTTCAAGGCAAGTTAATTGTTCGGCCATCACCAGCTAAGATAGGGACTGAATCCCTTACTTTTCTGGAACGAATACAAGGTGATATATGTGGACCAATTCATCCACCATGTGGACCTTTTAGATATTTTATAGTTTTAATTGATGCATCCACTAGGTGGTCACATGTATCTCTATTATCAACTCGCAACCTGGCGTTTGCGAGGTTACTTGCTCAATTAATCAGATTACGAGCACATTTTCCAGATTATCCCATCAAGAAAATTTGTATTGACAATGCTGGTGAATTTACTTCCCAAACTTTCAATGATTATTGTATGTCTATTGGGATAAGTGTTGAACATCCTGTAGCACATGTTCACACACAAAATGGCCTTGCAGAATCATTTATTAAGCGTCTTCAATTGATTGCAAGACCATTACTAATGAGATCAAAACTCCCAATTTCTGCTTGGGGTCATGCTATTTTACATGCGGTAGCACTAGTCCGCATTAGGCCTGATGAATAGGTTTGATACCTATGAATCGGATACCAATTTACGTGAATTATTGTTTATTTCCATGGTTTCCAGTTACTTTTCATGTATCTTGTGTGTTTTTGTAGGTTGTACGTGTTGGGATTGCATTGGGCGAGAATTGGACATTCGAGTGGATGAAGTTGCTGATGTAACTGATGTTGCAGGATTTCAGAGCAGCGCGACCGCGCCCAAAATGAACTGGGTAGCAGCGCGGCCGCGCGTGATGCCAGAGTTAGAAAATTTGCTGCCAGAGTAGCGCGGCCGCGCGCCTTGTAAGCTTAATCCAGGCGCGGCCCCGCCGGTTCGAGCAAGGGCAAAGTTGTCTTTTTAGATGTTTTGATTGGTTTTGATTTAAACTTGGATTTGGAACTCTGTAATTAATTAGGGGTTTTATCAGATATTATAAGTAGGTGTTTTCTAGTTGGTAATTGATCTATCTATTATTAGAAAACCCTAGTTTGGAGCAATTAAAGAAGACTGGAAGCAAGTTGAGAACAAGGAAAAAGCAAGGAGGAACAGAACAGAGATTGAAAGATTACTTACAGTGTTTCTTCTCTTTACTCTCTATTCTAAACTTTTTGATGTTATTAAACTTGTGGATGATGAATTCTAGTTTATTTATGAACTAAATTTCTGTTAAGGCTATAGTGGATCTTAATGCGTAGTTTTGCATAGCATGCTCCTTTGAATATTATGATTAGTTAATTTTGGATTGTCTATTATGGTTCGTGCTGAATTACTTAATTATTTGGCCAATAATTACCGGGTTATCCTATATGAATTTGAAAGATGAAGTATAGAAGTAGAACTGACCATAATAGCATGTGATTGTGTTTTCTGCTGCTGTCGATGGAATTCATGATTTGTGATTAGGATAGAGATATACCTATCACCGCATGTAATCAAAATAGGGAACTTGGGCTTTAAATCCTTTTTAATTGTAATTCACATAGAAATATAGTGAATTAGTTATTTAGGATGATTAACGTGAATCTATCAATTGTGGATTTAAGTTAAGTTGTTTGTGAAACATTGAAAGATGATCATAAATAGTGATGGGTTTCTGGTTAACAATCTAGAATAATTAGCATAATCCAAAGGGGAGCATGTTAAGTTAAATAAAGCATTAAGTGAAGTTGTAGTCTTAAGTCTTTAAAAATCTGTTCTCAAATTAGTGTTAGTAATTTAATTTAGAATTAATTAGTTAAATTCAAGACCTCAGAAATTTAAAACCATTTGTTTACTAAAAACTGATTTGATTTAAACTTGGGATTTGTCATTGTAGAATCAATTCTTCTCCGTGGGACGATACTCTACTTTCACTTTATTACTTGTGGACTGCGTATACTTGCGTATTTTTGCTAGTATAGATTTTGACAAACAAGTTTTTGGCGCCGTTACCGGGGAACTATTGTTTCTATAATTTTAAGTTTTAGTTTTAATTACATCAGTTTTAGTTAACATTGTTTTTCTTGTTACTTCCTGTTTCAGGTGATCTCGGTTTGTTTATGCAAACACGATCCAAGCAGCCGAAACTTGTGCAGAGTGAAGACGATCTTGAAAACAAGTTACGCAAGTTGAGAAAGTTTTGCCGTGAGACCATCGAGAAAGAAAAAATGGCTAACGAAGAACAGAAATCATTGAGGGAATATGCCATGCCTAAGCTTGATCAAATCAGGTCAAGCATCACAAGACCAGCCATCACGGCTAATTCCTTTGAGATCAAGTCGGGTACAATTCAGATGATTCAGAATGCGGTACAGTTTGGGGGATTAGCCAACGATGATCCTAATGAACACTTGGTTAGCTTTCTTGAGATTTGTGATACATTCAAATATCCCAATGTAACCGATGATGCGGTTTGAGAGACTACGTCTGTTTCCGTTTTCGCTAAGGGATAAAGCAAAGAGTTGGTTGCACTCACTTCCACCGGGGTCCATCACAACTTGGGAAGACTTGGCTCAGAAATTCCTAGCAAAATTCTTTCCGCCGGCTAAGTCTGCTAAGTTAAGAAACGATATTTCCACTTTTGAGCAAAGTCATGGAGAGACACTGTATGAGGCTTGGGAAAGGTTCAAAGAGTTATTGAGAAGATGTCCACATCATGCATTACCCAAGTGGCTGCAAGTCCAGACATTCTACAATGGGCTGAGTAGTAATACTCGAACAATTATAGATGCAGCTGCGGGGGGTGGGAGCACTTATGGATAAGAATTTTGATGAAGCGTACATCTTGTTAGAAACTATGGCTTCAAATAACTATCAATGGCCGACGTCAAGGATGAATCACCAAAAGATAGCTGGAGTTTTGGAGGTAGATGCGGTCACTGCACTAACAGCTCAGATGGCAGCCATGTCTAAGAAAATTGAAGCCTTGGCGGAGTCGAAGGTCCAGCAAGCAGCTTATGCGTGTGAGCTATGTGCAGGTGCACATCCGACAGATTATTGTGCTATTAATCCGGAATCTGTACAGTACTTGGGGAGTTACAACCGACCGCAACAGCCATATCAGAATGCATATAATACGGGGTGGAAGAATCATCCGGGTTTCTCATGGAGCAATAACACTCAAGTTCAAAATCCCGCTTCAAGATCACAGAATCCCCCAGGTTTTCAGAACCAAGCTCCACAACAGGCAGAAAGAAAACCCAATTTAGAAGAATCTTTGGCAAGATTTATCACAGCATCGGAGAAAAGAATGAATGAGCAAGATAAGTTGATAAATCAGGTAGACTTGAATGTGAAGAGCCAAGCTGTGTCAATTCGGAATTTGGAAAATCAGCTCGGTCAGTTGGCTCAAGTCTTGAACAATCGACCGCAAGGAACACTACCAAGTGATACAGAGGTTAACCCCAAGAGAGATGGTAAGGAACAATGTCAAGCTGTAACACTTCGAAGTGGGAAGCAACTCCAGCAGAGCAGCGCGGCCGCGCCTGAAATACAAGGGGAGGCAGCGCGGCCGCGCCCATCCCCAGTCCCAGATCCTACAGAGAAATTGGTAGGAAAAGACAAGGAAACGGAGAATGAGGAGAAAGACAAGGAGAAAGCAAGGCAAGCAGAAGTATACCCTCCTATGCCATATCCTCAGAGATTTCACAAGCAGAAATTAGATAAACAATTCTCCAAATTCCTTGAAGTCTTTAAGAAGCTGCAAATCAATATACCGTTTGCCGAGGCTTTAGAGCAAATGCCAAGCTACGCCAAGTTTATGAAAGGAATTTTGTCAAGAAAGAAAAAGCTGGAGGATTATGAAACAGTAGCATTGACTGAAGAGTGTAGTGCGATATTGCAGAAGAAGTTGCCACCAAAGCTGAAGGATCCGGGTAGTTTCACTATTCCTTGCACTATTGGTAGCTTATCAATCAGCAGATGTTTGTGTGATTTAGGTGCGAGCATCAACCTTATGCCGTTATCGATATATGTTCAGCTGGGTCTACCTGCACCAAAACCGACCAACATCTCTCTTCAGCTAGCTGACAGGTCGGTTACATATCCGAGAGGTATTGTTGAAGACATCTTGGTAAAAGTAGACAAATTCATATTCCCAGCCGATTTCATTATTTTGGACTATGAGGAGGACAAAGACATTCCTATCATTCTTGGGAGACCTATCTTGGCAACGGGAAGAACACTTATAGATGTGCAAAAAGGAGAATTGACTATGAGGGTGCAAGACCAAGAAGTGACATTCAATGTGTTCAAAGCCATAAAATTTCCTACGGACGAGGAAGAGTGTTTCCGGTTGGATGTGGTAGAAAAAGTGGTGGAAGACGAGTTTTTGAGGAAATTGACTGAGGATCCGTTGGAATCTGTTTTATTAGGGGAGGCTGACATGGATGACCTAGAGATGATGGAATTTCTTCACATTTTAGATACAGTGCCGAGAGTACGCAAATTTCAGATCCCCTATGAACCCTTGGAACTTACTGACAAATCTTTAGAGCACTTGAAGCCATCTCTTGAACTACCTCCTACTCTTGAACTTAAACCTTTACCGAGTCATCTGAGGTATGCTTATTTGGGTGAATCATCTACTTTGCCTGTTATTATTGCATCTGTACTTAACGAATTGCAGGAAAGTAAATTGATTCGAGTCCTCCGGGAATACAAATCAGCAATTGGTTGGACCATCGCCGATATTAAAGGAATTAGCCCATCATTCTGTATGCACAAGATCCTTTTAGAAAACGATGCCAAACCGACAATAGAGCAACAAAGGAGGCTGAACCCAATCATGAAAGAGGTGGTGAAAAAGGAAATTTTGAAGTGGCTTGATGCAGGTATCATTTACCCCATCTCCGATAGCAGTTGGGTGAGTCCAGTTCAGTGCGTGCCTAAAAAGGGTGGTATGACGGTTGTCGAAAACGAGAATAATGAATTAATACCAACAAGGACAGTGACTGGATGGAGGGTTTGTATGGATTACAGGAAATTAAAAAAGGCAACCCGCAAGGATCACTTTCCTCTACCCTTTATTGATCAAATGTTAGATAGACTGGCTGGGCACGAGTTCTATTGCTTATTGGATGGTTACTCAGGTTATAATCAGATAGTGATTGCCCCCGAAGATCAGGAAAAGACTACCTTCACGTGTCCTTATGGCACTTTCGCTTTTCGGAGGATGTCTTTTGGCTTATGCAATGCACCAGCGACATTTCAAAGATGCATGATGGCTATTTTCTCAGATATGGTTGAACGTAACATGGAGGTATTCATGGACGATTTTTCAGTATTTGGTGACTCATTCGATAGCTGCTTGGAAAATCTGGTCCTGGTTTTGAAAAGATGCGTGGAGACCAACTTAGTGCTCAACTGGGAAAAATGCCACTTTATGGTGCAAGAAGGGATAATTCTTGGGCACAAGGTGTCATCAAACGGGTTAGAGGTAGATAGGGCTAAGCTGGAAACAATAGAAAATCTACCTCCGCCAACTACAGTCAAGGGAATACGGAGTTTCTTGGGACATGCCGGATTTTATAGAAGATTCATAAAGGATTTTTCTAAGATCTCTAAGCCTTTATGTAGCCTATTGGAGAAAGATGTTCCCTTTAAATTTGATGATGAGTGTCTTGCAGCTTTTGAATTGTTGAAAAGGAAATTGACCACAGCGCCAGTCATTGTCGCACCGGATTGGTCAAGGCCGTTTGAGTTGATGTGTGATGCTAGCGATTATGCTATTGGGGCTGTTTTGGGCCAACGAAAGGAAAAGATTTTTCACGCCATTTATTATGCTAGCAAAACATTGACCGATGCCCAACTCAACTATACGACTACCGAGAAGGAGTTGCTTGCGGTTGTGTATGCCTTTGACAAATTTCGCTCGTACTTAATTGGAACTAAAGTAGTGGTGTTCACTGACCATTCGACCATAAGATATCTAATTTCAAAGAAGGATGCGAAGCCAAGGCTGATTCGATGGATACTTCTACTCCAGGAGTTCGACTTGGAAATCCGGGATAGGAAGGGGACGGAAAATCAAGTGGCAGATCATCTCTCGAGATTAGAAAACAATGATCACGTAAAGGGAGACAAAACGGTGATCAATGAGTTCTTTCCAGATGAGCAGTTGTTTGTGATCCACTCAGAAGTCCCGTGGTATGCCGATTTTGTCAATTATTTGGTTAGCAACGTACTCCCTCCTGATTTGACCAGCCAACAAAAGAAAAAGTTTATGCATGACGTAAAAAGATACATGTGGGATGAACCGTTCCTGTTCAAACATTGTGCCGATCAGATGATTAGACGGTGTGTGCCACAAAGTGAAGTAGAGAGTATTTTACATCATTGCCATGATTCACTATATGGAGGTCATTACGGAGGCGAGAAGACAGCGGCCAAGGTGTTGCAAGCATGATTTTTCTGGCCAACATTGTTTAAAGACGCCCACCACTTCGTGCAAAGATGTGACAGATGTCAAAGGGTGGGAAATATTTCCAAGCGTCACGAGATGCCTTTGAATGCCATTTTAGAAGTTGAAGTCTTTGACGTTTGGGGAATAGATTTTATGGGACCATTCCCATCGTCCTTTAACAATCTCTACATCCTTTTGGCGGTCGACTATGTCTCTAAATGGGTGGAAGCAAGTGCGTTGCCGACTAATGATGCCAAGGTTGTACTTAAATTTCTGCAGAAAAATATCTTCACACGTTTTGGCACCCCAAGAGCAATTATCAGTGATGAAGGGAGTCACTTTTGTAACAGGTCTTTCACGGCTCTCTTAGCTAAGTATGGGGTAAACCACCGAATTGTTACAGCGTACCATCCCCAAACCAGTGGTCAAGCCGAAGTTTCAAACAGAGAAGTGAAGAGAATTCTGGAGAAAATCGTCAATCCAAGTAGAAAAGATTGGTCAGCAAAATTGGATGATGCACTTTGGGCTTATCGGACAGCTTATAAGACGCCCATTGGCATGTCACCGTACCAATTAGTCTATGGAAAGGCGTGTCACCTACCGGTTGAGCTGGAACACAGAGCATACTGGGCCATCAGGAAGTTGAACTTTGATATCGCGGCTACTGGGGAAAAGAGGCTACTTCAGCTTAATAAACTCGATGAATTCCGGTTACAAGCATATGAGAATTCAAAGCTTTACAAGGAAAAAGTAAAGAAGTGGCATGATCAGAAAATCATCAACAGGACGTTTGAGCCGGGACAAGCAGTGCTTTTATTCAATTCAAGACTGAAGTTATTTCCAGGGAAGCTCAAGTCTCGGTGGTCGGGTCCTTTCATCGTCAAACAAGCATTCCCTCATGGCGCCGTTGAAGTCTTTGCAAGCAATTCGGAAGAGTCATTTAAAGTTAATGGTCAAAGATTAAAGCATTATTGGGGTGGTGGTGTTGATCGCCAGAAAACCTCAATCACTCTTGCCGATTAACGATGAAACAGAAAGTAGTCAGGCTGAAAGACTCTAAATCAAGCGCTACTTGGGAGGCAACCCAATTCCTAATTGTTTTTAGTTATCATTTTGAGATTTTTAGGACTTAGATTTATTTTTATTTTCATCTTGTAGTACTTAGATATGTTGTTTCTGGGTTTTTATTGTTCATAGGTCATACACCAAGGAGTATACATGCAGAAATCATCAAAAGGGCTTCACAATTAAAAGTCCAGTTTTTAGCCCAGCGCGACCGCGCCCCAAATGTGAAGAAAACAAGCGCGGCCGCGCCCTGCTTCAGAAAGTCAAAATTGTGCAGTTGGTACCCCAGCGCGGCCGCGCCCAAATTGTGAAGGAAACCAGCGCGGCCGCGCCGCATCTCAGAAGTTGAAAAAAATTGGCTGCTACACAAGCGCGGCCGTGCCCCATTCAGGTCAAATCCCAGCGCGGCCGCGCCGCGATCGGATCCCAGTTTTTAAAAATCAAGTTCGACCCGACCCACGATTGTTTCTTATTTCCTTTTCTCGCTTGGACTTTATTTCTTCAAACCTATTCCATCTAAAAAACCGACTCTCTCTGTTTCCTTCTCTCCCAAATCGGATTCCTTATCAAATCCAAATCTACACAAAATCATTCTACAAATCAAACTCTACCCACATCAAACCCTAATTCATATTATCATTCATCTCCATTCTCTTTCTAATACCTACATACGTAGCCGATACTCTCCATTCACACCCTAAATCCGAGTTCTTCATTAATAACAAAGTTCATCAAGGAGATTGTCAGTGCAAAGCGGTGGGCTAGCAAGGAATCACAGTGGGATTGTTGAAGTAAGTATATTGCAATTAGGGTTTATATTTTCTTAAGCTTCTTGTCAGATTTTATACAGGGGTTTGCTTTATATTGGTTTGGTTGCTTGTACTTGAGTTGTGCATGCAAGTATTTTGGATTGTTATTATTTGAGAAACCCTAGTGTAGTTTCTTTCAAGTTTGGGGGAGATTTTGCGTTATTGTGAATTGGGAATTGAGTTGATATGGCTTCCAAACGACCACGAGGGGAATCGTCCAGTTCCCATGCACACGCTGAGGATGTAGATTTTGATAGGAGTCGGTTTGTTTCGGCTGAGGCGGAGGACTTCTATCACCGGATTTTGTTGGGCAAGACCTTTGTATTGGAGCGTGGGCTAAAGCCCGATCCTGGTTTAGATGGAGAGATGATGCGTATGATCAGGGATAAAGGCTGGTTATTATTTGTGGAGCCACCATTGTCAGCACCTATTTCTGTGGTTCAAGAATTTTACGCCAACGCCAAGATTACAAAGGATGGGACCGCGTTTGTGAGGGGCTGTCAGGTGCCTTATGATAGCCGCACTATTAATGATATTTACCACTTGCCTACCATTCCCCTTTCTGACCCTGAGAGTTTCTATTCTACAAATTGGGAACCCAAGCTGGACAGAATCAAAAATGTCTTATGCAAGCCGGGTACCGAGTGGACTACAAAGCAGGGGACCGACCAGAAGCTTCACTTCCCACACACTGCCTTGAGTCGCTACGGCAAGGCCTGGTACAGCTTCATTTGTGCAAATCTCATGCCCACTAGGCACCAGAACGACGTGACCAAGGACCGAACAATTTTGCTATATGGGATAGTGATGGGAAAGTCTGTCAATGTTGGTTATGTGATTCATCAGTCTATTCGTCGTTACCTTCAGGGAGGTACTTCAGGTGGTATCCCGCATGCTTCGGTAATTACTCGCTTATGTTCAGCTGCGGGGGTGGAGTGGGCCGACAGTGAGCCAGTGCAGCTCCCGATGAATACCATTGATCACGCGACGATAGCAAAGTATAAGGTGTGGGAAGGAGCCCCGTCGCATGCTCGTGGAGCAGGATTCTTGTTAGGGGACTATTCTGAGAGTGAGGAAGCGTCTGATCAACCGGTGCCTGAGCCTGAACAGCCTGTTAATATCTCGCAGGCTCGATTGGATCGCATGGAGAGGCGTATGACTCGCAGGATGGATGCTATACATTCGAGTATGACCGAGCTTCGTTCTTTTTCCACTCAGCTTTCAGATAGTTTCTCGCAGGCCTTTTCTCAGTTGGGTGTTCAAGTCCAATTTCCAACATTTGGTGCAACCTCAATTTATCCGCCTCCGGACACGCCTTCCGATGGGGAGGAGGCAGATGATGCTACGTTGGATTAGGGGAGTTTTCCTTTCCTTCTCCTTTTCTTTTATTGTTTTATTCAATGAGGGCATTGTCTGTTTTAAGTTTGGGGGAGTTCTTTTAGGTTTTTGTTTAGCATGTTTATTGGTTTTGTGCATCATATCTGTTAGTATGTTGGCATATTAGTATCTTGCATGGTTTGGTTTGATTGTCTTAGGTGCATTTAGTTTGTTTGCATGAATCCAATTGATTAGTTGGTATGATTTTGATTTTGGCTCGGCCAATGATGAGATGGGTATTATTGTGTTAGCTTGGACAGTTTGAAAGTCATTTGGGATATAATAATTTTTGATCATAAGGGTAATTATGCTTGTCATAACTTGAGTTTTTGGATTGCACGAATAAATTGATTAGTTTGACTGCTAGGGTTCAAAGGGTTGCATAACTGATTTTTATATGAGAATTGGGTAAAACATTGATAGGTGAATTAACAAGGAAGGTTAAATTGGGTAAAAGCTGAGTTTGGGGGTTCTTTTAAGGCTAAAAAAAAATATTAATAAAAAAAAAAAAGAATAATAAATGCGTTGACTAGTTGGGTTCTGTGGCCTCTATCACTCGGGTAATTAGATCCTTAGGGGTGTCTTAACACCTAGTGCCCTAAAGCCGCCTGGTTTGGGAGTTACTGATTGAACGCTCGTTACATGGGTGATTTTGAAAAGCCTAAGAGAACTTGACATTGCACAGTTAAGCATAATTACGAGATGGAGCGTAAAACGCACTCGTAGTAAAATAAAGTAGGAATAAAACCTTGTTAGAACCTTCAAGCTCGGTATTTGCTTGATATTGGCTGGATTTGTTGTATTTTCTTGAATTGTAGTAAAAAGAAAGTATTCTTGTTATAGAGTTGGTTATGTAGCTTTATTTTGAAATTTGGTCAGTTAACTTGATTATTAAACACACACGCACAATTTGGGTGATGATAGGTGTATATTGCTTGATTGGTTGGGGTTATTAGTCTCTTTTGATTGGATTTACTGTTTCAAGCTGTTTATTGTTATCTCTGAGGCATACAGTTAACATTCATATTGGCTATTGGTTGGATTCGTAGGCATGCTAGTTCTTAGTGCATTCATGGCATTGTGTTGCATTATGTTAGTTATTGCATTACATTTTGTTGCTTGGAGACAAGTAATAGTTCAAGTTTGGGGGAATTTGATGAATAGGTTTGATACCTATGAATCGGATACCAATTTACGTGAATTATTGTTTATTTCCATGGTTTCCAGTTACTTTTCATGTATCTTGTGTGTTTTTGTAGGTTGTACGTGTTGGGATTGCATTGGGCGAGAATTGGACATTCGAGTGGATGAAGTTGCTGATGTAACTGATGTTGCAGGATTTCAGAGCAGCGCGGCCGCGCCCAAAATGAACTGGGTAGCAGCGCGGCCGCGCGTGATGCCAGAGTTAGAAAATTTGCTGCCAGAGTAGCGCGGTCGCGCGCCTTGTAAGCTTAATCCAGGCGCGGCCGCGCCGGTTCGAGCAAGGGCAAAGTTGTCTTTTTAGATGTTTTGATTGGTTTTGATTTAAACTTGGATTTGGAACTCTGTAATTAATTAGGGGTTTTATCAGATATTATAAGTAGGTGTTTTCTAGTTGGTAATTGATCTATCTATTATTAGAAAACCCTAGTTTGGAGCAATTAAAGAAGACTGGAAGCAAGTTGAGAACAAGGAAAAAGCAAGGAGGAACAGGACATAGATTGAAAGATTACTTACAGTGTTTCTTCTCTTTACTCTCTATTCTAAACTTTTTGATGTTATTAAACTTGTGGATGATGAATTCTAGTTTATTTATGAACTAAATTTCTGTTAAGGCTATAATGGATCTTAATGCGTAGTTTTGCATAGCATGCTCCTTTGAATATTATGATTAGTTAATTTTGGATTGTCTATTATGGTTCGTGCTGAATTACTTAATTATTTGGCCAATAATTACCGGGTTATCCTATATGAATTTGAAAGATGAAGTATAGAAGTAGAACTGACCATAATAGCATGTGATTGTGTTTTCTGCTGTCGATGGAATTCATGATTTGTGATTAGGATAGAGATATACCTATCACCGCATGTAATCAAAATAGGGAACTTGGGCTTTAAATCCTTTTTAATTGTAATTCACATAGAAATATAGTGAATTAGTTTTTTAGGATGATTAACGTGAATCTATCAATTGTGGATTTAAGTTAAGTTGTTTGTGAAACATTGAAAGATGATCATAAATAGTGATGGGTTTCTGGTTAACAATCTAGAATAATTAGCATAATCCAAAGGGGAGCATGTTAAGTTAAATAAAGCATTAAGTGAAGTTGTAGTCTTAAGTCTTTAAAAATCTGTTCTCAAATTAGTGTTAGTAATTTAATTTAGAATTAATTAGTTAAATTCAAGACCTCAGAAATTTAAAATCATTTGTTTACTAAAAACTGATTTGATTTAAACTTGGGATTTGTCATTGTAGAATCAATTCTTCTCCGTGGGACGATACTCTACTTTCACTTTATTACTTGTGGACTGCGTATACTTGCGTATTTTTGCTAGTATAGATTTTGGCAAACAAGGCCAACAGGTTATCATAAGTTCTCCCCTTTACAATTAGTTTTTGGTCAGGAACCAAATATTTCCCATCTAAGAATTTTCGGATGTGCTGTATATATTCCAATTCCTCCACCACAACGTACTAAGATGGGTCCTCAAAGGAGGTTGGGAATATATGTTGGATATGAATCTCCATCTATAATTAAATATTTAGAACCATTAACGGGGGATTTATTTACAGCTAGATTCGCTGATTGTCATTTTGATGAATCAGTCTTCCCAACATTAGGGGGAGAAAATAAACAGCTGGAAAAAGAGATAAGTTGGAATGAATTATCATTGTCTCATTTTGATCCTCGAACAAAACAATGCGAACTAGAAGTTCAAAAGATAATTCATTTACAAAGTTTAGCAAATCAATTGCCAGATGCATTTACTGACCCAAGGAGTGTAACAAAGTCACATATACCAGTTGTTAATGCTCCGATTAAAATTGATGTCCCAGAAGGACAACCTTTTGTTGCCAATGCATCTAAAGCACGCCTGAAGCGTGGTATACCAGTCGGTTCCAAAGATAAGAATCCTCGAAAAAGAAAAGGAGTAAAGATTCAAGATGGCCAGGTCGAGGAAATGGTAACTCCAGAAGAGTCTACAGAAGAACCCCTTGACATGACTAATAGTCAGGTACCTGAAATTAGTGAAAATGAAGAGATCTCGATAAATTATGTCATGTCAAGAAAAATATGGAATCGACATGAAATCGACGTCGATGATGTTTTTGCATACAATGTAGCGCTAGATATTATGAATGATGATAAGGATCTTGAACCAAGGTCTATTGAGGAATGCAGACATAGACATGATTGGTTAAAATGGAAAGACGCAATTGAGGCAGAATTGAAATCTCTTGAAAAGAGAAATGTTTTTGGACCAGTAGTCCGTACACCTGATGGTGTAAAACCAGTAGGGTACAAATGGGTTTTTGTGCGAAAACGAAATGAAAAAGGTGAAATTGTGAGACATAAAGCACGTCTAGTTGCACAAGGATTTTCGCAAAGACCTGGTATTGATTATGAAGAGACATACTCTCCAGTGGTGGATGTGACTACTTTTCGATTTCTAATCAGTCTGGCAATAAAAGATGGACTTGACTTGCGTCTAATGGATGTCGTTACAGCATATTTGTATGGCCCACTTGATAATGACATTTATATGAAACTCCCAGAAGGATTTAAACTGCTAGAAGCATATAATTCCGGTTCTCGAGAACATTACTCAATCAAATTAAACAGATCTCTATACGGATTAAAACAATCCGGTCGCATGTGGTATAATCGTCTTAGTGAATATTTGTTAAATGAGGGCTATAAGAATGATCCCGTTAGCCCATGCATTTTTATAAAGAGATCAGGATTTGAGTTCATTATTATTGCGGTATATGTTGATGATCTAAATATCATTGGAACTCCTGGTGAGATTTCAAAGGCAGTAGAGTACTTGAAGAGAGAATTTGAGATGAAAGATCTTGGAAAAACAAAATTTTGTCTTGGGTGACAGATAGAACATTTAAAGGACGGGATTCTTGTGCATCAAACAACTTATATAGAGAAGGTGCTAAAACGATTTTATATGGACAAAGCACATCCGTTGAGCACCCCAATGGTCGTGAGGTCACTTGATGTAAATAAAGATCCTTTCCGACCTCGGGAACATGATGAGGAGATTCTTGGTCCTGAAGTACCATACTTAAGTGCAATCAGAGCACTAATGTATCTCGCTAGTCATACACGACCTGATATATCATTCTCTGTCAACTTATTAGCGAGATATAGTTCTTGTCCAACCCGAAGGCATTGGAATGAGGTTAAACATGTACTTTGTTACCTACAAGGTACAAAAGATATGGGTTTGTTTTTCCCTAACCTACCCAAAACAGATTTGATTGGTTTTACAGATGCAGGGTACCTATCTGATCCTCATAATGCTCGATCGCAAACTGGATATGTATTCACATGTGGTGGAACCGCCATTTCATGGCGTTCGATGAAACAAACTATAGTAGCCACATCTTCTAATCATGCTGAAATTTTGGCAATCCATGAGGCTAGTCGTGAATATGTATGGTTAAGGTCTGTAATTCAACACATACGAGGAGCTTGTGGTTTATCTTCAAGAAAAGAGGCACCAACGGTCTTATATGAGGATAATACAGCATGCATCGCCCAACTCAAGGAAGGATATATCAAATGTGATAGAACAAAACATATTTCACCGAAGTTCTTTTTCACACATTACCTTCAAAAGAATGGTGATATAAATGTTCAACAAATACGTTCAAGTGAAAATTTGGCAGATTTATTAACAAAGGCGCTTCCTACCACTACATTTGAGAAGTTAGTCCACAACATTGGATTGCGTCAACTCCGAGATCTCAAGTGATATAATCATGAGGGGTGAGCATCTCATATGTATTTTGGAGAATATTGTACTATTTTTCCTTCACTAGGTTTTTGTCCCACAGGGTTTTTCCTAGTAAGGTTTTAACGAGGCATATTCTTCAGTAATGGACATCCAAGGGGGAGTGTTATGAATAGTTATAAATATGGATGTCCATACATCCCCCATACTCTACATATTGGTACATGAATGAGGAATTATTCATTCTCCTCCTTATTTAAGTTTGTATTCCCTTTAATCTTCCATCTTCCATTCATGTATTTGTGAGGCCTATAAATAGAGGCTCACCATCCATGTATTGGACACACTTGAAGAATATAAGAAAATCTCTCTTCTTACTCTCTATCCTTGTGTTCTCTCTAATTTTATAATAAATTAGAATTTATCGGTAGAAACGAATCAATCTTGATAATCCTTTGCAACTCCAGCGGCAATTAAATCAACGCTTTATTGATGCAAAAAAAAAACCCCTTCGCAAGTTATTTCTGTTAATTCGATTGAAGTGAATGACTCTTTAACTAATTGAGAGTATTAAGAGTATAAATTTTTTTTACGGGGTCTATACGAATTCACTCGAGTCATTAATAAGAAAATTTTGGATAATGAATTGATTATTGTACTCATGAATCAATAGATAAACCGTTGATATTGTCAAAATTCCTTGATAACAATATTTTTTCTGATAATATTCATCGTCTAATTTTATTTACAATTTAATTGATCAATAGAAACCGAGAAAAGAAAAAAAAAATCACATCAATGAGTTCCATTTTGTAGACTCTTTAGATGTGCAAGTGCCTGACTGCCTGGACACTGAAGCTGCTTTCTTTTGATTAAAAGGGAAGGCCATGTAAAATAAATAAAATAATATGGCTTCCCTTATTAAACTTTCATTTAAAATTCTATTCTTCAATAATTAATTCTCTATTTATAATATGGCTTCCCTTATTAAACTTTCATTTAAAATTCTATTCTTCAATAATTAATCATTTAGAGGACATACCAAGCCATCACAAGAATATTATATTGGTACAATACTACAATATACTATGCAGAAAGAGCCCTACCCTCCCAGGCTCCCACTGTAGTTGATACACAATAATTTTAAAATTTTAGCTGTCCTATAATATATTTTCAAAAAAATTAAATAGAAGCATGGTATATTTTGTTAGTTTTTATTATTTATGATTTTAATGATGAAAATATGATGGATTAATTTGATGGTATTTGGGCTAATCCAGTAATAGGTTTATTGAATATTGTATGGTTAGCATGTTAGCCCAACGTTGATATTAGCCCACTTGATATAGTTCATGAAATATTTCTAGTATATCATTATTGTTGCTGGGTTATATTTTTAGTATATTTTGTCAAATCAGATTCTAAATTGGAAAGGAGTATGTTTAGTTGAGAGAGTTATTTGAATTAGAGTATATTAAGGTAACTGGAATATGTTTAGAGTATGGACTCTAACCATCTTATCTTGGAATATCTCTTGCTCCTTAATTTTAGCTTGTTTTCTAATCATATCTTTGATTTGCTGGTTGAGATATATATTATAGCCGTTAGCTATAACAGATTGTTGTTGTTACCGTCCTTTGTTGAGTCATTCATGCAAAACTGATTGGACTAGCCGTTGCTCACTATTCTATATATTCATCCTGCTCGACAAAAGAAGTATCACGACACTAGAAGCTGAAATTCATCATTGACAACATCCTGAAAGCTTTTTAATTCTAGTTACTGTTTGTAATCTCTTGATTTTGTTTAACTGGAAAGTCTGTGTAATCTCTTATTCACATCTCTTAAATTAAAAACAAGTCTAGATTGGCTTGGGTAGTCTTGTAATAGTTAATCTGTACAAAGGAAGCCTCAAGATCTCAGTGATGAGAGAAGTTGCAGTGGTGCAAAAGTTGTAGAGGTGCAAGGAGAACAGAGGTGTCCAAGTCAGAATTGAGCTTCTTTGTATAAGGAGTTTTCTGTAATCATTTGAGTTAAAATTTTAATACAAAGAGTCTCCAATACCGATTAGTATTGGACGTGTATTAGGCCATTAGTTAGAGCTTAAGGGCCGAACCACGTAAAAAATCTTGGTGTGATTTATCTTTATTATCTTGCTTAGTCTGCTCATTTATATTCTGCACTTTTTGTTCGTCTCTGAGAAATATACTAATCCAGACAGGGTAATCTGTCTGATTGTATCTAAAATTAACCTAAAGCAGATAGCCTTACCTGTCTGATTCCTATCTATTGCAGAAAATTTAAAATTTGACATTGTTGTTCACTTCTAACTTAGACACTTATTCACCCCTCTAGGTGTGCACATATACGAAATTACATATTTAATTATTAAGTACACAATGATTATAAAATTTTAACTTTGTCCTACAATTTATTTTCAAAAAATTTAAATAGAAGCGTAGTATATTTAATTATTTTCATAATAGTTTTAAAATTTTAAGCTCTCGTTGAAATCTTCTGGACTTATCATTGACCCTCGACCTCTATAATAATAGAAATGAGTCATATATACCAGTGTACCAGGTGGACATAAGTACAATTTCAAGTTAAATACGAAAACCATGGATTTGAAAAAAATAAATAAGTAAGAAAATATTAGCTATTCAAATTAATTGATTACAGGTGAATCAATTTTATGTTCGAACAATTACCAAATGCGGTGCATAAACGTTCATAAACATAATGTTACAAGATCAATAAGTGTTATTTAAAAAGTCAAGTATAGTTAAATATATTTATTCCGACAAATATTAATTTTGCTCTGGCTATATTACCAACCTAACTAATGAGTATAATTTTTTTGCTTAATATTTGATAATGAAAAATTAGAAAAGAAATTTAAATCTTACGCCTAATAATGTACTAGGTGAAAAGTTTGGGCACATTATAAGTAGCATTATTGTCACTTTCCCTATTGAGACGACAAGGTTAAATTACATTAGAAAATATGTGAATAAATTAGCTTACTCATATCATGAAACAATTTCTTTACAAATATAATTTTAATTTTGGAATGGAGAGAATACTATTCTTTCTTTCCCTTTCATTTCTTTTCTTTCAAATCTATATGGTTTATCCTTTTTTTTCCTTGCCTCTCAACTGAGAAACCAAATGCAACCGGTTAAACAAACTAATAAAGACAATATATATAGGGCTATATGTAGTTACATAGTCGTGTAGTTACACAGTAGGCTATAGCGACGGTTTGTCTGTTGCAATAGATATTTTGTCTATAGCGACGGACAACCCGTCGCTATAGTCGTGAAAAACCGTCGCTATAATTTATTGTACACTACACAACTGTGTGTGTGTGTGTATATATATATATATATATATATATATATATATATATATGTATGTATATATGTATGTATAATAGAACTAGATGCATACATCACATGCTCCACAAACTTTAGTTTATTATATGAGTCCTTTTACACGGACCGACCAATTTGACAAGAAAATTGGACCAGTCCATGTAAATGTCTATGTTCCCTTGGTTTTTTTTTTGGGTATTTATTTCAAACATATTTATATTATGGATTTAAAAATAAATGAAAAAATCCAAAAAAATGTGGTGCAATTTGGATATATATCAAAAAAAATGGTTGTATATCCAAATTACACCACATTTTTTTGAATTTTTTTGTTTTTTTTTAAATCCATAATATAAATATGTTTAGAATAAATACCAAAAAAAAAAAAAAACAAGGGACCGGCTATACTTATTCTTATTATATATATGAAATTGAATGTAACTTCCCATAATAAACTATACTGTAATCAATAAGTATACACGGACCGGCTTTTTGGACCGGAATATTGGACATTTTGTTTTTTTTTTTTGTATTTATTCCAAACATATTTATACTATGGATTTTTTAAAAAAAACAAAAAACTCCAAAAAAATTAAGTGTAATTTGGATATATATTAAAAAAAAAGGTGTATGGGCCCATATAATTATTTGTTTGATATATATTACACTTAATTTTTTTTGGATTTTTTTATTTTTTTTAATTCATAGTATAAATATGTTTGAAAAAAATACAAAAAAGAAAAAAAAAGCAAGCTAACTGCAAAATCCAAAAAGCCGGTCCGCGCATAACTACTCGTAATCAATGTATAGAACTTCAATGGATACTTAAGCATATGGACAAGTAAAATTCTCATTAATTAACAAAAGATCTATTGTATGTATTGTCATGAAGAGTGTGGAATTGTGTTGTCGGTGCAATGCTATACAGTTGGTAAAGTCAACTCACTGCGTTCCAAATTAAAAATTGACTGTGTCACCATATAAAATAATACATGTGACACTGCTGATGGCATTTATAAAATTGCAATTTAATTTTCAAGTGAAAAAAAAATCTACAAAAGTTTATGTTATATAAAATAATGTGTAAAAAATTTGAAACCTCGTCTTAATATATCCGTGTCAAGATTTAATGAACTTGATTTTGAAGAAAGTACAACAGAGGTGACTATAAAATTATAAAATACGTAATAGTTAATTCATCTTGTACTGTTAGTTCATTCATAAATTCAATATAAGACGTGATTTAAAACAAAAAAAATTATCATACATAAAATTATGGTGCACATGAGAGTTTGTGTACGCACTATTATAGTGTATATGGAAGTTTTCATACGTACCATTATTGCATATAAAGGTGTTTCTCTTTTTTCTTTTTATTTTAAAATAAATTAAATCGTGTCCATTAATCTTATCATAAACAACATAAGATGATCAGCTACAGGCACTCTCCACACACACACACACATTTGGTGCATGGTTGTGGAGTCCAAACAAGTTTGTTTTGGTACGGAGCGAGACATTTCAACGTCTATTGCTGATCATAACGTTTGTGGGATGCATGATATATGGAGTTCGTATGACTATGATATCAATATTTTTCTTTTTTCTTTTAAAATTCTGCACCACCCACATTCGAATATGTGTGCATCTTTGAAAATAATTAACAAAGTTTCCACTAGGTATTATTAAAAAAAAAAAATTAGTGTTGGTAACCATCAGACAAGAAGAGTTGTTGGAGAATTGTCATAGATGAGATATAATTAATTGATATTATCAGCACTGCCTATATATATATATATACACACACACAAGATTGTTTGACCTTATTGTGAAGAAATAAGTTTTTTGAGAAATGAATCTTTACTATCTTGGTAAGTCAATGTTAGGTAGCTACACTAGAAGTGCTAATTAATGCTAACCATATGGAAACTTCGACCTAAGCATGTGAAGAAAGTTTTAATTACTCTATCTATTTCATCAAAAGAGTTTCACTAATAAATTTTATAAAGATATTTTTTTATGTGTTTATTTATAAATTTATTATATGTTTGTTTTAGTTATGATGACATGATAAGAGAATTATAATGATAAACTTGATGACATGTCATTGTATGCTACAATCAAAAGAAATGGGACTCATTTTAATTTATTTATAACAAATGGGGCTCTTTAATTTTAAGGAGAGGAAGGAGTAATATGAGACGTTTGAAATTTAATTTTTTATATAACAGTTGATGTTTTTCAGAATAAAAATAATATTATCAAAATAATAAGTATTGCTCGAAGTGTTAGGTATCGCTAGAACTATTACAAAACTGTCGTTAGTTGTATATTTGCTCTACAACATCATTTCAATATTAACCGATTTTTTATAAATTACAAGATTATATTAATATTACAGATTTATTATAAAATAATATGGTCTTATTAAGGGCAGTATTTATATTCATAAAATTTTGTTATGGAAATTTGATAATAAATTAGGTGTAATGTGTTCAATATATTTTATCTTTCTCTTAATTTTTTAGTCGCACAACCAAATAACTGTGCGGATCACGCTTGTTAACGTCAAGATTCGTTCATGCGCCTAATCACTAAATTGCGCGTTCAATTCTACACAGAAACGAAACCACACTCAGAGAGCTAACGGCCTGGGCCGCGCGGGAGATAGTTCCGGTATGAGAATAAATATATGCTGAATAAGGTTTAGCAATTGCGGCTTAATGCTTTAGTGTTGAAAAGATTTATTACCTGTGAATTAGGGTTCAACCTTGTATTTATAGTGATAACACCACCAATTTCAAGTTCGTCCCTGTATGGAAATAAAACTCCTCATTAGGTTATATACCTTAATGGGATTAAACTGAATCTCTTTAAAGAAAGAAAGACGAATTATATCCTTACACTTTCCTTAGAAATTGAAAATTAAATACAATTAGGATTTCTTAATATTCTCTCACTGCCCAAACAGATTTCTACGTGGGAACATTCTTCCACGTGAACTATGGTCCACTGTATCCACCGGGCCCAAATAAAGACACCCCAACATTGCCCCACAGTCTTTCATTACAACGGGACATTTAATGGAAGAGTACATCATTAAAAGCCCAATAATTAAACGTGAAAACACAAGGCCCAAAATCAGATACTTTGGTAATGTATCCAGCACGCATTGCCAGGCCCCACCATTACTACTCAATCCACTTATTACGCCATTTTTGAGAAATTGCGTGAAGCCCAAAGGTCAAACAATTCAAAACCACCTCTCCCCAAAAACAACCGCTACACTTCAGATCTGATCTCAAAACTATTCGTGCTCTCTCTGCAACTTCTTCCTACCTGTAACCCCTACTTTTTCCAGCGAAAACCCCTTTCCGATCATCCTGTTCTATTATCCACCAATGGCTGTCACAAACACCCCCACTACTATTGTTCCAACCACATCAGGATCCACCACCTCTTCCATCCCAACCTTAATCGTGGTGACCCCTGCCACCAACATCGTTATCTCTACTGAAGCTACCACCGTCACCACTACCATCACCTCAACCCCCCGACCATCAGGCCCATCCAAGGCTGAAATCGACAACCTAAAGATGCTAAAAGAATATTCCAACGAAGAGTCCTTCGCCCATATCAATACTACCTCCACCATCGCCCCCAAGACCTCACCGGAATACGAGAACAATATCGTATCCCAACCACCTACGAAATCCAAGCCTCCCTCTATATCGAACGAATGTACTACCGTCCTCACGGGTGGACCGTCATCTCCTTCAGTGCCCTTAAATACCGGGTTCACCTACCTCTCCACGCCTTTCTCCTCACCCTTATAGGGTATTAGAGTCGGCTTCGTCCAACTGGTGCCAAACTCCTATATCCACATCATCTCCTTCATCGCTTTCTGTCACGAGCTCGGCATTCCTCCCACCATTGACTTTTGAATACTTGGAAATTTCAGAACCTCCAAATATACCGATCGCCGAAAGAACTCGTATCTGACGCTGCCAACTTGGATAAGGCATCAGCAATAGTATTATTGGACCGATCCACCCTTTGAAAAGTATACGAACTAAAATAATACAACTGATCTTTGACCTCGGTCAGATACTTGGTCATCCTTGTCCCCCGGGCCTCATACTCCCCTGATATCTTCTTAACTACCAATTGCGAGTCACTGAAGATGATTAGCCTTTGCACCTCCAAACTCTTCGCCAACCGTAGTCCAACCAAAATTGTTTCATACTCAGCCTCATTATTGGTCGCCTTAAAACTAAAGCGGATGGCCTGCTGCACCCTGAAACCCTCTAGACTTGTCAGAATCACCCCTGCGCTGCTGGCATTCGAAGTCAATGACCCATCCATATACAGCATCTATAAAGTTTGAACCTGTTGAACCTCCGAGATCAACCCTACTACCACTTCTACCTGATTGACGGGGTTGGGTTCAAAGAAAGAACATTCTACCACAAAGTCGGCCAAGGCCTGACCCTTAATTAATGTCCAAGGGTGGCACTCTAGCGCAAATTGCGTCAGCTCCATAGCCCAAGCTTCAAGTCGTCTTGATAAGTCTGGCTTATTCAATATCTTTTTCAGAGGTTGATCCGTGTACACAACTATCAATCTTCCCTAAAAATAGTGGCAAAGTTTTCGACTGACTATTATCAAAGCATAAGCAGATTTCTCCAGATTCGGATATCGGGTCTTCGCATCCTGAAAGGCATGATTAACATAGTAGACCGGAAACTGCTTTCCTCCCATATCTCGAACCAACACATCTCCGACCGCTAACGAATTTGTTGCCAAGTAAAAATATAAGTAGGGTGTTCATCGGTAAATTACAGTACCGAACTAGACCAGACTAGTTACTGAATACACTCGAAACTGGTTACCGATACCGATACCGGTTGGACTGGTATACCGGACCGACTACACCGATCCGGTACTAGTTTTTACCTACTTTTTTAGCGGTTGTGGTATTATATATATTTTCCATTTAAACCCACTAAATTAAATTTCTAATACTGCATAAATTTTTAGCAAGATGAGATGGTAGTATACTAGTGTTAATTCTATTACAACATTACCCAAGTTGTAATCAAACAACAAAACTAGCAGTAACAAGCCAGCAACAAATTACAAGTAGCTATTAGTCTATTACAAATTAAAGATTAACATGAAACTTGAAAGATTGACAATAGCAGCAGCCAGCAGACCAGTAGCAGCCTGACACGGTAGCAAACTAGCATGAGCCCAACACAGTAGCAAACTAGCAGCAGCCTAGAAGTAGCAGAGTCACAGACTCACAGCAGTAGCCCAGTAGCAGAAACAGCAGCAAGCCAGCAACAGAACACAGAGAACCTAAAAGAAGAGAAAACAGAATAAGTAGAGAGAAAATAAATAAACAATAATGTACAGAAGCTTGAGAGCAATTTACGACATTACTTTTAACTGGAGATTAAAAGTAGATAAATATGGCAAGGACATTAAAGATGGCACAAGATGAAACCAATATAATTTGTATTTTACCATTAAATACTATTAAGCTAAAGACCCAATGTGGACTGGAAAACATTGTATTATGGTTCATCCGCTGAACCATCTCTTTTAGACTAGTACGAAATGAATCATTTATAAAAAAATAAACAATAACGTATAAAAGGCTAACACTTCCCAGCATTCAAATATCTAATTACACTAAACACAAGAACCATAGAGATGAAAAGTAGATATGAATGCATTCTTTCCGTTATAAAGAAAGGGCGAAAAGTGATGCAAAAGAAGATCCTAGGAAAATAATAATAAATTAGCATGACACAACAAATGAATAACAATTGTACACCTAAAAAGAACTAAAACATATTTTAAGAACAAATGGAGATGGGGGTGAATAAGAGCAATTCATAAGAGAAGTAGTAGTTATCTTTAATAAGAGCAATGATAGAAGAGTATTGCAGGTTTTACCTAATAATAAAACATATTTCAGGAAGAATAGTTTTAAATAAATTATAAGCTTAATTCAAATACTTTGCAGGAAAAAGGAATATGGTAAGATGAACCTACATACCCAATTCATATCTCTATTAAATTCCGCCATCCATATCCAAAACTTCCGCAAATTCTAAGAAGATCAAAACAAAATAAAACTAATTAAAAAATCATTAACATATAAACATTATAAATGAAAACTATATAATTTAAAATTAAGGATTACCTTTCTCAATTGTTTCAAGCAAGGTTTTAAACACTGGACCGGCCCAATGGTCGGACCGATAAAAACTGAAATCGATCCGCCTTTTGGTCTGGTTTGGCCCAGAAAATCGATTTTGGTCAAAACCCAGATTGACCCGTTGACCACCGGTTCCAACCGGTAAACCCAGTTAATTGACCCGGTTGACCCGATTTTTAATTTTTTTTAAGTTTTTTTTTGCCAAAATAAATTTTAATATTAAAATTAATCACTTTTATTAATATTGTAACTCATCTTTATTATGTTTTAGTTCATAAAAAATGAGATTTTTAAATTTTTTATTAATTACTAATAATATATATTTTTATATATTAATGACGTCATCGGTTCAATAACGGTCCGACCATTGGTTGGACCAGTAACCCACCTACCCAGTATCCTTTCTGGTTCGATGACCGGTCCGGGTTTAAGAACACTGGTTTCAAGTGAATCTAAATTCTCCTCTACGGACATAAGTTGTTTGCTTGAGTGAAACTAATCTTGAGCACAAATAAGTGCTTGTACCATTCTTGGAGTTAAAGAATTCCTAAATGGATCAAGTACAGGACCACCGGTGCTAAATGTCGACTCGGAAGCAACGGCTGACATAGGAACCGCCAATACATCCCTAGCCATTTGATTGAGAATGGGAAATCTAGGAGAATTATTTTTCCACTAACCCAAAATATTATATTTTGAAGCCGCTTGATTAACATGCTCACTTAAATACTTATCTAATTCGGTATTATCCCCTCCTTGAATATCCGTAATGTGTTCTACAAATTTTTTCATCCTCCTCCTCCTTGTCCTTTCTTGACCATGCACATCAAAACTTTCACTAGACACATTGGATTGTGCACTTTGGGATGCATATTTGAGACTGTAACATCTAAACAATTCCTCAATGGCATCACGCACTGATTTTATCATTTTATTTGCCATTTCAATCCCACTCTCATACATTGAATTAAAAATAAATTCCACAAATACAAATTTATGTCTAGGATCTAGAACAACCGCAATGTACAACAATTTATTCATCTTCTCAACATTTCCCCAATATATATCTAATTTTTCTCTCATCCTCAACCCTATTTCTCTCATGCCAATGTCACTCCCATATAACAAATCATTCAAAGCATCATCAAGATGAAGAAATTCATGAAAAAAAGAATTTAATGTCACATAAGATGTACCCGAAACCTTCACCGTAATGTCGAAGAACCACTTCAAGAAAACCACCAATTGTCTCACAACTCCCCAATCTTCTATGGTAGGCCACCCATCACCCGATTCCATTTTTAATTTGAATAAAGGGTCTTTGCTTGCAAGCCTATTAAAAGCACGTTCGAAGTCTATGGCCACATTCAACATAAAATAAGTGGAGTTCTATCTAGTGGACACATCTAGGATCAACGAAGTATTTTTTTTCAATTTTCTCAATTTCAATACATTATTTGAATTTTTTTTAATCCTAGAAAGAGATTGTCGCACCCACCTAACCAAAGATCGAACACGAGATATCAAAGGACTCGCATCTTTCAACCCATCACATACAACCAAATTAACAATATGAGTAACACACATCACATGGAGAAATTTACTATTACAAATGCTATGACCCCAAACTTTCAATTGAGTTTTCAAATAGGAAATTTCAACATCATTGGAACTAGTATTATCAATTGTGATTGTGAAAATTTTATCAATGCCCCATTCCCTCAAACAATTTTCAACCAACATACCTATGTTTTCCCCTTTATGACTAGTAATTGGGACAAAGTTAATAATTTTTTTTTGCAAATTCCACTTATCATCAACATAATGAGCAGTCAACACCATGTAATTAATTCGTTGTATGGAAGTCCATGTATCGGTAGTAAGACAAACCCTTTGAGATGTATTTTTGAAGTAAGCTTTCAATTTCAATTTTTCCTCTAAAAAGCGCTTCAAACAATCTCTAGTTATGGTGGTACATGAAGGCACATTAAATTTTGGACATGCAACCGACATTAAGTATTTAAAGCCTACATTCTCCACATGGCTAAAAGAAAGTTCATCTACAATTATCATAAACGAAATTGCCCTCTTAATTAACTCTTGATCAAATTTCCATAAACAAACACTATTGGTTGATTCCCCTTCCAACTCTTGACCCCCTTCATTAATACTTGATGGAGGTGAAACTTTTAATAGTGATTGTTTTCTTTCCTTTAATTGAATATTAGGAGGGTACAATTTACATCTTGCATTATGATTTTTTAAACCACTTGTCTCATTCTTTCCCGAGTAGGCTTTTAAAATTTGACCACAATTTTTGCACTTTGCCTTTATTTCATCATTTTGCTTAAATCTTATGTAATGTTCCCATATAGTAGCACGAGTCTTATTGATTATTTGCTCAATCTCTTCAACTTCATTTTGATTTTGCGTTTCGCAGTTCTCGCCTCCTTCATTGTCTCCTCCATTATTTGGGACTTGGATTTGATTTGCATTAGATGACATATTTTCCATCAAACTGTACATAAAAACACAAACAAATTATTTTAGATACTAAATGAATCAAAAACTAAATTATTTGAATAATTAAATGTATAACGATAACCTCATAAAATTAAGGCAATAATGATTAATAATTTCTAAAAAGTTCAACTAATTATACTCAACTATTATTTTTTCTCC
The DNA here is from genome assembly GCA_034770075.1 of Aralia elata. Classification (NCBI taxonomy): domain Eukaryota; kingdom Viridiplantae; phylum Streptophyta; class Magnoliopsida; order Apiales; family Araliaceae; genus Aralia; species Aralia elata. The sequence goes on from CM068380.1 coordinate 11,091,121, forward strand.
TTTTGTGGAACAATTTGGATAATGAATACATACAAGAAATGCAACTTTCCTGCATTAGTGCATTAATTATACTCAACTATCATGAAAATGAAAAACTAATAGTATATCACTTAAACAATTTAATAGTATATCACTAGCTAATAATATAGAGAATAATCCACAATCGCTAAATAAGAATACAGAAAAGAAAAATAAAAAATTCCACAATCCATATATGCAAATACAATAGCTGGTTCTTAGTTATTACTATAAGCTGATCATCAAACTCAAAAGGTCAAAACAATATGATGAACACAGCAATTTGTACATTCCCATTCCATATTCACACTATATAAATTTATAATTGTCGGTGCATGCAATACAACAATACACATCCCACAGAAATGGACGAGCTTCAAAAGAATAATACACCCATATACAGTAGGCGTAAACACCCACCATATACACCCAAAATCATATACTGTAAACACCCATACCATATATATTATTCATATATAGACAAACCACCGGCAAAAAAAATTTGCTTAAAAACCCTAAACAGTAAACACCCATATAGACAAATCGACATATCACATAAGTAGAGAAATCTATTAACTAAATCTCAAAATAAACTTAGAGAATACCACCACCAAATCACCAATTAGAAAAATTACCTAAGAAAAATCTAGAATCTGGAGTCTGGACTTTGGAGTTGGAGTTGAAGACGAGAACTGAACTATTGAAGAACTGAAGAGAAGATGAATCGGTGGCAGCCTGGTCGGTGGGAAAGGGGATCGGAGGTTTGGTTCGAAGAATTCGAGAAGAGATGGAGAGAAACTGAGGTCTGATAAGTGAGAAGTGAGAACTGAGAAAGACTAAAAGGGGCAGAGCACGAGTTCGGACTTTAGAGTACTTGTATATTTGGGAATAAAATTAATAAAGTTAAATGTAACCGGTATAACTGGTTTGGTCCGGTTTATACCAAACATGCCAAACCCCTACCCGATCCTGGTACCGACTATCCGATATAATCAATTTTTTGTACCGTTACAGAACCGATATCCATCTGTCCTGAACCGGCTGGTTCGGTTTGGCCAAAAATAAAAAATACCTAATTTTTTGCACACCCCTAGATATAAGGGTTCCGAAGGGACCGGCTTCATTAAAAGAGGTGCTAAAGATAAGTATTTTTTGAATCCTTGAAAAGCGTTCTCACACTCCGAAGTCCATTGAAACGTCTTCTCATTCTTCACCCCCTTTAGCGTATCAAAGAACGACAAACACCTTTCTGCCGATTTAGACATAAGCCTCCTCAACGCCACAATTCGACCTGTTAACCGCTGCACATCCTTGAACGTTTGAGGAGACTTCATGTTTAGAATAACCCTTGATCTTCTCCGGGTTCGCCTCAATACCCCTTTTGCTCACCAGATACCCAAGAAACTTTCCTGAACCGAGGTCGAAAGTGCACTTCTTCAGGTTTAACGGATAGGCTTCAGATCATACAAATGCTCTCAAACGGATAGGCTCTTAACGATTATATCTTCCACATATACTTCCATGTTTCGGCCCAATTGCTTTCGGAACACGTAGTTCATCATTCTCTGGTAAGTCGTCCTAGTGTTCAACAATCCAAAGGTCATCTTCTTATAAGCATAGATCGCCTGGTGCGTTATAAAAGTCATTTTCGGGATATCCTCCTTGTGCATCGAAATCTGATTGTACCCCGAAAAGGTATAAAGCTCAGCAAAACATACCCCGATGTAGCATCAATCAATTGGTCGATATGCAGGAGCGGATAGAAATCCTTCAGACACGCCTTGTTTAAGTCTGTGTAGTCAATACATATCATCCACTTCCCATTCTGTTTCTAAACCAGCACTTGGCCAACCATTCGGGGTAGTCAATCTCAAATATGAAGTCTGCCGCTAGCAACTTGGCCACTTCATCATCAATAATCTTTTGCCGCTCCGGGATAAAGATTCTCCTCTTCTGCTGGACTGGTTTCCTGGCAGGGTTTACATTTAGTCTATGCACGACAACGTTTTCATCAATCCCAAGCATGTCATTGGGCTCCCAGGTGAAGATGTCTGCGTATATCCGAAATAACTCAAAACTTGAAGACCCGATCTAATCTTTATTATCTTATCCTTCTTTCTCGGGATCAACTCAATGTCCTCAGTCTCTTCGGCTGGCAGGGTGAGGGGTTCTGTGCTTCCTTTGGCAAACGGTTCCACCTTGATCGCCATCGTCTACCTTTGCTTACACCTCCCGACCCCCGAAGAGATCAGTGAATTCCTGTAGCACCTCCGAACCATATCCATATCTCCCTTAACTTCGTCAACCTTGTTCGACGTAGGGACTTCAATTTGAAATGAGCAATCGAGGTCACCGCCTGCAGAGCCATCAATGTCGGCCGTCCCAGAATTGCGTTATAAGCTGAGTCCACATGCACCGCAAAAAACTTGACATTGACTTCCACCTGTTGAGGAGCTGACACAAAGATGACTGGCAACTCAATAGTTCTTTTTACCCGAATCGGATCGTTGTTGAAGTTGTACAGCGGAGGCTCTTGCCCTATCAAGCCTTTGGTAAGCATGGGCATATAATATGTCGACAGAAGAGTCATTGTCGATCATGATCCGCCTCATGTCCATCGATCCAACCTGGGCAGTAATAGCTAAAGCTCCTTCATGTGACTCGATAGGTTCTAATGGGTAATCATCATTGGTGAACGATATTACTGTACTGGGGTATAGTCGTTCCCTCCTGGCAGGTTGCTCAGACACTATTAGAACCGAATCCAACACCCTACGCCTCTTCTTTCCAGTCACTTTCCTGACTAATCCTCTTGTTATCACGTCTAACACCCGTCGAACTGTCGGTGCCAGTTCGGATTGTGGCTTAGGGTTCTGCTCGCTGTTGCTATTATTCGTTGTCCTTTCCGAAACTTCCCAATTTGCAACAAATTGGACCAATTCCCTGCTCTGAATGTTCTCTTTAATTAAGTTTTTCAGGTTCCTACAAACCTCGATGGAGTGTCCGGTAGTTTGATAGTAATCGCAGTATCTATTCTGATTCCCGCGATCCCGATGGGTATTTTTCGGGCAAGGTTCAAAGTATGGCTTGTCTCTCATATGCTCCAATATTGTTGCCCAATCTGTATTAAGGTAGGTGTACACCTTGTTAACTCTTTGGTTTGGGAAAGGCGAACGTCCTCCTCCCGAACCCCCATTAAAATTCTTCTTTGGTTGATCGTCCGTTTTGTTATTATTGTCTGACCTGAGATAGTTATTCCTATCTCGATCTTTCGGTTTCTCCGTCGCGTTCGGCTTCAGACTACCCATGGCTTCCTCAATCGCAATAAGTTTTTCGGCTCTGTCATAAGCTTCAGCTAAGTTCTTCGGGGCATCGAACATCATGTCCTTTACCAGCTTCTTAGATTTCACTACATCCCAGGCCTGTGGTAAAGTATTCGAGGGCCTGCGGACCGTTCAAGTCCAGCACTATGCCAACCGCCTCTCAGAACTGTTTCATGTACTGGCCCAACGTCTCGTTTGAGTATTGCCTTATCTACATCAAAGAAGCTGTCGACTTTCCCTTCCTTTTATTACTCCCGAATCGACTGTGAAACTTGTCGCAGAGCTCCTTCCACGACGAAATTGAGTTCGGGGCTAAAGAAGTCATCCATTATCGAGCCTCCTTCCTCAAAGTTGTGATAAACGTCTGACACTTGGCGGTGTCAGAGTAGTCATAATACTTCATCAGCCGGTCATACGCCTGGCTGTGATCATATGGGTCTCCTGTTCCGTCATAATTCTCCACGTGTGGAACCTATTTGTTGGGATAGGCATGAACCCGATCAATCTCCGGGGAGAACGATGAAGTCGAATCAATCGGAGTCTCCGGGCTCTACAACCCTCTGGGCTCTGCAACTGTGACGCCCCCAAAATAGGTTCACACAACCCATTTTGAGTCGCCAATAACATTCTACAAAAATACAAATATAAATACGAATTTCCCATTTACAACTAATAAGTGTTGTGCAAAATACGACAACACAATACAAATACATCCTAAATTCTCAATACATTTATTTCCACACTAATAGTAATGTATTGAGATACTTCTATTGTCTCGGACCATCACTCCATTCCCTGGCTAGTCCCCGCTACACTCTATTTTCCTGAAGAGAACAAAGGAAAAGGGTGAGCACAAATAGCCCAGTAGAAAATATCACGACTAAGATAATGAAGAATAAAATTATCTTTAGCCTTCAACCGAAATAAATCAGAGATTTAAAGATATTATTCAATAACAACAACTGCAGCGGAACGGACAATCCATTAGAAGAGTCAAGTAGATTATAATATCTACCATCTTCTATAAGTTAAAGGATCACCACCAATATTATATCTATGTAACACCAATCAATAATTCATGTTCAACAGCCTCTCTTTGTACTACATGCCAAAGATATTTATTTGTAACACCAATCAACAATTTCAACAGCCTCTCTTTGCACTACGTGCCAAAGATATTTATTTGTAACACCAATCAACAATTTCAACAGCCTCTCTTTGCACTACGTGCCAAAGATATTTATTTGTAACACTATCAACAATTTCAACAGCCTCTCTTTGCACTACGTGCCAAAGATATTTTCACCAGAAGCCTTTATCTGTAACGCCAAAGGTCATGATTATACCAATACACAGTTTGGTCAAAATCATGTCATACCAGTTCATCTTTGCACTACGGGTCAAAGAGAACTATCACCACAATTTAAGTATGAGGATGATGACAATGATATAAACATAAATACAGTGAGATCAAGGATAAGAAAAGATTTATAATTTAATCAGTGTCGAAGATTGACCAAATTACCAACACGATGACCAAATTGTGGCGTCAAATTCAAGAATGATATTCAAGAAATAAGTTCAGAATTCAACTATAACGTATAAAACGAAATAGAAAGATTCAGGTGAAAAGATATTAGATGAAGCACAAACTATTAAGCTACTAATTTTCAGGGATTTTCACTATTTAAAAATAAGGTTTTGGAAACAAACAAAGATTTCTTATCTTAAATGGAGAAATGTGAAAGAAAAAGATATCCCGTAAAGAGTACAAAAGAAATGATACGTTATACGAGTATAACAGAATATATGAAACTGCAAATGGATTTTCACCCGTCATGCGATAATTCGCGTAGACAGATTATTTCCACAACAGATTAATAAGTAATGAATACGATGGGTTATTCACCAGGTATGCGTCAATCCGCACGAACAGGTTATACCCACAGATTAATAAGGAATGAATACAGAAGGGTATTCACCAGGTACGACACTCGTACTTACAGGTTATTCCCATAGAATAATAAGTAATGAATACAAAAGGATATTCACCAGGCATGCGTCATACCGCACGGCCAGGTTATCCCCACAAATTAATACAGAATGAATAACAACCTTTATGAGTATAATATCACTTACGAACATGAAAGCAAATGATATTATATATGAGTATGAAAGAAATGATATTCCCTACCTTCGTTAACTGGATGTTACTTTCTATGAAGTTTACTAACTTCGGATAATACTAGTATTCTCACAAATACTCACAATAGCCTAGCACACTAAGAGAACTTCAGAAATTTAGAGAGAGGGAGGAAGTATAAGCAATGAAGGTGTGAAAATTTCTTAAGCAAACTCTCCCTATTTATAGGAAAATCAAGGTGAGGGCATTTTGGTCTTTTCCCCATATTCTTTTAATATCATCCATTCATTTTTTCTTCCATTAATATCATCCATCCATTTTTTCTTCCATTAATATCATCCATCCATTTTTTTTTCCATTAATATCATCCATCCATTTATTCAAAAAGATTAATCCATTATCAAAAGATAATTCCATTATCAAAAGATAAAACCATTAAAAAATAACTCCATTATCACAATAAATCCATTTTTCTGTATTATTGTGTTAAATGTATTAATATCACAGATAGCATATACTCGCAATACTGACAACCAGATTATTCCCAGGAAATAGGGGGTCTTCCATATAGACGACGCGCAATTAAATAACTCATTTGACAGAACTTTTAGATATTGCCAACAATGCTAACTAATCTAATAATATCATTAAAAAAATATGAGTTACTATGTCGTGACAATTATTGATGAAATACTTTAAAAATGTTACAGTAATAATTTTATTTTTATTTTTATTTTTTTTGGTAAAATATTCTTCACGTTATAAATGTATAAAACAATAAAATTTGGAGGCCTCAGTGGTGTCTTCATCGGCACAACTCAGCTTACCCCCGAATAAATCCAGGGCGTGAGACCACTTGAGCATAGAGGAGCTTACCAAGACTCGAACCCACGTTTATGGGGACTTATGTCCGGCTTCCCACCACTAAGCCACCACCCCAAGCGATGATAAAATACAATAACATAAATATATAAACATTACTAGTATATCCCTATAGTCAGAATGTATACAATTGTCGTTGTACTTTACCGAATATAATATTTCCCGACAGAACGAATATTATCCGACAGAAGGAATATTCCCCGACATACTAGTTTGACTTTTTGTATAAATGAATAGTATATTCGTATGAATAGTACTTCGTATTTATACCGTATAATTTTCGTATCCAACTTATATAAACGTTATGACGTAATTCGAAGATCGAAGAAAATGTAAAAGCGTTTTTAGCGTGAATAGTACCCCCGTGAATAGTGATCGCGTGAATAGTGATTTAGCGTTATTACTAGACATCTCAATTGTCACATTTCACTAGTAACTTTATCATTATCGATGTAACACATTTCTATTTAAAAATAATAATAATAAGAAAATTAAATTTTATTTATTAAAATTTTCGGGGTCTTACAGCAACCCTCTGGGCAAGTGCCTCGGGATCTTCCCTTCGGGGGGATGACTCTCGCCTATCCCGACCCTGATCTAGAGAGGCCACCCGCCTTCTCCGTTTAGATCTCCCCCTGCTTTCCACCAAACTGTCTTTAGAGCGGTACTGACGCCTGCTCTTCTCTTGCGAGCGGCTCCGACGCCTGCTTTTCTCATGCGAGCAGCTCCGATGTCTATTCCTCTCCTGCGAGCGGCTCCGTTGCTTGCTCCTAGCCCGTCTGAAACTGTCTGAACATTGAGTCTTAGAACCGTTCCGAATCGTAATATCTCGTTTGCGAGGTCGACTCGAAGAAACCTCCTCTTTGACCATCAGCTCGGCCAACTGGGCGTCTATTTGCTCCTGCTGAAGGCGCATAACTTCTATGACGTCCTTATTCTGTTGTTTTTTTCGAGCCAAGATTAACTGTCGTTAGTCTCGACCGTTTTTGTTACTCTCCCTTTGAGTGTCCACCTGGGATGGGGTGTTTACGGTACGATTGGGGGATCGTGGAGTCTTTTGACTGGCAGAGAATAATTGTCTTCGGGTAGGTGCCGACTAGGCCTTCGTAGTTTAGGGTGACCCTGTGGTCCTAGCCTATCTTTTAGCGATTTCTTCATCCCAAGTCGGTCCTTAACTGAACCTCTGGGCAGTGTCGTGGGGTTGGCGGAATTTTCATCCTGATCAGAAGCCGCGTTCACCATAACTACCAGTAGATGTAAAAGTGATTGAGAATCTGTTTTGCACTAAAGGGCCCTCCTTCTAGAGTCAATGTTAACGCCAAGATTTGTTCACGCGCCCAATCACTAAACTGCGCGTCCAATCTTGCACAAAAACGAAACCACACTCAGAGAGCTAACAGCTTCGGCCGCCGGGAGATAGCTCCGGTGTGAGAATAAGTACATACTGAATAAGGTTTAACAATGGAGGCTTAATGCTTTAGTGCTGAAAAAGATTTATTACCTGTGAATTAGGGTTCAACCTTGTATTTATAGTGATCACACCACCAATTTCATGCTCATCCCCGTATGAAAATATAACTCTTCATTAGGTTAGATACCTTAATGGGATTAAACTGAATCTCTTTAAAGAAAGAAAGTCAAATTATATCCTGACACTTTTCTTAAGAGTTGAAAATTAAATACAGTTAGGATTCTTTAATATTCTCCCACTGTTCAAACAGATTTCTCCTTGAGACATTCTTCCATGTAGACTATGGCCCACCGTATCCACCGGGCCCAAATAAACACACCCCAACAATACTAAAATAAACTTTTGGATGCATTGCATTCTATAACAAGAAATAATTTAAAATGGAATAAATAATTTACAAGGGAGAAAACATAGAACCTTACCCAGTTACTACCAAGACCAGAAGGCCCAAACGGAGTACAAAAAAAAATATAAAGACGAAGAGATTAACATTTTGAACTTTCAAAAAGAGGGAATTCAAGAGTCCAAATCTTTAGTTTTGTGTGAATGTGTTATATTATGTATTGTTGTAAAGTGTAATATAATTATTTATTTACAGTTAATTTTTTAAATGTATAAATATTATGTGACATATAATAGATGAGTCAATGTATGAGATATTGCATAGACCATGAAGAAGTTGAAGGCGCTCTTTCTTGAACGATATGAACTTACACAGTTACATGCAAGAATCAGTTTCTAGAGAAAAAAAAAACTGAAGCTCAAAACATAACTAAATAAAAACGTTGTAATGACCTATTAATAATATTACCTATCAACAAAATTTGAAGTCTTAATATTATTAAATAAAAGTGAATCACACGAGTGAACCAAGTGACTATTGATAACTAATATAAAATTAATTTGTAGTTTTATGGTAAAGAGAAACATGTGTTGGTTAAGGATGGGATGATGGTTATAAATTCTATGTTACATATTTTATTTTTAATCTTGTCGTTCTAAATTATGTACCCCACCATCCTTAAGGAAGGGGCAATGTTAAAGTTCAATAACTAAAGGAATAAAATTTTGGATCACAAAAATGAAAGAAAAACTTAAACTTAATTCCATTAATGACGCAAAAGTTTTAGAGCTTTCAACAAAGTCCCCCTAAACCTACGCACATCAAGCTTTACATTTTGTTCCTCCAAGTAAACAGACCTAATGGCATCCCATCCTTTTTTACGCAGAGCAAAAGGATCCCTAATAACAACATGATTAAGTGAATATTTTTGTATCAAAGAGCTCTCTTTCACCTTAATCTTATACCCTAAATACCTTACTTCCATATCCATGGCAGGTTCTCCAAAATCACGCATAGCAAACCCATCAATTCCCAATGGAACTACTTGAATTACAACAGCATTATCCGGTAAAAACACCATATTAGTAAGTCCAGCTCCATGAACTCCCATTAAAACATCACAAGAATTCACTAATTCCGCAAATTTTGATAAATTAGTTGATAAACTTGCATCAGCTACAATAACTTCATACCCCAAACTTTGAGCCATTTTAGCAACTTTTCCTTCATTCACTAGAATACGCGTTTTTTTCCTCGATATGATCATTAAACGAGGCTTTTCTGATCCACCATTTTTCATTTTGATCGCGGTTTTTCTTCCCAATGAGTACGTAGATCTTAAGAAATGAATGAAATCTTTCATGGAATTCCCCTCGTGAGATTCTGATGTGTCAATGCCTAGCTCTTTGCGAGTTTTAAGGCCAACAATCATAGTTCTATAGCACCTTGTTCCTTCTTCTTTATCAATATCAATAACTTTATGTCTTGATAGTTTGTCAAGAATTCCGCGGAATTTAGAAATCCACCAAGATTTGTAATTAGTAGCAAGGAAATGTACCTCACCATCAAATTTTCGCGAGGTTGAAAATAATGGAATCACTAAATCAGCAAAATCATGAAAATGGTTGCCAGAATATCCAGCAAGAGAGAAAAGAATTGATGGAATGGTATGATTTTGAGTGCAACTTGGAGAACTTTCATGAGATTGTACAACTTTTATTGTCCATTTCTTAACACTAGCCATTGCTCCTTCACTTCCTTTTCGAGCATAAGGTCTTATAACCCATGAAGTGCTATTTGTAGATGAACTGCCAATTTGGTTTAAAGATATAAATATGGTGGAAGAATTTGGATGAACTCTTATGTCTCCTTTGATCTCACAATAATCTGATATTGGTTCTGATAAACTACATATTGGTGGCTTTATTGGCTCTATCTGATTTGTTTTAACTTCTGCTATCTGATTTGTTTTAACTTCTGCAAAACCAATATGACTTAAAATCAGTATAATGCCAAAGCCATATATATATGCAAGCATTGTTCCTAAGTTTATATAGAACATTGTTATTCATTAGGATCCAAAATTTCCATACCTAACTAAATTATGAATTAATTATATTAGCACTGCGACCTTTCTGCTTCTTTTTGGTGACTGATATTGCCAGAGCAAAAATAATATTATTAAGTAATATAGTGTCGCTTAAAATATGAAGTTTCTTTTGAATAACTACAAAATTGTCGCTAAATTTAAATTTGCTCTGCAAGTATCATTTTATTTTGACAATATCAACAAACTTCTTAGTTTTGTTTTTTGTGAAGACAATGGAGATCAGATATTTACTCCAAACCTGCATTAACTAATTGAGAAGAATTGCCAAATTCCCATGACTCAATTTAAGTAATTAGCAATAAAGATATTAAGAAATAATTTAAAATTTCATGTCACTTTTTAATATAAGTGGAGACTCTAGCCATGCAGAAAGGGAATTAAAATGGGGAATTAATGCTAGGTATATAACTAGACAAAAATTGTAGAGTGAACTTAGACAAAGCATTCATGAACTGTACTATACAATTCATAAATGTTTCGTATAAATAAACTCGACTCTATTTAGTTTTATAGCATTACTGTAAAATGAGACTCTCATTTTTGAGACGGATAGAGTTTAACTAAGTAGACCATACCTAATGGCTCGGAGACAGTTGTATTGACTATTGCCACGTCTTCTAAACCACCAGTACTGGTTGACAATTGCATTGGCTCGGATATGACTGTATCCTTGACGATTGCCATGTCCTGTGGACTAGCACTGCTTGACAATTGCAAATTCACTGCAGCTGCTAACGATTTTAGCAATCACGTTAGTATAAGATTCATGCTAAATATTACGATTTCAAATCACCCCTCTCATTTCCTGTCTTGTCTGCTTTATCATGTAAATATTCTTGTCAAGTGTAATGTAGTTATTTATTTTCAGTTAATTTTCTAAATTAGCGGACCACAATACATGATATGAGACAAGGAAAAAGATGGCAGGTCTGAATCCGAATATTACATTTATATCTACAAAAGAATCATACCAACTCAAGTATCAAAAATTTACATTGTAAAAGCAAAATCTGAGAGTTAAGAACTTACAGACTGATTGAACATGAAACTGAGGCTTGAATATTGTACAAATGCTCAATGCAATAGCCACACATGCGAAAAACATGAAGTGTCCAATTTTTTTCTGCTCATACCTACTAAAGCTTCTGCCAAATATTGGATCATACATGATCATAAATACACCCTCTTTCTCCGATTAATTAATCGCGAAGTTAATCTTGAAGTTCTTCACTAACACACATGACTTCTTTTACAAAATGATTATGCACACTATAATTAGCTCAATGAGAACTACTTTAAGGACAAGCTAGCTATATAGGTGTAGTGAAATGATATGGTTATATATGAAATGATTGAAAATGTTGCTTAAAAATAATTGTAATAAGGTCTTTTTTTTATTGTTTAGGTAAGTTTTGAAAGTTGAAAAATGTGAGTAACATGCGCGGCCATAGCTTTCTTGCTTTGAAAGGAACTAAGCAACTAATGGTTGTTAGTTTGTTAACAATTACAATGATTGTAACACTTGTGCTTTCTTGTTGTTCTATATTCTTTCTCCGTCCTCAATTAAAGGATTGACAACCGGGTGTTTTACAAAGTCAAATGATAAAAAAAATATCATTAAATAGGTGACAAGAATATGACCGACACTAAGTGACAATTATAAGGAGATAAAAATTCACTTTAGTAATTTAGCGATTATTTTAAAATTGATTGACAAATTAGAGGAACAAATCTGTGATTCAGCTTAAATTTTTTGAACCTCTTGTGAAAATACATCTCATAAAAGTAACAGACAGAAATTTTTTGACAGACTATTAGAGAAAGAGTGTCAACTTTTTAAAATTTACATAAAAATATACACGTACTTAAACCATACTTGAAACCAAGTACCAAGGGTGTATATACCCATGATGATTATAGTACGTAGGCTGATTCTTGATCTTGTAAAAGCACTAAAACTTTAACGTAATGTGCAACACACAGCTACATTATGAAAAACTTTTTGTAATTTTGTATTACAATGTGTACATGATGAACATTTTATTAATTCTTTAGGGCGACTGGTTATCATGAACATTTTATTAATTCTTTAGGACGATTGGTTATCCTGCAAAACAATCATTATATTTTTAGCATTTTAAAATGAGTCTTAGATTATATATTAGAGAACAACTTTACTAATAATTTATGTTGTTGATTCTAATAAAAAAAGAACCACCAATGCGTAAATAAAAAATATTAAAAAAAAAAGGTTAAGAAAATCACTGAATAATATATGGTCAAAATTCTTGTTTCTAAAAATTCATAAACTATAATGAATGTATTTTAGCGTATGTTTGTTTGCAAAAGTATTGAGAAGATTGGACGGTTTAATTAGTCTTTTATTAATAAAAATTATATGTCATCACCTCCTATTATTTCGGTTGCTTTATTTGAATTAGGTGGTTTTTCATGATGTAGGCATATATAATATGTAAAAGTCTGATATTTTCTAAGTTTCAAACTACTACTGCATGCAGACATTATTTCATTATCTACCTGCTCTAAATATGTACAATTTACATAGGGGATTGTTGAGGAATCTCTCTCTCTCTCTCTCTCTCTCTCTCTCTCTCTATATATATATATATATATATATATATAGACCGAATCTTAAACATTACACCTTAAATGACATTCCAAACATACTCTTTTTAGTGACGGACCGGGTGACGGTTTAGTCCGTCGTCATAGGTTTTAGCGACGGATCCGTCGTCATAGGTTTTAGCGACAGACTCGTCGCTATATGTAATGCGTCGCTAAAACCTATGACGACGGACTAAACCGTCACCCGGTCCGTCACTAAAAAGAGTATGTTTGGAATGTCATTTAAGGTGTAATGTTTAAGATCCCGCCTATATGTATATATATATATATATATATATATATATATATATATATATATATATATATATATATATAAAGAGTGATTCATAACTATAGTTGATTGTCCTAACCTTACAACAAATTCTTAGCGTCCAAATTGTGATCAAGTGGCTAGAATTATGTTTAGTTTGGTGGGCAATACCAAACTAAACTGCAAAGTGCAAACAATAAACCAAATTTTGCAGTATAAAATAATAAATTAAATATTAATTTAGTAATAATTTTCCTTTAGTGATGCTAAAAATCTCCTTAAAATAGTTATTTATTTATAATTAAATAAAAGCGAGGAGTGTAGGCCGCAATAACTATTATTTTCACTCTTTTCTTTCTAAAAGAAACCGAACTTGATTTATATATATATATATATATATATATATATATATATATATATATATATATATATTATTCGAAGACATACCTGCCCTCAATTCTGTAGGTTTTGCATGGGGTAGTGTTGAGGGAAGAGGTGGTTGAGCTGAATGGGACATTTAAACCATTTTACTTTGTTTAATGATATTGCATGGCTAATATTCATATTATATATCCACCTTTTTGTCTTTTGGGAGAGCAAACTTTTTGGGTTTCAAAGAATATTACAATTAAGTTGTTGGAGTGCAAGACATGATTAACAGAAATTATTATGGCCCAGGTTGTTACTCAGTATGGTGCAATGTCAAAATCTTCATATCAAACTACCTTTTTTACTGTGATTTTTATTTTATTTTTAAAATTTTTATGTATTGATAATTCACTAGATTTAAGTCCTAATAGGACCTATTGTTTGAATTAACTTGTTATCATATAAGTATAAGTATTATTATAAGTAAGGGGATCTCAAGCTAGTATTTTTTGATCTTTATTAATAAATAAGCGAGAGGAAATGAGCAAGTTTTTTTTTTTTTTTTTAAACGTAAAATTGAAGCATTTTTACTTTTAATTTATCCTTTAATCTATTCAGTTTTTAATTTTTCTTTATTCAGTTATCTCATCTTCTACGTTTTAATTAGGACTACATTTAAATCTTTAATTTTTTTCCTACAACTTCTTTATGCATTTATTGTATTTTATTTTTTTATAACTTTTTGTGGTCATAACGCATTTTTGTTGGTGGTCAATGTAGTTAGATGAATCTGAAGTAGGGACAGCAATCGTGTGATATTAGGCGAATTCGCGTCATGTTAGGTTAAATTGTTATAGGTATTACACTAAATAAGTTAACAATAACACTACTTCTTTGGGCTGAGATTGTTAACATGGGTCAATCTCCTCCCTAATGGGGGCCTATTCTAAATTTTCACCGGTGGGCTTTTAATTTTTTTTTTGCCATAAGATTGTTTTGGCTGATAAATAGTGTATTAGTTGTTGTCCTCGTAACTTACTTTTGTTGTAACATAATTTCTAGCCTTTCCAAACTTCACTTTTGGTTCATAGGACTACATTCTTTCTTTTCTTGCCAAATCTTCAAAAACCTTATGTCAAAGAAACAACTTTTAGTACTAGATCATCTACATTCACCATTGATTATTAATATTAGTTTGCGCCGCACACACAATGCGTGTAATTATTATAAAGGTATAATAAAAATTTTATTAAATTTTGAGAATAGAATGAAAATAAAAAAATTAAAAGGGAAGAAATTTTAATAAAATCAAATTTTCAATGGCAGAAAGAAATGAGATTTGTGACATAGCATCAAAGGTATGATTATTTTCTCCGCTCTCCCTTGATAGTATAGATATTTTAAGCTAACACGTGATTTAATTTTTTTTCATGTAGCTCGTGATATTACTTAGCGAACACCACTAAATAAGTTGGTGGATGCTTCTTTCTTGAAAAATGATATATCTTCAAATTTTTGTCCCACGTAGATGTTGTAAGGATACATTAATTTTTGTCCAATGCATAGTTCTATTATGTATTATGAAATTTTTTAACCGAATTATAATTGCGATAAATGTGTATATTTATGGGGTAGATAGGAATTAAAAATGGTCTCACCCTAATTTATTTTTTCCTATTGCACAAACTTTTCATGTCGATTGCAATCTAACTTCGTCACATATTTGTCAATAGGAGAGAGCAAGAATCCGCATTTATAATCACATCTGCACAGCATCCGCAAAATCCGCACGGTGCGGTGCGATTTCTAAAATTAATATCCGCACATATGTGAATGTAGATGTGAATACAAGAAGTATCCGCACCACATGTATCCGCACATATATAATTTATTATTATTATTATTATTATTATTATTATTGTTATTATTATTATTATATATGTATATTTACTGTGCATGGCTCTGATTATTTTTTTTTAAAAAAATTGTTTATGTATTGATAATTCACTAGATTTAAGTCCTAATAGGACCTGTTGTTTGAATCAACTTGTTATCATATAAGTATAAGTATTATTATAAGCAAGGGGTATCAAGCTAGTATTTTTTTTTTATCTTTATTAATAAATAAGCGAGTGGAATGAGGTAGTTATTATTTAAAAAAAAATTGTAAACGTAAAATTGAAGCATTTTTACTTTTAATTTATCCTTTAATCTATTCGGTTTATTTTTTCTCTATTCAGTTATCTCATCTCCTACGTTTTAGGACTACATTTAAATCGTTAATTGTTTTCCTACAACTTCTTTATAAATTTATTGTATTTATTTTTTATAACTTTTTGTGGTCATAACGTATTTTTGTTGTTGGTCAATGTAGTCAGATGAATCTGAAGTAGGGGTGGTAATCGTGTGGTATTAAGCAAATTCATGTCATATTAGGTTATATAAATTACATTATGTAGGTCAACAATAACACTACCTGTTTAATTATTCTTGTCAATATTTTCAATACTATAATTAATCTATTTATTAATCGTGTCAAAATTATTTTTAAATATCTTTAGTTATACAATTATCTCTCTAATTTTAGAATGGAAGTAGTCCTCTTTCCACCCAAATCATCCCTCTACTTACTATCATCAGGCCCAATTTGAGGAAAACCTTTTTCACTGGTGGGCTTTTAAATCTTTTTTTGCCATAAGATTGCCCTGGCTGATAAAAAGTGTATAAGTTGTTGTCCTCATAACTTACTTTTGTTGGTAACATAATTTCTAGCCTTTCCAAACTTCACTTTTGGGTCATAGGACTACATTCTTTCTTTTCTTGCAAAATCTTCAAAAACCTTATGTCAAAGAAAAAACTTTGAGTACTAGATCATCCACATTCACCATTCATTATTAATATTACCATTCATTATTAATATTAGTTTCGGTGAGACACAATGCGTGTAATTATCGTAAAGATATAATAAAATTTTTATCAAATTTTAAGAATAAAATGAAAATAAAAAATTAAAAGGGAATAAACTGTAATAAAATCAAATTTTCAATGGTAGAAGGAAAGGAGATTTGTGACATAGTATCAAAGGTACGGTTATTTTCTTCGCTCTCCCTTAATAGTATAGATTTTAAGCTAATATGTGATTTAATGTTTTTTCATGTCGCTCGTGATATTACTTAGCAAACACCACTAAATAAGTTGGTGGATGCTTTTTTCTTGAAAAATGATATATCCGCAAATTTTTGTCCCGCATAGATGTTGTAAGGATACATTAATTTTTGTCTCATGTAGAGTCCTATTGTGCATTGCGAAAATTTTTAGCGGAATTATAATTGCCATGAATGTGTATACATATGGGATAGATAGGAATTAAAAATAACTCACCCTAATTTTTTTTTATTATTGCACAGGCTTTCACGTCAGTCGCAATCCAACTTCGTCACATATTTGTCAATAGAGGAGAGCAAGAATCTAAATTTGTAACCACATTCGCACTGCATCCGCAAATCTGTACGGTACGGTACGGTGAGATTTTTAAAATTAGTATCTGCACATACGTGGATATGGATGTAAATATAAGGAGTGTCTGCATGACATGTATCCGCACATATATAATTTATATATATATATATATATATATATATATATATATATATATATTTAGTTACACCCAAAAACAATTATAAAAATATAATATAACATGGTTTTACTTGTAATATATATATACATATTTAGAAATCTTAAAATCTATATCTTACTCTCTTACTAGTCTCTAAACACCATGCCAGAAATTACAATACATAACATAAATAAGTTGCAAATTATTTTAGATATCTTAAAATGTAGATTAAGGTGTTTGCTACCTCACATGAATCAGAATAATATACAATATGAACACTCCTGTCCACCGCAAAGTTAGGCGTTGTTTGCATTAGTTTTATGGTGTGTATATTAATGAATTGATTAATTACCAGATAAACTATTAAAAAATTATGTTCTAGTAATGTGTATGTGATTTAAATTTCAACAACCTAAGCGTTTTTGTCGAAACTCTTTTTTTTCTTCACTATTTTTGTTGAAACTTTCCCCCCACTATTTTTGTGACTTAAAGAGCTAATGTCGCATTTCTTTAATTTCTTATCTGATTTTACTAGTTGACTAAAGTTGTGTAATATTTTATTATATATGATAATTGTGATGAATTATCAAACTTATTTGTTATTGGCCTTTTTTAACAATAGTTGCAATCATGCCATTGTATTTTTATTTGTTATCTTGATGAATTAAAATTGGATAATTATTTGCTTTTGAAAATTTAAAAATTTTTGTATCCGCATTTGTAACCACATTCGCACTACATCCGCATGTGCGGTGCGGTTTTTAAATATAATATCCACACATGTGGATGCAAATACAGATACTCTTTGCATCCGCACCAATCCGAACTGCTCTCTCTTATTTGTCAATATGTATATCATTTTTGTTAAATTATTTGTAAAGAAAAGAATGAATAATACTTAGTAAACCATATAAAACGAGATAATAGATGAGAGAACGATGAGGACCGAGAACAAATTGGACTCGCCTTAATTCTACTAATGATGCAGAAGTTTTAGAGCTTCTAACAATGTGCCCCTAAACCTACGCACATCAAGCTTTACATTCTGTTCCTCCAAGTAAACAGAATTAAATACATCCCATCCTTTTTTATGCAAAGAAAAAGGATCATTAATAACTTCATGATTAAGTGAATATTTTTGTATTAAAGAGCTCTCTGTCGCCTCAATCTTATACCCTAAATACCTTACTTCCATATCCATGGCAGGTTCTCCAAAATCACGCATAGCAAGCCCATCAATTCCCAATGGAACTACTTGAATTACAACAGCATTATCTGGTAAAAACACCATATTAGTAAGACCAGCACCATGTACTCCCATAAAAACATCACAAGAATTCACTAATTCCGCAAATTTTGATAAGTTGGTTGATAAACTTGCATCAGTTAAAATTGCTTCATACCCCAAACTTTGAGCCATTTTAGCTACTTCCCCTTCATTCATTAGTATACGCGTTTTTTTCCTCGATATGATCATTAAACGAGGCTTTTCTGATCCACCATTTGTCATTTTGATCGCGGTTTTTCTCCCCAATGAGTACGTAGATCTTAAGAAATCAATAAAATCTTTCATGGAATTCCCCTCGCGAGATTCTGATGTGTCAATGCCTAGCTCTTTGCGAGTTTTAAGGCCAACAATCATAGTTCTATAACACCTTGTTCCTTCTTCTTTATCAATGTCAATAACTTTATATCTTGATAATTTGTCAAGAATTCCCCGGAATTTAGAAATCCACCAAGATTTGTAATCGGTAGCAAGGAAATGTACTTCTCCATCAAATTTTTGCGACGTTGAAAATAGTGGAATTACTATATCAGAAAAATCATGAAAATGGTTACCAGAAAATCCACCAATTGAGAAAAGAATTGATGGAATGGTATGATTTTGAGTGCAACTTGGAGAACTTTGATGAGATTGTACAACTTTTATTGTCCATTTCTTAACACTAACCATTGCTCCTTCACTTCCTTTTCGAGCATAAGGTCTTATAACCCATGAAGTACTGTTTTTAGTTGAACTGCCAATTTGGTTTGAAGATATAAATATGGTGGAAGTATTTGGATGAACTCTTATGTCTCCTTTGATCTCACAATAATCTGATATTGGTTCTGATAAGCTACATATTGGCTTAATCTCCCTAGTTTTAACTTCTGCAAAACAACCAATATGACTAAATATCAGCATAATACCAAAGCCATATATATGTAAAAATTGCACCTAAATTTATAGTAAACATGGTTACTTATTGCTTTAGATCCAAAATTTTGATAAACTTAAGAATCACGGTATACAAAAATTTATACATTGTACCAAAAATGGAGTTTTGAATAATTAACTCAGTATCGACTCATGATCAACCAAGATGACTCGGTAAAATTATGAAATCTAAACCAGCACTGGTTCAAAATCGGAGAAATTATTTGACTGTTTGATCAAACAAAAAAAGTAGATAATACCTAATGGCTCGGAGACAGTTGCACTGACTATTGCCATGTCTTCTAAACCAGCACTGGTTGACAACTGCAATGGCTCGGATATGATTGTATCCTTGACGATTGCCTTGTCTTGTACACTATCACTGCTTGACAATTGCAAACTCACTGCAGCTGCTAACAATGTAAGCAATCATATTAATATGACGTGCATGCCAAATTAATATTTCGAGTCCATATCATCTGTCTCATGATATGTGAGATCAGATCATTTGGCCCAAGAGTGTGTACCATCTCTTATCCCAATGCTAGGATTTAGATACGTGGCACCTTTTTAACAGCAAAAGAATAGAATCACATCTCAATTAAAAAAATATGACATTTCCGCCAAATGGGAAAAAATATCAAGTCTCCTAAAATAGAAGATAACTCACGACTACTAAATGATCAATTTGTTTCTTTTTTCTTTTTGTTCTTTTTTGGAGAAGATCTATTTGATGAGGGTAGAATAGCAATTACTTCGATTCTCTCAATCCCACAAAGAATTATTTTAACTGGATAATCAATTGAACATGCATTACATCTGAGATTAATTTGAAATTGAACTTCTCTGGCGAAGGTAATAAATTGAATTTACAAAAATATAGTTTATTACATATCCTATGAACAACCGGAAATAGAGGCAATATTTAGTTCTGACCATCTGTCAGAGAAAAAAGAACGAACGGATCTTGTAAGATTCCCAAGAAATTCTTCGATTCCATTATCTTTTTTGTGACGAATCTTATATGTGTTCCTAAGAAAAGGAATTTGTCTATTTTTCGGGGTCTCAAAAGGGCGTAAAAACACATAAGAACTCTTGAATTGGGGAGGGGGGGGGGGGGACAGAGGCAATTGCTTTATACACTCTTCATTTTCAACAATAATTTTTCCTTCATAATCTTTTTATTTCTTAATCAGTGAAATAATTAGACGGAATTGATTGAACTTTTTGGACTGGTTTGAAAGAAGATACGTAAGAAGTAATATTGAGTAATCAATAGAGTTTTTCGGTTTTTAACCTTCATCAGACCTTCTAATTAAAAAAAATTGAAAAAAGAAAAAAGAAACAAAGACTATTCAAGAGTTTTGAGTTATCTTCTATTTTTAGGAGACTTGATATTTTTCTCCCATTTGGCGAAGATGTCAACTTGTTTTTTTAACTGAGACATGATAATGTTTTTTACTACTAAAAAGGTGTCACGCGTCTAAATCTTAGCATTGGGACAAGAGATGGTCCACAATCTTGGGACATATGATCTCGTCTCATGATATGTATTGTTGTCAAAGAGTTTAATTCTTCTGTCACATTATGTGTCTCATCTACTGTCTCACTCTACAGTTAATCTGTAACTAAAAAAAAATTACGATAAAGTGCAATATATAGTATGAGACAGTACATAAGACAAAGAATGAGCCGGAATAACAAATTTGAATTGGTTCCGAGATTTAATGTAGTTAGTTATTGACAATTAATTTTTTAAATGGAAAAATATTTTCTGACCTCAATACCTATATTATGATACGTGACAGTAGATAACGCATGAAAGGGACATCAGATCTAAATTCGAAAATTATATATATATATATATAGAGAGAGAGAGAGAGAGAGAGAGAGAGAGATAGATAGATAGATAGATAGATACATTTGTAAAAGCAAAATCTGAGAGTTTAGAACTTACGGACTGATTGAACATGAAATTGAAGCTTGAATATTGTGCACACGCTCAATGCAATAACCACACATCCGAAAAACGCAAAGTGTCCAATTTTTTTCTGCTCATACCTACTAAAGCTTCTGCCAAATATCGGATCATACATCTCAAAAATTCCCCAAATAATTTCTCCGATTAATTAATTATGAAATCTTGAAGTTCAGTTCTTCACTGACAATTCTTTTACAAAAAAGATTATGCACACTTTGTCTCGATGATAACAGGACAAGCTAGCTAGCCAGCTATATAGTTGTAGTGAAATGATATGGTTATATCAAATGATTGAAAATGCCGTTCAAAAATATTTGTCATAAGGTCTTGTTTTATATTATTTAGGCAATTTTTGAGAGTTGAGAATGTGAGTAATTGACATGCCGTCCATAGCTTTCTTGCTTTGAAAGGAACCAAACAACTAATGGTTGTCACCAACTACAATGATTAATGTAACACTTGTGCTTGTTGTTCTATATTCTTCCTCTGTCCTCAATTAAAGGATTGAAGTGAAAAATAAAAAATAAAACAATTGCTCAAGTACATAACTATAGATATAAATACTAGCTCACACAATTCATTCATGACAATTTAGTATTTTACATTATCAAATGATAAAAATTTCATTATTAAATAGGCGTTATGAACAAAATTGACATTAAGACAACTATAAAGAGACAAATGTTCACTTTACTAATTGAATTGTTACTTTAAAACTGATATCAAATAAGAGGAACATATCTATTATTCAGCCTAAAACTTTTTGAATATCTTGTAAAAATACTTTATCTCATAAAAGTAACATAGACAGAGAAATATATATATTTTGACAGACTATTAGAGAAAGACATACCTGCCCTCACTTCTGTAGGTTTTGCATGGGGTAGTGTTGAGGGAAGAGGTGGTTGAGCTGAATGGGACATTTAAACCATTTTACTTTGTTTAATGATATTGCATGGCTAATATTCATATTATATATCCGCCTTTTTGTCTTTTGGGAGAGCAAACTTTTTGGGTTTCAAAGAATATTACAATTAAGTAGTTGGAGTGCAAGACATGAATAACAGAAATTATTATGGCCCAGGTTGTTACTCGGTATGGTGTAATGTCAAAATCTTCATATCAATCTACCTTTTTTACTGTGATTTTTATTTTATTTTTTTAAATTTATGTATTAAAAAATTCACTAGATTTAAGTCCTAATAGGACCTATTGTTTGAATTAACTTGTTATCATATAAGTATAAGTATTATTATAATTAAGGAGATATCAAGCTACTATATTTTGATCTTAATTAATAAATAAGCGAGAGGAAATGAGCTAGTTTTTTTTTTTTTTTTTTTTTTTTTTTTAATTTATCCTTTAATCTATTCGGTTTTTAATATTTCTTTACTCAGTTATCTCATCTCCCTACGTTTTAGGACTACATTTTTGTTGGTGGTCAATGTAGTCAGATGAATATGAAATAGGAGCATCAATCGTGTGGTGTTAGGCGAATTCGCATCATGTTAGGTTAGGTTATAGGTATATACTAAATAGGACAATAATAACACTACTGTTTAATTATTCTTGTCAATATTTTCAATACTGATGTGATAAAAATATGTAACTGCAAGTGCACAGTGTTAAGTTGAAGAACTGGCAAGTACATGTCGAATCCACAGAGACTAGATTAATTTTAATGTATCCTTAATATCTATTTTAGGCAAATTAAAAATAAATATAGTGGATATGATTAATAACTAAATTATGCAAACTAAAAATTAATAATGAAAACTAGTGATGAGAAAAACTACCTAGGAATCTGAATCCACTAAGTACTAACATAAATAATAATTTCTTACTTTTCAAATTAATTCCCAAATTATTTTTCCTTCCCTTTAAAAATAATGATTCATATAATTAATATGGGCAAGCATAAGTTATGAAAAATTCACAGATTAACTTTAACTTATCAAAACCTCGCAATCAATATAAGAATCATATGCAATTAATGCGAAGGAAAATATGAAGGCGAAAATAATTAGGCACTAATTCCGGAACGGAAAGAAATTAATTATTATGAAATACCTAGTTTCATCATCATCCTAGGTATTAGAAATTTAGTTAGCCATGTAAATTAAAACCAACAAAATCAAAATTAAAACTACGAATAATAATTGCATGAATAAAAATTAAACTATAATTATTATTATTATATAAAATACTAACACATGAGTTCTAATTAAAGGAAACACTTAAATTATGTACTATAACATGCTACTGTAACTATGCAAGAATGGAGATTAATAACGCATTAGCAGAAAGAGAAGACTAAATAAAGAAATTTCATAATCAATTTAAAATTAACGTAAAGTAAAATATCAACCAATCAACTTGTTCTTCCCGACTGCTGTATCGAAAAATACAATTCAAATAGGAAAACTAAAAAACTCTCAATCTACTCCTAGTCCCAGCCGAATGAGAAGGGATGAAAAAAATAAAAATTGGTACCTCTCTCTAAAACAAAAGACCTATTTATAGGGAAAATAAATTTGTACCCTAATTTAGATTCATTGAACTCGGTCTCTTTTGTTTCCTTTTTATTCTCCTCTTTCCTTCTGAACTTCAATCTCTACATAGTAATCTCCCAAGAGTCCTTTTTCATCTTTAAAAGCTGCAACAATTATCTTTTACTGTTCACCAAGATAAATAAGATAAATCTTACAAAATAAAATAAAATGCATTAATTAAATAAAATAAACATATAAAATAATAAATATGGGAATAATAAAATGTATAAAAAATGTGTCTATCAAATACCCCCATACCTATCTTTTGCTCGTCCTCGAGTAAAATAAAATAAAAATAAAACAAAAACTATACTACCCCATTTTCGCAGGAAACACGATTGCACTTAGCATGTGCAACAAGCCTTTAAACCCCAAGGTTACCCCAAGTGGACGAGTTGTGTCTCGTGAGGGTTTGCAGTGAATATACCCACAAAATTCAAAAATTCAAAATCCAAAATAAAATATTTTTGGGTTGAACAAATTATGAAATCGAAAGAAAACTTCTAAGTATACATGGGCAATATACATAAGCAAGATTAAATTCAAAATCACATTTCACCTTATCAAAAATACTCTATTTTCATTCTAGACATCATCCTTCATAAAATTTATTCCATGTGATGCATGCATTGTGTATGTGATGTAACTTTTAGTAGGGATTTTTACCATGAAGATCAAGCAAATTCATTTTTTTCATTTTTTTTCATCATTTTTCCATTTTTCTCTTTTTTTTCTTTTTTTCATTCCTTTTTCTTTTTTTTCCCTTGACTTGTGCAATGTCTCATTTTTTTAGGCTTTTCAGAGTTACCCATGTAGCGAGTGTTGGACCAATGACTCTCACACCAGTTGGCTTTAGGGCACTAAGTGTAGAGACACCCCTAAGGGCTTACTAACTCGATAACAAAGGCCACAAAACTAGACTAGTCAAGCTGCTTTTATCCATCATACTTTTCAGCGTGAATATCGATGCTTCTTGAGGCTTAGATACCCAGTTATTTCGTTCAATGGACATTGAAGCAGTTATTTTTTTTCAACTTTTCTGTTTCTTTTTTTCTTCAAATTTTTTTCTTTTTTTTTCTTGAAATTGCTCAAATCATAGTTTATACCCCACAACTAAGAGTTAGTGTGAACGTGAAGTGCAAAAATATTTAGGAACTCAATTTTATTCCAGATGGTGCATCGAACTAAGATTTTGTATCTCATCAAAGGTTCAAGAGTTCTAAATCTTTTAATCTTACTCATGAGTTTTGCTCCACAGAAACTTATTAGAATTAATTCAATCCATAACAAGTCAAACAAAATTTTTATTTTTTCCAATTTTTCCATTTTTTTTTGTTTTTTGTTTTTTTTACAAAAAAAATAAATTTCCTAAAAAGAAGAAAAAAAATAAATAATAAAATTCTAATAATAAAAATGCAAAACTCCCCCCATACCTAAATCATGCATTGTCCTTAATGTATGCAATTGAAGAAAGAGAACAAAGAAATGAAAGAATTGTACTTTGTACGGTGGAGCATAAATCGGACGGCAATACTGTACAAAAATAAAAATATACGGACAACTTACAAATACAAGTACAATGCCAGTCATTTGGACTAATGTGGGTCAACAAGATACACCACCTCCTCTGGTTCGTTTGACATTTCTAAAAAGGGTTTAAGTCATTGACCATTCACTTTGAAAATTTCATCACTATGTGGATTTGCAACATCGACTGCCCCATGAGAGTAAACTACCTTTACTACAAAAGGTCCATCCCATCTAGAACGCAATTTGCCAGGAAATAGATGTAGCCTAGAATTATACAAGAGAACTTTTTGACCAGGTGAAAATGATTTTCTCAAAATTGATTTATCATGAAACACTTTTGTTCTTTCCTTGTAAATTTTAGCATTTTCATAAGCATCATTCCTAATCTCATCCAACTTAGCTAATTGCAATTGTCTATGACTCCCACCAGTGGACATATCAAAATTCAACTGTTTTATTGCCCATAAAGCGCGATGTTCAAGTTCAACAGGTAAGTGACAAGCTTTTCCAAACACAAGCCTATACGGTGACATTCCTAAATTAGTCTTAAAGGCAGTATGGTAAGCCCACAATGCATCGGATAATTTAAGAGACCAGTCTTTTCTATTGGAACTCACCGTTTTTTTCAGGATTTATTTTATTTGCCTATTTGAGACTTCTACTTGACCACTTGTTTGAGGGTGATATGGTGTTGCAAGCTTGTGGGTGATGGAATACTTTTTCAGCAAGGATTCAAAAGGCTGATTGCGAAAATGTTTTCCTTGATCACTGATTATGGCCCTAGGGGTACCAAAGCGAGAGAAAATGTTCTCTTTCAGAAACTTGACAACAACCTTGTTATCATTGGTCTTAGTTGGAATAGCTTCTACCCACTTGGACACGTAATCCACCGCAAGTAAAATGTACAAATTTCCAAAAGAATTTGGAAATGGGCCCATGAAATCTATTCCCCATACACCAAACAATTCAATGACTAGAATAAGTTGCATTGGCATCATATTTCTCCTAGTGATCCTTCCTAATAGTTGACACCTATTGCAACTGGCACAAAATTCGTTGGCATCCTTGAATAGACTAGGCCAATAGAAACCACACTAGAGGACCTTGGCGGTCGTCTTTTTGCCTCCAAAATGTCCTCCACAAGCTTGATCATGATAAAATGACAGAACACTCCTAAACTCATGGTCGGGTACACACCTCCTAATGATTTGATCAGGACAATATTTAAACAAATAGGGGTCGTCCCAATAAAAGTGTTTGACTTGTGAAAGAAATGTGGACCGGTCATGTTTGGACCATTGGGAAGGAATCTCACTACTAACTAGGTAGTTCACAATATCAGCAAACCAAGGTGTAGCAGATGTGGAGAAAAGCTGCTCATCTGGGAAAGATTCATTTAAGGGCAGGTCAGAGTTGGACTCCACAACTAAACGGGACAAATGATCAGCTACCACATTTTCGGACCCTTTTTTGTCCCTTATCTCTAGGTCAAATTCTTGGAGCAATAAGACCCAATGAATTAAACGGGCTTTTGAATCTTCTTGGAAAGAAGATGTCTGAGGGCAGCGTGGTCAGTGTAAACAATGATTTTAGACCTAATAAGATAAGAGCGAAACTTTTCTAGGGCAAAAACGACAGCTAGAAGTTCTTTTTCAGTAGTGGAATAATTCAATTGTGCATCATTCAAAGTCCTACTAGCATAGTATATGACATGGGGAATCTTGTTGATTCTTTGCCCTAGAACAGCACCAACTGCACAGTCAGATGCATCACACATTAACTGAAATGGTTGACTCCAATCAGGTGATTTGATGATAGGAGCTGAAGTCAACTCCTTTTTGAGTTGTTCAAAGGATTGGAGACATTTTTCATTAAATTCAAATTTTGCATCTTTACCTAGAAGATGGGTCATGGGTCTTGCTTTCTTGCTGAAATCTTTGATGAATCGCCTATAAAAGCCCGCGTGTCCTAGGAACGAACGAATTTCTTTGACTGTCCTAGGTGGTGGAAGATTGGCAATGAGGTCGATTTTGGCTTTGTCCACTTCAATTCCCTTTTCAGATATGATATGACCAAGAACAATTCCTTTTTTACCATGAAATGATATTTTTCCCAATTTAGAATTAAGTTTGTTTCCTTACATCTCCTTAGAACTAAGTCAAGGTGGTGAAGGCACTCATGAAATGTAGACCCAAATATGGAAAAATCATCTATGAAAATTTCTAAGAATTTTTCCACCATGTCAGAAAAAATGCTCATCATACATCTTTGAAAGGTGGCAGGGCCGCTACAAAGCCCAAAGGGTAGACGACGATATGCAAAGGTTCCATAAGGACAAGTGAATGTGGTATTTTCTTGGTCCTCTGGGGCTATGGGAATTTGAAAGTAGCCCGAGTATCCATCAAGAAAACAATAGTAAGCATGACTAGTTAACCTTTCTAGAATTTGGTCTATGAAGGGTAAAGGAAAATGATCCTTTCTTGTGGCAGCATTGAGTTTTCTATAGTCTATGCAAACCCTCCAACCAGATTGGACACGGGTGGGAACTAACTCATTAGCTTCATTTTGAACCACAGTTAAGCCCGACTTTTTAGGCACCACCTGAACAGGACTTACCCAAGGGCTATCAGAAATGGGATAGATGATCCCATTATCTAGACACTTAAGAATTTCCTTCTTAACAACCTCTTTTAGAACTGGGTGCAACCGCCTCTGTGGGTCTCTCACTGGTTTAGCATCATCTATTAAGTGGATCCTATGTTGGACAATGGTTGGACTAATCCCCTTAATATCTGTTATGCTCCATCCTATGGCTTCCTTATTTTCTCTAAGGATGGTCAATAACTCTTCCTCCTGTGTGTTTGTTAAATCAGAAGCAATGATTACAAGAAGAGTTTTGGAGGGACCTAGATAGGCATATTTAAGATTATCAGGAAGATGTTTGAGTTCTAACTCTGGTAGACTCTTTTCAAGAGGTTTTGAAGAGTGTATGATTGGCTCAGTCACGAGTTCCCATTCAAAGTGAGACATTGACGTGGATGACTCTAACATTTCATTCACCTCATTTACATATACTGTTTCATCCCAATTTTGACCAAAATGATTTAGACAAAAATTTAGAATTTCATCTTCTTCCATAAGTTCATTTTCAGACATTTCATTAATCATGTTCACTTCAACGGGATGGTCAGAAAAATCACTAGGTTGCTTTCCCACATTAAACACATTTAAATCAATTATCATGTTCCCAAAAGTCAATTTCATTAGTCCATTTCTACAATTGATTAACGCATTAGAGGTTGCTAGAAATGGTCTACCTAAAATGACAGGAATTTGACCCTTTGGATTGGCAACAGGCTGAGTTTCAAGGACAACAAGTCAACAGGGAAGACAAAATCGCCAACCTTAATGAGTACATCCTCAACTATTCCCTTTGGCACTTTAACGGAATGATCAGCTAGTTGGAGTGTGACACTTGTCTTTTTCAAGTCCCCTAAACCCAAGGTTTGGTACACAGAAAATGGTAAAAGGTTCACACTAGCTCCTAAATCAAGCAAAGCTTTTTCAATTAAGGTGTCACCTATGATGCATGAAATAGTAGGAAAACCGGGGTCCTTATATTTCACAGGGACTTGCCATGACAAGATAGAACTAACATGGGCTGTTAGAAAAGCTTTCTTAGGAACATGAGTGGTTCTTTTATGTGTGCACAAATCTTTTAGACATTTAGCATATGAGGGAACTTGTTGAATGACATCTAGAAGGGGAATATTAATTTTCACTTGTTTGAACACTTCTAGAATTTTGTCTAACTGGGCTGACTGCTTGTTTGAAATAAGTCTTTGAGGGAATGGTGCTTTTGGTTTAAAGACTTTTTCAGCTGACTCAGAAGATGTGGTTTGATCATTTTTGGACACATGCTTAGTGGATGGGTCTATTGACTCAGAGTTTGTGGAGTTTGTGGGCTTTTCAGGCTGGGCTGACGTTGAAGATGGATTGTTAGATTCAACAGTTAAATTTTTCTCTTCTTCATTATCAATGTCAGCATGATTGTTGAAATAATTTCCAGAGCTTAAAGAGATTACAGAATTCACATGATTGACTTGGTTGTTTTCAAGTGAATTAGCATGATAAGGTTTTTGATTAGGGACTGAAAATTTCGGATTGGTCTCGGGTTGACTAGGAAGCTTGCCCTTCTCTCTTTCACTAACTGTAGTGGCCAATTGACTCATTTGGATCATTAAATTATTTTGAGATTTCATTAAAGTTTCTATGCTCTTCTCTAAAGTGCTAAGCCTCTTCTCACTTTCATTAGGAAAACCTGGTGGATATTGAGTTGCTGAATTTGAATTTTGGTACGGACCAGGCTTTTGATAATGTTGAAAAGATTGATTTAGAGGCTGATTGACCTGATTTGAAGGGTTATTTGAGTAGGGTCCTTGGTTCCATGCAAAATTAGGATGATTTCTCCAACCTGGATTATAAGTGGGTGCAAATGGGTCATTCCTAGGTCTTTGAAACATTGCATTGACTTGTTCATATTCTTCAGGTTGGGCCATGACTCTAGGACATTCCTCTATCACATGACTTGGTGAATTACACCTTAGACACAAAGGTGTTGATGTTGAGACTTGGTTCACAGGTGATGGTCCCCTAATTTCTAAAGCTTCGAGTCTTTTAAGTACACCAGCCAACTTAGCTTCGATCGCAATTGAATTGTCAATCGTATGAACCCCCCTAGATGAGCTAGGTTTATTGGTCTCTCGAGTGGTTTCCCATTGCATGGTTTTTTCTGCTAAGTCTTCTAAAAACTCCCAAGCCTTTTCCTCATCATTATTAAGAAAATCCCCTTGACACATTGACTCTAACATTGTTTTAGTGGGATAATCTAAACCTTCGTAGGCAATTTGGCATAATCGCCATTTCTCAATTCCATGGTGTGGGCACTGGGATAACAAATTTTTAAATCTATCAAAATATTTCCAAAAGGACTCTTTTTCAAGTTGGCAAAATTGATGAATTGCAGTCCTAATTTTAGCAGTTTTATGATTTGGAAAATATTTTTTTAGAAATGTAACAACAAATCCCTCCCAAGTTGATATGGAATTATTCGGCAGGCTATATAACCACTTTTTAGCATTATCTTTTAAAGCGAAAGTGATAAATCTTAGCCTAATTGAGTCATCAGACAATTGTTGAATTTTCATTAAAGCACAAACTTCATCAAATTCCTGAATGAATAAATATGGATCTTCTATACCAGTGAACCTAGGTAACATGTTTATAAAATGCGGTTTAAGTTCAAAATTATTACCCGTTACTAGTGGTAGACTGATGCATGAAGGTTGGGCAGAACGGGAAGGATAATATCGATCCCTTAAGGAAACGGTTTGTGCGACCTCCATTTTTTTTAAAGTGAGATCTTTTAAAGTGGACTCCAAAAAATCAGGTGTTCTCACTAATCGGGATGTTTTGTCCCTAATCCACACTTTTTGCATACACTACTTAGCAAATAAGCAATAAACAGATAAGCACACAAAAACAAATAAGAGAAAATAATAATAAATAAATAAAAAAAATTACTTCTAAGGTCAACCTAAATAAAATCTAGACAGCTCCTAACTGTTCCAAGTTACACCTCAAGGTCCACCAAATTCGAAATTAATCACGCTACTAGCCAGGTAAGTGTAAGAATGGTAGGAGTCTCTCCGTGGGTACGGTGACTAATTAAATAACCACGCATTCTTTAGGCGTTTGCCTTTTGAACCACTTGTCTAGACACCAGTAGTTTGATTAATTAAAAATTCAGACTCCTCTTAGAGTTTTTTGTCCTAATTGAGCTCGAGAGTCCTAGGGGCTAACGTCTACTTGATTTTATTAGGTCAAGGTTATGCAAAATGCAAGTTAGGTTGTTTGTGGGCCAAGGAAGGGTGATGAAATCCCCACCTTATCTTGTTACATGTTTTTGCCCTTAATGTTAGATTAAAAATAAAAATGCACAAATAAAATAAAAAACCGTAAACAAATAAAATGTCCTAAAACTATGTGAATTACGAAGTAAAGAGAAATTTGACGTACCTCAATCCTCCAGCAATCACCACAGTTTATATTTGACTAAAAAATAAAATAATAAATAAATAAAAATCTAAACAGGATGTGCTCTACGTGAGTGAATGCATGAATGCGGCAATTAGTTTTCTTTCAAAAAATAAAAATAAATAAAAATAAAAAAAAAATATTAGAACTAAAAAAAACTAATTCGAATAAATAAAAATTAAGGAATACAAAATTAAATCTAGTCCCCGGCAACGGCGCCAAAAACTTGATGTGATAAAAATATGTAACTGCAAGTGCACAGTGTTAAGTTGAAGAACTGGCAAGTACAGGTCGAATCCATATAGACTAGATTAATTTTAATGTATCCTTAATATCTATTTTAGGCAAATTAGAAATAAATATAGTGGATATGATTAATAACTAAATTATGCAAACTAAAAATTAATAATGAAAACTAGTGATGAGAAAAACTACCTAGGAATCTGAATCCACTAAGTACTAACATAAATAATAATTTCTTACTTTTCAAATTAATTCCCAAATTATTTTTCCTTCCCTTTAAAAATAATGATTCATATAATTAATATGGGCAAGCATAAGTTATGAAAAATTCACAGATTAACTATAACTTATCAAAACCTCGTAATCAATATAAGAATCATATGCAATTAATGCGAAGGAAAATATGAAGGCGAAAATAATTAGGCACTAATTCCGGAACGGAAAGAAATTAATTATTATGAAATACCTAGTTTCATCATCATCCTAGGTATTAGAAATTTAGTTAGCCATGTAAATTAAAACCAATAAAATCAAAATTAAAACTACGAATAATAATTGCATGAATAAAAATTAAACTATAATTATTATTATTATATAAAATACTAACACATGAGTTCTAATTAAAGGAAACACTTAAATTATGTACTATAACATGCTACTGTAACTGTGCAAGAATGGAGATTAATAACGCATTAGCAGAAAGAGAAGACTAAATAAAGAAATTTCATAATCAATTTAAAATTAAAGTAAAGTAAGATATCAACCAATCAACTTGTTCTTCCCGACTGCTGTATCGAAAAATACAATTCAAATAGGAAAACTAAAAAACTCTCAATCTACTCCTAGTCCCAGCCGAATGAGAAGGGATGAAAAAAATAAAAATTGGTACCTCTCTCTCTAAAACAAAAGACCTATTTATAGGAAAAATAAATTTGTGCCCTAATTTAGATTCATTGAACTCGGTCTCTTTTGTTTCCTTTTTATTCTTCTCTTTCCTTCTGAACTTCAATCTCTACATAGTAATCTCCCAAGAGTCCTTTTTCATCTTTAAAAGCTGCAACAATTATCTTTTACTTGTTCACCAAGATAAATAAGATAAATCCTACAAAATAAAATAAAATGCATTAATTAAATAAAATAAACATATAAAATAATAAATATGGGAATAATAAAATGTATAAAAAATGTGTCTATCAAATACCAACACTAACCTATTTATTTATCGTGTCAAAATTATTATTATACAAATATCTCTTTAATTTTGGAAACATCTAAATCATCCCCTTTGGAGTCGGCAAAATTTGAAGAGAAAGTGGGGCATTTTTGAACCTTTTTCACTATGCCCTACCTCTAGTTACTATCATCAGGCCCAATTTGAGATAAGCTTTACTTGTTTGGGCTGAGATTGTTAACATTGTTCAATCTCCTCCCTAATGGGGGGCTATTCTAAATTTTCACCGGTGGACTACATTCTTTCTGTTCTTGCCAAATTTTCAAAAACCTTATGTCAAAGAAAAATCTTTTAGTAATAAAAGCTTTATTAAATTTTGAGAAAAGGATGAAAAAAATAAAAATAAAAAAGGAAGAAATTGTAATAAAATCAAAATTTTAATGGCAGAAAGAAATGAGATTTGTGACATAGCATCAACTGTATGATTGTTTTTTCCGCTCTCCCTTGATAGTATATATTTTAAGTTAACACGTGATTTAATTTTTTTTTTCATGTAGCTTGTGATATTACTTAGCAAACACCGCTAAATAAGTTGGTGGACGATTCTTTCTTGAAAAATGATACATCTGCAAATTTTTGTCCCAGGTAGATGTTATAGAGATACATTAATTTATGTCCAATGTAGAATTCTATTCTGAATTGTGAAAATTTTTAGCCGAATTATAATTGCGATGAATGTGCATATATATGGGATAAATAATAATTAAAAATAGTCTCATTTTAATTTATTTTTTCTTATTGCACAGACTTTTCATGTTGATCGCAATCCAACTTCGTCACATATTTGTTAATAGGAGAGAGCAAGAATTCGCATTTGTAATCACATCTACACTGCATCCGCAAAATTCGCACAGTGTTGTGCGGTTTATAAAATTAGTATCTGCACATATGTAGATGTAGATGTAAATACAAGAAGTGTAAGACCCCGAATTTATGAAATAAAAATTTATTATTTTCTTTATGATTATTTTTCTAAATAGTGAAGTGCTTAATTGTTATAAATGATAGTTAAGGGTGTTATATGCAAATTATCTGATAAATAGTATGTCGGGGAATATTCCTTTTATCGGGGAATATTCTTTCTGTCGGGGAATATTATATTCGGTATCGTACGACGGCGCCGAAATGGCAATGTCAATGATAGTGGGCCCCATAACGGGTTAACTGTCGGATATAGAAAGTGATAGAAATTGGCGACAAAAGTTTAACCGATAACTGTTGAAATACCCGGTGATAAAAAGAACAGTAAAACGCGTTATTCCACAGTAGCACACAGTATTCCACAGTAGCTCATGATGTTGCACAGTATTTTATATTATTGATTCAATAATTGATAAAGTAGCAATTGCACAGTATCTTGATTCAATAATTGTTAGATAGCATCTGCATAATATATTTTACTATTTATCACGACACTGTAATTCATATCATTTGATAGGATATTTTAGCATTATTGATAATGTCTAGAAATTCTGTCAAGGAAAGGGGTTATTTAATTGCGCGCCATTTTATGGAAGGCCCCCTCTTTCCTGGGAATAATCTGGTTGTGAGTATTGCGAGTATATGTTATATGTGATATTAATACATTGAACACAATAATACAGAAAAAGGGATTTATTGTGATAATGGAGTTATTTTTTATAATGGTTTTATCTTTTTGATAATGGAATTAGCTTTTGATAATGGAAGAAAAAATGGATGGATGATATATATAAATGGAAGAAAAAATGGATGGATGATATAAATGGAAGAAAAAATGGATGGATGATATTAAAAGAATATGTCAAGGGTATAAGAGTAATAAACCAAGAAAATTTAGGGAAAAGACTAAAATGCCCTCACCTTGATTTTCCTATAAATAGGGAGGGTTTGCTTAAGAAATTTTCACACCTTCATTACTTATACTTTCTCTCTCTCTCTAAATTTCTTAAGTTCTCTTAGTGTGCTAGGCTATTGTGAGTATTTGTGAGAATACTAGTATTATCCGAAGTTAGTAAACTTCATAGAAAGTAACATCCAGTTAACGAAGGTAGGGAATATCATTTCTTTCATACTCATATATAATATCATTTGCTTTCATATTCGTAAGTGATATTATACTCATAAAGGTTGTTATTCATTGTGTATTAATTTGTGGGGATAACCTGTCCGTGCGGTATGACGCATGCCTGGTGAATATCCTTTTGTATTCATTCCTTATTACTCTGTGGGAATAACCTGTATGTACGGAGTGTCGTATCTGGTGAATACCCCTTTGCATTTGTTCCTTATAAATCTGTGGGTATAACCTGTTCGTGCGGATTGACGCATACCTGGTGAATAACCCGTCGTATTCATTACTTATTAATCTTTTGTGGAAATAACCTGTCTACGCGAATTATCGCATGGCGGGTGAAAATCCATTTGCAGTTTCATATATTCTGTTATACTCGTATAACTATCATTTCTTTTGTACTCTTTATGGGATATCTTTTTCTTTCACATTTCTCCATTTAAGATAAGAAATCTTTGTTTGTTTCCAAAACCTTATTTTTAAATGGAAAAAATCCCTGAAAATTAGTAGAATATCTTTAATAGTTTGTGCTTCATCTAATATCTTCTCACTTGAATCTTTCTATTTCATTTTATACGTTATAGTTGAAGCATGAAATAATTTCTTGAATATTATTCTTGAATTTGACTCCACAATTTGGTTATCGTGTTGGCAATTTGGTCAATCTTTGATACTGATTAAATTATAAAGTTTTTCTTATCCTTAATCTCACTGTATCATTGTCATCATCCTCATCCTCATACTTAAATTGTGGTGATAGTTCTCTTTGGCCCGTAGTGCAAAGATGAACTGGCGTGACATAATTTTGACCAAACTGTGTATTGGTATAATCATGAATTTTGGTGTTACAAACAAAGGCGTATGGTGAAAGTCATCTTTGGCCCGTAGTGCAAAGATGAACTGGCGTTTGGCATGATCATGACCGGTGATGTTACAAATAAATATCTTTGGCACGTAGTGCAAAGAGAGGCTGTTGAAAATAAATTGTTGATTTGGTTGTTCATAAACAAGAATTGTTGATTGGTGTTACAGGGATAAAATATTGGTGGTGATCCTTTAATTTATAGAAGATGGTAGATATTATAATCTACTTGACTCTTCTAATGGATTGTTCGTTCCGCTGTAGTTGTTGTTATTGAACAATTATAATATCTTTAAATCTCTGATTTATTATTGTTGAAGACTAAAGATAATTTTTATTCTTCATTATCTTAGTCATGATATTTCTTACTGGGCTATTTGAGCTCACCCTTTTCAGTTTTGTCCCATTGTTCTTCTCAGGAAAGGAAAATGTAGCTGGGACTAGCCGGGGAGTGGAGTGATGGTCCGAGTTAGTGGTTGTCCTTATCAAGTTATGGCATAGTTTAGTAATGATTGTACTGGAGACTTAAAATATGTGTTGCCGTCTTTTTACGGCATTGTAATAATTTGGGTTTGGATACTGTGGTACCATACGATACGATATTGTATGGAAAGTCACAGTATGTGTGTGGTCGTATTTTGCACGACAAATATTAGTTGTAAATGAGAAAATTTGTATTTGTATTTGTATTTTGTAGAATGTTTTTGGCGACTCAAAATGGGTTGTGTGCACCTATTTTGGGGGCGTCACAAGAAGTATCCGCACACATATAATTATATATATATATATATATGTATGTATATTTACTGTGCATGGCTCTGATTATTTTTATAAAAAAAATTGTTTATGTATTGATAATTCACTAGATTTAAGTCCTAATAGGACCTATTGTTTGAATCAATTTGTTATCATATATAAGTATAAGTATTATTATAAGTAAGGGGATATCAAGCCAGTATTTTTTTATCTTTATTAATAAATAAGCGAGTGGAATGAGGTAGTTTTTATTTTTAATTTCTTTTAAAAAAAAATTTGGCAAACGTAAAATTGAAGCATTTTTACTTTTAATTTATCCTTTAATCTATTCAGTTTATTTTTTCTCTATTCAGCTATCTTATCTCCTAATCGTTAATTTTTTTTCCCTACAACTTCTTTATGCATTTATTGTATTTTATTTTTTTATAACTTTTTGTGGTCATAACGTATTTTTGTTGCTGGTCAATGTAGTCAAATGAATCTAAAGTAGGGGCGGTAATTGTGTGGTATTAGGCAAATTCATATTATATTAAGTTATATGTATTACACTATGTAAGTAAATAACACTACCTGCTTAATTATTCTTGTCAATATTTTCAACACTAATATTAATCTATTTATTAATCGTGTTAAAATTAGTTTTAAATGTCTTCAGTTATGCAATTATCTCTCTAATTTTAGAACGGAAAGAATTGTTACCACCCAAATCATCCAACTTGGAGTTGGCAAATTTTGAAAAGAAAGTGGGGTAATTTTGAACCTTTTTCACTATGCTCTACGTCTACTTACTATCATTAGGCCCAATTTGAGAGAAGCTTTAGCTGTTTGAGTTGAGATTGTTAACATGGGTCAATCTCCTCCCTAATGGGCCTATTCTCAATTTTCACTGGTGGGCTTTTAAATCTTTTTTTGCCATAAGATTGATCTAGCTGATAAAAAGTGTATTAGTTGTTGACTGTTGTCCTCATAACTTACTTTTGTTGTAACATAATTTCTAGCCTTTCCAAACTTCACTTTTGGTTTAGAGGACTACATTCTTTCTTTTCTTGCCAAATCTTCAAAAACCTTATGTCAAAGAAAAAAAATTTAGTACTAGATCATCCACTTTCACCATTCATTATTAATATTAGTTTTGGTGCCACACACAATGCATGTAATTATCGTAAAGATATACTACATTTTTTTTTATCAAATTTTGAGAATAGAATGAAAATAAAAAATTAAAAGGGAATAATGTAAGGGCCGAGAATTTTTTATGATTATATATGTATATTTTTACAAATAAATATTTTATTTATTTTATTTTTATTATTTTTATTATTATTATTATTATTATTATTACTACTACTACTACTTTGAGCATATGTGTTATGAATTAAGCAAGTTAGTCAATTTATTTATTTTAAGTTGACTAAGAAATATAAATGAGGTAAAAATGATTAACTAATTAAATTGACGAAAGAAAAGTAAGATAAGCTTATGTTAAAAATTAACATAGCTTGAATAGTAACCTTGAATGGTAAATAAAAAGATTTATATTATTTAAATGATTAATTAGTATTACTAATATAAAGTGATTATATGAATGTGTAATAACTTATTAAAGGAAATGAGTATATTAAATTATTTATTAATGTGTTGAACAATTTGTGACTTATATAGAATGAGTATGTGATTAAATGAATATGTATATTATTTGAATATATTCATTTGTTTATTATATAATGAACAAATAAAAAACGTTATATAATCTAATTATATATTAAGAATGAGAATTAAATAACCTGAGGGTTATAGTTATTGAAAAATGCTAGTATTTAAATTACATACTAGTAAATTAACTTAAGAGATTTATTTTAATATCTCAACTAATTATTTATATTAACCCAATTAAAGCAAATCTAATTGGGTTGTATAATTAAATCAATATTTAAAGTCCAAAATAAGTGGACTAGTAACCCTAATTAAATAATTAGGGAAATATAAATTTATGTGCTGGACTCATGATAAATTATATGGCCCAAATAATTTAATTAGAGAGCCCAAGTAAATTAATGGATGAGCCAAGCTTTGGCCCAAACCAAATTGAAAATTCTAGAAGATAAATTAACCAAATAAAGCATTAAAAGAAAATCAAAAAAATTTGGTATTACAAGGGGGGATGATTCGGGCCACATAGAGGAGAATAAGCACATGGGAGTATTTAATGTTTTTAGCCACCTTGCTAAGCTACATTACCAACCCTTATAGCCTTGCTAGGATAGGTTTTCAAAATGGAAGATATAGGAGATTTGGAAAGATTGGAAGAGATATTGGTAGATTTGCTAGGATATCATGTATACATATATACTTTATATCTATACATTTTACTAATTATAATAAAGCCTCTCTCATTACTAGCAAAAAAGTTTTGTTTCATTTTCTACTTCCTAAGTTCTTAAACTAGAGAGAGCAAAATAAAAAGAGAGAAAGAGAGAGCTGTTGCCTGTGGGATTCAAGGAGAGAAAGAGACGGGAATTTGTGTATTTTCAAGCTCCATAGTATACCTTAGAAGATGGAGAAAGAAGACCATCCACACAAGGTTTAAAAGTTTCCTAAAACTAAAACTCTAAATTAGCTTATGTAAATTCTTATGGATGTTTTCAAATAAATCATGAGTTTATGATTTTAAACTCTAGAACATTAGCTTTACATGTTTTATAATGTCATATGTTTAGATCATGCCATGTTGGGTGTTGATTTATTTGAAAAATAAAAGCTAAAGTTAGAAAACCCTAACTTTTAGCTATTTTAAATGAGTACCATTTGCAATCTACGCCTTCTTTTTGCGATCCGTCAAAGAATAGTGCTAGATATGTAAGTTAATTAATAAACCCAAGTAGTAGCACCCAAATATATTAACTATACATGAAATGGTAACTCTTTTGGTCGGAACAGTCCAACTTGTGAAGAGAAAGGAAATGGACTCTTACAGGCCAGTTGCTTGTAGGGGAAGTTTCGTCCATTTTATGTGCTTTAAAAATTCTGAGAAAATTTAGAATGTTAGTATACTGAGTTATTAAGATCTTGTATAAAGACGATATTTTGTTTATGTATAGAATGAGAGTTATGACTTTTATAAGAAAGTGCGTTTTTAAAAATAAACTGTAATAACTCCTAAAATACAACTCAAAAAAATGTGAAATTTTTGCAAGAGCTAGGTTTTGATAACATGAGACTACAATATAAATTTTATAATTTTTGAACAAAAGGATCATTTATGATAATTATAATAATTTCGTACTGTTTTGGACCATTTAAAAATAGTAAATGAAATTGAAAAATTTCAGAAATATTATATGCTCATGAGGATATCATATTCTAATATTTTCCTGAAAAGAAATTATTATTTTTTGAGTTGTTTTGATATTTTTCATGTGAATGATTGAGTTATGAATAAATGGATAAATTAAGTAATTTAATGTTAAAAATGATTAAAATGTGATTTTGTTACATAAAGACCCTTAATATGATATGATCAGATTATGTAAGGATATTTTGGTTATTTTTAATGAAATATTA
Source organism: Aralia elata (assembly GCA_034770075.1). Classification (NCBI taxonomy): domain Eukaryota; kingdom Viridiplantae; phylum Streptophyta; class Magnoliopsida; order Apiales; family Araliaceae; genus Aralia; species Aralia elata. The sequence goes on from CM068380.1 coordinate 11,131,354, forward strand.
TATTTATGGTATATTATGTTTGTTAAATAAATTAAATAGTAAGAGATAATCAATTAGATTAAATTGTTTATAAGTAATTAAAATATTATTAAATGATTAATAATATTAATAAGTGATTAAAATATTATGATTAATAATATTAGTTAAGGATTAAAATATTATTAAATGATTAATAATATTCGCTAAGGATTAAAATATTATTAAATGATTAATAATATTAGTTAAGGATTAATAATATTAGTAAATAATTAAAATATTATTAAATGGTTAATAATATTTGTAAATGATTAAGATATTACTAAAGGGTTATTGAAATATTATTAATGATTAATAATATTATGAGATGCGTAAGATGGTATTAAATGATTAGTAATACTTGTAAATGAATTTTTTTTATTAAGTAGTTAATAATATTGAAAAAGAAATAAAATATTATTATGTGATTAATAATGTTAAGAAGTGAATAAAATATTATTAATAATAATTTAAGATGATAATTATGTGATAGCAATATTATTAAAGTATGGTAATAATATTAAGGATTTATTGTGATATCTAATATTTATTTATGTAACTAAATGTTAGATAATTTACTATAGGAGTGGTAGTGTTATGAATTTAAATATGTTATGCTAATTGATAGATCAATCTTATTAATGATAGGTCTTTCATAAGAGATTATACTTAGATTGCGTAGCAGTAATCAGTGAACAAGACAAACTTCCTAACTCAAACTTAAGTTATTATTTCAAAGCATGTCAGTGGATAATTATTGTTGATTATTCCACATCTATAATGATTATTGGTATTCGCACTTAGTGTAATTGAATTCATGTTATATTATTTGAACTGTGAAATAATTTAAAGTTCTTTATTTATGAATTGTTTATAAGTCATGTCTCAGCTAGTAACTCAAACTCGATTTATTACGTTTCAAGCATGCTAGTAGATTAATTATTTACAATTATTTCACATTTATAATTTTTATTGATATTCACACCTAGTGCAAGTTTCCTAACTCAAACTTGAGTTATTATTTTTCAAGCATGCTAGTGGATTAATTATTATAAATTATTCCACATCTACGATAATTATTGATATTCGCACTATGTGTAAGTTCATATGTTCATTTGGCTTTTTTCTTATGATTGTTTCGCAATATTTTGAAATTCTATTGTTGCGCAAATCCTATAACTTATACAAATCTTTTATAATTGTACAAGTGTTCAAGTTATCTTTAAAATTCAATTATGCCTGAATTGTTTAAGTACTACGTTGATGCCATTTATTTCGGCTAGACTAATATTTGTTAGAGTATGTAACGTTCTATTATTTGAACTAATTATTGAGGATATATGCCACTTGCTTCGGCTAGATCAATATTGTTATAATATGTTGAAATCATAGCATTTTTTTAAAATCAATCCAAACCATATTAATGTGGTACAAACTCATGATGTAAGACTGAGATAAACAATTTTGAAAAATAAATCAAGAGAATTTTATTGTCAGAAACCCGACCCGCGCACTATGTTTGAGAATTATACATAATCTCGGGTACAATAAGGTTGATCACCTTTCGTACTTGCAGAAGAGTAAAGATTAGTTTTTTATAGCTAACTTTAACTCTTGAGGTAGTCAAGAGTAATAGTTCTTGATCCATTTGAGATCACTCAGCATGAAATCTGGGAATATCCCTTTTTATTGAATATTATTGCAGTATTACTAATTCATTATACTCGACTTGATATTGTTGAAATGTCGAAAGAATTTAACTCTTTCATTCTTGATGTATTATTCAGCATGAAATTCAAGAAAATTCTTGATATTTGAAATGATTTATTGTTCAGCTACTTCACAATCTTTGAAACATTGTTGAAGTTCCAGAAAGTTAAACTCTTCTATTCATGATATATCTTTTATTGTACGCTTTAACTTGCGGAGCAAATTAGTTGTTTACCCTTGCTTAAAATAAAACTTTTCAACTAAAGCCGAGGAAGCCGATGGTTCTAAGAAAGACAAAGGCAAAGCAAAGGCCACCCAATAATGTCATTTGTGTAGTGATTATTATATTATATTTTGACTTAAACCTTTTGTATTATTAGGTATGTAATGTTAAGGTTAGAGAAACCTAGGTTAATGATATGTTTTTATTAATACAATGTAATGAATGATGTAATTCATAAGAAATGGGTAAATAAAGGTGATGTGTATGCTATATCGTGAGCACTAAATCTAAGGTTCAAGGGACCCAGATTTGGGGGCGTCACAACATGGTATCAGAGCTGATAGGTTATAAACCTTAGGTAGGGGAAAAAGCCTTAGGAATATAACCATAAGATTGATAGAAAAGAAAACTCATTTAGAGTTCTAAGTGATGGATTGAGGAAATTCATCAATAGTAAGATGTTGTGCACCAATGCCATTAGCCGAGGTAGCAACTCAGAGTGAGACGAACCTGTGGTAAATCTAAGAAGCGATTATGACGAGTACCCCAAAATGGAACTGAATGAAGAAGAAGTATTAGATTCCAAAGAGGCTAAGGTAGAGCCAGAAATAGAGCAGAAGATAGAGAAAAAGGCAGAGCAGTAGATTATAGCTCTAGGGTAAAAGTACCTTAGGAAATAATCCTGAAACATTAAAGCCGTAGGTTATAAATTAAACCTTAGGGGCCAAGCTAGGCCTAAACTAGGGGCAACAACTTTAGTAGCTTCGTTGAAAATAAATCTTAAAAAAAAGCGGATCATGTTCCTTTGTTTTATCTAGTGAATCCTTGTTTTAACCTTATTAACTGAATGATTGAGATCAGTGAGGATAAGTCTGAGGACTTTTATGGGACCGACAAGGGAAGGTGAAAAGAACAGAGGAAATTAATTGAGTTTGAAAAGTGGTTTATAAATAAGCCTTCATTGAATTGTGTACTCTACCAAGTTAGAAATAAAAGAAAGCAAGAGTAAGCTAAAGAAAAAGAATAAGAAAGAGAGAGAGACATATAAAGTTAAGAAAAAAAATAAAATTTCAGGAGAGGAAGCACTTACAGATATTCCAGTAGTTTAGAAGGAGCCGATATCAACGGAGCCTATATCCGTGGTAGCTCCTGAACCCAAGGATGGGGAGGAGCCAGTAGAGAATCTATTATCAGAATTGGTAGACAGGAACGATAAGTTGGAAGACATAGTGCGAGAACTAAAGGCAGAAGTGGAAAAACTCCAATCAGACAAGAAAGAACTAGAGACAAAAATGGAAGAACTCCGAACAAACAAGCAGGCTATAGAAGCCCACTTGTAAGATGAGATTTTAGAAAAACTAAGAGCGCAGGATCAGGCACAGGATTTGGAAGAAGAAGTAAGAATATGAAGATGGATAAGATGAACTACGCTTTTAAAAAGCTGGTTGGCCGCATTCAGGATAAAGTATCTAATTACCTTGAGGAGGAAGATTAGACTCTACCTACCATTAGTAGGGATCGAGTAATAGCCACTATAAAAGAGGAGCACAAAGAAGCCAATGAGCGTGGTCTGGGAGTTTGAGATAAGGAGGGCGTATATACATACGCCTACATATATATATATATATGATGTTATAAATAATTAATCCCAACTTTGTGTAAGATATGGGATATGTTGTTGTTATGTTTTTGTAAATCCTCACTTGTGTATTATAGAGGGATGTTATGTACTACGAGACGCATATTAATAAAAGTATGTTATTGTATGTGCTTTATGATGAACAAATTTAGCATCAATGCTTTATAATAAATAAAGAAATACTATTCGTAGTAGATGAAAAAAGATATTTTAGGATAAGACTCTTGAAAAGCGAAAAGAATGTTATTAGGTCATAAAATGATCTATAGTAAACATTTAAAGATGAACTCATGAAGAGTTTTGAATGATGAAGTATGAAGTTAAAAAATTCATGTTAAACGAAGAGAAAGTAGGAAGAGAGGTGAAGTGTGCACCAATTGCGGTAAGAATCATCAAGGAGTCTACCTAAAGGACAAATGTGTGTTTTAACTATGGTTAAGAGGGACACATCTCTCCCAACTATCCCAGTTCGAAGACATTGCAAGGTTGTTTTTCGTATGGATTGCCAAACCACCATAGTTGTAACTTTCCAAAGAAAAATGCAAAAAGAAGAAGCAACAACAAAGGAAACAACAGTGGGACACTGATGATTAACGGGCCAGCTCAGCTAGAAAGACCAATGGCACAAACGTTTAACATGACGGCTCAGGATGCAGTTGCATCAAAGGAACTAGTGACAAGTATAATTTCAATCAATAATATAATTGCGTACATATTATTTGATAAGTATTACTGTGAGGTGTGTTGTTCATCTACAGATATGAGTCACAGGTTGGTATAACGCATGTAGAAATGAAGAAATTAATAATACAACTTTAAAAGTTATTAGAAAACAAGTATAACTAAGTGGTTTATTATAACCCTTTGAGGTCCCAGAGCAGAGTAAGAGAAAGCGAAAGTTGCTTAATATGTTAGAGGAATACTATTATGAGGAAGATGTTGATACCTAAGTATAATAGGTAATTATGAGTCATGACAAGTCAAATAAGACTTGATTTAAGCAGAGATTTTTTGCCCCTGATTGGGATGGGAAAGAGCAAATGAAGTAATACGTAAGTTATAATAATAAATATATGTCTAAGGATAGACATAATTTGAATGTACAGTAATAGTGATTCCGGGGACAGAATCCTTATAAAGAGGGGAGAATATAAAGACTGAGAATTTTATATGATTATATATGTATATTCTTGCAAATAAATTTTATTTATTTATTATGATTATGATTATGATTATTTTTATTTTGAGCATATGTGATATGAATTAAGCAAGTTAGTCAATTTATTTATTTTAAGTTGACTAAGAAATGTAAATGAGGCAAAAATGATTAACTAATTAAATTGATGGAAGGAAAGTAAGATAAGCTTATGTTAAAAATTAACATAGCTTGAATGGTAACCTTGAATGGTAAATAAAAAGATTTATAATCTTTAAATAATTAATTAGTATTACTAATATAAAGTGATTATAGGAATGTGTAATAACTTATTAAAGGAAATGAGTATATTAAATTATTTATTAATGTATTGAACACTTTGTGACTTATATAGAATGAGTATGTGATTAAATGAATATGTATATTACTTGAATATATTTATTTGTTTATTATATAATGAACAAATAAAAAAGTTATATAATCTAATTATATATTAAGAATGAGAATTAAATAACCTGAGGGTTATAGTTATTGAAAAATGCTAGTATTTAAATTACATACTAGTAAATTAACTTAAGAGATTTATATTAATATCTCAACTAATTATTTATATTAACCCAATTAAAGCAAATCTAATTGAGTTGTATAATTAAATCAATATTTAAAGTCCAAAATAAGTGGACTAGTAACTCTAATTAAATAATTAGGGAAATATAAAATTTATGTGCTGGACTCATGATAAATTATATGGCCCAAATAATTTAATTAGAGAGCCCAAGTAAATTAATGGATGAGCCAAGCTTTGGCCCAAACCAAATTAAAAATTCTAGAAGATAAATTAACCAAATAAAGCATTAAAAGAAAATCAAACAAATCTTGTATTACAAGGGGGGATGATCCGGGCCACATAGAGGAGAATAAGCACATGGAAGTATTTAATTTTTTTTAGCCACATTGCTAAGCTACATTACCAACCCTTATAGCCTTGCTAGGATAGGTTTCCAAAATGGAAGATATAGGAGATTTGGAAAGATTGTAAGAGATATTGGTAGATTTGCTAGGATATCATGTATACATATATATTTTATATCTATACATTTTACTAATTATAATAAAGCCTCTCTCATTATTAGCAAAAAGGTTTTGTATCATTTTCTACTTCTTAAGTTCTTAAACTAGAGAGAGCAAAATAAAAAGAGAGAAAGAGAGAGCTGCTGCCCGTGGGATTGAAAGAGAGAAAGAGAGAGGGATTTGTGTATTTTCAAGCTCCATAGTATACCTTAGAAGAAGGAGAAATAAGAACATCCACATAAGGTTTAAAAGTTTCTAAAAACTAAAACTCTAAATTAGCTTATGTAAATTCTTATGGATGTTTTTAAATAAATCATGAGTTTATGATTTTAAACTCTAGAACATTAGATTTATATGTTTTATAATGTAATATGTTTAGATTATGCCATGTTGGGTGTTGATTTATTTGAAAAATAAAAGAAAAGAAAACTAGTTTTCTAAAGTTAGAAAACCCTAGCTTTTAGCTACTTTAAACAGGTACCATTTGTAATCTACACCTTTTTTTTTTGTAATCTGTCAAAAAGGGGTGTTAGATATATAAGTTAACTAATAAACCCAAGTGGTAGTACTCAAATATATTAACTATAAATAAAATGTCAACTGTTTTGGTCGGAACAGTCCAACATGTGAATAAAAAGGAAATGGACTGTTATAGGCCAGTTGCTTGCTGGGGCAGTTTTGTCCGTTTTATGTACATTAAAATTCTGAGAAAATTTAAAATGTTAGTATACTGAGTTATTAAGTTCTGTACAAAGACGGTATTTTGTTTATGTATAAAATGAGAGTTATGACTTTTATAAGAATGTGCGTTCTTAAAAGTAAACTGTAATAACTCCTAAAATACAATTGAAAAAAAATGTAAAATTTTTATAAGAGCTAGGTTTTGTTAGCACGAGACTACAGTATAAATTTTATTATTTTTGAACAAAAGGATCATTTATGATAATTATAATAATTTTGGACTGTTTTGGACTATTTAAAAATAGTAAATCAAATTGAAAAATTCCAGAAATATTATATGTTAATGAGGATATCATATTTTTATATTTTATTGAAAAGAAATATTTTTTGAGTTGTTTTAGTATTTTTCATGTTAATGATTGAGTTATGAATAAATGGATAGAATAAGTAGTATAATGTTAAAAATGGTGAAAATATGATTTTATTGCATAAAGACCTTTAATATGATATGATCAGATTATTTAAGGGTATTTTGGTCATTTTTAATAAAATATTATGTTTATGATATATTATATTTCTTAAATAAATTAAATAGTAAGAGATAAATAATTAGATTAAATTATTTATAAGTAATTAAAATATTATTAAATGACTAATAATATTAATGAGTGATTAAAATATTATGATTAATAATATTAGTTAAGGATTAAAATATTATTAAATGATTAATAATATACGTAAAAGGATTAAAATATTATTAAATGATTAATAATATTATGAGATGAGTAAGATGTTATTAAATAATTAATAATACTTGTGAATGAATAAAATATTAAGTAGTTAATAATATTGAAAAAGGAATAAAATATTATTATGTGATTAATAATATTAAGAAGTGAATAAAATATTATTAATAAGAATTTAAGATGATGATTATTGATAGAAATATTATCAAAGCATGGTAATAATATTAAGGATTTATTGTGATATCTAATATTTATTTATGTGACTAAATGTTAGATAATTTATTATAAGAGTGGTAGTGTTATAAGTTTAAATATGTTATGCTAATTGAGAGATCAATCTTATTAATGATAAGTCTTTTATAAGAGATTATACTTAGATTGTGTAGCGGTAATCAGCGAACAAGACAAGTTTCTTAACTCAAACTTGAGTTATTAATTTCAAAGCAAGTTAGTGGATAATTATTGTTGATTATTTCACATCTATAATGATTATTGATATTCGCATTTCGTGCAATTGAATTCATGTTCTATTATTTGAATTGTGAAACAATTTAAAGTTCTTTTATTTATGAATTGTTTATGAGCCATGTCTCAGCTAGTAATTCAAACTCGATTTATTATGTTTCAAGCATGCTAGTGGATTAATTATTGACAATTATTCTACATTTATAATATTTATTGATATTCACACCTAGTGCAAGTTTCCTAACTCAAACTTGAGTTATTATTTTTCAAGCATGTTAGTGGATTAATTATTATAAATTATTCCACATCTACGATAATTATTGATATTCGCACTGTGTGCAAGTTCATATGTTCATTTGGCTTTGATCTTATGATTGTTTCGCGATGTTTTGAAATTCTATTGTTGCTCAATGTTCCTACATTGAGCAAATCCTATAACTTATATAAATCTTTTATATTTGTACAAGTGTTCAAGTTATCTTTAAAATTCAATTATGCCTGAATTGTTTAAGTACTACGTTGATGCCATTTATTTCGGCTAGACTAATATTTGTTAGAGTATGAAACGTTCTATTATTTGAACTAATTTGTTATTGAGGATATATGTCACTTGCTTCGACTAGATCAATATTGTTATAATATGTTGAAATCATAGTATTTTTTTAAAATTAATCCAAACCATATTAATGTGGTACGGACTCATGATCTAAGACTGAGATAAACAAGCCTGAAAAATAAATCAGGGGAATTTTATTATCGAAAACCCGACCCGCACGCTATGTTTGAGAATTATGCATAATCTCAAGTACAATAAGACTGATCACCTTTCGTACTTGCAGAAGAGTAAAGATTAGTTTTTTATAGCTAACTTTTACTTTTGAGGTAGTCAGTGATAATAACTGATGATTCCTCTAATAGTTCTTGATCCATTTATGATCACTCAACATGAAATCTGGGAATATCGCTTTTTATTGAATATTATTGCAGTATTGCTAATTCATCATACTCAACTTGATATTGTTGAAATGTCGAAAGAATTTAACTTTTTCATTCTTGATGTATTATTTAGCATGAAATTCAAGAAAAACTTGATATTTGAAATGATTTATTGTTCAGCTACTTCACAATCTTTGAAACATTGTTGAAGTTCTAGAAAGTTAAACTTTTCTATTCATGATATATCTTTTATTGTAAGCTTTAACTTGCGGAGCAAATTAGTTGCTCATCCTTGATTAAAATAAAACTTTTTAGCTAAAGCCGAGGAAGCCGAAGATTCTAAGAAAGACAAAGGCAAAGCAATTGCGACCGAATAATGTCATTTGTGTAGTGATTATTATATTATATTTTGACTTAAACCTTTTGTATTATTAGGTATGTAATGTTTAGGTTAGAGAAACCTAGGTTAATGACATGTTTTTTATTAAGATAATGTAATGAATGATGTAATTCATAAGAAATGAGTAAATAAAGGTGATGTGTATGTTGTATCGTGAGCACCAAATCTGAGGTTTAAGGGACCCAAATTTGGGAGCGTCACAAGTAAACTGTTATAAAATCAAATTTTCAATGGCAAAAGGAAATGAGATTTGTGACATAGCATCAAAAGTACAGTTATTTTCTCCACTCCCTTGATAGTATAGATATTTTAAGCTAATACGTGATTTAATTTTTTCATGTCGCTCGTGATATTACTTAGCAAACACCACTAAATAAGTTGGTGGATGCTTTTTTCTTGAAAAATGATATATCCGTAAATTTATGTCCCACATAGATGTTGCAAGGATACATTAAGTTTTGTCTTATGTAGAGTCCTATTATGTATTGTGAAAAATTTTAGCTGAATTATAATTGCCATGAATGTGCAGATATATAGGATAGATATGAATTAAAAATAGCTCACCCTAATTTATTTGTTCTTTATTTCACAGACTTCCACGTCGGTCGCAATCCAATTTCGTCGCATATTTATCAGTAGGGGAGAGAAAGAATCCATATTTGTAATTGCATTCGCACTGCATCCGCAAAATCTGTATGATACGGTGCGATGCGATTTCTAAAATTTGTATCTGCACATATGTGGATATGGATGTGAATATAAAGAGTGTCCGCATCACATGTATCCGCACATATATAATTTATTATATATATATATATATATATTTATCTACACCCAAAAACAATTATAAAATACAATATAACGTAAAATGGCGTCGTTTTACTTGTAATATATATACATATTTAGAAATCTTAAAATCTAAATCTTATTCTTTGTGAGCCCAAGTATAAATTAACGTTCACATGCGACTCAAAAAGTTAAATAAAAAGTCAAAAAAGCCGAAAATAAATAAACGAGACTTGAGAGATGTTTTCATGAGTCCCGAGGTAGAAGATTCATGGAGGTGACTCATTTTAGGAATTGATTAAGGGATTGGATTAGTGGCTAGAAGGGCATGATGATTTAGGCATTACTCAGGTATAAGGGTATTTCTAGAATTGCCCATGAGGTCACATATCAGGCACACGACCCAAACATGTGGTAGGCATGTGATCACTTTCCAGGAAGCTCTATAAATTCTCCCTCCATTCTAATAGAAGGGCCATTTTGACTCTCTCCGAACTGAAGACACTCAAGAAGGCTATCTAGATCCGTGATACTGTTGAAGACTCTTGGATCCTAAGAGTTCTGCCACGTGTTAATGGAGTAATTGCTCACCTGTTCTTCTTCCCTCTTCAATTCATCAATCAATTTTGTATTCTTCGTAGTTTTCTCTCTTTTTTAGCCAACATGAAACCCTAATCCTAGTAAGGTATGATTTTCTTGCCCACATTTATTTGGCTACTCTGCTGGGGAGGTGTAGAATTCGTGAAAGGTATGCCCACAACTCGAAGTGGGAGAACTACCGGAAGAGTTTTACCGACGACAAGCATTATTTCACCGGATCCAGTTCTAAGGCAAGCAAATCAAGCTTTCCAAGGCACAAATCTGGATCTCGATCAACCCATCTTAGAAGACGCCTCTGAAGGAAGTTCAACATCACTATATATGGCTGATTAACAATAACCCAATGTCAGGTAGACAAGCACGAGAAGACAAGGTGAGGAAGCGAGTGAGGAGCAGATAACCACGAACGCAGTACAGCTGGAGATGCTCAAAGCATTGAAGGAGGCACGGGAAAGACAAGGAATGATGATGACTATGATGCTGAAGTCGTAGAGGATGCAAGTGGAAATGCGGAATTTTTACAAACAGTTGATGTAAATCCCCACTTTCAAGTCCATGTTCCGAGGAAGTTCATAAGGGGAATAAGCAAGAGTGGAAGACGACAACAACAACAACAACAACAACAACAAAGAGTATCAGACTGCGCCTCTAGCAATGGAGAGTCAGCCGATTTTAATCATCAACTTAGAGCCCCAAAACAGTGGCGATGTACCACACCCAGACTGGAAGCGAGTCAGCCTCAACTAAACATCATCCCGAGCACTCTCCTAGAATTTTCCCAAGTGCAGATACCGATCATCCTGAGCCACGTTCAACGAACAAGCCAATAAGCACAACCAATACAAATTTTACATGATGCAAATGTACACCAACCAATCTCCTCACCATACACATAGCCAATACATCAATACATCATATACCACATGCCAATATGTGACGAAGGATGATATGATCGATATTATTAATCAACTTCGCAAGCAGACATCTCGACCTTCGGAGTTAGACTTTACTCCACCCTACTTGGCACATATTCGGAGAAAACCTTACCCGATGGGGTATATTGAACATCCCCCGCAGTTCTCAAAGTATAACGGGGAGAAAGAAAATGCCAAGGAACATATTGCCAAATTTGTGGAGTCGATGTCTCTATGGTTGGGTTATGATGAAGTGAGCAACCACAACCTGGTGATAAGGGAATTCAATAAGACCTTGACAGATGATGCCTTCAGTTGGTACTATAACTTGGAGAAGGGGTCAGTCTATGATTAGGATGATCTAAAATTATAATTTTTTAAAAAAAAATTCTATGTGCAGAAACAGGTAACCTTTGTAGAGCTCATGCTATTCAAGTAGAAGTCGAACTAGGAACTGTCAGATTATGTGGACATATTTAGGGCTTAGGCATAGAAGTGCGCAGAGCCAATTGAAGAAAAGAACTTGGTGAGCATATGTAATAATGGTGCTTTAGATGCTTTCAAGCCCCATCTCATTACAAAAGCATACGATTCATTTGCAACTCTCTCGTCTTTTGCACAAGACTTGGGAGGAATCATGACATTGCCCACCAGCCATGCAACGGTTACATAGAAGGGTAAGAGGACGACAACTGTGGCTTTGGTAGATTCTCAGCCAAAACCACAAGGGGGCAAGAGGGAGAAGAATGAGAAAAATTTTAAACGGGGCAGAGGAAAGCTCGGGGACAAGTATGTAAAATTGCCAATCCTAGATCAGAGACCTCGACGAACAATGGGTAGAACATGGAGTGGTGAAGCTTCCAAAGTCCAGATTTGTTATGTCAGAAGAGATGAAAAGAAGATCAGATTTCTGTGTATATCACCAATACATAGGACATTCTGCTATAGATTGTTACAGTCTGGGGAGGATATACTATAAGAAGTTGGTGGCAGGAGAGATCGAGTTGGGCTAAGGAAGTAGCGTACATGACAAGTCATTGCCTAATCAAAAGGGAAAGGAAACGTGCAACACTATTATTCATAGTGAAAGCACCGGAAGTGGGGATGATGAAGAATTTAGTAGTGATGGAAGAAAGGGAAGATGTTAATCCAGGTCTGTAGGTGATGACGTTAATGAATGGAGCTAAGTTCAGAATTTTTTTTGATCAAATAGGGTTGGCCAAGGAAGCAAGGATAGAAGCAACTAAGGCAATCATTAAAGTTGCCGAGCTACAGGAAACCTGCATGGCCGTAAGTAAAGGATTTGTAAAGACAATGGAAGAAAAAAATAAGATATCTTTTTCTAAAGCTGAAAGAGAGATAAGATATCCGCATAACAAATTATTGTATGTGATAGTAGTAATTAATGGCATAGAAGTGCGGAGGGCGTTCATTGATAATGGAGCGTTTGTAAATATTATGCCCTATACTGTGTTTAAACGATTAGGCCAGTTAGGGAAAAAAATTGTGAAGGAACAAAAAAACATCACAGGGTTCGCTAACCACAACACGAGAACTTTTGGACACATCAAGGTGGATATGGAAGTTGGGTAGTTTCGGGGACCTGTGATGTTCCATGTGATAAAGGTGGATGTAGCATATCATGTCTTGCTAGGAAGGGTTTGGAAAAATAACTACAGGGTAGTACCCTCACTCTTTCACCAATGCTTGAAAGCTATTTGGAAAGAAAGGGAAATGAAAGTACCTGTAACAAGGAATCCCTTCGGGCTAGAGGAGGCACACATAACTGAAATAACTTTTTTCGATGATATCGCTGAAGAGGGAGAAAACCAGATTACAAAGCCTGACTCCCTAATATTAACAAGCTGGGAGGAAGTGCCAGAGGATAAGTTTGTGCCTGCGAAAAAGGAAAAGAAGAAGACCTTGGAACAAGGCGAATGTTCCAAAAATAAGAAGCCAGTAGCGGTGGACTTGGAAAAGGAAGAAAAAGGAGAAAAGAAGAGGGCAACATATCCTAAAGATACTAGGAACATAATAAATGCCAAACGAATACCCCAATTGAAAGATAGAAGACAAGAAGAACAGAGGATGAAATGGGAAAGAGTTGTTAAACCCGATAGAAATGTAGTGTTTCGCTTGTGACGGTGTAAGGGGGAAGAGCCTGAAGGTACACCCGAACCTGTCGATTATAGAGGAGTCCCCTACTCCAGTAGTGATGAAAAGGAAGAAGTGGTGCAGCAGAAGGTGGAACCAGCTCCAAAATGCTTTGAGGATAGGCCAAAACCTCAACAAAATGAACTAGAAGAGGTTGATTTGGCAACAGATGGAGGAAAGCCAAGACCAACTTATGTCAACAAGGAGCTGAATGCTAACCAGAAGGAAGAACTGGTTAAGTTATTGCGAAAGTATATAGATGTCTGCGAGAGTATAGGGATGTCTTTACTTGGAACTACAATGAGATGTCTGGGATTGACAAGGAGCCAGTAGAGTATAATTTGAACATAAGTCCGAGAATTAAGCCAGTAAAGCAAGCAACTTGCAATTATGCGCCAGAAGTTAAAACATAAATAAAGGAGGAGATCAAAAAGTTACTAGAAGTAGGATTCATCAAGCCAATTCAACATCCAATATGGCTATTTAGCATTGTACCAGTAAAGAAATCCAATGGACAATTGCAGATATATGTAGATTTTAGAGATTTAAACAAGACATGCCCAAAAGATATGTACTCATTACCCAACATAGACACTTTGGTAGATATAACGGCCAATCATGAGACGATGTCATTCATAGATGGGTTCGTGGGTTATAATCAGATAATGAAGTCCGTAGAAGATGCAGAGTTAACAACCTTCGCATCCTGTTTGAAAATTTCAACTACGTAGTAATGTCATTCGGGTTAAAGAATGCGGGTGCGACTTACCAAAGGGCAATATACGCTATCTTTCATGATATGATTCATGATATAGTGGAGGACTACGTGGATGACATAGTGGTGAAATCTAAAAAGGCGACAACCCACATAGAGAACCTGAAAAAGGTGTTTGAGAGATGTACGAGGTACAAACTAAAAATGAATTCGAAGAAGTATGCCTTTAAGATAACAGATAAAAAGTTTTTGGGCTTCTTAGTCCATAATAGAGGCTTGGAGGTAGACCCAACCAAGGCAAAGGCTATTACATAGATGCCCCCACCAAAAACACAGAAGCAGTTAAAGAGTTTTGTAGGGAAGGTTTCCTACGTGAGGAGATTCATGTCAGCATTGGCAGAAGTCACGAAACCTTTTAGAAAACTACTAAAAAGAAAGGCAAAATAGGACTGGGGGCAAGACTAGCAAAAGGCCTTTGAGGAGGTAAAAAGAATTTTAGCTTCAGCACAAACGATGGTAGTACCACAAAAAGGAATATTGTTGTAATTGTATATTTGTATATCATATCTATCACAAAGTCTGTAGAAGGATTGATCACACAGGAGGTAGATTGAGAAGAAAAGCCCGTGTACTACATCAGTCGGATAATTAGAGGACCGAAAACTCGGTATTCGCAGGTGGAGAGACATTGCCCTGCAATAGTGTTCATTGTGCAGAAAATGTGGCATTATTTTCTGGCACATGAAGTAAAGCTTGCAATAAGAACTGACCCGATCAGATACTTGTTGACTAGACCAGTATTGGTAGGAAGACCTGCAAGATGGTTGATGATCATTTCAGAGTATGACGTTAAGTGTGTAACACTGAAGGCAATAAGATGTCAAGCTTTAGTAGACCTGCTCGCTCAATTTCCTAATGGAGAATATGAACCTCCCTCCGAGGATCTTCCGAGAAGAGAAGTGGAAGAAATTGATGTAGTGGATGAGGACTCGAAATTGTGGAGTTTGGCCTTTAACAGATCGTCTACAGAATGCAAAGGAGGAGCAGGAGTGGTGTTGACCACCAAAGAAGGAAAGGAAGCGGCCTTATCATACAAGTTGGATTTCCCTTGCTCGAATAATGATGCAGAATATGAGGCATTTATATTGGGATTGTTTGTGGCTCAAGAGTTAGGAGCCAAACGTCTTAAAGTAAGGAGAGATTCAAATTTGATAGTGCAACAAATAAGAGGTCAATTCGTAGTGAAGGAACTTATCTTGGCACCATATCGTACAGTAGCACAAAAAATGATTAAGGCTTTCAAGAAGGTGGTGATTGAGTATGTGCCAAGAGGACAAAACAAATAGCCTGATGCATTAGCAACAGTAGCATCTAGAGTGTATGTTCAAGGAGAAGACTTGGATGTAAAGGTAATGAAGAGAACCCTCCCAACCATGGTGCTAGACTTATTCCCTAAGGACATGACAGATGATTAGAGACATGACTTCTTCCATCAATTGTAAACAAATGAGGGAACAATATCACCAGTGGAACTTCTAAAATACAACATTATTAAGGGAATGTTGTATCACAAAGAAGCAGATGGTGTCTTAACATGATGCTTAGGGAGGCAAAAAGCGAATAAAGTTTTACATCAAGTGCATCAAGAGAACTACAGATTGCCAGATATTGGGTTGTATTGCAGGTTACAGCGTCAAGGGTATTATTGGCCCGAAATGAAGAAGGAAGCATATGCACTTCAACGACAATGTATTTCATGCCAAGAATACCCTAGGGAGGAAGAATGCGCCTTCATTGATGACATGGAGGATTGGTGAATCCCTTATGTAGAGTTACTATAAAGCGGTAGTCTGCCCGCCGAAAAGGACGCAATTATAGTAAAGAGGAAATCACAACGATTCGTCTTACAAAATAGAGAATTATTTAGAAGAGGGTTCAATGGCAAGCCCTTACGGTAGTTTGAGCTAAGCGAGGCCAAAAGATTTGGTCTATCAAATGCACAAAGATGAACACTAAGGGGGAGCCAAGTTGTACAAATAACTAATTGATTATGGTTATTACTGGCCTAAAATGGAAGGAGGTTGCTTGAAATTTGTCAAGAAATATCATGTTTGCCAAATTCATGGGAATTTGATCATTCATGCTCTCACTGCAGACTTGTAGACCATAGCAACACCATGGCCCTTTCATACATGGGGAATGGATCTTATAGGTCTCATTCATCTTAATTCTAAAGGCAACATATAGATCTTGACCGCCACTGAGATGTACACAAAGTGGGTAGAGGCAATCCCTTTGAAAAGGGTTACGGGGCCACCAGTGGCAAATTTCATCAAGGAACATATCATTTGTCGTTTTGGGATCCCGAAGATTATTTATCAGATAATGGAACTCCCTTCATTAATAGAGACGTTAAAAGTCTGATGGAAAGATACAAGGTGAAGCACTACAAATCATCACCTTACTACCTGAAAGGCAATGGGCAAGCAGAGGTCACAAACAAAACCTTGATCAAAATTCTATTAAAAACCCTAGACGATCATCTGAAGATATGGGCATAGCAATTACCGATAGCATTATGGGCATATCAAATTTCAAAAAGAAAGCCTACGGGTGAAACCCCATATGCTTTAGTCTATGGTGAAGAAGTTATATTGCCCGCCAAAATAGAAATCTCTTCGGCTAGGATGAGACTTCGAAGCTTAGTTGAGGAAGAGAACCAACCAGTAGCCCTGGAGGCCTTAGCTGACTTCTGAGACAGAGTCAAAGATAAATTGGAATGGTACCATGAAAGGCTGCGACGACAATACAATACCATAATAGTAATCGAGGCACCTGACTATAAGTCCTCGGAATTGACAAGTTATACTTTAAACTTCAAAAGTAATCGAGGCACCTGACTATAAGTCCTCGGACCCGACAAGTTACACTTTTAACTTTAAAAGTGATTGAGGCACCTAAGTATAAGCTCTCAAACCTGAGAAAGTTATACTTTATCTTTAAAAGTGGCGAACGTTATGCTTTCTTCGACAAAAACAATATTTATTATTTTTTATGAAATCTGAAACATTATGCTTTTTTGTTAAAAGCAACTTGATTATCAATAAAATGTCAAGCTTTCACTTATACTTGAATTAAAAAAATTCATGTTTACTCTTATATTATACATATTGTTGTCTTGGAGTATTAATTTGAATAACTAGGGATTCAATGTTAAACATTAGGTCTTAAGAAAAAATTCAAGTTAAAGGCAATTAATAATGTTAAAAGAAACTCTATTATGATAAATGAAATATATATAGATGAGTTTCTTTGGTACATGAAATGAAAAAATAACTACAAAAAGTTATGATCTAAAGGCTATGACATATCAAACTGAAGAGGGGGTAAGGCTAAGGCCTCCATATTAGCAATGGCAGTGTCCCGAGTCTTCGCATTTACGGCTCTCAGTTCCTTAACATCTCAGGCAGTCAACTCTAAATTTTGAAGCTGGGACTCTGAATTCTGAAGCTAGGACTCTAAATTTTGAAGTTGGGTCTTTAATTTATTGGTGGCTTCTTCAATATTTAAAAGTTGTACTGCAAATAAGTTATCCTCATACTAATATATAGCAACCTCTGAGCGTAATGTAACAACACGAAAACTAGGACTAAGGAGATCTAACCTAGCACGGAAAGGAGACATGTCAAAAACCATAGAGAAGAGGTTATCAACCTTGAAACTAAACATGTATAAGTCCTCTGTTCGCAAAGAATAGAGAGAAAAACTGTGCATCTCAAGAACAAGGCTCGCAAGTTGATCTAGAAAAGGTTTGGGCATAAGCCCCACGAATAATCAGTCGATCAAGTATTTGAGGAAACCGAGCTAAGAGACGATCGAGAATTTCTTGGCTGGAAGAGGATATCTGAAAACCTCTCCAAGAAACAAGATTTTCACTTGGATTAGAGGAAGCTCTAGTAGGAGCCACTTTGGAGGCAATCATGGCATCCATTGGGGTAAAAGCTATATGAATCGGTGGCTGCAAGGCTACTGGTGACTCCATGTGACCCTAGTTGTTAGGTGGATAACCAAGGTCACTAAACGGTGAGTTGGCAACATTAGGATTGAGGGAATCAAATAAGGCAAGTGTCTCAACAGGCAAAGGCGCAATCTTTATCTTTTTGCCCTAAAAAGGAAAATGATAAACCATAACACATTATAAAGAAGAAAAACAAAAACTTAAGAAGACAAATTATAATACTCACAAGGTAGCCAATAGAGAAGGAGTCGTGAGATGCTATGGGAAGTCGAATGTTAGCTTCCCCACCAAAGAGCTAGCAATTGTACCCTCCTATCAAGTGAAGCCTCGGCAGAATCCTTCTAGGGAGGATGGAAATCAGTAATAGGCTCTGAAGGATTCTCCTTCAAGAAAGGAGGATTCGTGGTCATAGGATCATCAACATCAACATGGGTATCACTGGTACCCTCAAGCTAGGCTGTCATGTAGAGATGTTGTAGGATAACGTGAAGAGAGAGCTGTACCACCCACAGCAGGACCCGAGCTCACATCAGACAAAGAATCCTTAGCATCAAGACTGACGTGATCATCCCGTGGTGAAGAGGATTCGATAGCAATAGTGATAGGTCGGGAAGGCTCACAAGTAGTGGAAGTCACCGCCTCACTTGCAGTACCCATAAGAAACCCAATGGGAACATCATCATCCTCCTTATCATCATCATCGGCAATCTAAAAAAATAAGGCAATAATGACATTAGGATACCAGGAAGAAATCATGAAAATATTGAAAGAGACAAACAAAAATAGCATAAAGCTAACCACAAGCTTTCTACGTCTCTTGGCTGGATCCTCGGCTACCAGTGTACTAGAACCAGCATCATTGTGTGGGCGTTTCGTCAACGACTTCAAAATAATGGTGGTCCCATTCACAGTGTGCCTAATGACATCCTGACAAACTAGGCCCATAGTAGAAGCTGTAGGGGGCACCACCTCAGAAATAGTAGCAATAGGTGCTCTCACTCTAAAGAGAGTAACTCTCACCTCCTCTGCATTAGATGATCCCTAGGGAGGAGCTGGAGGATGTTTTCGAGACGGAGGTACTCAAGACAAAGCCCGTGGAGGAAGATGCCTGGAATTGGTAGGGGCATAAGCAGGAAGAACATTAGGAGGATTCCGAAGAAGACTCTCTGCCAACTGAAGAGGAGGAAACTTGGGTATTGAAGCCTCACGCTTAAGAAACCAACTGCTGGTTGGCCAACTCTTCGAACGGGTGTTGAGTTTAGGAGAACATAATAGGTTGGCCCATCGAATATGTTTGGGAGGAGAAACCAATAATGAGTAAACCATAGTGTCATCCTGCCACCGTTTCATGTTAATAAGCCAGAAGTTGTGCTCATTAGCCGAATAGCGTCCCTCCCAAGAAGTAATTGGTATGACAAAAGGAATAGGGTCGTAATGAGCAGTCGACAGTCTTGGGAGCTCCCATGTAAATGGTCGAGATGTAGGGACAAAATTATTAAGGGCACTCTCGTAATCCCCCTAATAAGAACGGCCGAAAGGCCGATGCTGATTAAAGCCAAATTGCCCTATGACTCTCTGGGGAGAGTAAAGAATAATGTCGAACTCATCATCCTCAATAAAGTATGGAAGTTCCGCAGCTTGAAGGAATAGGAATTAAGAGAGTGATGACCCATGCAAGCCCTCGACGCTCGAAAAGGAGAAAAAGTCGTCCCTATAGAAGTGAGGTAGAAGACCGCCCTCCGGGACTATGGTATAAGGATGAGCAATAAAACATGAAAAGTCATCAATGTAGAGCCGCAAGTATGAATTAGCCCCGTGATCAATCCAGCGAGAGGTGCGGGGAACAATATTCGGTGATGAGAAAGGGGGTGAAAGCTTCTTCTTCTTCTTGGAGAGCTGTAACAAGGTAGAATGGCCCCAAAAGCACACGAAAAGGAAGATTTGAAGAAAAGAGCTTGGGATGAAGCAACTCACGTCATACCTAAACAAGTGAGAAAACATTGATGAGCAAAATGAAAGTGCAGTATAAAAGAGAATTAATACAAAAATGTGCAAAGTTAGAAAAAGGTACCTTCCAACAGACTCCCTCATAGCAAAGACAGTTTCGTCTAAGCGACGATACAAAGTCCCTAGGAAGAGATGAGAAAGGGGAACCTACAAGCCCCATGCCAATAAAGCTGTCAAACTAAACATGCGAGTTGAAAGGCTATTTACCAGTGAGTCGAGGAAGATAAAACGGGATAGCCACACAATCAGATAAACGGCTAGTGGAAAAGGGCATTGCTCCCCATGAAGAGCGAGAACGAAATTGCTATAAATGAAACTATCCTAATGACCAGACTTGTAGTTTCGGAAGAAGTACCGCACCCAAGATAGCCAGGAAGTCTTTTGCTGATTGGGGGTCTCAAAGTCAGAAATGAGCTTATCACCCTAAAACCGTGAAGTGTAACTAGAAGCCGATTTTAAAGGCCTCTGACAAGTATGTAACACACTCGGCATCCCTAGGAGACAAGTTAGAGGGACCGCACGAAGCGACAACAGAAAGACTGTAAGATCTAATGCAAAAATAAGTACATAATCCAAGAAAAATGATGATGATGAATGAACGGAATGGATAGGAGACCTACTGGTAAATAGCGTAAACATTCTCTAGATTAGGGGTGAATTCCCCCCAAGCAGTGACAAAGGTACAGGTAGAGGAGCACCAACGGGAAAGTAGTAAGGTAAGGGCATCATGGTTTGGATGGATATGAAGACCCCTAAATAGCTGGATGCAACGCAGAATACCGACCTCCTCAAGCATCTTTATATGACCAAGATTTCCAAGAATCTCGTCAGTCTAATGCTACCATCCCTGGAGACGATTACATGAGTCGGATAGGAAACGAACAGGGCTGAAAGGATATTCCTGCTTCTTAATACATATGCGGGGAATACGATCAGAACAGGGAAAACTGTCCCGACTTTTGTAAGCCGCAGCGTATAGAAACAAACCTTATTTGCCAGGCAGGGAAAAAGCTAAACGATCATAATTCTTCACTTGTTCCCAAAAGACATCAAAGGGCCCATATAAAGGAGCTCTACTCCATTCACTAATGAAGGGGATCTCCTTAGCGGTTTTTGAATCTACGGAACGCTTGTCAGAATTGACCTGTAACAAAGGGGACTTGACATGAGAATTCCATGAAACAAGAAAAGAAAGTGAAGAATATTCTAAATAAATGCTTACCATGGCAAGAAAAAAGTTTGAAAGATCAAGATGAAGGGACTTAGCCAAGAAAATACAGATCACGAATACTTGAAAAGAAGAAAAAATAAAGTAAACCAAAAGATGAAAAATTATCTAAGGCTCGGCCCCCTAGGGTTCGACCACCTAGTGTTCAACCACCTAGAGGTGGTCCAACTGCAGTGTCTCATCTTCCTTCGTACTTATTTTTTATTTGGTCGTTAGAGTTAAGCACCGTCCCAAGTTCCCAAAATCGTCAATCTTTTTTTTTTTGCTATTCGAGGGAAAATACCAAGATATGATCAAGGTAATATGGCTCGGAAGCAAAAGAAAGATTAGAGTTATCTGAAAGAAGAAACAAGAAAGAGCACAAACATGAGAAGTCATTCAAATAAAAGGGTAAATGAAGAACGGAAAAAATGTAAAGGATGAGGCCGAAACCCTTAGGTTTGCCCCCTAGGTTCGACCCCCATAGGGTTCGGCCACCTAGGGAGCTCTCCCCTCGTACCTTTAATTCCTCCTTGCTCGATGAATCAACCGTTCGAAATGAATGCTTCTTCGTCGCGAAAAAAAATGTGTAGCCTTTTTTCTTTGAGAATATTCGGACCAAAATCCTGTTAAGATGAGATGGCTCAGAAAAGAAACACTATCGAAATGGGTGCTCCCTTGTTGCGGCGGAATAGCATTTTTTCTTTGAGAATATCCGGACCTAAATCCTGTTAAGATGAGATGACCCGGAAAAGAAAAACTATTGGAACGGATGCTTCCTTGTTACAGCAGAAAAAGTGTAGTCTTTTCTTTAAGAATATCCGGACCAAAATCTTGTTAATGTGAGATGGCCCAGAAAAGAAAAACTACTGGAACAGATGTTTCTTGTTGTGGTGAAAAAAATGTAGCCTTTTCTTTGAGAATATCCGGATCAAAATCCTGTTGAGGTGAGATGGCGGGAAAAAGAAAGATTACAATCACCTTAAAAAATATAAATGAAGCAATCACGAAAAATTGACAAACAAAAAATCAACACAAATACAAAGATATTAAGAGCATAAGTATGAATAGCATGAAAAAAATCCGGTTAGGGCTGCTAAACCCTTCTTTCGGGAATCGATGCAGAAGAGGCAACATGGGTGTTCAGACAGCCAAGAGTTTGTCTTCAAAACTGGGATTAAACCAGATCAGAAACTCTAGTCCACATAAGCCTCATATGTCATATATATGTGTGATACTATCAAAAATATATATGTGATCTTACTAAAAAGCGGGTGGATGATGATCACATCAGATAGCATGTATGCATGCATATGTTATATATATATATATATATATATATATATATATATATATATATATATATATATATATATATATATATATCATCTGTCGCAGCAGATGATTTTATACGCGATGGCAGATTCACTTTGGCAGATGTTATAATTCTTTGACAAGTTTTCTCCTATGATCGAAGAGAAGAGTGGAGCTTAGAATTAATCAATTAAACATATCATAAAGGAGAGCAAAAGCATCATTGTGACCCGTGTTTGGGAATTGAGGAGCTTTGTTCTATTTATAATGAAAGTTTTTCTAATGACTGGGGGATTCTAAAGAGATATGGATTTTTTTGGCAAGGTCCCAGTCACACGGTGCAACAAGAAATTCTTATCAAGTTAAAATTTGATTTGCATTTGGAGATCTCAAATGGGGCGGCTGCAATTCTTTTTTTAAGTTGGTCAAACTCAAAAGGCTAATTTGGGGCAGTCCAGTTTGTTTTCATTTTGGGGCCAATCAATCACCATGCATTATAAAAAAAAGTGTTGAAATGGGTCTGCAGGGACAATCAAATTACTTAAATTATTATGAAATGTGATGAAGATATTTCATTAATTACCACCTAACAGACCACTTTTTATGCCACGGATCTAATTGATTTTGCTTTTACATTGGTAATCTACAAAATATATCCTAGTTAGTGGAGTATCTTATTCTATCCGTTGCATCCCTGATATTCTGAAAATTTTATTTTTCGAACAAAGATACTCCTAATCAAGTTACACAAAACCGTAAGTGGTCAATAAGTTTTAAGATTTGGGAATTGTAATGCAATTCCTACTTTGAAAATATGAAGGCAATTATATATCTTTATTCCCAAACCATGTTGGGATTAGGGAAGGTTCGGGAGTGGGGGAAGTATGCATGCATGTGCCCAGCCTAATCAAATATATATGGGTGAGCTAAAGTTAGACTTGGGTATATGAATAACATATATAGATTCCATGGGGTCCATTCCTATTGCAAATAAAAAGCACCTAAATGATGAGGCAACGAGACTCGCAATTGTAATTCGGATGGGAGCTATGTGGTCGTCGATGCATATTTTATGGATATTGACTCCTTTGTCTTTCCAAAATAAGATAAGAAAAATTTTTATGTTATTTTTTTTAAATAAAATAAAATTTTATTTTATTTGGTATTATATAATTGTCAAATTTAATTTGATTTAGTTTCTAAAAAATTAATTAGGGAAACAAAGATTATGCAAGGTTTGAAAAGATTTGATAAAAGATGTCCAAGATATTCTCAGAGAGCTCCCCTAGGGATTCCTTTTACTAAAATTTTTTCTTTTTTGAGGCTTACAAGATCGAACTTCACAGATCATTCAAAAATTTAAAGCAGGATTCAAAGACTCAAAGTATTTTGCACGATCGTCACTCCGAAGACATGATTCACGTGCATGGGGCAAATGTGAACCCAAATATAAATTAGGGTTCACATGCGACCAAAAGAATTAAATGAAAAGCCAAAAAAGTCAAAAATAAATAAATGAGACCTAAGAGAAGTTTTCATGAGTCCTGAGGCAGAAGATTCGTGGAGGCGATTCATTTTGAGAATTGATTAAGGGATTAGATTTGTGGTTAGAAGGGCATGATGATTTAGGCATTACTCGGGTATAAGGGTATTTCTGGAATTGCCCTTGAGGTCACATATCAGGCACACGACCCAGACATGTGCTAGGCATGTGATCACTTTCCAGGAAGCTCTATAAATTCTCCCTCCATTCTAATAGAAGGGACCTTTTGACTCTCTCTGAACTAAAGACACTCAAGAAGGCTTTCTGGATCCGTGATACTCTTGAAGGCTCTTGGATCCTAGGAGTTCTGTCACGTGTTACTAGAGTATTTGTTCACTTGTTTTTTTTCCTCTCTTCAATTCATCAATCAATTCTGTATTCTTCGTGGATTTCTCTTCTCCTCAACTAACATGAAATCCTAACCCTAATAAGGTACGATTTCCTTGCCCACACTGTCTTACCAGTCTCTAAAGACTATGCCAGAAATTACAACACATAACATAAATACGTTGCAAATTATTTAAGATATCTTAAAATGTAGATTAAGGTGTTTGTTACCTCACATGAATTAAAATAATATACAATATGAACACTCATGTCCACTGCAAAGTTAGGCGTTGTTTGCATTAGTTTTATGGTTTGTACATTAATTAATTGATTAATTACCCGATAAACTATTAAAAAATCATGTCCCAGCAATGTGTATGTGATTTAAATTTCAATAATCTAAGTGTTTTTGTCGAAACTTTTTTTTTTATTACTATTTTTGTGGAACTTTTCGTCCACTATTTTTTGTGACTTAAGAGCTAATGTCGTGTTTCTTTAATTTCTTATTGGATTTTACTAGTTGACTAAAGTTGTGTAATATTTTATTATATATGATAATTGTGATGAATTATCAAACTTATTTGTTGTTGACCTCTTTTAACAACACCTGCAATCATGCCATTGTATTTTTATTTGTCATCTTGATGAATTAAAATTGGATAATTATTTGCTTTTGAAAATTTAAAAGTTTTTGTATTCGCATTTGTAACCGCATCCGCACTACATCTGCATGTACGGTGCGATGCGGTTATGCGATACAATTTTTAAATATAGTACCCACACATGTGGATGCATGCGGATGCCGACCAATCCGAACCACTCTCTTCTATTTGTCAACATGTATATTATTTTTCTTAAATTATTTGTAAAGAAAAGAATGAATAACACTTGGCAAACCGTATAAAATGAAATAATAGATGACACAACAGTGAATACAAAGAAGAATTGGACTCAGACTTAATTCTACTACTAATGCAGAAGTTTTAGAGCTTCTAACAATGTGCCCCTAAACCTACGCACATCAAGCTTTACATTCTGTTCCGCCAAGTAAACAGAATTAAATACATCCCATCCTTTTTTTTGCAAAGAAAAAGGATCATTAATAACTTCATGATTAAGTGAATATTTTTGTATTAAAGAGCTCTCTGTCACCTTAATCTTATACCCTAAATACCTTACTTCCATATCCATGGCAGGTTCTCCATAATAAAGCATAGCAAGCCCATCAATTCCCAACGGAACTACTTGAATTACAACAGCATTATCTGGTAAAAACACCATATTAGTAAGTCCAGCACCATGTACTCCCATAAAAACATCACAAGAATTCACTAATTCCGCAAATTTTGATAAGTTGGTTGATAAACTTGCATCAGTTAAAATTACTTCATACCCCAAACTTTGAGCCATTTTAGCTACTTCCCCATCATTGATTAGTATACGCGTTTTTGTCCTCGATATGATCATTAAACGAGGCTTTTCTGATCCACCATTTTTCATTTTGATCGCGGTTTTTCTCCCCAATGAGTACGTAGATCTTAAGAAATGAATGAAATCTCTCATGGAATTTCCCTCGCGAGATTCTGATGTGTCAATGCCTAGCTCTTTGCGAGTTTTAAGGCCAACAATCATAGTTCTATAACACCTTGTTCCTTCTTCTTTATCAATGTCAATAACTTTATATCTTGATAATTTGTCAAGAATTCCCCGGAATTTAGAAATCCACCAAGATTTGTAATCGGTAGCAAGGAAATGTACTTCTCCATCAAATTTTTGCGACGTTGAAAATAGTGGAATTACTATATCAGAAAAATCATGAAAATGGTTGCCAGAAAATCCACCAATAGAGAAAAGAATTGATGGAATGGTACGATTTTGAGTGCAACTCGGAGAACTTTGATGAGATTGTACAACTTTTATTGTCCATTTCTTAACATTAACCATTGCTCTTTCACTTCCTTTTCGAGCATAAGGTCTTATAACCCATAAAGTACTGTTTTTAGTTGAACTGCCAATTTGGTTTGAAGATATAAATATGGTGGAAGTATTTGGATGAACTCTTATGTCTCCTTTGATCTCACAATAATCTGATACTGGTTCTGATAAGCTACATATTGGCTTAATCTCCTTTGTTTTAGCTTCTGCAAAACAACCAACATGACTAAATATCAGCATAATACCAAAGCCATATATATGTAAAACTTGCACCTAAATTTATATTAAACATGGTTACTTATTGCTTTAGATCCAAAATTTTGATAAACTTAAGAATCACAGTATACAAAAATTTATACATTGTACCAAAAATTTATAGTCTTGAATAATTAACTCGATACTAACTTATGATCAATCAAAATGACTCGGTAAAATTAATCTTTCAAAACCTATCTACTCGAAGAAATTATTTAACTGTTTGATCAAACAAAAAAAGTAGACAATACCTAATGGCTCGGAGACAGTTGCACTGACTATTGCCATGTCTTCTAAACCAGCACTGGCTGACAACTGCAATGGCTCGGATATGATTGTATCTTTGACGATTGCCTTGTCTTGTACACTAGCACTTCTTGACAATTGCAAAGTCACTGCAGCTGCTAACAATGTAAGCAATCATATTAATATGACGTGCATGCCAAATTAATATTACGAGTCCATATCACCTGTCTCATGATATGTGAGATGAGATCATTTGTCCCAAGAGTGTGTACCATCTCTTGTCTCAATGGCACCTTTAAAATGACATTTCCGCCAAATGGGAAAAAAATATTAAGTCTCCTAAAATGGAAGATAACTCAAGACTACTAAATGATCAATTTGTTTCTTTTTCTTTTAGTTCTTTTTTGGAGAAGATCTATTTGATGA
This sequence comes from Aralia elata, assembly GCA_034770075.1. Lineage (NCBI taxonomy): Eukaryota > Viridiplantae > Streptophyta > Magnoliopsida > Apiales > Araliaceae > Aralia > Aralia elata. Next base: position 11,158,843 of record CM068380.1, read on the forward strand.
GGGTGGAATAGCAATTGCTTCGATTTTCTCAATCCCACAAAGAATTATTTCAACTGGATAATAATTAAAGATGCATTACATCTGAGATTAATTTGAAACTGAACTTCTCTCATGGAGGTAATAAGCTGAATCTACAGAAATATAGTTTATTAGATATCCTATGAACAACCGGAAATAGAGGCAATATTTAGGGGGTGGGGGAAAACAGAGGCAATTGCTTTATACAATCTTCATCTTCAACAATAATTTTTCCTTTATAATCTTTTTATTTCTTAATCAGTGAAATAATTAGAAGGAATTGTTTGAACTTTTTAGACTGGTTTAAAAGAAGATACATAAGAAGTAATACTGAGTAATCAATGGAGTTTTTCAGTTTTTTCATCAGATCTTCTAAAATAAATTGAAAAAAGAAAAAATAACAAAGATTATTTAAGAGTTTTGAGTTATCTTCTATTTTAGAAGACTTCATATTTTGTCTCCCATTTGGCGGAGATGTCAATTTGTTTTTTTTAACCGAGACATGATTATGTTTTTTATTGCTAAAACGGTGTTGCGCGTCTAAATTTTAGCATTAGGACAGAAGATGGTCCACAATCTTGGGACATATGATATATACGTGTTGTTGTCGAAGAGTTTAATTCTTCTATCGTATTTTGTCTATCATATCTTGTGTTTCATCTGTTGTCTCATTCTTATATATTGTCGACACCTAATTCTTATCTATTTATCTACAGTTAATCTGTAACTAAATTAAAATTACGATAAAGTGCAATATATAGTACGAGACAGTAAATAAGACAAAAAATAAGCTGGAATAACGAATTTGAATTTAGAACTTACACATTTGTAAAAGCAAAATCTGAGAGTTTAGAACTTACTGACTGATTGAAATTGAAGCTTGAATATTGTGCAAATGCTCAATGCAATAACCACACATCCGAAAAACGCGCAGTGTCCAATTTTTTTCTGCTCATGCCTACTAAAGCTTCTGCCAAATATCGGATCATACATCTCAAAAATTCCCCAAATAATTTCTCCAATTAATTATGAAATCTTGAAGTTCAGTTCTTCACTGACAATTCTTTTACAAAAAAGATTATGCACACTTTGTCTTCGATGATAACAGGACAAGCTAGCTAGCTATATAGTTGTAGTGAAATGATATGGTTATATCAAATGATTGAAAATGCCGTTCAAAAATATTTGTCATAAGGTCTTGTTTTATACTCCCTCCGTCTCAGGATAAAAGTCCTGGTTGACTTTTTGCGCATATTAAGAAATAGAATAAAATGACAAAATTATCCATATTTAAATTTTCTCTTAATTGCATAGTTTTCTACACATAACTAGTGATGCTCCATAAATATGCATCGATAATAGAAATATGACAATTAATACTAAGGGTATTTATTATAGACAAATTATTGTAAAAAATAGATTATTTAAGTTAAGTAGACATTTAACTTGAAACTACCTAAAATAGTAATAAGAACTTTTATCCTGAGACGAAGGGAGTGTTATTTAGGCAATTTTTAAAAGTTGAGAATGTGAGTAATTGACATGCCGTCCATAGCTTTCTTGCTTTGAAAGGAACCAAACAACTAATGGTTGTCACCAACTACAATGATTAATGTAACACTTGTGCTTGTTGTTCTATATTCTTCCTCTGTCCTCAATTAAAGGACTGAAGTGAATTAAAAAAAAAAAAACAATTGCTCAAGTACATAACTATAGTTATAAATACTAGCTCACGCAATTCATGTGTTGGTATTCATGAGAACTTAGTATTTTATATTGTCAAATGATAAAAATTTCATTATTAAATAAGCGTTAGGAACAAAATTGACATTAAGACAATTATAAAGAGACAAATGTTCATTTTACTAATTGAGTTGTTACTTTGAAACTGACAACAAATAAGAGGAACATATCTATATATTATTCAGCCTAAAAATTTTGAATCTATTGTAAAAATACTTTATCTCATAAAAGTAACATAGACAGAGAAATATATATATTTTGACAGACTATTAGAGAAAGAGTGTCAACATTTTAAAATGTACATCGAATATACAGGGATTTGATGTACATTTTAACTTGTGTATAGTTTGCATGGGGTAGTGTTGAGGAGCAGTTGAGGGAATTAAGATAAGGTGGATGAGCTGAATGCAACATTTAAACCATTTTACTTTGTTAATGATTTTGCATGGTTAACTTAATGTTCATATTATATACTCTCCTTTTTCTCTTTCGGGAAGGCAAACTTTTCCGGTTTCAAAGAATATTATAATTTAGTAGTTGAAGTGCAAGATATATGAGTATCAGAAATCATTATGGCCTGGGTACTTAGTTCTTAATCGGTATGGTGTTATGTCAAAATCTTCATATCAATCTACCCTATTTACTGTGCATGACTTTGAAATTACAAAAAAATAAAATTATTGTTTATGTATATTGATAATTCACTAAATTTCAAGTAGTAATAGGACCTTTTTATTCAATTAACATTAATTATCCTACGTGTACACTAATATATTATTATTTGAGTAATAGTACAGACACAAATTATTTTATAAATATTTTACAAACTGCTGATGTGACATACTCTCATATAACAGAACTTTATATAACGTGGTATTTTAATTTTTAAAAATGTCATATCGTATGTCACATCAACAGTTTCTAAAATATTTGTAAAATAGTTTGTGTCTGTAACATTACTCTTATTATTTCCTCCCTAGTTAGTTCGTTTAGGTTATGTTCAATCAAATATCTCGGATTAGATGGGAAAATTAAGAGGAAAATAGAAAATTACAAAAAAAATAAAATAAAAAATGGTGTGGAAGTGACTCTCTTAGGTAGTGTGTAATTAGCCTCAAATCAATCAATATAGTATAGCCTTGTAATACAATAAGCTATTATACTAATTTGGCATTTTTTCTGTCTGGTTCATATAAATCTAAAGAATTTTCTAAAACACTTGATAGATCATGTTTCCTGCCCAGCCCAGATAGCCCAACCCAGCTGACATAATGGTCCCAATAAATAATGTTAATCCGACCCACTAGTTCAGCTTCTTAAATATCCTAGCCCAGTTTGACTCATTTTGCTTTAGCTTATCAAATCTCAATATTTTAGGTATATTAAAAATTATTGGATCATCACCTATAGGCCTAGCAAACCAGCGAGTTCAAGCTGATTTTGGCGAATATAAATATGTTTGGATTTATATAAGTTGAGTTCATGTGAGCCGAAAATTAAACGGATAATAAATAAACGGTTATAAATACATACTGTAAATGTAGGTAAACTCATATATTAAATTTAAACATGAAGATATATAATTGTATATTTAAATTCCTCACATTTTTTCTCTCAAAAATCTTATACTACTATGATTTATCTCTCCAAAATTTATGATTTTCTTTATCTACTTTTATTATTTCACATCCACCCACTTATTATGAGGGTGAATGTGAGCAGAATCTATTTATAACTTTTACTCTATGTTTATCAACGAAAACTCATTTAATGTGAATGGATATGAGTCACCTATTGAGTTTGCACCCATTTTGCCCGGTATAATTACCTATTTAACCAATAGATATTATATTAGCTAAAAATAAAAATCTATGTTTGCATTCTTTTAAATTTCTATTAATTTTTATTTTGATGTTCTTCTTTTTTTAAAATTTTATTTGACTTTTTCCGCTATTTGAATCCTAACTAGGCCCCTAGCAGTTTTTTTTTGTTTTTTTTTTGGGAATTTAGATAGAAAGAAAATGGTACGATTAATGTTAAAATTATCGTAGAAAATAATTGTGTGAAAGTAAAATAATCCCTTTTTTTGTCATTTTGGTTATGGGTTTAAGCAATGAAAAACTACAACTCTTCCCACTCTTATTTTCAATTATAGAAAAGAGTAACTTATTATAGATTTTCTCTTATTCATATTAAAGGATAAAAGTGTAAATAAAATTTTGATAGTTATTTTATTGGGTAATACTTAAACTAGAGAAAAATTCAGTCAATTTATTATACTTTCCACCCAAATCATCCCACTTGGAGTCAGAAAATTTTGAAAATAAAGTGTTCACTATGGTCTACATCTAATTACTAATTCAATTCAAGAGAAGCTTTAGTGGTTTGGGCTGAGATGGTTAACATGGGCTAGATCATCCCTAATAGGCCTATATTCAATTTCGTCCGGTGGTCTTTTAATTTTTTTTTCCCCATAGGATTGCTTAGGCTTATAAAAATTAAAAAGTGTTTTAATGATTGTCCCCTCTATTAGTAACTTTTGAGGTCCTTTACATTAATATACAACAATTAGAAAGTAATTACAACATTAGTGCATCCACAAAATAATTACAAAAATAAGACAATAAATTCAAACCATTCAATTTCACATTAATAAAGAACCCTAAAATCAAGGAGAAAATAATTGCCATAATTAATAATTCAAATTCAAATATTTGGGATCTACAACAAAAACAAAAACAAATCCATAATTCAAAATTCAAATCAAAAGGAGGAAAAACCAAAAAAATATTTTCTTGTCATCTTCCTCCCTCGTCATCTTCCTCTGTCGCCGCCGCGATCTTCACCAGAATCTTACTGGGCCATTGGTTACCTTGATATGAATGTTTGGTTACCAACTGCACTATGAATGTAACCTAATAAAACTGAATTGGTTACTTTGGTATGAAAGTTTGGCTACCAACTGTATGAAAGGTTGACTACTAACTGTATCACATTCAAAATAAATTGGTAACCTAATAAAAATGAATTGGTTACCTTGGTATGAAAGTTTGGTTACCTTAGTATGAATGTTTGGTTACCTTGGTATGAAGGTTTGGTTACCAACTGCACTATGTAAAAACTGCAGGTCTAGAGATGGATTGGTTACTTTGGTATGAATGTTTGGTTATCTTGATATGAATGTTTGGTTATCTTGATATGAATGTTTGGTTACCAACTGCACTATGAAAAAACTGCAGGTGTGGAGGTAGATTAGTTATCTTGGTATGAAGATTTGGTTACACTACAAGAAAATTAACTAAGTCCGACGGAATTATTTTCGACGGAATATATTCCGTCGGACTTATCTTATTTTCGACGGGATAATTCGTTGGAAATAATTCCCTCGAAAATACGGTAACTCTGACGGAATTCCGTCGGAATTTAGATACGCATTATGGCGCCACTGTTCCCACCAGCGCCAAACATATTTTCGACGGAATGAGGATTATCTCCGACGGAATATCTGTCGAGGATAACGTAATTTCGAGGGATGTAATGTCGACGGAAATTCCGTCGAAAATAGCCTTCAAAACCTAAAAAATTAATCAGATCTCCCAGCCGCCTCCTATATATCGATTCTCTCTCTAATCTCTCATCTCTCTCTCTTTGATCAGCCGCATCTCTCTCTCTCTCTCTCTCTATTCTCCCGGTCGCCTCCTCCACCTCCGGCGACGACACCACCGCCGCTTCCCCACCTCCGGCGACGTGGCACCATCGGTGCCTCCCCACTTCCGGCGACGACACCACATCCGGCAGGCACAATATCTCCTCCTCCTCCTCCTCTTTAATTTGTTTTAATTTGTTACCTACAAAGGTTAGTAGTTTCAATCTGTTGTTGCTATTTTAATTTGAAAATGGGATTAAATTTTTGAGTTGTTGTTGTTGGTGCAATATTTGGAAGCATTACATACATATTATTTTGTTATTGGGATTATATTTTGCACCTATTACTGAAATTTGGTCTGAAATTACTGAAATTGGGTTGAAATTATTGGGATTTTGGTCTGTAATTGTTGAAATTGGGATTGAAATTGTGATTTGGGTCTGTCTTTGATTTAGGGATGAATTGCTGTAATTTTGTTTCATTACACTGATTTGGTTCAATAATCTGTGTATTGAGCATTGAGCTAATTGGTTCAATTTGTTAGTTAATTTGTTTATATTGTTGGATTCAGATTAAAATTTTGATATTTGTTATTTCCGACGGAATTTCCGACCGAAATTCTGTCAAAATTGTTCAATTGCAATTTTTGGGCCCACCTGATTATTAATGTATTTTATTTAACTAATTCCCCAATATTAAAATAAAGTAAGTAGCATTTACTTAGTTTTACACTACTAAATAAATTAAAATAATATAATAGCAAAAAATAATTTTACATAATAATATAATATAATATAATATAATAATTTAACTAAAATAATTTAATTAAAATAAATTATAATAAAATAAATAATATAATGTAATGTAATAAGAAATAATGTAAAGAAAAGAAAATAAAACTAAATGGAATAACTTAAATCATATATAATAAATAAATAAAATTAATTATATTTAATTAAGTAATATGATATAATAGAATACAAAATAAAATAAAATAAAAATTAATAATAAATTATAATAAAATAAATTAACTGCAATAAAATAATATTTAAAAAATAATTTAATTTTAATAAAATATAAATAAGCCAACAAAATAAATTAAAAAATAATTTAATTTAATACAATTAAATTAAATTAAATAATATTATATTTGTTGTTATACAATATAATACAATATATAATAAACTAAAATAAAATGGATAAATTAAATTAAATTAAATTAATTACATATAAATAAAATAAAATAAAATAATGAATATAACATAAAATAATAATAAAGAAAATAAAGAAGATAAAATAAAATGATATAAATTAATTAAACTAATTAATTTAAATAATATAATATAATACAATATAATATAATAAAAAATATTAATGTAAGAATAGTATAATTTGTTCAAATAATAGGTATCATAAACTGAGTAGCACTTACTTAGTTTATAATTGGAAAAATAAACTAAGTAGCATTTGCTTAGTTTTCCACAATTACAATAAACTGCATATATACATGTGCATGTAGTACATTAATTAGGAGCTTAGAAACCCGTTTGACATTCACTCATTAGGAGTGAATGTAGAATAGTCCCCAGTTTGGGACTGTGACTGGATGTTATGTCTCTCACTTAGGCCGGTGTTAATTAGTTTAGTAAGTTTGTAATTGTTTTGATGATTTTTCGACGGTTATCTCTACATGTTCTTCGAGTGCATACTTAGACTAATTTATCTTAGTCTATTTCGTGTACTTGGAGACCATGGGGAGGTGCTGCCGAAATTTTATTGAAACAGGTACAAACGTCCTGAACGTGTTGACACTAGTGAAGAGACGCATCCAGGAACGGGATAGAAGCCTAACCCCTGTAAAGTGGAGATACTAGGAACATATAATTCATGCATGGACCACATGAATGAATATCCCTGACCTAAATTTGTCTTTTGTTCAGTTAAAGATGTCAGCCGACCGGAGTTGGATGTACCGTAGGATACCCATTGACGGGAGGGGATTAGTGAAAGCTTACCGTGAAGGGGTGTGCTACTTTCTGGACAAAGCCATAAAACATGCTGATGATCCGAACGGGAAGATGAGATGCCCGTGTGTCAAGTGTAAAAACTTGATTTGGAAGAAAGCCGACGAGATTAAATTCGACTTATTTTCTCGTGGTTTTGTGGATGGGTATTCTGTATGGATCCATCACGGGGAATCAGTTGAGTTGAGGGAACTGACCAGCTCAGTAGACCAACCAGTTCACGGTGATTCAAACGCCGATGACTATGATGTTGTGGAGATGTTGGTGGATGCTTATGGGCCTAACAATATCAATTGGACTGAAAACGATCATTCTTCAGGTAGTGCTCGACAAGAGCCAAATGATACAGCTGCTGCCTTTTATAAGATGCTATCTGAATCGGGGGTCCCATTGTATCCCGGAAATGATCAGCACACCAGGCTATCTGCAGTTACAAAGCTCTTACACTTCAAGAATGAGCATGACTGCAGTGAGAATGCTTTGCTCTCTCTTATCAGCGAGTTCTTACCCAAGGATCACACTTTTCCCTCGAACTATTACGAAGTGAAGAATATGGTAAATGGGTTGAATATAGGTTATCAGAAGATCGATGCTTGTGAGCAGGACTGCATGTTATACTATAGGACGGACAGAGATAAGGTGCAGTGTTCTATATGTAACTTACCTCGGTACAAAGTGACAAAACGTGGGGGGAAGGAGAAACATGTGCCCAAGAAGATCCTACGGTATTTTCCTCTTGCGCCGAGGCTGCAACGGTTATTCATGTCGTCTCACACGGCTCATAATATGAGTTGGCATAGAACAAGAGACGTCGTTCCTGGTCAACTGACACATCTTACAGATGGAGATGAATGGAAGAAATTTGATGAAAATTTTCCACTGTTTGCGGAGGAAGTTAGGAATGTGAGGCTCGGCATGGCTACAAATGGATTTTGCCCTTTTAATAATTTTAGCCAGCCTTACTTAGTTTGGCCAGTCATAATGGTAGCTTATAATCTTCCACCATCAATGTGCATGAGAGATCCGTATTTGTTCTTGACTTTACTCATACCGAGTGATAAGAGTCCTACAAAGACATAAACGTGTACCTCAGGCCGTTAGTCGATGAACTAAAGATGCTATGGGAGACGGGGGTCCAGACGTATGATAAATCGATCGGCGAGAATTTTTTTATGAAGGCAGCCTTGTTGTGGACTATCACTGACTTTCCGGCTCTTGAGATGATTAGTGGTTGGTTGACTCACGGGAAGCTGTCATGTCAAGTGTGTATGGGGGATGTGCAAGGTCATCAGTTACAGCATGGGCGAAAATGTAGTTTCTTTGGAACAACTCGTAGATTCTTGCCTGTTCATCATAATTACATAAAGATGTCTGCACAGTTCAATAGAAAGACAGAGAAGAAGGGGGTTGTTGGTAGACAATCAGGCAACGAGGTCTTGACCTGGCTGAAAAGAATATTTTTGAGAATTTGATGTTATGCATACAGAAAAGAATGTTTTTGAGAATTCAGTCTGTCATTGTATTGATGTTATGCATACAGATACTCGTCGTCGACGAGACCGACAGACTAATCTCGGTCTCTTCGGTCGTCCACCGGCAGTTCCACATATAGTCCGAGTGGATGTCGGCTCTTCCCAGTAAGTATTCTAATATGACTTAAAAATAAAGAGTTAAATTTATATAATTTGTTGCATTAAACATTTAACGTAACAATATTCAATTGTTTTTACTGTAGTATTCTAGACGCGGTCGCTAAGGCAACCATACACGCTATCCGTCTGACGCACCTCCCGACCGGGTGTATGCGCTTCAGCCATTACAGTCTTTACGATCCCGCGTTTATGGTCACTGTCTTGCGGGAGTTTTACGTAAGTTCATTTTCTTATAAATTAGAAAATTATACGTACATAGTCGTTGCCCAATAATTTAATGGTTCCTAACTTTTAAACTTTTGTTATAGAAATATTTTAGATATGATGAGGGCATCTCTCAGGTAGCCGGCGATGATGTTGTTATTGCACACATCGCCAAGAACTACACCGGCTGGCTGTATGAGATGCGACAGAGGGCAGTCCGGGCAGTTGATGACCAGCCCGAGATCACGATTAGAGATCACCAGCCCCGCATAGTCTCTGATGCAGTGTGGGAGGCTATGTGTACGCACTGGGATGCTGACGACTTCAAGAAGAAGTCAGAGTAGGCAAAGAAGAACTGTCGTCAGCTCCGAGTCGTACACACTACTGGCTCGCAGTCTTTTGAGGAGGCGAAATCGGTAAGTGACATATACTTAGTTGTTTAGTTACTCATTTCTCACAAGTAAACTTCATAACTATTTTATGAATGTATTTATTAGGCCATGCGACAGAGCTTAGGCCGACCTCCATCTATGTTAGAGTTTTGGGATAAAGTCCATACACCAAAGGACTCTACTATGTCTCCCGTAGCATTAGCTATACGGGTAAGTGTAATCGTAATTTTACGTAATGTTTAATAGTAATTAGTTCATAAAATGTTATACTTAACTTACGTATAAGCCATAAATTACAGGACTGATTTCAGGCTAGTCAGGACCAGCGTGTAACTGAGTTGCAGGTGACTAGGGGGGATTCTGAGACGTTAGATTCCATCATTCCTCCGCCCGAGATTGAATTATCTCAGGATGAGGAGCTGGCACTATGGGTCGTGGCTCAGGATTCCCCTACTCGCAGTACCAGCAGATATCGATTGTTGGGATTGCCGAGGGTACCAGCGGGGGGAGGCTGGCGGAGGAGGGAGGCGGTGGAGGGAGGAGGGAAGGGGAAGGCGGGCGGGAGGGAGGAGGGATGCGAGGGGGAGGCAGGAGGGAAAGATGAGGGAGGCGGTGGAGGGAGGAGGGAGGGGGAAGGCATGCGGGAGGGAGGAGGGAGGCAAGATCTCAAATTGAAAAATAAGGGTTGTCAAATGAAAGAGAGAGAAACGACAAATAATTTGGTATCCCTTTAATTATGGTAACAGTTATCATAATTAAAACTGATTTGTAAATTAAATATTGAAGATGCACTAATTTTGTAAATTAAAAATTGAAGATGCACTAATTTTGTAAATATTTTATGTATGCATTTATGTTGTAATATTTTTTAAAAATATATTAGTAAATGTAATTCTCCCTAACTTTTGTTGTATCAAATTTTCTAGCCTTTCCAAACTTCACTTTTGGTTCATAGGACATTCTTTCTTTCTTTCTTGCCAAATCTTCAAAAAAAAAACCTCTTATACAAATTACTCTCAATGGACTCATAGGCATTTATAAAAAAATATATTTGAGATTGAACTATTTTTTTTAATTTAATGTTATTTTAGACTATTTAATCTTTTAACAAAAGACTATTCATCTCTTAATGTGGGACTATTAGTCTCATAAAGCCATTTGAGAGCTTAAAATGAGAGGGATTATTAATCACACATTCATCATAGGATTATATAATCTTTCATAAATAGTCTTAGGAATAACAAAAAATAATTCATGAGACTATTTAAAGGACTATTAATCATTCATCATGGAATAAAATAGTCCGAAATAATGTTAAATTAAGATAAATATTCTAATCCCAAACATATTTTTTGCAAACAAATATGATCTAAATCTTTTAAAACTCTTATATTGATAAAAAATTTAAATAAAATAATAATAATAAAAAATAACTTTTAGTACTAGATCCTCACATTCAACATTGATTATTAATCTATTTTAGGCTAACATACGATTTAAATTTTTTTAATGTCGTTCGTGAAATTATTTAGCAAACACAGCTAAATAAGCTAGCAGGTGTTTCTTTCTTGAAAAATGATATTTTCATAATTTTCCGTCCCAAGTAAATATCAGGTGACTTGTTTACTATTTAGTGCGAAATATCTTCTAAAAACAATATTTGTAATTGTGTTAAATATCAATCCCTCTGTTTTCATAGCACCAACTCATTGTCTCTCATGCATCAACTCTTTTTCACTTGTTCTAAATTTAAAACTTGAATAACTTTTTATACTTTTTTTTGGTAATTAAAAATTCAATAACTTCTTCTCTATATACCGTTAGAAAACCTCCCTACGTGAACCTTCACAATATAATAACATAGAATGAAGGATGTAAGACTCTAATTTTACAGGTTATTCGTATATAATTTATTCTCATTTTAATTTGTTCCCTTTATTAAATGTTAGAATTTGAGCTTAAATTAAATGGGTTCCATTAATCATTAGAGATGGATTCACGTATCAATGTGTTCTACTCCATGAGTAGATGAAAATCAAGTATTACGAAGCTGAAATCTATGGAGTAATGAATGAGAAATTTACTCCCAAAGATCACCCGTGAAGATGATAAATAAATGCTTGTGGAAAGTGAGTCGTACATCGAATATGAACTAAACAATTAATAGGTATATATACAATTAGATTACTCTTGAGTTTGGGCCCCAAGAAGCACCTCACTTTTGTGGAGGGGATAGGACCTAACCAATGTTTGGTTTAGTTTGACCATAAGCCGACCGACCGGGCCTGGGCTCGTGGGTCTGGATTATTGTATATAGTAATTGTTTGTGCTTGAAGGTACGGAGTAATGAAAAATTAGATTATTTCCTTCAAAAATAATTATCCAGAAAAATCTAAACTTGTATACAAAACTTACAATCATCAATACATATCAATACCACCAAAACAACCATTCCATACCAAAAATCATCATAATCATGTATAATTAGTTAACTTTACAAAAGACAGAACACAAAAAATACACACACGCAGAAAATTAATACATACTCAATTATCAACACATATCTAACTACCAAAATATCAAGCTAGTCGCTACTAATTTCAAGAAATTTCGGCAGAGTGTTCTTTAAAAATTGATATCCAGAAAAATATAAACTTATATACAAAACTTACAATCATCAATACATATCCAAATTACCAAAATAACCATCATTCCATACCCAAAATCATCATAACCATGTATAATTAGTTAATTTTACAAAAGACGGAACACAAAAAATATATACATGCAAAAAGTAGAGAAACAGCTTCGTATTCTTTACAGCTTATACCAAATATCCTTCAATGTATACCTGAAAATATTTGAAATATAAAAATTATCGAATATGTGAGTTAAAATAAAATAATTGTAAATCTGAAATATAAGACCTCATACTTTACCCTGAATTATCTAAAAAATAAATGAGCACACACATTTGTATGTAGTGGGGGAGGGGGAATGATTTAGATTGATATAAGTAAAAATTTAGAGAGATTGTGTGACGCCCCCAAATCCGGGTTTACCTTTACCTCGGGTTTGGTGCTCATGATACTATTATATCCATTCATTCCATCAAAAATACTAACTTAAACCTGTCTTAAATTACATAATAATATGACTTAAATCCCAGGTTCTAAAGACCTTTACATAACTGAAATACCAAATAATATTACAAAACATAATACTAAAGGTACTTATTACATTAATCCTTAAACTTAGTTAAGCACAAACGCTTAATAAATGAATTACTCTGCAACCTTGCCTTTTCCTTTATCTTTCCCTGATGTACCAGCTTTCTCGGTTTTAACTGAAATTGTTATATTCAACGCAAGGGTGAGAAAGAGCTTGCTCATCAAGGAAATAAACAGTTGAATATAATGGAACAAGAATACTTATGACAAAGGAATTGCAATTCATAAGATACTGAGCAAAACAATTCTTTAAAAGCTTTGGGTTTAAAAATCAGGCTTTAATATGCTTTAAGGTCAATTGACCAGTGAACTCTATACTAGAATTGACAGTACTAACACTGTAATCCATGGATACAAACAGCTATTAAAACTGAAATATATCCTAGACTTGTACTTTAGGGGATCATCCTAAGTACCCTATATTGTGCACAACATAACAGTCTATATGACACTTTACGTGTCCACCGGAAGTCCGATATCATATTCCCCTATAAAAGGGTTGTTCGTTCACAACATTACATAAGAGTCCGCACCACAACAAAATGATTTGGAGAACATAAATGAGAGTTTCATGAATGAAGAATATCAATATATCCCTTAACATTTGCCTAGCCGAAGTAATGGCATTGACATGCTTTCAATAAGAATAATTGAATCTGAAGTATTGCAGTTCAATAATTTCAATAAGCTTGAAAAGGTAAATTTCCGAGTTAAGTATTGGTAACATAAACTTATTTGAGTAAGAAAGGTTGATGTACTTGCCTCTCGCGTCGATTAAACCTTTTAATAAGTATCTTGTCACAGAATAGCCTACATATATATACAATATTGGCTTACTTAGTGATCTCATAGCACAAAGTCTATATTTATAGGTACACATAGTTTCACTATGGTTATTGCAGCTATATCCAATAACTAACATGTATGTTATTTACTAACATCAAACAATCATGTGTCTATAGATCTTCTATTTGCAAATACAGTGAGGTACACATAGCCACTTAGGGTATCTCAATAAATTTTCACAGCTTAGTATATACATAACTAGCTCACATAGACACATAGTACATGTAGCCTTTACATATCCCAAGAATTACAAGTTTCAATCTCAACATGTCAGGATATAAATCTTAGATCCTAAAACATCTTTATTAACTCATTTAGTCATGCTAAGACATTTATAAACTTTAAACTTTACTTTTGCAACAAAACTCAAAAACACAAAAATATGATTTTTGAGGTACTTTTGGTCATTTTTAGTAATTTCTATAGTAGCCTTTTGAATCTCCAATTTGTGAAATATTATAGACCTTATAGCATAGTATTTTATTCTTGGTTTAGGTCTTTAAAACTATTAGTTAAGCAATTCAAAAACAGACCCCAAATGGGTTGTTTTACACTTTTTCCTACTTGGCCAAAATTGCAGTTTTTAATGAATTTTAAGGCTACTTTGATGATTTTTATGAATTTTTGCATTAGGCTTTTCGACATGAACTCTAGACATACTCCTAGACTATATACCATAGTATTTTTGTATTGGTTTAGGTTCTCAAGCAAGCTTTTTATGCTTTTTGAAACTGATGCTCAAACTAGGTGGTTTATCGCAGTTTTAGCTTTACTAACTTTGGTCAATTCTTGCCATTTTCATTTCTGGCCACTTGGGCCCATTCCAACACTTGAATTATAACTAGTTAGGACTAGTTTTAGCATTCCCTTGACTTTGCTAAGCATAGATTTGGTTTTGACCCTCTAAACCTAGCTTTTTCAAGCTTTTACATACTAATTTCGCAAGTTCTTGTATACATTAGCATTCCAACACTTGGAATAGTCTAGAATACTTATAACTCACTTGTCTAAGGTGTCAAAACTGAGTTTTAAGTAAAATAGCAAAATCTCAAAATTTCATACTTAGAAAAATCTGCAGAAAACTGCAGTTTGCATGATTTTCTTAGCTTGTTTGGTGATTTTTATGAATTTCTTGGTTATGCTATTGGCTTAACCACTTGACCCTACTTCTAGAATATACATCAAGGTATTTTAATCAAGATTTATGTTTCTTATTCATTTCATTTAAGCTTCTCAAAATAGGGGCTCAAACTGGCCTGTGTTTCATTTCTTTACAAACACCAACTTTGACACTTTTTCATTTTTTTTTCCAGTTTTGGCTACTTGGATAGTCTAGGCATGTGTATTTTAGTTAGTTAAGGATACTTTTAGCATCACCACACTTTATTTAATCATCTAGCAAATTTTGACCTATCAAAGCTCACTTTAGGCTTGAAAAATAGGTCCTAACTTGGTTTTCTTACTAGCTTTGGTCATGGCAATGATTGGTAACCATTATAAGCATGTATTATCATCTTTATATGATTTTATTACAGTCTTATAGGATCAGGTATTAAAATTACACAAAACAACCCAAATGTGAGCTTAAAATGTGATTTTTAACAAGTCTAATGCTCAAAACAGTTTAAGCTTGGTTTCTTTAGCTTGTGTAGCTTACTTATGCCATATTATAACTATTGAAACTTTCCTATATGGTCCAGGTATGGTGGTTCTTCGTTTTGGTGTTATTTGCCACTCAAAGCTTACTTTTTATAGCTTTTAAACATGATTTTTGGACAATACCTAACCTAGACTCTAACTAACTTGAGGAATAACTTTTAAATGTTATTTATAGACAATTTAGGGACTTCATACTATCTCACAATTTCAGTTGCAAATATTGTTCACAACAGTCCCCATTTAGGAATCTTAGGCATGAATTTTACATGGAAAAGGTATATGAAATTCCTAGTTCCTTAAGTTTAATATCCTATTTCATTTTGTCCTTTCAAAAGTCAGTCTTTCATGTTTTTGATCCTTAGAGGCACAAAACATATAGTTTTATTTTTGTTAGTTAACTACTTTGCTAAACACCAATACAAATAAGTAAATTATCATGTAGGTAAACGTTTTAGCAACTCTTCATTTAAACTTCAGTTTACTAAATAGAACTATGATACTTGACAGCCCATTAATCATGACATCCTTACTTGAGATTTTATAAGAAATAAAGCATAGATATCAAGTTTAATCATAGCCCATCTCACAATTAGCATATATGCATCAAAGTAGATATGTATTGTAGCTAAAACATATGAACATATTTTTAATCTTGTCGGCACACTTAGCACAACCCTCAGCATAAACAGCCCTTTCTCTAACATTTTGACAAACAGTTGGTGAGCAGTGGAGATACTTACACATAGTACATACCTTTCAACCATTTTGTTTCAGCCTTATCGCATTAAAATAACAACAAAAATACAAACCACAGTCATAATGCTATTCTTATAGCAAGCAATCAATTAAGCAATCAATATAGTAATCCACAATGCAATAATTCTATGTAACACCCCTTTTAAGTCACTCAGCCACAAATCAATTTATGCTAACATCAAAATGGAATGGAAAAGGAATGGAATAGGTTCGAATTAGTATACCTTGCTAGGCTGTTAGAGTATGATAGCTGCTTTGTTTCTTATTCTTTCCCCCTTTCCAGTCGAGCCCTTTTTCTCTCTCTCTATTTTGCTACTAATTTTAGAGTCCAGCAATTTGGTGTGGCTAAAAATAAATTTGGGTGCAAGGTTGTTGATTATATGGCTGAGTTTTCTTCCTGAAATCATCCCACTTGGCCCCTTAGCTGCATTCCATCATTACTCTACTCAGCCCCTACAAAGTCACTGCCGCATCTCCCTTAGAGCAGGTATATTTGGCTCTTGTAGTGGCTGAACAGTCCCATGCCACCTACTTGGCTCCTTGCAGTGGCCCCTAATCAACCACTCTACACCTTAGCCTCTAATTACCTACTAGCCAATGCTAATTTATTAACCAATTGTTAACTTACTAATCAATTGCTAACTTATTGACTGTGCAACCAATCGACTTGTTTACATACAAAAAGGCTCGGCTCTTTATTTCTCCCATATGGGCTGCCGAGTTGGGCTTAGAAAAGGGACTGGTAATGGCTTTATTTTGGGCTCAATGCAATAATCCCATACACTTAAAGAAATTAAAAGGCTTGTAAGCAAACATGAAAAAATTTAATATGGCCCAATATTTAAATGTGGACTCATTACATATTCCTACACATGAATTTATCTACCACATTTAATTAGGCTAGCAAAAGTAATTAACACACTCATCATAAAAGATAATGGTTCCATGTAATTTAAATAATTCATGATAGTACCTCATTTCTTTATTTGTTATTAAATAACACTTTTAACTATATTTTAATATAATTAATTCCTTGAACACATAGATAGCTTCATGTCAAGAATCTTTCTCAATTAAGCCATGTTGGCTTTCCTTTTCATTCTTGATATTTAAATATCATTATAATAATGTATATCATCATCCCTTCGTTTACCGTACATACTTATGAAATACTTAATAAATTATTAAGTATTAAATAATTCTAATACCACAACAATTAAGTAAAAAAAAAATTATACACAAAATTTGTCATTATAATAATTAAATATTATCTGAAATTTTCTGTGTCATTACATTCTCTCCCCCTTATAAGGATTCCGTCCTCGGAATCACAAGTACAAGGCTACTCAAAAAGATGTGGGTAACTTTTCTTCATCATTTCCTCGAGTTCCCATGTAGCTTCATCAGCACTGTGGTTCCTCCATATCACTTTTACAGAAGATATTATTTTATTTCTTAAAACTTGTTCTTTCCTGTCAACTATTTGAACAGGAACTTCTTCGTAGGTTAAATCTTTCTATATCTGAATAGGTTCATATTGAATTACATGTTTGTGGTCATGCTTATAAGGCCGTAGCACTGATACGTGAAACACATTATGAATATGGCCTAATTCCGGAGGTAATGCGACTTCATAAGCTACTTCTCCTATTCGCTTAAGCACTTCAAAAGGTCTTATGAATCTTGGACTCAATTTGCCCTTCTTTCCGAATCTAATTTTTCCCTTCCAGCGAGATACTTTTAGAAACACAAACGACCCTATGTCGAAATCTCTCTTTTGGCGGGGCATATCTGCATACTTCTTCTGCCTATCTTGAGCTGCTACCAATTTTGCTCGTATTCCCCGGACAATTTCTGCGGTCTGCTGAACCATTTCTGGTCCTAACAACTTACGTTCTCCTACCTCATCCCAACACAGTGGTGTTCTGCATTTTCTTCCATATAACGCCTCGTAAGGTGGCATTCCTATACTTGCGTGATAACTATTATTATACGCAAACTCAACCAAAGGTAGATGATCATCCCAATTATCCTTGAAATCCATGACGCATGCTCTCAGCATATCTTCCAACGTCTGAATTGTTCGTTCACTTTGCCCGTCAGTTTGAGGATGATACGCCGTACTCAACCTCAACTGTGTCCCCATACGCTCTTGTAGACTTTTTCAGAAATTTGATGTGAATCGCGGATCTCGATCGGATACGATTGATACTGGAACGCCTTGTCTTGACACAATCTCCTTAACATACAGTTTAGCTAATTGATCTAGATTGAATCTGATCTTTATTGGTAAAAAGTGCGCCGATTTTGTCAATCGATCCACGATGACCCATATAGCGTCATATCCTTTTTGTGTAGTTGGAAGTCCCACAATGAAATCCATAGTTATGTGCTCCCATTTCCACTCTGGAATTTCTAGCGGTTGTAGCAATCCACTAGGCCTCTGATGCTCCGCTTTCACTCTTTGACAAGTAAGGCATCTACTGACGTATTCTGCCA
Organism: Aralia elata; assembly: GCA_034770075.1. Classification (NCBI taxonomy): domain Eukaryota; kingdom Viridiplantae; phylum Streptophyta; class Magnoliopsida; order Apiales; family Araliaceae; genus Aralia; species Aralia elata. The sequence goes on from CM068380.1 coordinate 11,177,512, forward strand.
CTTCTCTTTTCAAATTGGGCCACCAAAAGTGTTGTCGAAGGTCTTGATACATCTTTGTGCTGCCCGGGTGAATTGAGAAATTTGAATTGTGTGCTTCTTGCAGGATTTCTTCTTTTAAGTCAAGTAATGCTGGTACCCACACTCTTTCTTCGAATCTCAATAACCCTTCCTTATCTATTTTGAACTTAGTGATCTCTCCTTCCGCTATTTGTTTCTTTACCCTGTTACATTCTTCATCTTGATCCTGAGCTTCCTTTACTCTGTCTAACAAAACTGGATGAGTCTCCATGTTAAATAATTTTTCTTCCGATTCCCTTAGATATTTCATTTCAATTTCCATTCTCTCCATTTCTTTGATGGGCTCCTCTTTAGCTGTTAACATTTCTAACTTTTCTCGCCCTTTCCTGCTTAAGGCGTCGGCGACTACATTAGCCTTTTCGGGATGATACAGAATCTCACAATCGTAATCTTTGATTAGCTCTAACCACCTTCTCTGCCTCATATTCAGTTCTTTCTGTGTGAAGATATACTTCAGACTTTTATGGTCTGTGTATATCTCACATTTCTCGCCATACAAATAATGTCTCCAAATTTTTAAAGCAAATACAACTGTTGCCAGCTCCAAGTCGTGTGTAGGATACCCTTTCTCGTAATCCTTTAAGTGTCATGACACGTATGCTATGACCTTACCGTGCTGCATCAAAACACAACCAAGCCCTTTGTGTGACGCATCGCTGTAAACCACGAAACCACCCGTATCATCAGGCAAAGATAACACTGGTGCTTCGCTCAATCTTCTCTTTAGTTCTTGGAAACTCTCTTCACATTTCTCTGACCAAACGAACTTTATTGCTTTTCTGGTTAAATTCGTCAAAGGATCGGACAATTTTGAAAAATCCTTGATGAATCTACGGTAGTAACCTGCTAGACCTAGGAAACTTCGTATTTATGTTGGTGTCTTTGGTCGTTCCCAGTTAATTACCGCTTCTACTTTTGCCGGATCCACTGATATCCCTTCGTGGTCGATCATGTGCCCTAAAAATTGCACTCTTTCCAACCAAAATTCGCATTTTGAAAATTTTGCATACAGCTTTTCTTCCCTCAAGGTTTCTAATACCATCCTCAAATGTTCCGTATGATCCTCTCGAGTCTTTGAATATATTAAAATATCATCGATGAATACCACCACGAATTTATCCAAGTAAGGTTTAAATACCCGATTCATTAAATCCATGAATGCTGCTGGTGCATTAGTCAATCCGAATGACATCACTAAGAACTCATAATGACCGTAACGCGTTCTAAATGTTGTCTTTGGCACATCTTCCTTTCTCACTTTAATTGGTGATAACCCATTCGCAAATCTATCTTTGAGAAATACCGAGCTCCCTTCAGTTGGTCAAAAAGATCATCGATTCTTGGTAATGGGTACTTGTTCTCGATCGTGACTTTATTCAATTCTCTATAGTCAATACACAGTCGCAACGATCCATTTTTCTTTTTAACAAACAAAACAGGTGCTCCCCAGGGAGACAAACTCGGCTGAATGTACTTTTTGTCTAACAATTCTTGTAATTGAATCATTAGTTCTTTCATTTCCACTGGAGCCATTCGGTATGGGGCTTTCGAAATTGGGGCTATACCTGGTACTAAGTCTATCACGAATTCGATCTCCCGATCCGGTGGTAACCCTGGTAACTCATCTGGAAATACATCCGCGAATTCCCTTACTATTGGTATTTGTTCTATTTCTGTTCCCGTTCTCTTGATGTCAACTATATGGGCTAAATAACCCACACACCATTTTCTTAACAACTTTTTGGCATGCATCATCGTCAAACAACATGACTGTCTCGGCGATTTACTACCATAAAACACAATTTTTGACTTACTAAGAGTCTGGATGTTTATGCATTTATTTTGGCAATCAATCACTGCCCCATGGTTATACAACCAATCCATTCCTAATATTACATCAAATTCTCCTAATCGAATAGGAATCAAATCCACCAAAAACTTGTGACCCCTTATAACCATATTACAATTTTTATGAACATGAGTTACGGGAATAACTTCCTTATTTACGACTTCTATGTTCAAAGGACGACCTAGTCTTTCGGGGGTTAATCCTAACCGTTGAATAAATTCCTCAAATATAAAAGAACAGGTAGCACCAGAATCAAACAGTACGAAGGCATTAACATTATTGATGGGAATGATACCTGACACCACCTCTTTCGATGCTACTGCATCCTTCACTGTTATGTTAAACGTCCTGGCAGTCGGTCGGTTGGATGGGGTTGATCCCCCGATCGTCAGCTTTCCACTATTGTTTCCTCTATTACCACTTCCTCCGTCATTTCCCTTCTTCAGACAGTTCTTAATCTGGTGATCCGTAGCTCCACATGCAAAAAACCCCTGAGTTCTCTTTGGGTTGGGGCAGTTAGGAGAGATGTGTCCCTCTTGCCCGCATTTGAAACAGACACTTTTCCCTTTCAAACAAGCTCCCAGATGATTCTTTCCACAAGTTCTACATACTTCTATCTTCCTTTTTGGCTCTCCCTGCCTATTACCCGTCTTGTTATTATTATTATTCCACTTCCTTTTATTGAAGTTACTTCCCTTACTACTTCCCTCTCTAGGTCCTCCATCACTTTTCTTACTCTTCTTTTCCTGATGATATTTGGCCAATGCGTCAGTTCCTCCTTCAGCGATTATGGCTTTTTCCAGCATATCTGAAAATGTAGCTATTTGAAACATTGGGACTTTACTATAGAGTACTGGCTTCAATCCTTGTTCGAATCTCCGAGCCTTTCGTTCTTCAATGTCTACCTGATGTGGCACAAACCTTGATAATTCATTAAATTTTGCAGCATACTCAGGTACGGTCATACTTCCCTGCTTCAGTTCGAGAAATTGGACCTCCATCATATTCTGCATGATACGAGGAAAATAGGTTTCAAAGAATAGTTCCTTAAACCTATCCCATGGCACTACTCCTGCTCCAGCTCTATTTTTGTTGGCTCCTCACCAGTAACTTGCTTCCCCTTTTAGCATGAAAGTAGCAAAAGTCGTCTTCTGTTCTTCAACAACCCTGACAACTTCGAATACTTTTTCCATTTCGTTTACCCATGTTTGAGCCTCTATTGGATTATTAGTCCCTTTGAATTATGGGGGTCCGACTGCCTTAAAGTTCTTAAAGTTGGCCAAGTGGCCCTCAAGAGGGGTTGGATTCACTAGTGGTGCAGCATTTCTACCCTGCAATGCTTGGGTTAACAGGTCAACGAACTGTTGCATAGGATTTTCTGGACCTGCAGAATTATTTACAGATTCCTCTTGGGTTGGTGGTGGGGTACTTGATATTCCTCTTCCTCGTCCTCTTCCTCCTCCTCTATATCTTGGCGGCATTTTCTGTTTAACATAACCTTTAATTACTCAGTATGTTCCATAATTTATACTCATCTTATTAATATTATCATATAAAGCCTTTTACGACCAATTCAAACTCAGTCAAACATGTAAACATAATACTGTATTTATATTCATATACCAAATCATAGTGTCATAGACTTTACATTTTCTTGGCATACTTCTATAACTGCCATTTATCCCACTTAACTGCAAAAGATGGGATTAACCAAAAGCTATACTGCCCCAATCACATAAGGTAGGGATACATCATATATGCATAATACCTCTCATAGTCTGAGGTTTACATCATACATCATATAACCCTATTAAACAAAAGGGGTACCTAGTGCCTCTATATACATAACAACTAAACTATATTATCACTGCATAGCCTGCTGAGCCATGTCGGCGTGAACATGCTCCTGCTGCACCTGACCATCTGAAACTCGGTGACGAACCGAGCGAGTACTAGTCTCACCCACCTCCACACGAGGCCTTCTATCCCCAACCCTCTGACTCATATAGGCTAAATCTAAGGCCAGCCCCAAAGTTTCTATCCTGACCCTGTTTGCCTGCAACTCTGCCTCTAGCTGGTCAACCTTCCTTGCTGCTTGAACCCAGGCATCATCGACCTGAATCCTTTCAGCGATCTCTACATCAAACTCTAACTGCATCGCCCGATACTCCATCTTCAATACTCCCAGCTTCACCTCCTCTTGCTTTAATCTTTCTTTCAGCTCCGCTATTTTTGCTTGGGACTGATAAGCCACCTCCTTATATTGCTGCTCCATGAACTGATGTGTGAGGTTCTGTTCATCTAAGTGAGCAACTCTATCCTCCAACTCATTGTTCCTAGCCAATAAGTCTCCTATCAATGCATCCTGAGATGTATCTCCCATCACTTCGTCTTCTACGGGCTCCACTATCGGATCCACCTGATCTTGATCAACGGTATGGCTATCTTGATGTTCTTCTGACATTCTATAATCACAACACCAAAAATAAACAATAAACCACCTCAGTATCACAATAAAATATATTCATTAATGAAATGAAATAATATTTTATTATGTACAACTAAAACTTGATGAATTTCCACAATCCATCTCCTAGCATACTCTATATGGGCTTTCTTCTAAGGTTATAACTTTAAGTTTCGCATCCTAATGTTTATAACCTACAGCTCTGATACCAACCTGTGACGCCCCCAAAAACGGGTTTACCTTTACCTCGGGTTTGGTGCTCACGATACTATTATATCCATTCATTCCATCAAAAATACTAACTTAAACCTGTCTTAAATTACATAATAATATGACTTAAATCCCAGGTTCTAAAGACCTTTACATAACTGAAATACCAAATAATATTACAAAACATAATACTAAAGGTACTTATTACATTAATCCTTAAACTTAGTTAAGCACAAACGCTTAATAAATGAATTACTCTACAACCTTACCTTTTCCTTTATCTTTCCCTGATGTACCAGCTTTCTCGGTTTTAACTGAAATTGTTATATTCAACGCAAGGGTGAGCAAGAGCTTGCTCATCAACGAAATAAACAGTTGAATATAATGGAACAAGAATACTTATGACAAAGGAATTGCAATCCATAAGATACTGAGCAAAACAATTCTTTAAAAGCTTTGGGTTTAAAAATCAGGCTTTAATATGTTGTAAGGTCAATTGACCAGTGAACTCTATACTAGAATTGACAGTACTAACACTGTAATCCATGGATACAAACAGCTATTAAAACTGAAATATATCCTAGACTTGTACTTTAGGGGATCAGCCTAAGTACCCTATATTGTGCACAACATAACACTCTATATGACACTTTACGTGTCCACCGGAATCATAACGTCCGATATCATATGCCCCTATAAAAGGGTTGTTCGTTCACAACATTACATAAGAGTCCACACCACAATAAAATGATTTGGAGAACATAAATGAGAGTTTCATGAATGAAGAATATCAATATATCCCTTAACATTTGCCTAGCCGAAGTAATGGCATTGACATGCTTTCAATAGGAATAATTGAATCTGAAGTATTGCAGTTCAATAATTTCAATAAGCTTGAAAAGGTAAATTTCCGAGTTAAGTATTGGTAACATAAACTTATTTGAGTAAGAAAGGTTGATGTACTTGCCTCTCGCGTCGATTAAACCTTTTAATAAGTATCTTGTCACAGAATAGCCTACATATATATACAATATTGGTTTACTTAGTGATCTCATAGCACAAAGTCTATATTTATGGGTATACATAGCTTCACTATGGTTATTGCAGCTATATCCAATAACTAACATGTATGTTATTTACTAACATCAAACAATCATGTGTCTATCGATCTTCTATTTGCAAATACAGTGAGGTACACATAGTCACTTAGGGTATCTCAATACATTTTCACAGCTTAGTATATGCATAACTAGCTCACATAGACACATAGTACATATAGCCTTTACATATCCCAAGAATTACAAGTTTCAGTCTCAACATGTCAGGATATAAATCTTAGATCCTAAAACATCTTTATTAACTCATTTATTCATGTTAAGTCATTTATAAACTTTAAACTTTACTTTTGTAACAAAACTCAAAAACACAAAAATATGATTTTTGAGGTACTTTTGGTCATTTTTAGTAATTTCTATAGTAGCCTTTTGAATCTCCGATTTGTGCAATATTATAGACCTTATAGCATAGTATTTTATTCTTGGTTTAGGTCTTTAAAACTATTAGTTAAGCAATTCAAAAACAGACCCCAAATGGGTTGTTTTACATTTTTTCCTACTTGGCCAAAATTGCAGTTTTTAATGAATTTTAAGGCTACTTTGATGATTTTTATGAATTTTTATATTAGGCTTTTCGACATGAACTCTAGACATACTCCTAGACTATATACCATAGTATTTTTGTATTGGTTTAGGTTCTCAAGCAAGCTTTTTATGCTTTTTGAAACTGATGCTCAAACTAGGTGGTTTATCGCAGTTTTAGCTTTACTAACTTTGGTCAATTCTTGCCATTTTCATTTCTGGCCACTTGGGCCCATTCCAACACTTGAATTATAACTAGTTAGGACTAGTTTTAGCATTCCCTTGACTTTGCTAAGCATAGATTTGGTTTTGACCCTCTAAACCTAGCTTTTTCAAGCTTTTACATACTAATTTCGCAAGTTCTTGTATACATTAGCATTCCAACACTTGGAATAGTCTAGAATACTTATAACTCACTTGTCTAAGGTGTCAAAACTGAGTTTTAAGTAAAATAGCAAAATCTCAAAATTTCATACTTAGAAAAATCTGCAGAAAACTGCAGTTTGCATGATTTTCTTAGCTTATTTGGTGATTTTTATGAATTTCTTGGTTAAGCTATTGGCTCAACCACTTGACCCTACTTCTATACTATACATCAAGGTATTTTAATCAAGGTTTATGTTTCTTATTCATTTCATTTAAGCTTCTCAAAATAGGGGCTCAAACTGGCCTGTTTTTCATTTCTTTACAAACACCAACTTTGACACTTTTTCATTTTTTTTCCAGTTTTGGCTACTTGGATAGTCTAGGCAGGTGTATTTTAGTTTGTTAAGGATACTTTTAGCATCACCACACTTTATTTAATCATCTAGCCAATTTTGACCTATCAAAGCTCACTTTAGGCTTGAAAAATAGGTCCTAACTTGGTTTTCTTACTAGCTTTGGTCATGGCAATGATTGGTAACCATTATAAGCATGTATTATCATCTTTATATGATTTTATTACAATCTTATAGGATCAGGTATTAAAATTACACAAAACAACCCAAATGTGAGCTTAAAATGTGATTTTTAACAAGTCTAATGCTCAAAACAGTTTAAGCTTGGTTTCTTTAGCTTGTGTAGCTTACTTATGCCATATTATAACTATTGAAACTTTCCTATATGGTCCAGGTATGGTGGTTCTTCGTTTTGGTGTTATTTGCCACTCAAAGCTTACTTTTTATAGCTTTTAAACATGATTTTTGGACAATACCTAACCTAGACTCTAACTAACTTGAGGAATAACTTTTAAATGTTATTTATAGACAATTTAGGGACTTCATACTATCTCACAATTTCAGTTGCAAATATTGTTCACAACAGTCCCCATTTAGGAATCTTAGGCATGAATTTTACATGGAAAAGGTATATGAAATTCCTAGTTCCTTAAGTTTAATATCCTATTTCATTTTGTCCTTTCAAAAGTCAGTCTTTCATGTTTTTGATCCTTAGAGGCACAAAACTTATAGTTTTATTTTTGTTAGTTAACTACTTTGCTAAACACCAATACAAATAAGTAAATTATCATGTAGGTAAACTTTTTAGCAACTCTTCATTTAAACTTCAGTTTACTAAATAGAACTATGATACTTGACAGCCCATTAATCATGACATCCTTACTTGAGATTTTATAAGAAATAAAGCATAGATATCAAGTTTAATCATAGCCCATCTCACAATTAGCATATATGCATCAAAGTAGATATGTATTGTAGCTAAAACATATGAACATATTTTTAATCTTGTCGGCACACTTAGCACAACCCTCAGCATAAACAGCCCTTTCTCTAACATTTTGACAAACAGTTGGTGAGCAGTGGAGATACTTACACATAGTACATACCTTTCAACCATTTTGTTTCAGCCTTATCGCATTAAAATAACAACAAAAATACAAACCACAGTCATAATGCTATTCTTATAGCAAGCAATCAATTAAGCAATCAATATAGTAATCCACAATGCAATAATTCTATGTAACACCCCTTTTAAGTCACTCAGCCACAAATCAATTTATGCTAACATCAAAATGGAATGGAAAAGGAATGGAATAGGTTCGAATTAGTATACCTTGCTAGGCTGTTAGAGTATGATAGCTGCTTTGTTTCTTATTCTTTCCCCCTTTCCAGTCGAGCCCTTTTTCTCTCTCTCTATTTTGCTACTAATTTTAGAGTCCAGCAATTTGGTGTGGCTAAAAATAAATTTGGGTGCAAGGTTGTTGATTATATGGCTGAGTTTTCTTCCTGAAATCATCCTACTTGGCCCCTTAGCTGCATTCCATCATTACTCTACTCAGCCCCTACAAAGTCACTGCCGCATCTCCCTTAGAGCAGGTCTATTTGGCTCTTGTAGTGGCTAAACAGTCCCATGCCACCTACTTGGCTCCTTGCAGTGGCCCCTAATCAACCACTCTACACCTTAGCCTCTAATTACCTACTAGCCAATGCTAATTTATTAACCAATTGTTAACTTACTAATCAATTGCTAACTTATTGACTGTGCAACCAATCAACTTGTTTACATACAAAAAGGCTCGGCTCTTTATTTCTCCCATATGGGCTGCCGAGTTGGGCTTAGAAAAGGGACTGGTAATGGCTTTATTTTGGGCTCAATGCAATAATCCCATACACTTAAAGAAATTAAAAGGCTTGTAAGCAAACATGAAAAAATTTAATATGGCCCAATATTTAAATGTGGACTCATTACGTATCCCTACACATGAATTTATCTACCACATTTAATTAGGCTAGCAAAAGTAATTAACACACTCATCATTAAAGATAATGGTTCCATGTAATTTAAATAATTCATGATAGTACCTCATTTCTTTATTTGTTATTAAATAACACTTTTAACTATATTTTAATATAATTAATTCCTTGAACACATAGATAGCTTCATGTCAAGAATCTTTCTCAATTAAGCCATGTTGGCTTTCCTTTTCATTCTTGATATTTAAATATCATTATAATAATGTATATAATCATCCCTTCCTTTACCGTACATACTTATGAAATACTTAATAAATTATTAAGTATTAAATAATTCTAATACCACAACAATTAAGTAAAAAAAATGTATACACAAAATTTGTCATTATAATAATTAAATATTATCTGAAATTTTCTGTGTCATTACAGATTGTAACAAATTATCAATTTATTTAGGAAAAGATATGGATGAATGTAGACTTACAATCAAATAAAGTTATCTTAGTACCATTTCAACAAACGGTTCATTTGCTTAATGATTTAAATCATAAATTTGTATTGGTGGCAGTATAATAGTGTGGGAGTTTGATTTGTGAGTGTTTGATTGGTTACAGTTATGTGTGCGTATTGTGTGTCTGCATGAGAAGTATAGAAATATAGAGTTTTAGTAAGAGAGACTTGCACACCTAGACAATTGTTTGGTCAGTGGTGGGTTAGTCATCGTCAACAGGTCGGTACTGGATTGCATATCAATTAACTCTCTTAAATGTCTTCTTCGCTCCTGGCCAAATCCAACAACATCTCGAATACAATAACCTTAAACCTCATAGAAATGAAAAGGTTGGATAAACAGTAATTTTTTACCTTATGGAAAAAAGATTCTTGAGAAATCATTTTAGTTCAAAGCAAACAAATACAACTCATTCTAGTTTTTGGTCTACAGAGTACATTCCAAAAACCCCAATTTTATACACAAAAAAAAAATCATAACTTGAAAATAATTACACTAACATTCTCTAGTAAAGTCCTAAATTACCACTAGTAGCAAAAAGATGACTAAGCCAATAAAAACTAAGAGAATCACAATAATTCAATGTAGGGAAGCTACAGTCACACACAAAATAGTACCAAAAGCAAAAACAAACTCAAAATTCAATCTATCAAAACTAAAAATCTAACCTTTTTATTAAATTAAGAGTCCCAAGTAATACTGATAAAAATATTACACATACCCAACTGTTCTTTCACTTTTGTGACACTAAAGTATAAAGCTTTCTACGGAATATGAAAATGACTTTTGTTCCCAAACAAAATTCTACCCTATTTAAACTTATAAAAAATCACTTCATTTAATTAATATAACATGTGTCAAGAGTTCTTGTTTACTATCTCAGCTTAATTGCTCGATTTGAACTTAAGAATCTATAATAAATAATTTATCGAACATGATTCTAAACCATAATTTCCCTCCTTATTACTCCACACAACAACAACTAAGCTCCTTCATTCTAAAATCCAATAAATTCAATTCACAACAAATTTAAAATTATATAATTACTATAAATTTTGAAAACAACGAACTTTATAATTAACACCTTTTACATAACTCAAATACATATGATTCAACATTAAATGAATCAATGATTTTTTTTATAAATTAACATTAAAAAAAATAGAGATCAGACTCATTTTGTGAAGTAGAAGACACTTTAAAAATCAATAATTTCATTTACTTTTCCATTGTCATACATCTGTTTTATTCTGTGTGGTTCCCTGAACAAAGATCCCCAATAGGTTTGCAAAAATATTCTAGATGCCAAAACAGGTACATAACAAATTATATATATAGATATATCATCTTCAAGTACTTTGTATCCCTAAGCTAATTTTTTTCATTCCAAAAGCATGGTTAGGCAAAACGCATAAGAAATACACTTGTTTATGTTGTGGAAAGCTTGTATTTGACAACATAAAACAATTGAGATATAACTATGCATAAAACAAATTATTAATATAACTATGCATAAAACAAATGAAATTGATTTCAGTACCAACTGAAAGGCAGGTAATGATCACTTGAGATAATCTTCTGTAACATGCAAACCAATTTATTAGGAAATGTATCAAACTTCGAAGAAATAAAAAAGTAAGAAATTCAATTGGGCAAAAAAGGAAAGATGAGGTCTTTAAAGCGAAAATTGGGCAATCCCCATTTGAGAAAACACAAAAACAAATATCGCACAAAAAATCATGGAACCCAATTCAACCATCAGTCCATATAATAAACAATAACTAAAAATACCGACCCACTTGAACAAAAGACCAAAAAAATAAAAAATCAAGGAAAATCAATTTCTCCAAACCAACTCACCTACTGGAAATTTAGGTAGATGAAAATCAATCGGAAGTGAAGTAGCGAACCCTGAAACTAAAACGAAGCTCCTGCAACCCTGAAACTAAAACGAAGCTCCTGCTGATAGTATGCGCTGCTTGTCGGCGGGAGGAGCAAAACGGATTGCCAAGATTGTTTGTGACAATTAGGGAAAAAAGAGACCGAGAGAGAATAGGGAGAAAATTACTGTGTAGATAGAAATATATTTTGGGCGGGATTTTTTGTGTGTGAGATGAAATTGAGCCTTTAGATTAAGTTGGAAGAATTCAGATGAAATCTGAACCGTCCTTGTGCTTTCCTAAATTTTGAAATCGTTTAGTGAGGATTGCAAGTTATGCAAAAGATACTGGTTACACATAAGTAAAGAAGAAGAGGAAGAGGAAGAAGAGGGGAAGAAGAGACACAGACGTTTCCAAACTCGTATGAGTTTTCCAATTGACTGAGTTAACTCTTAATTAATTAAGGGTCGACTCGGTTCAATTGAGGATCCCTTACATCATCTTAGGTCATCTATTTACGTGTCTTTATATATAAGAATTGATGTCTAATTTTTTATCATAAAAAACAACAAATTTCTTAATTTTAGATCAAGTAAAGCAAACGAAAATTACCAGAATTTTTATATATTACTATTGAACTTAAATGAATTAAAGTAAAAATAATTAACCAAAGAAAACCCCCAGAGATATTAAAAGAAAAAATAATGATTAAGGAGTGAATTGCTTACTGGAAATCAAATTCCTCTAATCTTGATCATCATAAACAATGGTAGCATGAAAACCACCCTTATGAGCATTTTTGAATTTTGTCCTGAAAAGTACAATTTTTCCTAACTATTAAAGCAAACTTTAGGGCAGTTGGGTCATCAAATTGAAAGTCATTGTTAAGTAGAGCTGATCTGCCACTTTCTACAATTCTCATAGTAATCATTCTTCAAAAATTTCCTTTTAAACTCCTCCCCTGCCATTTGATCACAACCAAATGCCTCTACTCCCTGTAAAAATCTTATCCCACATGTCCAAATAATTGAAATAATGTCAATATCATACCCATAAAACATTCATATATAAAATTTATGGTTTACAGTTGGATACTTGAACCCAAAACTTCGTGTATCGATCATGTATCATCCGGAAAGAAAGATAAAAGTTTGTTCTTATTTATTTTACTCCACTATATATATTATATTGCGTGCATAAAACTGAGCGAAATGTAGTCACCAAATTGCTTTCATCATTACTGATGTATCCCAGACCATATTAGATAACAGCTGAGAATCAAATAAAAAAATAGATATTGATATTAATATTGGCTTAGGAAATGTGTCTCCATTTCTTGACAATAATTATATGAAACTAAAGTTGTGCCATAAAATATTAAAATTACACAAATTAAACTCCTTAATGTAATAAAGGAGTAATAAACAACTGATCCAAAATAAAAACACAAATATGATCCTTTTCTATGCTTCACGATTAATATTATAGTCCAATCAAGGTTCCTTCCTCTTCCTAAAAATTCATTCTCCCTTTCACCTTTACTAAATTCAACTATAATTTCCTAGATTATAAAAGGCAAAGATAATATGAAAGTTATTATTTTACATCAAATGTTATACTTTGTTAAGTTTGACAACCATAGCTAAGTACACATAAGAACATCATAAATCGGTAAATATAAGCCATCAACACATGATGACTTTCAAAAAAAATGTCTATGAATTATTAAATTAAAGTACAACCATTAGCCAACAAATTGTCATAATTTCAAGCTGAAATAACTACTTTCAGAAAATTCGTATGGATATGACAAATAAAATTGAGGACAACAATGGCACCGCTTTGTCTTAGAAAATTATTTCAAAAGCAACTAATAATTTACGTGTACTACTTCTTTCTAGTATTTCACCAAACATTTGGCATGCAATATTGTGAGCTGCCTAAGGTTAAAAAATCAAAATATACCTGTTAATATTTGGCTATCCAATCTAGATTTAATTTCTAAAGCATGAAAAATATTTATTTACTAAAATAAACAATATCTGCTCCACATTGAAACAAAAAGGAAAACCAAATCTTTGAATGTATAATAACAGTGTTACCTTGAGAAAAACTTTGGTTGGACAAAATCATAGAATGATCAAAATCATTGCGTATATATAATCAGTGAAAATGAATGGAAGCGCCATCCTCTTTACAAAAAAACAAAGAATCAACATAGCAAAATCTCTCTTGATTTATGTGTAGTTTCTCGCGCACACAAAAACATACAGTTGAAAACCTAAAAAATGGGTTTTTTGGTATTATCATCATCGTCGTGTTCAACATCTTCGTCTTCTTCCTCTCTATTTTCTGGTTTCTTTCTCTACTGCAGCAGCATTTTCCGTCCCAACTATTCCCGTAATCGATGAAATACACCTTAATCGTCACAAACCGAATTTGTTATTTAGAACAAATTCATGAAAAAATAACCCAAATCACATACCTAATTTCCGTGAAGAAAAAATCCCAAAACACATGCCCATTCATTTTTGAACAAATTCATGTACAAAAAACCCAAGGAACAAAAAAGTAAATCTCAAAGAGGATTTGTGTATATATATATATATGTGTGTGTGTGTGTATGTATACAGATAGAGAAGCACGGAAAAAGGACTCACCTCCATTCTATTGTTGCTTTCGTCGCAAGATGATGGCTGAAATTGGGAGAAAATTAGAGTTCGTAAAATTAGGGATGTGAGAATCGCAAGATTGTGAAATTGGGGAGAGGGAGGACGCTCTGGTTCGCGATTGAACAGTGAAAAAAGAGGAGTCTATTGAATTTATTAAGTGAGAAGCTCCTGCTGATGGCCTGCACTACTCGTCGGCGGGAGGAGCAAAGCGGATTGCCAATATTGTTTGTGAAAATTGGGGAAAAAAGAGACGGGATAGAGAATAGGGAGAAAATTACTGTAGGTAGAAAAATAATTTGGGCAGGATTTTTTGTGCGTGAGATGAAATGTAAGGCTTTAGATTAAGTTGGAAGATTTGAGATGAAATCTGAATTGTTCTTGTGCTTTCTCAGATTTTTAAAGTGGGTAAAGATTCAAAATGGGTCATGTTTTATTATATAGATATCTTTCTGGGCAAAATTTGTTTAAATTTTGTGTTGTTTAGTTCCTCTTTTTATTTATTAACTTTGAAGCTGTAATAACCCAAGATTTTTAAAATAATTTAAATACGAAATTTTGCGTATACTTTTTTTTAAAAAATAATAAAATTATTTTTATTATTTATCAAGATAAGTATGGGAATACGTGCAAGGATTGTATATGTGTATATGTGATAAATATATATCATTTATTATATGAAAGATTGTAAATGAGTTTTTTCAGAAAAGAAATTATTAATTATTTGAAAATTTATATTCTTTTAATAAATTAATATTTAGTAAAGATATATTATTATTTATTTTTCATAAGAATATGATTAATATATTATTTTCATGATAAATGTATATTTTAAGAATGATTATTAATATTATTATTATTATTACTTTGAATATATAAGATTAGTCAATTTATTTTAAATTGACTAAGTATGGTAAATGTGGTAAAGTTACACTACAAATCAAAACCCTAATTTGATCTATGGTCATGTATTTTAATTTTAAATATAATTATTGTTGTAATTATATTTAAAAGGATTTATGTTTATATAATGGATGAAATAAATATGTAATAATTCTAGTAATATAAATTATTAGTGGACTAGCTCAATTGATTTAAATATTCAAGCCCGTGTAATTAATTTATTATAGAATTGAATGATTAGTGTGTAGATTTATTAAATTAACCCATTAGAATTTAATTAAATCGCATTTGGGAGCCCCATTAATTTAATTAATTAATGGTCCAACCTTTTGACCCAATTAAGTAAGGACTTTTTAGTCTTTTACTAGCATAAGTTATAAAAAAACAACAAAAATGGGATTAAATCCCTTAGAGTGGTCGGACATGAAGAAAAAAAAAGCGTGAAGCTTATCTAGTAAGCTAATAAGCTTTCTAGGTGTCCCTCATTTCTAATTAACACATGTTGGTTATTAATTAAGGGGAACAAGTGTCCAAGAGAGGGAGAGGTGAGGTGTATAAGCTTGCTAGGTGTCTCCATCTTGCCTAAACACATGTTAGCTAATTAATAAGGGGACATGTGGCACTTAAGAAGGCAATGAGTTGTATTGGCTAAAAAAAAAAAATCTTCCCTAGCAAGCTAAGTCCACTAGAAAGAAAGAGAGAGAAAAGGCACGGGTTGGGGAAGGAAAAGGAGAGCAAGATCAAGGTTCATCAAGATTAAGAAAGAAGAAGAAGACCAAGAACAACAAAAGATAAGAATGCTAATTTATTTATTTTTTCATCTCTTGGATTTTATTTCGTTGGTGTTGATTAGTTGTTGGTGGTTATTGATAAGTGAAGATTATGATGGATATTGAAATTATAAGGTGGTTATGAAGGAGTAAACCTTGTTAAATCACCTTGAGCATGCATGTTTAGTTAACAAAATGATTAAAAATCAAAACCTATGCAGAAATGATGAAATTTAAATTAGTAGAATGTTAATGGATTGATTTGGGACTTTTTGTTGTGATGTTCCGAATCTGAAAATTTTCGTTCCAGGGTGTTATGTTATACTCTTATGAGTTATTAACATCACCTAATTGGAATGGAGGAAAAAGTTTAAGTAACGAAGTCATGGCGAATTTTTTTATAAAATTAATTAAAAGTTAAAAAATCAGTTGGTACACTGACTTTAGAGTCAGTTTTTCAGGTAGTTAAAGCTTATAGAAATGGGGTATTTTCTATGGGTTTTGTAGTTTGTAGTATAAGGAAGCTGTAGGCTCAAGAATGAACTTATTTCGATAAGAAATGAGCAAGTTATGAAGTCGCAAAGTAAGTACGAGGAAACTGTCAAACAGCCCAATTGTTGTCCTTACATGCAATGAGTTTTGGTCTAAAGCAGACACCTAGCAGACAGGTGATGCACTGTCTGGATTACAACAAAAGAAAATTTTTGTCTAAAGCAAACACCTGAAACAGACGGGTTATACTGTCTGGATATTAACTGAAGAAGAACTTGGCCTAAAGCAGACAGTCTTAACTGTCCGGATAGATAATCAAAATAAAATTTGTTCTAAAACAGACAGTCTTAACTGTCAGGATTAAACCTATAACGCAAAGGCTAAAAGTTTGGACACGTTGTCTAAATTTATAAAACGCAAATGAACTAAAATGATTAATATTGTAACGTAAACCAATAATAGAGTCGTAATGTGACTAATTTGGTATGATGACCCTAATATTATAAATAGGTCAATTGAAGGGCGATATATTAACTATCTGGTAAATCGCGTAGCAGGCAAGTTCCCTAACTCAAACTCAAGTTATTTTATTTCAAGCATGCTAGTGGATTAATTATTGACAATTATTCCACATCTATAATATTTATTGATATTCGCACAATGTGCAAGTTGTTATTGATATGCAAGTTTCCTAAACTTACTCAGATATTTACTCTGTGCAAGTTCCCTAACCTTACTCAAATTTATATTGAGCACGTATCTCAATCCTATGCATTATTTTTATAATATGCAGGAGGAGCTTTGATTAAGCAAGTTTCTCAACTCAATCTCCTATTGAGCAAGTATCATATCCTTTCCATCTACTTTATGAAATGGATTCAGGTTTATGCAAGCTTTTAACTCAATCTATTATTGAGCAGCTATTCTATCCTTTCATTTATATTATGAACTGGATCCATATGATGTGCAAGTATCTAAACCTTATGCAATATTTTTAATTCGTGCAACATGTATATAATATGCAAGTATCCTATCCTCTTCATTTATTTTATGAAATGAATTCCGGTTTATGCAAGCCTTTAACTCAATCTATTATTGAGCAATTATTCTATCCTTTCATTTATATTATGAATTGGATCCATATGATGTGCAAGTATTCTTAAACTTTATTCAAGCTATCTATTGATTTCAAGCATCTCGATATTGTTTCATGTGATGCGTTTATAATCAAAATTATTCTGTTCTTTGTGCAAGTGTCCTCACTTGTACAAATTGTTATAATTATTATAAATTCGAATTTCCTTCGATTGTTCAGTGTTAAAAGTATCTTATTACTGAATTGCTATGACTCATATCGAAAATTGGTATTCTACGTTTGGTGATGCAAGTGTCCCCACTTGTATGAACTATTGTACATTATCAATTACCTTTGAATTCGAAATTCGTTGACAAGTTCTGATACATACTATTAAATTACGGTATGTATACCTAGTTTAAAGATTGTCTAAGCTATTTGACCAGCTAGACCTAATTTAAAAAGCATTGTTGAATATTATTGGTTATGATAGAGTCGTCCAACTAAATTGTTTTAGTTAAAACTCCAGACTGAGTATGAACAACCCTAAATGGAAAAAATTTTATGCGCTAATAGCGGTGATGTAGTTTATATGCGCCAATGGCGGTGATGTATTATATAGTATTGATCAATACAGGGCACAACAAGACTGATCATCCTCCGTGTCCGTAAGACCAGACGGTTTACAGATGAATTTCTGTTTAAACCTTTTCGAAAATGAAAAATGACAGTTCATGGTCTTTTGACCACTCAGTATTCAAAAGTCACTATGTTGTTTCAAAAATCTTAAAATAATTTGATATGTTGTTAAGAATGGTTTCAAATGACTTCACCACTATTGATTCGTGGTAAAAGTAGTCCTCAAAGAAAATATTTACTTCTTCAACGCATTATTATAATTGCTATTACTTGCTGAGCAATTGAATGCTTATTCTTGCTTTAAATTAAATGTTTTCAGCTAAGTGTGATCGACCAGAAGGCTCTGGCAAGGACAAGGGAAAAGGAAAGCTGAAGGATTAAGTATAAGATGTTATTTGTAATAGTTAAACTTTATTAAGATGATAATATTTATTATCTATCATGTAATGAACATGCTTAAAGGTTGTTGTACCTTGGATTAGACAACTCTGATATAATTTTAAGTTTGTAACATATTAAACAGCTCAAAGAAATGGTATCGTGATGCACCAAATACGGGTTTCAAGTATCTGAATTTGGGGGCGTCGTCACAAAAGCAAGGCAAGCAGAAATCAAAAATCAAGCGTCGCGGCGCTCTGTAGTTTTTCAGCATGCGTGTTTAGCCTAAATGGTTGCTCCTGTTCAGCCATGGTGTCTAATTCATTTTCAATGGCATCCAAACCATTTCAAAGAGTTATGTCCAATGCATGAAGGGACATCAATGATCCTATAAATATCAAACCAAATCAACCATTTGGTTCATTCAAGTTTTACATTTAGTATACAATCCTTCATCAATTTCATCAGTCACATTCATAATATATTTGAGAGAGTTCAGAGCGTAAATTTTTTTCGTTGTGTATACTATTTGTAGTGTTGTTATAGTATACGTTGTCATTGTATCTTGGGAGACAAGTGTGGATAACTTTGAGCACCGTAAGGAGGGCATAATTGTCTTAAGGACATAGTACTAACTACTAGCCTTGACATACAATTTTTTGGTGAATAACAATTTTCTAATAGATAACAGATAAGTTTATATATGTGTGTGTGTGTGTGTGTATATATATATATATATATAGTCAGTTTTCTTATTATTTCTAAGTTGTCAATATATTTTTAAATATATATCTTCCCTAACATTAAAGATCGACAATCATTTCAAAATAAATATATATATATATATCTCATATTTTGTTCTCTTATAAAAGATTGGCAATCATTTTGAAATAAATATAAATAAATTTCAATCATAACATTTATGTATTATCTAACAATGACTTGCAATGTCATTCATTCTGTTGACTCGCGAAGACGACAATTAGTGTGAAAGGCATATAAGAATATTTTCCTTCAGGGTCAAGTAAGTGTGCAGGCGGAAGCGGATGATGAAGTCAAGAGATTACTCTCTTTTTTAAAATTTGCCGTCAAAAGTAGACTGCCCCAACAGTGTCCCTCCAGGTATATTCAATACTCACAATTTTAATGTGTTTGCAGGATTCATGGTAAACTAAGTTATATTCTCTCTTAGAAAAAAAAATCAGAATTTAATTTTGATTTTGTTTTTGGACAAAAGTAAGATTTTATAAGAGAGAATGGAATTTTGTGGTCATAGACTAACAATATTTGTACCGGTCAGAGCAAATACGCAAAAATATTTTTATACTTGTTTCAATTAGGATTAGATTTAAGATCTAATACTACACACAATCACACATATACTATATGAAGAAAAAAAAACAAACAACACACGACATATTTAAGGCGGTGTTTGATTGCATCTTAATATATTTTAACAGTTCACCTCTTAATGTATTTTAATGTGGTCCTCTGAATAGTTTAAATTTAATTTTGTATATTAATGATTTAAAGGCATTCAGAGGGAAAATCTTTATCCTAATTTCAAACATTAAAATGCATTAAGAGGTAAGCTATTAAAATATATTAAGATGCAATCAAACACCGTTCACAAAATTATGATTAGTCCTGCATGTTTGTTTGTATTCATTAATGTCACACATCAAATATCAATTTATATAGAAACTAAAATATCCTAGCTGCCGTAATGAAACATAAGAGGCACAAAACATTAGACAAACTTCAGACTATCTTATATATCATAGTCATTATTATTCAGACACGCTGAAATATGAGTCAATCTCAATAACTACATTTTAAATTCTTAATAAAATTTTAACAGCATAATTATTATTTTGATATTATCAAAATAAGAATAATTATAGATGAACGATGAGAGATTAGTTGGTCAGATAAGGATCTATAAGTATTCTTGGTTAGGGATTATTTTCATATTTAGAGAGAGAAAGAGTGAGGGATTTGACATTAGTAGTAAAAAAAACCTATGAACATAAAGTAATTATTTTTATGTAGACCAATTTACTGTTAACGATTAACTTTGATTGTGACAATTGTGGCGGGCAGTATTATTTATTTAAATGATAAAAATATAGTTGTCTAGGAAAGAATATTTGTCACATTCATAAAATTTTTGTCGACTTATGAATTATGAACAGCCTTATATATTCTCGGTTAGTGGACCCTTCATTCAAACTAAATCCAATCATTGAGTTATTTTATTTCTACGAAGTAGCAACTGGCAAGTACGTAGTCAAATTTGATTCATTTGCTAGTTGCTACAAATAGAACAGGACCCGGCTGCCATTCATATATCCTCTCTGTCTAATTCTCTCTTCTTTCTTTAGGGGAGAAATTAGTATACAAAAAATGGACACAGAAAACCAAGAAAAACCATCTTCTTTAATCATACCATTTATACATACTAGTGATTCTGAAGAAATTGGGCAAAATGGATTAGGAGAAGTGAGAAAAAATGAAAAGGGTATGTTTTCTAGGGAGGAAATTGGAGAGGAGGTGAAGAAGCAGCTATGGCTGGCTGGGCCTTTGATTTGTGTAAGCCTGTTGCAGTCATGTTTACAGCTGATTTCTGTCATGTTTGTGGGTCATCTAGGAGAATTGGCTCTTTCTGGTGCTTCAATGGCCACTTCCTTTGCATCTGTCACAGGTTTTAGCTTATTGGTGAGTTGGGTTTCTGTTTAATTCTTTTGGGATGATAAATTTGGGATTTAATTTGTGTTTTTTTTTTTTACAAATGGGTTTGATGGGTAATGGGAATTGAATCTAGTCTTTTGTTCCTATTTCAAAAGCCAACGGAAGTACTTTAGTTGAATGGGTGTTACACAAGCTTATGTTCTTTTATTGGTTAAATTGAATGGAATGTTTATTTCAAATTTGCTTGTTGATGTAGTTTTTGGGGAGCTTGGTTCTTTGATAATCTTTTAGTAGAAACATATGATAGGGTACTTGGTGAAGTATTTGAGAGGGTTATTAATTGGATCAAAGTTAGTGGGTGGTTAGAAATTGTTAATGACATGGATGTTTGTAGTCCAACTGTTAGAATAATTTTCTTCCAAGTAGTCCGGGGTTCGACTCCTGGCAAACCAAATTATATACTCCCTTCATTCCACGAAAAGTCTCATTTATCAATTTTTTTGTTCCTTCCACAAAAAGATGAATCTTTTTGTTAGTAGTATGAAATTACAACATCCTCGGGTTTGCGATCATAATATAATTGCTCGCACTGCTAAATCGTATATTAATAATTTTATCCGTAAACAAAGAGTAGAAATGCATCTTTAATATTTGCAAATTTTACAAATATGACTCGTTTTTGTAGAATGGAGAGAGTATCTTTTATATGTATGGCTATGGTCTCGTTGCCTTGTCTCAGTACCAAGTCTCAGTACCAATCCTGTCTTGTCCTGTTTTATGATTACATTTGCTAGTTTTATGGCAGTTGATATGGGAAAATATATAAGGATAGTTAAAGTGGTAGTTGATAATGTTAAGCAACCATTTTTATTTGTCCTCTTAACCAGGAAATAAATGAGCATGTCATGTTTGCCAGACTTTAGCACAAGCCAGCTGAGGTTAGGGTTTAATGGAATATAGCCAACCATTTAAGCTTAGTCATGTGTGTAGTAATTTTTAACTTTTTGGAATTCCAATTTGTTAAGTAATCCTCACTCATGTGCAAAATATGGGTAGGCAAGTTTTGTTTTGTTAGGAAGTTAGGCAAATTGTTTTGTTTTTCTTCTTTTCACCAACTAGTAGCTAGCCAAGGAGGAATTTAAGCATGGAGTAGGTGAGGTTTTTTTGCTATAAAAGGCCACCAATGTTGCCAAGGAAACACACACCAAAATTCACACTCCCATCCGAGAGAGAAGAAAAGAGAAAAGGAGGGAGAGAGAAAAGCTTCTACTAAAGCTTAAGAAAAATATGGAGAAGAAAGATAGTTCAAATAAAAGGTATTTTATTTGGGTTCCATCACATAGTTATTGTGGTGAAGGAATTTGAGTTTGTACTCAAATTAATATATCTTTGTATCCTCTCATATTATTTTAGTGAATTGTTCGGAGTTTGTCCCGTGGTTTTTACCTCTTAGTTATAGAAGGTTTTTCACGTAAAAATCTTGGTGTCTTGTGCTTGGTTATTTCTTCTCATTATTTCCTACAGTGGTTATTATTTAGTGGAACTGCAAATTTAATCTGTTTGGCATGTACTGATATTTTTGGCCATTTAATTTATCAAAGACAACAGTATTTGGGAGGTGATTTTTCCCAACAATTGGTATCAGAGCTTTTAGTTCACGTCGTTGGTGTCTAGGAAAGTGGTTCAAAAGGCAACGCCTTTAAGAACGGTGGTTATTTAATTAGTCACCGTTGCGAAAGCACGGAGAGACTCCCGCCCGACTTACACTTACCTGGCCAACTGGTACAATCCGTTTAAAGAGCTAAGGTTATTTGCTCAGCTGTTTTTGATAAATTTTATGGAGGAATCAGGTGGAGCCATGATTAAATTGACTTCTTCAAATTTTTCGATCTGGAAGCCCAGAATGGAGGATATCCTTTACTATAAGGATTTGTATGATCCGTTAGAGCTCGAAGGAAAGAAGCCCGCGGCTAAATCTGAGGCTGATTAGAAAAAGATGAACAGGAAGACTATTGGTCACATCCGACAGTGGATTGATCAAAGTGTGTTCCACCATGTTTCGCAGGAGACGAATGCTCACACTTTATGGACTACACTAGAGTCTATGTATGAGAAGAAGAATGCACAAAATAAAACTTTTGTGATTCGAAAAATTGTGAACTTGAAGTACAAAAACGGGAGCAGTGTGTCGGAGCATATGGGTGAGTTCCAAGGATTGGTGAACCAGTTGTCCACCATGAAGTTGAATCTTGATGATGAGATTCAGGCTCTTTTGCTTCTCAGTTCGTTGCCAAACAGCTGGGAGACTTTGGTGGTGTCTCTAAGTAATTCAGCTCCAGAAGGAAAGCTGACCGTGCAGATGGTCAAGGACAGTCTTCATAATGAGGAGACAAGACGGAAGGAGCAAGGTGTGAATTTTGAGACACACACACAAGTTTTTGTCACGCAGAGTAGCGGCAAAAACAGAGAGACGACGAACTCTCCTAAAGATGACAAATTTAGGAGAAAGATGAGAGGAAAAGAGATAATTTGTTTTCACTGCCAGAGACCGGGTCATATAAGGCGAGAGTGCAGATTTCTAAAGAAGGAGCAGTCTAAGGAAAAAGATGAGGATAAAGACTCAATTGTGTATCTATCCGACGTTGATGTAGCCATTGTTAGTGATGGTAAACCCAAGTGCCAAGTTAATGAATGGGTTATTGATTCGGGTGCTTCGTTCCATGCAACTTCGCATGGTGAGATCTTCACATCCTACACTAGTGGTGATTTTGGCTATGTACGGATGGGAAATGGTAGTGCATCCAAGGTTATCGGCATTGGAGATATTTGTTTAGAGACTAACAGTGGTTATAAGTTGATGCTTAGAGAAGTCAGACATGTTCCTGGTATCCGCCTTAGTTTAATGTCTACTGGTAAGCTTGATGAGAATGGTTATAGCAGTTCCTTTGGTGAAGGTCAATGGAAGCTCACTAAAGGGTCTCTAGTGGTGACTAGAGGAAAGAAGGTAGGCACGCTTTACACGATGCAGACGCGTGTGAAAGGTGTTGAAGATGGGGGAGCTAGGTGTAAAAGGATGTGGTGCAAAGCCATGCGAGATGGGAGAAAAGCCTTGCATGAGAACCACGAGAAGAAAACTTTTCGCTTTAAATGGGTACCAAAAGTGAAGAAGGAAAATGATAGCTCGCAGCCAGGATACAAAGCGGTTGTGAAAGAATTTAACAAGCATAAATATGTCAAGTTTGAGTTGGATCCTCCCATCGAGATGAACCATATCGATGAGATAAAATTCGGTATGAAGAAAGTGAATTCCAAGAAGCTTGAGTTGAGTCAAGGCTTCGTTGGGATTAGCTCCAAGTGAGGGAGTTATGGTTTGGTGTGCAAATTCAGCCTTGGAAGGTTATACAGAAGCAGACATGGCAGGTTCCGAAGAGAAGAAGTCTACTTCGGAGTATTTATTTACTTTTGCAGGGGGAGCTGTGTTATGGCAGTCCAAATTATAGAAGTGTGTTGTTTTGTCTACTACTGAGTTGACAACGAAATGTTGTGGTTTTCAAGAGTTGGGTTTGACACAGGAATCGACTCCAAGTGACGGGGTCATGGTGAATACCTCCCCTCATGGGTTCGGAGGGGGAGATTGTTAAGTAATCCTCTCCCATGTGCAAAATATGGGTAGGCAAGTTTTGTTTTGTTAGGAAGTTAGGCAAATTGTTTTGTTTTTCTTCTTTTCACCAACTAGTAGCTAGCCAAGAAGGAATTTAAGCATGGAGTAGGTGAGGTTTTTTTGCTATAAAAGGCCACCAATGTTGCCAAGGAAACACACACCAAAATTCACACTCCCATCCGAGAGAGAAGAAAAGAGAAAAGGAGGGAGAGAGAAAAGCTTCTACTAAAGCTTAAGAAAAATAGGGAGAAGAAAGATAGTTCAAATAAAAGGTGTTTTATTTGGGTTCCATCACATAGTTATTGTGGTGAAGTAATTTGAGTTTGTACTCAAATTAATATATCTTTGTATCCTCTCATATTATTCTAGTGAATTGTTCGGAGTTTGTCCCGTGGTTTTTACCTCTTAGTTATAGAAGGTTTTCCACGTAAAAATCTTGGTGTCTTGTGCTTGGTTATTTCTTCTCATTATTTCCTGCAGTGGTTATTATTTGGTGGAACTGTAAATTTAATTTGTTTGGCATGTACTGATATTTTTGGTCATTTAATTTATCAAAGACAACAGTATTTGGGAGGTGATTTTTCCCAACACAATTATTTAGGCTATAATGCTTATTTGCTTTTGTTGCTCACAAATACCTGCAGTTCTCTGAGCAACATTGGTTTGTATTTGTTCTTCAAGTAACTAAAAGCTAGTGCTCCTCATGGCAACCAGATTGATCATTAATCTATTCATATTAACTAGTTTTCCAGTTTGAAATGGTGTTACCTTTATTAAAACTGACTATAAAGTTCTTCTGTTCTTGATCTGGTCTGTTTTGTTTGATTAGTTGGGAATGTCGTGTGCGTTGGATACATTTTGTGGTCAGTCCTATGGAGCAAAGCAATACCATATGCTAGGCATACATATGCAGAGAGCTATGATTATTCTTTCGTTAGTAAGCATACCCCTTGCAGTCATCTGGGCAAACACCGGCATCATTCTCAAAACCTTGGGTCAAGATCCAGCCATATCAGAAGAAGCCGGGTTATATGCTCGCTTCATGATCCCCAGCCTTTTCGCAGATGGCCTTCTTCAATGTAAAGTCAAATTTTTACAAACCCAAAATATAGTCTTCCCAATGATGGTTAGCTCGGGGATGACGACTTTGCTCCACATTTTTGTGTGCTGGATCCTGGTGTTCAAATCTGGCCTAGGTAGCAGAGGAGCTGCTTTGGCCAATTCTATCTCTTATTGGATAAATGTCGTCCTGTTGGCACTTTATGTGAAGTTCTCTTCATCATGTGCTAAAACCTGGACTGGGTTTTCAAAGGAAGCCCTTCAAAATATCCCTACTTTCCTTAAACTTGCAGTTCCTTCAGCTGTTATGGTCTGGTAAGATATTAAACATCTTTTTGTCCCTCCACAAATAAACACCTTAATAAATTCTTAGTTTATTTGGTACTAATTGAAAAGTACATATATGCAGTTTGTTATTGTACTCATTAAGATTCTACTATCATTTTCTATATTCTGACGAAGTTTATAACCATGATATTCAACAGCTTGGAAATGTGGTCATTTGAAATGATGGTTCTACTCTCTGGTCTTCTTCCTAATCCACAGCTGGTGACCTCAGTACTCTCAATAAGGTCAAACTTGCATAATTTTGGCTTGAGCAATGATATGGTACCAAGAAAACTTTTACCCAAATTACCTGGAAATACTTTGAAGGGTTATACTGTACTACCTGTAAAGCATTTCCGGATAATTTGGGCAAAACATTTCCGGGTATAGCAGATTTTTCCATTTGTCTTTCTGCAGCTGTTGAAAGCTTCTGAAACTGAGAGATAATCTTGAATAAAAATAATTTACCGTTGATTTTCCATATGCAGCCTCAACACAGCTGCAAACTGTTGGATGATCCCCTTTGGACTCAGTGGCTCTATAAGGTCAGTTATGCTAATTTTAATTTGACTGTTCCCTCTGTTTGTACTAAGTTTTAAAACGAAAATGCCTTTTAAAATTGTTTGGTATTTGTACAACATATGATTCAGAGGTCCTTGTAAGTTTCCCTTTTACTCTTTCACATTTATAGTTTTAAGGGTTTTCTTCAAATAAATTGTGCTACTTCAGTTCTGCATAAATTCATATGGTCTAATTAATTCCGTTTCATTCCTACATAGCACACGGGTCTCAAATGAACTGGGCGCAGGGCATCCACAAACTGCACGGTTAGCAGTTTATGTGGTCTTTGTCATGGCTGTTGCTGAGGGCATTTTGGTAGGACTAGTTTTAATATTGATCCGCAACTTCTGGGGATATGCTTACAGCAACGAAGTAGAAGTTGTTAAATATGTAGCAACCATGATGCCCATTCTTGCAACATCAAACTTCGTCGATGGTCTCCAGTGTGTTCTTTCAGGTCTTATCTATAATTCATTCAATTATATTTCAAGAATCTTTTGATAAATAAAAACTATATAAGGTAAGCATGTCTGCTAAATGGTAATTTATTACTGCCTTTGTTTTCATTTAGGTGTTGTTAGAGGATGTGGTGGGCAAAAAATCGGTGCATATATCAATCTCGGATCATATTACCTTGTGGGTCTTCCTTGCGCAGTTTTGCTTGCTTTCACTTTACATATCGGAGGAAAGGTAAATTATTATACAATCCTTTTATCGTTTTCATTACCTTTTCATCTTATTTTCATTACAAATCATTTCATGTAATCCTGTTAAAATTCTTTCATTTAGGGCCTCTGGTTTGGGATTCTATGTGCACTTGTGGTGCAAGTGTTCTTCCTTCTTATAGTTACCATACGCATTAACTGGAAAGAAGAGGTAAAACATCCTCTCATCATCTTTTGATCTGTCCTTTAAAAAATTGCCCTTAACCATATCTGATTACAATCATCTGTTTTTCTTGTTTAGGCCAAAAAGGCTAAGGATAGAGTTTACAATTCTACAATCCCTGTGGATATAGTGTCATGAAGCAGACGAATTACCAAATGTTCAAATCATATTTGAGTCGATAAGGTCTTTATTTGAAGAGCCAGAGAACTTCTTGTTCGCGGACTAATAAACAGAATTTTTTCCCTGTTTTCATATGTTTTAGTTTGGAGAAATAGGAATGGAAGGAAGCGATCCATTGGTAGCTCTATCGCCTCTGTTACAGCAATGCAATAAGTTTTTCCATATTTTTCAAAGTTGGAAAGTTCTTATATTTTGTAGGAACAAGAGAAAATAAAATGTACCAAGAGATTTTTGAGGTTAAGCACTTTTCAAGTTTCTTGCAAATAATATATATATATAGGGTCCGCATCCATGGCAACCGGTTGCTGGGGGTACTATTCCAGCAACCATCATCTCCACCGTTGATGAATATAATGAAGGGTTGAGATTAAAAAAAAAAAAAAAGAGGGACTGCCGCTACATGTTGTAGCGGCTGAAGCTTTTTTATCTCTCCTTGCCGCTACAACATGTAGCGGCTGATCCCATTCCCTATTTTGTCCCAATTTATTTGGCCCATATCCTAATTTATATTATTAACTAATTTTATTATTATTAATAATATTAACTAACTTTATGGAACAGAGAAAATTAGCATGAAAACCACCCTCATGAGCATTTTTGAATTTTGTCCTGAAAAGTACAATTTTTCCTAACTATTAAAACAAACTTTAGGGCAACTGGGTCATCAAATTGAAAGCCATTGTTAAGTAGAGCTTATCTGCCACCTTACACAATTCTCATAGTAATCATTCTTCAAAAATTTCGCTTTAAACTCCTCCCCTGCCATTTGATCACAACCAAATGCCTTTACTCCCTGTAAAAATCTTATCCCACATGTCCAAATAATTGAAATAATGTCAATATCATACCCATAAAACATTCATATATAAAATTTATGATTTACAGTTGGATACTTGAACCCAAAACTTCGTGTATCGATCATGTATCATCCGAAAAGAAATATAAAAGTTTGTTCTTATTTATTTTACTCCACTATATATATTATATTGCGTGCATAAAACTGAGCGAAATGTAGTCACCAAATTGCTTTCATCATTACTGATGTATCCCAGACCATATTAGATAACAGCTGAGAATCAAATAAAAAAATAGATATTGATATTAATATTGGCTTAGGAAATGTGTCTCCATTTCTTGACAATAATTATATGAAACTAAAGTTGTGCCATAAAATATTAAAATTACACAGATTAAACTCCTTAATGTAATAAAGGAGTAATAAACAACTGATCCAAAATAAAAACATAAATATGATCCTTTTCTATGCTTCGCGATTAATATTATAGTCCAATCAAGGTTCCTTCCTCTTCCTAAAAAATTCATTCTCCCTTTCACCTTTACTAAATTCAACTATAATTTCCTAGATTATAAAAGGCAAAGATAATATGAAAGTTATTATTTTATATCAAATGTTATACTTTGTTAAGTTTGACAACCATAGCTAAGTACACATAAGAACATCATAAATCGTTAAATATAAGCCATCAACATATGATGACTTTCAAAAAAATTGTCTATGAATTATTAAATTATAGTACAACCATTAGCCAACAAATTGTCATAATTTCAAGCTAAAATAACCACTTTCAGAAAATTCTTATGGATATGACAAATAAAATTGAGCGCAACAATGGCACCGCTTTGTCTTAGAAAA
Source organism: Aralia elata (assembly GCA_034770075.1). Lineage (NCBI taxonomy): Eukaryota > Viridiplantae > Streptophyta > Magnoliopsida > Apiales > Araliaceae > Aralia > Aralia elata. Next base: position 11,206,784 of record CM068380.1, read on the forward strand.
TTATTTCAAAAGCAACTAATAATTTACGTGTACTACTTCTTCTTTCTGGTATTTCACCAAACATTTGGCATGCAATATTGTGAGTTGCATAAGGTTAAAAAATCAAAATATACCTGTTAATATGTGGCTATCCAATCTAGATTTAATTTCTAACGCATGAAAAATATTTATTTACTAAAATAAACAATATCTGCTCCACATTAAAATAAAAAGGAAAACCAAATCTTTGAATGTATAATAACAGTGTTACCTTGAGAAAAACTTTGGTTGGACAAAATCATTGCGTATATATAATCAGTGAAAATGAATGGAAGCGCCATCCTCTTTACAAAAAAAACAGAGAATCAACATAGCACAATCTCTCTTGATTTATGTGTATTTTCTCGCGCACACAAAAACATACAGTTGAAAGCCTAAAAAATGGCTTTTTTAGTATTATCATCATCATCGTGTTCAACATTTTCGTCTTCTTCCTCTCTATTTTCTGGTTTCTCTCTCTACTGCAGCAACATTTTCCGTCCCAACTATTCCCGTAATCGATGAAATACACCTTAATCGATGGAAGGGGGAGGTTTCCATATGGAGGGGTAGAAGTAAAGATATCAGGGAGCAATTGGGAAGAAGAATCCCATCAACATGAAACCATAATAATATAGTGAACGATTTCGTTTTTGAACAAATTGATGAAAATAAAATCCCATATCACAGACCGAATTTGTTATTTAGAACAAATTCATGAAAAAATAACCCAAATCACATACCTAATTTCCGTGAAGAAAAAATCCCAAAACACATGCCCATTCATTTTTGAACAAATTCATGTACAAAAAACCCCAAGGAACAAAAAAGTAAATCTCGGAGAGGATTTGTGTGTGTGTGTATATATATATATGTGTGTGTGTGTGTGTGTGTATGTGTGTGTATGTATACAGATAGAGAAGCACGGAAAAAGGACTCACCTCAATTTTATTTGTGCTTTCGTCGCAAGATGATAGCTGAAATTGGGAGCAAATTAGAGATCGTAAAATTAGGGATGTGAGAATCGCGAGATTGTGAAATTGGGGAGAGGGAGGACGCTCTAGTTCGCGATTGAACAGTGAAAAAAGAGGAGGAGTCGATTGAATTTATTAAGTGAGAAGCTCCTGCTGATGGTCTGCACTGCTCGTCGGCGGGAGGAGCAAAGCGCATTACCAAGATTGTTTGTGAAAATTGGGAAAAAAAGAGACGGGATAGAGAATAGGGAGAAAATTACTGTAGATAGAAAAATAATTTGGGCAGAATTTTTTGTGCGTGAGATGAAATGTGAGGTTTTAGATTAAGTTGGAAGATTTGAGATGAAATCTGAATTGTTCTTGTACTTTCTCAGATTTTAAAGTGGGTAAAGATTCAAAATGGGTCATGTTTTATTATATAGATATCTTTCTGGGCAAAATTTGTTTAAATTTTGTGTTGTTTAGTTCCTCTTTTTATTTATTAACTTTGAAGCTGTAATAACCCAAGATTTTTAAAATAATTTAAATACGAAATTTTGCGTATACTTTTTTTTAAAAAATAATAAAATTATTTTTATTATTTATCAAGGTAAGTATGGGAATACGTGCAAGGATTGTATATGTGTATATGTGATAAATATATATCATTTATTATATGAAAGATTGTAAATGAGTTTTTTCAGAAAAGAAATTATTAATTATTTGAAAATTTATATTCTTTTAATAAATTAATATTTAATAAAGATATATTATTATTTATTTTTCATAAGAATATGATTAATATATTATTTTCACGATAAATGTATATTTTAAGAATGATTATTAATATTATTATTATTATTACTTTGACTATTTCTTTATAATATGAATATATAAGATTAGTCAATTTATTTTAAATTGACTAAGTATGGAAAATGTGGTAAAGTGACACTACAAATCAAAACCCTAATTTGATCTATGGTCATGTATTTTAATTTTAAATATAATTATTGTTGTAATTATATTTAAAAGGATTTATGTTTATATAATGGATGAAATAAATATGTAATAGTTCTAGTAATATAAATTATTAGTGGACTAGCTCAATTGATTTAAATAATCAAGCCCGTGTAATTAATTTATTATAGACTTGAATGATTAGTGTGTAGATTTATTAAATTAACCCATTAGAATTTAATTAAATCGCATTTGGGAGCCCCATTAATTTAATTAATCAATGGTCCAACCTTTTGACCCAATTAAGTAAGGACTTTTTAGTCTTTTGCTAGCATAAGTTATAAAAAAACAACAAAAATGGGATTAAATCCCTTAGAGTGGTCGGACATGAAGAAAAAAAAAGCGTGAAGCTTATCTAGTAAGCTAATAGGCTTGCTAGGTGTCCCTCATTTCTAATTAACACATGTTGGCTATTAATTAAGGGGAAAAAGTGTCCAAGAGAGGGAGAGGTGAGGTGTATAAGCTTGCTAGGTATCTCCATCTTGCCTAAACACATGTTAGCTAATTAATAAGGGGACGTGTGGCACTCAAGAAGGCAATGAGGTGTATTGGCTAAAAAAAAAATCTTCCCTAGCAAGCTAAGTCCGCTAGAAAGAAAGAGAGAAAAAAGGCATGGATTGGGGAAGGAAAAGGAGAGCAAGATCAAGGTTCATCAAGATTAAGAAAGAAGAAGAAGACCAAGAACAACAAAAGGTAAGAATACTAATTTATTTATTTTTTTCATCTCTTGGATTTTATTTCGTTGGTGTTGATTAGTTGTTGGTAGTTGTTGATAAGTGAATATCATGGTGGATCTTGAAGTTATAAGGTGGTTATGAAGGAGTAAACCTTGTTAAATCACCTTGAGCATGCATGTTTAGTTAACAAAATGATTAAAAATCAAAACCTATGCGGAAATGATGAAATTTAAATTAGTGGACTGTTAATGGATCGATTTGGAACTTTTTGTTGTGATGTTCCGAATCTGAAAATTTTGGTTTCAGGGTGTTATGTTATACTCTTATGAGTTATGAATATCACCCAATTGGAATGGAGCAAAAAGCTTAAGTAACGAAGTCATGGCGAATTTGTTTATAAAACTAGTTAAAAGTTAAAAAATCAGTTGGTACACTGACTTTAGAGTCAGTTTTTCAGGTAGTTAAAGCTTATGGAAATGGGGTATTTTCTATGGGTTTTGTAGTTTGTAGTATAAGGAAGTCGTAGGCTCAAGAATGAACTTATTTCGATAAGAAATGAGCAAGTTATGAAGTCGCAAAGTAAGTACGAGGAAACTGTCAAACAGCCCAGTTGTTGTCCTTACATGCAGTGAGTTTTGGTCTAAAGCAGATACCTAGCAGGCGGGTGATGCACTGTCTGGATTACAACAAAAGAAAATTTTTGTCTAAAGTAGACACCTGAAACAGACGGGTTATACTGTCTGGATATTAACTGAAGAAGAACTTGGCCTAAAGCAGACAGTCTTAACTGTCCAGATAGATAATCAAAATAAATTTTGTTCTAAAGCAGACAGTCTTAATTGTCTGGATTAGACCTGTAACGCAAAGACTAAAAGTTTGGACACGTTGTCTAAATTTATAAAACGCAAATCAACTAAAATGATTAATATTGTAACGTAAACCAATAATAGAGTCGTAATGTGACTAATTTGGTATGATGACCCTAATGTTATAAATAGGTCAATTGAAGGGCGATATATTAACAATCTGGTAAATCGCGTAGCAGACAAGTTCCCTAACTCAAACTCGAGTTATTATATTTCAAACATGCTAGTGGAATAATTATTGATAATTATTCCACATCTATGATATTTATTGATATTCGCACAATGTGCAAGTTGTTATTGATATGCAAGTTTCCTAAACTTACTCAGATATTTACTCTGTGCAAGTTCCCTAACCTTACTCAAATTTATATTGAGCAAGTATATCAATCCTATGCATTATTTTTATAATATGCAAGAGGAGCATTAATTAAGCAAGTTTCTTAACTCAATCTCCTATTGAGCAAGTATTATATCCTTTCCATCTACTTTATGAAATGGATTCAGGTTTATGCAAGCTTTTATCTCAATCTATTATTGAGCAGCTATTTTATCCTTTCATTTATATTATGAACTAGATCCATATGATGTGCAAGTATCTAAACCTTATGCAATATTTTTAATTCGTGCAACATATATATAATGTGCAAGTATCCTATTCTCTTCATGTACTCTATGAAATGAATTCCGGTTTATGCAAGCTTTTAACTCAATCTATTATTGAGCAATTATTCTATCCTTTCATTTATATTATGAACTGGATCCATATGATGTGCAAGTATTCTTAAACTTTATTCAAGCTATCTATTAATTTCAAGCATCTCGATATTGTTTCATGCATGGTTTTCAAACCCGGACCGGTCATCGAACTGAAAAAGCTATCGGGTGGATGGGTCACTGGTCCAACCAGTGGTCGGACCGTTATTGACCCAATGACATCATTAATATGTAATAAATAATAATTAATTAAATATAGTAATATTTGATTTGGAAACACCTAATGAACATATAGTCCCTTTAAATTCTGAGTTTTTTAGATTTTCTTTTTTATTTTCAATTTGTTTCGGCAATTAAACAAAATATGAATTATTAATAAAAGAGAAACAAATACACTAGAAAGTGGAACAATAGAAAAGTCGCATTTGAACAGAAAGTAGGTATTGGGGCTAAGTCATTGTCTGGGGCCCAGAAAACAGGAACCCTAAGGATAAAAGCCTGTCATAGCAAATTAGCAAGTATTGATGCCTATCAAAGTTTATCCTCATTTTGTGTTGTTGCCCGTTCCCCCACCACTGAACACCGCCGGACAGCGACTCCTCACCGGAGAGAGAAAGAGAAGAAGATAGTCACCATGCCTGGTCCCGTTGTCGAAGAACTTGAGATCGAGAAGAAGCTTGAGGTTTTATACTCCTCTCTCTATATATATATACACACACATATATGTATGTATATATAATCATTTGAATACTGATATCCTATGACATAAATTTACAGAACGAAGTGCCAGTGGTGGAGGACGAGAAAGAGGAAGATGACCATGACGATTCTGATGATGACTTAAATTTGTTTTTTTTAATGGTTAAGCAGCAAATCGGGCAAACCCGTGAACCAGTGACCGGTTCACTGGGTCACCCGGTCGGACCACCGGTTCAGCGGTTCTGGGCGGGTTTTGAACAAAACTGGTTTAGTGGTCCAAACCGGACCGGTTCCGATTTTTACCGGTCCGACTGGCGGTCCGGTCCGGGTTTTAAAACCTTGGTTTCATGTGATGCGTTTATAATCAAAATTGTTTTGTTCTTTGTGCAAGTGTCCTCATTTGTACAAATTGTTATAATTATTATAAATTCGAATTTCCTTCGATTGTTCAGTGTTAAAAGTATCTTATTACTGAATTGCTATGACTTATATCGAAAATTGGTATTCTACGTTTGGTGATGCAAGTGTCCCCACTTGTATGAACTATTGTACATTATCAATTACCTTTGAATTCGAAATTCGTTGACAAGTTCTGATACATACTATTAAATTACGGTATGTATACCTAGTTTAAAGATTGTCTAAGCTATTTGACCAGCTAGACCTAATTTAAAAAGCATTGTTGAATATTATTGGTTATGATAGAGTCGTCCAACTAAATTATTTTAGTTAGGACTCCAGACTGAGTATGAACAACCCTAAATGGGAAATTTTTTATGCGCTAATAGCGGTGATGTAGTTTATATGCGCCAATGGCGGTGATGTATTATATAGTATTGATCAATACAGGGCACAACAAGACTGATCATCCTCCGTGTCCGTAAGACCAGACGGTTTACAGATGAATTTCTGTTTAAACCTTTTCGAAAATGAAAAATGACAGTTCATGGTCTTTTGACCACTCAGTATTCAAAAGTCACTCTGTTGTTTCAAAAATCTTAAAATAATTTGATATGTTGTTAAGAATGGTTTCAAATGACTTCACCACTATTGATTCGTGGTAAAAGTAGTCCTCAAAGAAAACATTTACTTATTTAGCGCATTATTATAATTGTTATTACTTGCTGAGCAATTGAATGCTCATTCTTGCTTTAAATTAAATGTTTTCAGCTAAGTGTGATCGACCAGAAGGCTCTGGCAAGGACAAAGGAAAGGGAAAGCTGAAGGATTAAGTATAAGATGTTATTTGTAATAGTTAGACTTTATTAAGATGATAATATTTATTATCTATCATGTAATGAACATGCTTAAAGGTTGTTATGCCTGGGATTAGACAACTCTGATATAATTTTAAGTTTGTAACATATTAAACAGCTCAAAGAAATGGTATCGTGATGCACCAAATACGGGTTTCAAGTACCTGAATTTGGGGGCGTCACAAAAGCAAGGCAAGCAGAAATCAAAAATCAAGCGTCGCGGCGCTCTGCAGTTTTTCAGCATGCGTGTTTAGCCTAAATGGTTGCTCCTGTTCAGTCATGGTGTCTAATTCATTTTCAATGGCATCCAAACCATTTCAAAGAGTTGTGTCCAATGCATGAAGGGACATCAATGGTCCTATAAATATCAAACCAAATCAGCCATTTGGTTCATTCAAGTTTTACATTTAGTATACAATCCTTCATCAATTTCATCAGTCACATTCATAATATATTTGAGAGAGTTCAGAGCGTAAATTTTTTTCGTTGTGTATACTATTTGTAGTGTTGTTATAGTATACGTTGTCATTGTATCTTGGGAGACAAGTGTGGATAACTTTGAGCACCGTAAGGAGGGCATAATTGTCTTAAGGACATAGTACCAACTACTAGCCTTGACATACAATTTTTTGGTGAATAACAATTTTCTAATAGATAACAGATAAGTTTATATATATATATATATATATATATGTATGTATGTATGTATGTATAGTCAGTTTTCTTATTATTTCTAAGTTGTCAATATATTTTTAAATATATATCTTCCCTAACATTAAAGATCGACAATCATTTCAAAATAAATATATATAAATATCTCATATTTTGTTCTCTTATAAAAGATTGGCAATAATTTTGAAATAAATATAAATAAATTTCAATCATAACATTTATGTATTATCTAACAATGACTTGCAATGTCATTCATTCTGTTGACTCGCGAAGACGACAATTAGTGTGAAAGGCATATAAGAATATTTTCCTTCAGGGTCAAGTAAGTGTGCAGGCGGAAGCAGATGATCAAGTCAAAAGATTACTCTCTTTTTTAAAATTTGCCGTCAAAAGTAGACTGCCCCAACAGTGTCCCTCCAGGTATATTCAATACTCACAATTTTTAATGTGTTTGCGGGATTCATGGTAAACTAAGCTATATTCTCTCTTAGAAAAAAAAAAATCAGAATTTAATTTTGATTTTGTTTTTGGACAAAAGTAAGATTATATGAGAGAGAATGGAATTTTGTGGTCATAGACTAATACCGGTCAGAGCAAATACGCAAAAATATTTTTATACTTGTTTCAATTAGGATTAAACTTAAGATCTAATACTACACACAATCACACATATACTATATGAAGAAAAAAAAACCAACACCGGTATTTGATTGTATCTTAATATATCTTAATAGTTCACCTCTTAATGTATCTTAATGTGGTCCTTTGAATAATTTAGATTTAATTTTTTATCTTAATGATTTAAAGGCATTCAGAGAGAAAATCTTTATCCTAATTTCAAATATTAAGATGCATTAAAAAGTAGACTGTTAAAATGCATTAAGATGCAATCAAACACCGTTCACTAAATTGTGATTGGTCCTGCATGTTTGTTTGTATTCATTAATCTCACACATAAAATATCAGTTTATATAGAAACTAAAATATCTTAGCTGCTGGAATGAAACATAAGAGGCACAAAACATTAGACAAACTTCAGACTATCCTATATATCCTAGTGATTATTGTTCAACACACTGAAATTCTTAGTAAAATTCTAACAGTATAATTATTATTTTGATATTATCAAAATAAGGATAATTATAGATGAACGATGAGAGATTAGTTGGTCAGATAAGGATCTATAAGTATTCTTGGTTATGGATTATTTTCATATTTAGAGAGAGAAAGAGTGAGGGATTTGATATTAGTAGTAAAAAAACCTATGAACATAAAGTAATTATTTTTATGTAGACCAATTTACTATTAACGATCAACTTTGATTGTGACAATTGTGGCGTACAGTATTATTTATTTAAATGATAAAAATATAGTTGTCTAGGAAAGAATATTTGTCACATTCATAAAATTTTTGTCGACTTATGAATTATGAACAGCCTTATATATTCTCGGGTAGTGGACCCTTCATTCAAACTAAATCCAATCTTATTGAGTTATTTTATTTCTACCAAGTAGCAACTGGCAAGTACGTAGTCAAATTTGATTCATTTGCTAGTTGCTACAAATAGAACAGGACCCGGCTGCCATTCATATATCCTCTCTGTCTAATTCTCTCTTCTTTCTTTAGGGGAGAAATTAGTATACAAAAAATGGACACAGAAAACCAAGAAAAACCATCTTCTTTAATCACACCATTTATACATACTAGTGATTCTGAAGAAATTGGGCAAAATGGATTAGGAGAAGTGAGAAAAAATGAAAAGGGTATGTTTTCTAGGGAGGAAATTGGAGAGGAGGTGAAGAAGCAGCTATGGCTGGCTGGGCCTTTGATTTGTGTAAGCCTGTTGCAGTCATGTTTACAGCTGATTTCTGTCATGTTTGTGGGTCATCTAGGAGAATTGGCTCTTTCCGGTGCTTCAATGGCCACTTCCTTTGCATCTGTCACAGGTTTTAGCTTATTGGTGAGTTGGGTTTCTGTTTAATTCTTTTGGCATGATAAATTTGGGATTTAATTTGTGTTTTTTTTTTTTAACAAATGGGTTTGATGGGTAATGGGAATTGAATCTAGTCTTTTGTTCCTATTTCAAAAGCCAACGGAAGTACTTTAGTTGAATAGGTGTTACACAAGCTTATGTTCTTTTATTGGTTAAATTGAATGGAATGTTTTGCTTGTTGATGTAGTTTTTGGGGAGCTCGGTTCTTTGATAATCTTTTAGTAGAAACATATGATAGGGTACTTGGTGAAGTATTTGATAGGGTTATTAATTGGATCAAAGTTAGTGGGTGGTTAGAAATTGTTAATGACATGGGTGTTTGTAGTCCAACGGTTAGAATAATTTTCTTCCAAGTAGTCCCGGGTTCGACTCCTGGAAAACCAAATTATATACTCCCTTCATTCCACAAAAAGTCTCATTTACCAATTTTTTTGTTCCTTCCACAAAAAGATGAATCTTCTTTTTGTTAGAAGTAGTATAAAATTACAACATCCTCGGGTTTGCGATCATAATATAATTGTTCGCACTGCTAAATCGTATATTAATAATTTTATCCGTAAAAGGAGAGTAGAAATGCATCTTTAATATTTGCAAATTGTACAAATATGACTCTTTTTTGTGAAAGGGAGGAGTATCTTTTATATGTATGGCTATGGTCTCGTTGCCTTGTCTCAGTACCAATCCTGTCTTGTCCTGTTTTATGATTACATTTTGCTAGTTTTATGGCAGTTGATATGGGAAAAATATATAAGGATAGTTAAAGTGGTAGTTGATACTGTTAAGCAACCATTTTTATTTGTCCTCTTAACCAGGAAATAAATGAGCATGTCATGGTTGCCAGACTTTAGCACAAGCCAGCTGAGGTTAGGGTTTAATGGAATATAGCCAACCATTTAAGCTTAGTCATGTGTGTAGTAATTTTTAACTTTTTGGAAGTCCAATTATTTAGGCTATAATGCTTAATTGCTTATCTTGCTCACAAATACCTGCAGTTCGCTGAGCAACATTGGTTTGTATTTGTTCTTCAAGTAACTAAAAGCTAGTGCTCCTCATGGCAACCAGATAGATCTTTAATCTATTCATATTAACTAGTTTTCCAGTTTGAAATGGTGTTACCTTTATTAAAACTGACTATAAAGTTCTTCTGTTCTTGATCTGGTCTGTTTTGTTTGATTAGTTGGGAATGTCGTGTGCGTTGGATACATTTTGTGGCCAGTCCTATGGAGCAAAGCAATACCATATGCTAGGCATTCATATGCAGAGAGCTATGATTATTCTTTCGCTAGTAAGCATACCCCTTGCAGTCATCTGGGCAAACACCGGCATCATTCTCAAAACCTTGGGTCAAGATCCAGCCATATCAGAAGAAGCCGGGTTATATGCTCGCTTCATGATCCCCAGCCTTTTCGCATATGGCCTTCTTCAATGTAAAGTCAAATTTTTACAAACCCAAAATATAGTCTTCCCAATGATGGTTAGCTCGGGGATGACGACTTTGCTCCACATTTTTGTGTGCTGGATCCTGGTGTTCAAATCTGGCCTAGGTAGCAGAGGAGCTGCTTTGGCCAATTCTATCTCTTATTGGATAAATGTCGTCCTGTTGGCACTTTATGTGAAGTTCTCTTCATCATGTGCTAAAACCTGGACTGGGTTTTCAAAGGAAGCCCTTCAAAATATCCCTTCTTTCCTTAAACTTGCAGTTCCTTCAGCTGTTATGGTCTGGTAAGATATTAAACATCCTTTTGTCCCTCCACAAATAAGCAACTTAATAAATTCTTAGTTATTTGGTACTAATTGAACAGTACATAAATTCAGTTTGTTATTGTACTCACTAAGATTCTACTATCATTTTCTATATTCTGACGAAGTTTATAACCATGATATTCAACAGCTTGGAAATGTGGTCATTTGAAATGATGGTTCTACTTTCTGGTCTTCTTCCTAATCCACAGCTGGAGACCTCAGTACTCTCAATAAGGTCAAACTTGCATAATTTTGGCTTGAGCAATGATATGGTACCAAGAAAACTTTTACCCAAATTACCCGGAAATACTTTAAAGGGTTATACTGTACTACCTTTAAAGCATTTCCGGATAATTTGGGCAAAACATTTCCGGGTATAGCAGAATTTTCCATTTGTCTTTCTGCAGTTGTTGAAAGCTTCTGAAACCGAGAGATAATCTTGAATAAAAATAATTTACTGTTGATTTTCCATATGCAGCCTCAACACAGCTGCAAACTGTTGGATGATCCCCTTTGGACTCAGTGGCTCTATAAGGTCAGTTATGCTAATTTTAATTTGACTGTTCCCTCTGTTTGTACTAAGTTTTAAAACGAAAATGCCTTTTAAAATTGTTTGGTATTTGTACAACATATGATTCAGAGGTCCTTGAAAGTTTCCCTTTTACTCTTTCACATTTATAGTTTTAAGGGTTTTCTTCAAATAAATTGTGCTACTTCAGTTCTGCATAAATTCATATGGTCTAATTAATTCCATTTCATTCCTACATAGCACACGGGTCTCAAATGAACTGGGCGCAGGGCATCCACAAACTGCACGGTTAGCAGTTTATGTGGTCTTTGTCATGGCTGTTGCTGAGGGCATTTTGGTAGGACTAGTTTTAATATTGATCCGCAACTTCTGGGGATATGCTTACAGCAACGAAGTAGAAGTTGTTAAATATGTAGCAATCATGATGCCCGTTCTTGCAACATCAAACTTCGTCGATGGTCTCCAGTGTGTTCTTTCAGGTCTTATCTATAATTCATTCAATTATATTTCAATAATCTTCTGATGAATAAAAACTATATAAGGTAAGCATGTCTGCTAAATGGTAATTTATTACTGCCTTTGTTTTCATTTAGGTGTTGTTAGAGGATGTGGTGGGCAAAAAATCGGTGCATATATCAATCTCGGATCATATTACCTTGTGGGTCTTCCTTGCGCAGTTTTGTTTGCTTTCACTTTACATATCGGAGGAAAGGTAAATTATTATACAATCCTTTTATCGTTTTCATTACCTTTTCATCTTATTTTCATCACAAATCATTTCATGTAATCCTGTTAAAATTCCTTCATTTAGGGCCTCTGGTTTGGGATTCTATGTGCACTTGTGGTGCAAGTGTTCTTCCTTCTTATAGTTACCATACGCATTAACTGGAAAGAAGAGGTAAAACATCCTCTCATCATCTTTTGATCTGTCCTTTAAAGAATTGCCCTTAACCATATCTGATTATAATCATCTGTTTTTCTTGTTTAGGCAAAAAAGGCTAAGGATAGAGTTTACAATTCTACAATCCCTGTGGATATAGTGTCATGAAGCAGACGAATTGCCAAATGTTCAAATCATATTTGAGTCGATAAGGTCTTTATTTGAAGAGCCAGAGAACTTCTTGTTCGCGGACTAATAAACAGAATTTTTTCCCTGTTTTCATATGTTTTAGTTTGGAGAAATAGGAATGGAAGGAAGCGATCCATTGGTAGCTCTATCGCCTCTGTTCCAGCAATGTAATAAGTTTTTCCATATTTTTCAAAGTTGGAAAGTGCTTATATTTTGTAGGAACAAGAGAAAATAAAATCTACCAAGAGATTTTTGAGGTTAAGCACTTTTCAAGTTTCTTGCAAGTAATATATATATATATATATATATATATATATATATATATATCAATACATCGTGACCGTCCATCCGTTGATCGAACGGTTAAATAGAGCTTTCGTATGCAATTTAATTTCTAGTATACTGTAGTTTAATACTACAGACGGGACAGATGTTCAAAATACTCCTCCTTGTACAAGTTTCACGTCCGCAGTATTAAACTGTGGAGCCTTAAAAATAAAAAAAATTAAAAAAAAAATGGCATCCACAGTATTAAACTGTGAAGCCGCCATCCGCAATAATTTCTCTAGTTGAATCTTAGCCTTTTAACAACTTTCAAACTTGAAATTTGGAACAAAATTTGAAAGAGAGAATGAAAAATAAAGTAGAAGATAAAATTCAATTTCATCCCTCCAAAAACAAAACACAAACCCATTACCCACCACCTACAAATATGTCTAGTAACTCCATTATAATCACCAACCATCTTACTCTTTCTTTGTGTGTAGTGAATTATAGAGGGCATCAAACAAATTAAGCAATGGAAGGTGTCTCTCTTTGTAAACACAATGATAATAAAGAGAACATCCCACCATTATTCTCTTCATACTAACCGGACTCATTCTCTTCTTATGTTACGTATTCAAAATAACTCAATTTCTTCAAGTGTCCAATTATCTTCCACCAAGAGAAAATTAAGGAAGCCTCTTAGGGATATAACTCACCTCTTCAGCACTCAAATCCCACCACCATTTTCACCTCCATTTGCCCAATTCCAACTTCCATCTAATCCTACTGTCTCAGCTTCATCATCGAATCCGAAAGAAAAAGACAGTTGATTCGATTCAAAATACAACTTCCAAATCATTGAGCTACTCTACGAACGAAGAATAGCCCCAAGTCACAAAATGGCACCAAGAAATACTTCTTGCCCTTTGCACTAGATCATCATGCTTGTTGTATCATGAATTTGGGTTTATGCATATAGTGATGATTACAAAATTGTTACATGATAATGAAGATAAGCCTGATTGCACAGAAAGTGAGAGATAAAATTGTGTTCTTAAGATGGAGAAAAAATAGAGAATAGAAGGAAGAAGATAAAGTTAAAAAGAGGAAGAGAACAAATAGAATAAGAGTAAATCAATAAATTAAAAAATAAAAAGTGCCCAAATAAACTTTGAGCATTAGATTTGTCTTTTCTTTTTCTCTCCTCTTCTTGGTCTTCCTCTTCTATCTCTTCTTCTTGCATCCAAACAAATTGGGTCTTCTTCTCTCTTCTTTATGTACACAAATTTGTCTAAATAAATTGGGTTTTCTCATCTTATAATCTTCATCCGCCATCAACACCATCACTACCACAACCTACACCGTCAGATCTACAAAATTTATATCAATATACTCAAATAGAGATCAACACGCTAATGAAAACCTACCATTTTTTGGACATAAATTAAAAGAGTTTGAAATTTGGGAACTCTAGCAACATGGTGATGATGGTTAATAACAGAAATTAGGAGAAAATCATGATTAAATTGTGTTAAACTATAAATTTTGATACCTTTTGAGGTACAGTGGAGATGGAAATATAGAGAGAATGAGAAAACAAAATCTGAAAATGGAGATGAAGAAAGGGACACGTAGATGAAGAGACTGAGATGGTGAAAACTTCGACAGAGATGATGAGAGGTGAGATGGAGAGAGAAAGAAACTTTTTTTAAAATGATAGAGATATTCTAGGCTCTGCAGTTTAATACTGCAGATGCCAAAGATTTTTATTTTTATTTTTTTAGTTTTTAAGGCTCCGCGGTTTAATACTGCGAACGAGAGACTTGTACAAAGAAAAGTATTTTGGACATCTGTCTCGTCCGCAGTATTAAACTACGGAATACTAGAAACTAAACGGTTGACGGGGTGCCTCTATTAAACCGTTAGATCATCAGATGGACGTTCACGATCTGTTATAAGGATAATCTTAAATTAACAACGTTATCAATAGATCAGTCTCCATATATATATATATATATAGAGAGAGAGAGAGGGAGGATTGATCTATAGCCAACGTTATCAATTTAAAGTTATTCTTATAACACATCGTGACCGTCCATCCGTTAATCGAACAGTTAAATAAAACTCTCGTCCGCAATTTAATTTTCAGTATACCGCAATTTAATACTGCGGACGGGACAAATGTCCAAAATATCCTCTTTGTAAAAGTCTCTCGTCTGCAGAATTAAACTGCGGACGCTAAGTATGACTAGCCTGTTAACGCTTGATTTTGTCCGCGCGTCCAATCAACTCGCCGGATGGGTACCTGCACAAAAGTCCCAACGGCTTGGGCCGTTTGTGGACTCCTCCGGTGTAAGAGTGAGTAACAGGTTCAAGATATGTCAACAATGGAGGTCAAATATTTAGTAGGGTAAAATCTGTCATACCTTGCCTTCATTGTTATTTGGGTATTTATAGAATTCACTTGGCTACTTACTACTCCTATTAGGAGTGTTCTGCCCAGAATCCTTATTGGACCCGGATTCAACTACCTTGATCCAATAGAAGTATTATCCAGTATGGACATAAAATACTGGCCCAAGCCTTTTTCGGACCGGAGAGTCCTCTTTTAATCCATTAAGCATGATGGGCCTTTGGGCCGAGCCCAATGTAAGGAGCCCGATCAAGCTTGTTAGGATTTATATCCGAACATTGCCCCCTACTTCCCCAGTATAAGACATATGCTGGGGGAGTGAACCAGAGACTTTAACAATCGGAAACTTATAGTAGGAAAGATGATTGATCCCTTCGGGAACCAATAGGTGTCAGACCGAGGGTGCCTTCTCTCCATGTGTCTTCAGGTGTTATCCCGAAGATGAAAACTCCTAGGGACTCTCAAAGGCGTCAGACCCTAGGTAATCCTCCTCGGATACATGAAAGCATAAGAAGAAAAAGAGGATGCCCATTAGGATCCTTAGAGGCGTAGTCCCGAGGACGAACGACGTCGTCTCAACATTGGGCTTATGTGGTGGGATGATCTTGACCGCAAATGTGTATTTAGGCCCAATCTTTATGTCTTGAGGCCCATGATCATTATCCTAACATAAGCGGCCCAATGATCATTTTGAATTTCAAAGCGGCATTTAGGGGAGACAGCTGGTACGCAACATGGCTTATCAGTAATAACTTCTCCCGCCTCTACACCAACAAAGCCCCATCCATTAGATAGGATCAATTTCAGCCGTCAGATATTTACTTTTATAGGGAGAGTTAACCCAAACGCCATTTTCTACCAGCAAATTCATCCTTTACAGAGAGCAAAATCCTCCATATCCAAGAAACCTTGCTTCGTCGTTGTACCGCTCTAGGAATCGATCGTCCAATCTCTCCCCAGAACACCTCAAGTAAGTTATTAATCATCTTCCTTTCTTTTCTCGATGGCTGGGGGTAATAGGAACCAAGCTTCATCTTCCCGTTTTGAAGATGAAGTAACTGTTGCCGAAGTCAGAATTCCTGAAAGACAACTATGGAAACCGGTGATTACAGAGAGAATGAGAGATGTAGAGGAATACAATAGGACCAAGTACTTCTCCTTAGAGTATAGAGTAGCCAACATCCCTTCTTCTATTAAAAACCCCTTCTTCGATTTGTTGATGACGGAGTTCTATATTCCCAAATCGTATGAAATTAGGAGACCAGAAGGCGAGGAAAGGGTATACTGGCAACCCGAAGGGGGGTGGATCTTAATCCATCGCCAATTACTTCTCTTCGGGGTGCGATTCCCACTCCGCCCCTTTGTTTTTGAGCTCCTTCACACAGTCGGGCTCAGCCTGAGTCAATTGTCCCCGAATTCTTTTATTCATTTAAATAGTTTTATAGCCTTCTGCTCATCCAAGGGTGTAGTCCCGAGCATAGACTTTTTCTACCAATTCTTTTCCCTTTCCGCCTGCAAGGAGAAGGGATTTTACCAAATAATCAAGAATCCGGGTAGAGATATCCTAATGGATACCCCATCCAGTAATAAGGGATGACATGGGGATTGGTTTCTCATCAAGGGGCCAGACACCGAGTTGGTAGGACTTTGGTCAAACCCGAACAAAGACCAACTAAATCCAAATCGGATTACCCGAAGAAGGTTGGAGGAGTTCGAGGTTTTATATTCCAAGCGACCTTCGGTGAAGTGGAACCGGTTGCTTTTGAATGATCAAGACTGGTTACATGCACATAGCTGTAAGTCCATTTAATTTTTCCGAATGCATATCATTGTTGAATTGATGAAGTACTAAATCTCTTTTATCTTTTGATTATGCAGTGGCCGACTCTAGAAAGAATGCCGATAACGAGGCGATTCTTGAGGCAGCTGGAGTCCCGAGGAACAAGCTATCCGGAGCTGAGAAGGTCAGGATGGCTCGAAGCAAGAAGGCCTCGGGTACCAAAGTACCAACCTTGCCCGAGGGGACTGCTGAAGGGGCACCCAAATCTGTCTTGCCTGAGGGGTCATCGAAGGTTGTGGAACCCCGGATTAAGAGGAAGAGACTAGTGCGTCAGTCCTCGGTTGAGGTAGGGGGCGGACCAATTGGAATGATTATGATAGAGCCCTCCTCCACGACTGGGGGATCTGTCAATGGTGTCCCGAGGGAGTTGGTCGCGACTGCTTCCTTTGGTGCTGAATCTCCTCAGCCAGACGAGGAGGCATTGCTGAGGAGGAAGAAGTCGAGGGTGACCTCTCCTCCCCCTCTTGATATAGAACAACCAAGGGCCGAAGGCGTAGGGACGTCTGCCGGAGCTTTGGATTCCTCCCCGATCCCGATTGGCGCAACCGAGGCTGATCAGGGCGATCTGAAGACTCTGATGGAGAAACTGTTTGCCTGTCATGCCGAGGTTAGTAAGCCTATTTACTGAATATCCTCCGTTTGAACACTCCTTATCTTTTAACTCCCAAACATTGTTCTGCAGGGAAACAATCTTCTCCTTCAGGTCTCTGGACGAGTAAAGACCTTGGAGAATGACCTGAAGAGGTTTTCTGAATAATGTGTTGGGGCAAAGGAAAAACATCTGAAGGTTCGAACTCAGCTTCGCGCCCAGCACGACAGCTTCCACCTCATGAAGAAGGACTACGAAGCCATGCGTTCGGAGAAGGTGAAGACTGACAAAGAGCTGACCGCCTTGAGGGATCGGTTGCTTGCTGCTGATGCCCGAATAGCGGAAGCTGAGGCCCGAGCTAACGAGGCCGCCCGACATGCTGAGGCCGCCACAAAACGGGCTGAGGATGCAGAGGGAAGAAATAAAGAGCTTGAATCACTTGCCTAGAGGCAGAAGGAGCAACTCGGCCAATCAGACGATATGATTCGCCTTTAAATAGATCAGATGAGGAATCTGAAGGAGAATGTGCAGTCGATCATTGAAGGCTAGACTTCCAGAGAAGCTGATTGGCTGAAGGGTCCTATTGCCCCCGCATCACCCAGTATTCTGGCTCCAAGTCTTTGGCTGAAGGTTATCGAGGAATACAGGACCTCGGATCAATTCCACGAAGATGTTCAGGATGCTGTGGTGAACGAGTTCAACGACAGCTTCGAATTTGTCCGAGAACTTGTGCGGGGAAAAGGCCACGATCCTGACGCCCTGGGAATTGTTATCCCCGATAACTAATTTTTGTACTTTGAATTTTTATTATGTAATCCAAACTCTTTGTTCTGTAAATGTTAAGTGTTATCTTTTCTCATAAGTAGCTCTTATTATCTATGTGCATAGCTATTCTATACCTCTTCTCTCCCCGTTAACTTTATTAGGAAAATTGCTAATAAGGTTAACAGATATAAACAAAGTGTATGTAAAAACAGCAGACAAAGATAAAATAGAAGAATTCTCATTTATTTCGAAAAGATAATCATAATCGACCAACATGTTGGCCTCAAAAGAAACTAAGTACATAGGACGTAAGATTACTGATAATATCTTCGAAGCCGAGCAGCATGCCATGTGTTCGGGACATCCTTGCCATCCATATATTGCAATTTATAGGTTCCCGATCCCAATATCTCAACCACTTTATATGGTCCTTCCCATGTAGGCATTAGTTTTCCGGTTTCTCGAGGTGTAGATGCCTCTGCTTGCCGAAGGACCAAATCCCCTATCTTGAACGTTCTACTCTTGACATTTTTATTGAAGTGTCGAGCTGTACGTTGTTGATAGGTAGCTAGTCTGAGAACTGCAACGCCACGTTCCTCTTCCAGCAAATCCAAGTTTTCCCGAAGTCCCTCTCTATTGAGCATTTCGTTAAAATTTTGGACTCGGGAGGAAGGTATCCCAATCTCAATAGGTATCAAGGCTTCGGTCCCATAAGAGAGCTTGAAGGGTGTCTCACCGGTTGTAATTCGAGGAGTTGTTCGGTAAACCCATAGGACATGTAGAAGCTCTTCGGGCCAGGCTCCTTTTCCCTCTTCAAGTCTTCGTTTTATGCCATTTAACAGGAGCCTGTTCGTGACCTCGACTTGTCCATTAGCTTGAGGATGGGCTACTGAAGTCCGTCGGTGTTGGATATTCAATTCCGTCAAGAAACCTTCGAACTCTTTCCCCACGAACTGAAGACCATTATCTGAAACTAGGACCTTTGGAACACCGAACCGATAAACTACTTGCTCTTTAAGGAACTGAAGGCATGTCTTCTCGGTAATCTTGGCCAATGGTTTAGCTTCGACCCATTTGGTGAAGTAGTCGATTGCCACAATAACAAACTTTACTTGACCCTTGCCCTGAGGGAGTGGTCCGAGGAGATCTATCCCCCAAACTGCGAAAGGTATGGGTGATAATATGGGCGTAAGCTCTTCAGGTGGTTGGTGATGTACCGAAGCAAACAGCTGACACTTATGGGATTTTTTGACGAACTCTTTGGCGTCCTGAAGCATGGTCGGCCAAAAATATCGTTGTCTTAAAATCTTGTGTGCCAATGTCTTTGCTCCTACATGATCTCCAAAGATTCCTTCATGAATTTCCCGAAGTGCGTAGTCAGACTCTCTAGGACCAAGGCACCGGAGTAGGGGCGAGAAATAGGACTTTCTGTATAAGTTATCCTCGATGAGGCAATATTTTACAGATTTGAACTTTATCCTCCGGGCCGATGCTCTATCTTCGGATAGCTCATCATTTTTCAAGAATTTAAGTATAGGGGTCATCCAGGAGTCTTCGGACTCGATGTCCATCACTGTTTGGACCATTGTGCTCGGTTATTGCAAATTTTCCATGTAGACTGAACCTTCCAAATCTCCCTGGTCAGTTGTTGCTAACTTTGAGAGTGCATCGGCCATCATATTCTCGGATCTAATTATCCCGATAATTTGATACTTGTGAAAGTAAGTGAGGAGAGTCTTTACGAGCTGAAGATAAGCCTGAAAATGCGCTTCTCTGGCCTCATATTCCCCTAGGACCTGCTTCACCACTAGCTGAGAATCACAGTAAACCACCAAATTCTTCACTTCCAGACTGCGGGCCAACTTTAGTCCTGCTATAAGCGCTTCATACTCTGCGGTATTGTTGGTAGCTGTGAACCCGAATCTGATAGACTGTTGCACTCTAAATCCTTCGGGCGAAGTAAGAATTACTCATGCTCCACTTTGGGACCCAATACTAGACCCGTCAACATATAGGGTCCAAGCTGAATCTATTTCAGGTGAAGGGTCAGATGTTTTAACTGGATCTGCTTCCGTTTCTTCGAGGAAGGAACATTCAACGATAAAGTCGGCAAGGGCTTGTGCCTTGATTGCCGTCCTGGGGCGAAAATCAATGTTAAATTGACTCAATTCTACTGCCCATGCCGCTAATCTCCCCGAAGATTCAGGTCGGTATAACACTTTCCGAAGAGGCTGATCTGTGAGTACTGTGATTGTCCTCCCCTGGAAATAATGCCGAAGCTTCCGGCTGGAAATGATCAGAGCGTAAGCCAACTTCTCTAGGTTTGGATATCTAGTTTCTGCATCCCGAAGAGCATGGCTTACATAGTAAACTGGCTTCTGACCCTGTGAATCTTCCCTTATCAAAGCTGACCCGACCGCTGATTGTGTCGCCGATAGATATAACTGCAAGTCTTCTTCGGGGAGAGCTTTACTGAGGATTGAAGGGGAGGAAATATATCTTTTAATTTGTTCAAAGGCTTCCTGACACTCTTCTGTCCAAACAAATGTCTTTTGGTTCTGAGCCCCTTTTAATGTCCCGAAGAAGGGAAGATATTTTTCTGCTGATCGGGCTACGAACCTCCGAAGAGCGGCAAGTCTGCCAGTTAATCTCTGAACGTCTTTGAAACTTTTGGAGGATTGCATTTCGAGGATAACCGATATCTTTTCGGGATTTGCCTCTATCCCTCTTCGGCTTACCATGTACCCCAAGAATTTGCCTGACCCAAGGCCAAAAGTGCACTTAGCGGGGTTAAGTCTCATGTTGTGGATTCTGACATTCCGAAAGCACTCTTCCAGGTCTAATAGATGGTCTTCATCCCCCATGCTTCGGACGATCATATCATCCACATAGACTTCCATATTTCTTCCGATCTGATCTCTGAATACATTGTTCATCATCCGTTGATAAGTTACCCCAGCATTGATCAGACCGAATGACATAACTTTGTAGGCGTAAATTGTTCGGTGTGTGATGAAGGATGTCTTCGGGATATCTGGTTTGTACATGGCAATTTGATTATATCCGGAGAAAGCATCCAGGAAGCTCATTAAAGTGTGTCCCGAAGTAGAATCGATTAACTGGTCGATATTCGGGAGAGGATAGTAATCTTTCGGACATGCCTTGTTTAAATCTGTGTAGTCCACACACATTCTCCACTTCCCATTATGCTTTTTTACCAGTACCACATTGGCAAGCCATTCTGGATAAGTTATTTCATAAATAAAATTAGCAGCCAATAATTTTTTAATCTCTTCATCAATTACCTTCTGTCGTTCGGGAGCTATATTCCGCCTTTTCTGTTTGATGGGCTTGCGATTAGGGTTGACACTCAGTTTATGTTCGGCCACATCCCTGTCTATTCTCGGCATATCGGCTGGCGTCCATGCAAAGATATCTGCGTATTCTCTTACCAATTCGATGAGTTTGGTTCTGACATCCGTCTGCAAACCGGTACCAATTTGTATCGTTTTCGTGCTATCTTCCTGAAACAGTGATATCTCCTCAGTCTCTTCGGCAGGCGTTGCTATCGGCTCCAAGCCTCCTTCCGTAAAGGGTTCTATCTCAATCTTCATTGTAATTTTTTGTTTACTAACCCCTACGAAAGTTTCCTGAATAGTCTGAAGGTAGCACCTTCTGGACAAATCCTGGTCGCCCCCTACTTCTCCAATTCCATGCTCGGTTGGGAATTTCATCTTTAGGTGTGGGATCGAGGTGACTGCTTTTAGGGCCGACAAGGTTGTTCTTCCCAAGATAGCGTTGTAGTTACTTTCCACTTGTACCACATAAAATCTTATCATGATAGAGGCTTGTTTGGAGCCGTACCGAAGATCGCTGGTAACTCTATCGTCCTTGCTATACGGACTGGGTTATTCCTGAAGCCATATAATGGGGACTCATTGCAGATCTTCAGCTTCCTTCCCCCTAGGTCCAGCCGATTATACGCATGACTATATAGTACATCAACCGAACTCCCATTATCCACCAGCATCCGTTTTAAATCCATAGTCCCGACTTGAGCCGTAATGACCAGAGCGTCCTGATGCGGTGTAACTATTCCCGGGGGATAATCCTCATCGGAGAAGGTTATAGGTTCAGTTGTAGTAGTCCGAGACTGTCCCGATAACTGATGGACCTCTCTACCGAAGGATTTTCTTTTTATGTTAGACAAAGCCGATATCGATCCACCAGAGATAACATCTACAACTCCTTTTGCGGACCCCGATGGTGGTGGTGGTGGTGCTATCCGATCAAACGGACTTAGCTTGTACCGATCAGCTACATAGCAATCCAGGTTACCTTTTTGCACTTGCCTTTCCAAAAAGTCTTTCAACTGATAACAGTCCTCAGTATCGTGCTCCTTGGCTTCATGGTAATTACAATATCTGTCTCCATTCTTCTGTCTGGCGAAGACTCGGATCTTCAGGGGCTTTTCGTAGAAAGGCTGATTCTTGATTTCCTTGATAATAACGGCTCGGTTCAAGGTTAGAGGGGTGTAATCCTTATCATTATCCCTATTTCCTCAGTCTTTCGAGCCATTGTTCTTCCTTGGCCGATTATTATGAGGATCTTTCTTGTCATTCCCTTTATTGTTGTCGTACTTTTTGTCGGCGTCTTCGCTTCGGGGATCTCTCTGGTGAAAATTACCTTCGGGCAAAGATTCGGGTGCTTTAGAGATGATTTCCTCGATCAATCTACTAGATTTGTCCACGTTCAATCCCATAGTTAGGAAGTGGATAACCTGTTTTGGATCTATATCGTTGATCTCGGATACAGCTTCCCGGAATCTCTTAATGTATTGCCGAAGTGTCTCGTTCGGCCACTATTTAACCTGCATGAGGGACGTGATCATTTTGGCACGCCTCCTTTTGCTGCCAAAGCGGGTGTGGAACTGTTCTTGCAGATCATCCCATGACCGTACAAATGCAGGAGGAAGGGAGACAACCCACTCTCGAGCAGTCTTCTTCAGGGTGGATAGGAATAAATGGCACATGGCCGCCTCATCATGACCATGAAAAAGCATGGCCTGCTCGAAAGTGAAAGTATAGTCGTGGGGGTCTCCTGTTCCGTCATACATCTCCAAGTTTGAGGGAACTTTGTTCTTTCTGTCAATCTTTGTGTTGGCCAACTCTCGGGTGAAAGGAGTGACCCTCGGCTTCTTAGTCCCTGAAGGTCGTTCTGCATCCCTTCGAGGGGATGATTCTCCTGCGTGACTTCTTTCAGGGCTTCTTCGGGAACCTTCATAACGGTCCCTTCTTGACGGTGACCGGGTTCGTTTTCTTAGATCTCTAGTATAGATGGTTTCGGAGTGGACTACACTATCATCCCGATGTCGCCTGCGCGATCGGTCATCTCTTCGTCAGTGGGGAATAGAGCGGGAGGCCGAGCCTCCCTCGCTCAACAGATTCTGTCCGACTTCGTTCAGTTCCATGTACTGCCTGTCAAGCTCTGCTTGCTGGAGATCGAGAGTTTTTTTCCGGTCAAGAATCTGCTGGAGACGCTGTTCCCTCTCTATTACCGTCTCATGGTGTGATCGAGACTGAGTTGGTCCATTATGACCATGGTGGCTTCGTGAAGTTGCCATACGAACCTGTTCCGGTTAGTTAAACAGAGATTGTTACTAAAAGGCCCTCCTTCTAGCGCCAATGTTAACGCTTGATTTTGTCCGCGCGTCCAATCAACTCGCCGGACGGGTACCTGCACAAAAGTCCCAACGGCTTGGGCCGTTTGTGGACTCCTCCGGTGTAAGAGTGAGTAACAGGTACAAGATATGTCAACAATGGAGGTCAAATATTTAGTAGGGTAAAATCTGTCATACCTTGCCTTCATTGTTATTTGGGTATTTATATGATTCACTTGGCTACTTACTACTCCTATTAGGAGTGTTCTGCGCAGAATCCTTATTGGACCAGGATTCAACTACCTTGATCCAATAGAAGTATTATCCAGTATGGACATAAAATACTGGCCCAAGCCTTTTTCAGACTGGAGAGTCCTCTTTTAATCCATTAAGCATGATGGGCCTTTGAGCCGAGCCCAATGTAAGGAGCCCGATCAAGCTTGTTAGGATTTATATCCGAACATAGCCAATTGGGAAACGACGTCATTTTTAAATAAGTATTGTTCGCAGTATTAAACTGCAGACACTAAGTCAATTGGGAAACGACGTCATATTGGCCAAATTCAAAATTTTTATAGTTTTTTAGGCTCCACAGTATTAAACTGCAGATGCCAAATAATAAAAATAAGTTCCTTAAAGAGTGTGAAGAAGAATTATTAAAGCTCTAAAGAAGAAGATGCCTTTACGCAGATAAGCAAACCCCTAAACTGCCGTATTTTGACTCTCTTTCTGATCATGACTTTTTGGTTGAGGAGCTCTCAAATTCACCCATTATTATTATTATTATTATTATTATTATTATTATTATTATTATTATTATTATTATTATTATTATTATTATTAGCAAAGTAAATCAATTTTGACTTTCTCTTTCTAGACTTGGCTGGTGATTGGAATATGTATATACAATCGATTTGGTCATATTTCTGACTTAATTAATTTTTGTGTGGGTTTAATAAAGAGAGAGAGAGAGAGATGGGGGGTTGTGCATCGAGGCCGGAGAATTGCGTCGGAGGTCGGAAGGGGAAGAAGAAGTTTCAGAAGAAAAAAAAGTTGGTAAATACCGACTCTCTTCTCGTTTCTCCGCTCAATCCTTAGATAAACTTGATAAGTTAGATTCCACCCTCACCAATCCCACTTTCCACGATTCTCAATCTCTCTCTCTCTCTCTCTCTCTATATATATATATATATATATATCTGTGTGTGTGTGTGTGTGTTTCGTCTGTGTGTTTATATGTGGATGGTATCAACAACACCCACTCCTTCTCTTCAAGGTAAATAAATAAAATAATTATAATTATAATCTGTGTTCTTGATCTGATAAAGAATAACATAACAAAATGATGAATTCAGAGCTTCAAAAGTCATTTGAGAGATTTATGAGTTTAGAGAGAGAAAGTAAACATGTTTTTTTATTTTAGTTTTCATTGATTCACAATCGTAGAGTGAATCAATGAAATCGTAGAGTGGAATCAATTATTTGGCATCCGCAGTTTAATATTGCGGAGCCTAAAAAATTAAAAAAAATAAATAAATTTGGCCAATACGACGTCGTTTCCCAATTGACTTAGTGTCCACAGTTTAATACTTCGAACAGTACTTATTTAAAAACGACGTCGTTTCCAAATTGGTCAGCCATACTTAGCGTCCACAATTTAATACTGCGAACGAGAGACTTTTACAAGGAGAGTGTTTTGAACATTTGTCTCGTTCACAATATTAAACTGCGGAATACTGAAAACTAAACTGCGGACGGGGCCTCTATTAAACCGTTAGATCATCGGATGGACGCTCACGATCTAGTAAGGATAATGTTAAATTGATAATGTTGTCAATGGATCAGTCCCATATATGTGTGTGTGTGTGTGCGCGCGCGCGCGCGCGCGTGTAAAATAAGGAGGGATATCAATATAAATATAAAAGATTAATTTGATTATATACTTCTAAAAAATCTAACATCAAGAATAATTAATATTAAACTTTTACGCAGTAAATGGTTTAAAAACTCCAATAACTTTTTTTATTTCATCTTTTTCCTTCTCCCTTTCCTTTTTCTTCATTTAACCTCAAGTTTTTCAAGTTCAAAGATGGTCATCAAATCTGGGTTTTGATTTCAGGCATGCCAAAATGGATAGTATATTTGAATAATCTATAGAAATAAGTTACATTTTATATAACAGAGAGCTACAATTGTATAATACTTGTTTCGAACTTAAAAATTGTCTATTTTAAACTGTCTGAAATTAGAATCAATAAAATCCATGAGATAAAGAAGAATTGGAATCTTTTTGATCTTTTTTTGATAAAAGATGGAAGTATTTTTCTTTGGAGATGAAAAATCCGACCACTGAATTTTATCAAAAGAAAACAATGTATTTTCAATTTTTAACTCGTCTTTCGCGGTGGTATGAAATAAGGCTAGCCCTTATGATCATGATGATTTTTTAGGTGCTGTTAGAGTATATGGTTGGCAAAAGATAGGTGCATACATCAATCTCCGATCATATTACATTGTGGGTCTTCCTTTCGCTATTTTATTTGCTTTCCTTTTACACATTGGAGGAAAGGTAATTAAATCATACTCTAATTTTTCACCATTTCGGAGTACTTTCAGTTTGACTAAAATGCAAAATGTTGCCCATTGTTTGTGACTTTGTGATGTTTTCAGCATTGAGTTTGACTAATTAGCGAATCTCTCTCAAAGTACAATTATTAGTATAAAATTGTTCTTTTTAAGGTATAATAAGCGATGTAAAACTGACCCAAAAGATACAGTTTTGAACTACTAATTAATTGTAGAACGACTTAACAATTTAATAAATTATAAAATCAAGTACTATATCTCCACACAGTGATAAATTTAGGGTACGATTTTACATTTTGGTCTTTCAATTTCATTTTATGATCGTTACAAGCCATTTCACATAACCCTGTTCAATTTATTTCATATATATATAGGGGGTTGTGCCGCTCTGGTTGGGGATTATACGCGCGCTCATAGTGCAAGTGTTTTTTCTTTTTATCATTACAATACACATTAACCGGGAAGAAAAGGTAAAGCATTATATTCTCTCCATGTTCGATCTATTTTTAGAAAATTTTAACAAGTATCTAATTATTTCCAATGCTTAATATTTCTTTGTTCTTGTTTAGGCAAAGAAGGCTAAAGACAGTCTATGATTCTACACTTCCCGAGAAAATTAAGAACTAGTCTGGGAAGTAATCAAGAACAATAACTATAAAGGTCTAGCTCCGATAAAACCTTCAGCACAATAAAGAGTATCCTTTTGACAAAAATTTGATCGGAAGGGACAATTTTATAAAAAAAAAATTAGAACTTTAACTATGAAATTATAAAAATTAAAACATTAGCGTCTATATTATAATTTAGTGTAAACATGAGAAGACAATTCTACAATTTACCCATAAAAAAGAGAAAAGCATATTCCCATTAACTGTTCTAAATAATATTTGTGACAACCCCTTCAATTTCACCATTCTTAATTTTCTGTTAAAGAGAGACGAGCAAATTGGTACGTACTTGAGCATTTGTTTACAATTTCACCTCCAAATTGTACTCCTCCGTCCCTCAAAAACAGACTTAATTTAACTTTTTAAGTTAAATTGACCATTTTTATAATCAAAATTTATATTATTTTCTTTTAAATATAGATGCAATAATTATAACCATAAAAAACTACATCGAATTTACTATTACTTCCAATTTTGTTGAGTTTAAAAATATAAATAAATATACTTAATTTTTAATTTAAAAATTGATCAATTTGATCAAAAAAGTCAATCTACTCCAATTTTTAAGGTATTGAGGGAGTATTTCAAATAGAGATTCTTAATCGAGAGTTAGACATGATCTAGAAAAGTCAGTTTAGATAATAAAAAATAAATCTTAACAGAAAAAATATTTATATACTCTTGTGAATTAAAACACAAAAATTGTTGTGAAAAGATAATAATAATAATAATAATAATAATAATAATAATAATAATAACAGGAAAAAAACATGTATATACCGTCTCCTGTGAATGAGAACACAAAAATTGTTGCGAAAAAGATGCTCAAATGACAAAATCTTTATTATGCCTGCAATATTCATCACAGTTCACAGAGCCATTCATACTATTCACCATGTCACGTTTGTCAAGTACGTGATATAAATGCTCTAAAAATCCCCCAGCTTGACTCGCCAAGCCTAGAAGTAATTAGCACTCCATTGCATGCATCTAGTAAATGCTTTATACAGTAGATACAAATATATACAATAAAAAAAAAATACTACGTATACAAATTTATATCAATATTAAATACCGACTTATATATAAATACATAGAATAGGAATAATAAAGAAAGGACTCATTGCTCACACAATATTATTTTATTTTATTGTTTAAAGTTTCACGTTAATCGCAATTCAAATTTAAAATAAAATTAACAGACAAAAATTATTTTTCCTAAATAAAAAGCCGTAAGCACGGCCTGTGAAAACTCCTTCGCAACATAAGTGCCCTCGACTGCGCTAGCAATTTTACTAACACTACTTCACATACCATGCAAATGAGATGATCAGTCGAGCCCAAATGTGCAACATTACAATCCCTTTTCAAATATTCCGGAAAAATAAAACAATTCCCAAATCATTGTAATATTCAGTAAAACCTCGTAACACTCGTATTATAAGAACAGCCTTCGCTACAACACTCATTCTTGCTCCCAACTCGAGTTACATACAAAATCAGATTTCAAAATTTAATTATTAAAATCATGAATCAACTATGTTCAGGAATAATTAATTAATACAAGCAACATCTTAAAAAATGTCTTACTTTCATGGGCTGGTGGCTTTATTACCAGAAGAGTACCGAAAGAAATTACTCACTTTCTTTACAAAAATTCTGGGCAAGCAACCCTTTTTTTTCCTTTGAAAATGTTTTGGATCGGTAAACTTCAATCCCAAGATATACTGTTAACCTACGTCTTCCGAGGACTGCAAGCAAAGATACAGATAGAATTAGTTAAAGCAAATAAGTACTAGGCACTAGGCAGATAATAATAGACTAAATTACAGTTTGCCCTCTACTTTAGGCTCAAAATTGATTTGCACCCCAAATTTAATTTTTGATTAAAAGCACCCTAAACTTTAAGCGAGAAAACAATTTGTATTTAGAGAATTAGATCTCATACCTCAGTAAAGGAAATTTTGAATCCTCCAGAAAAATGGCATATGCTTGAACAGGTGTAGGTAAATTATTGTTCTTCAGGTGCTAGAAATTCAAGGTCTAGTTTCCTCTTTAAATGTGTTTTATCAGCACTAAAAGGAAAAACAAACCAAAAAGAAATTGATAAGTAAATAAATATGTAGATAAATGATCAAAAGATTAAATCCTGCACTTCCGATATCAATACCCAATCTGATGTATTGGGATAAAGGGACCTTCAAGATTGACATCAAAACTGAAAGATCCTAGTCACAGTAATTGCCTATTACTATTAGCTTTCAAAAACAACACCATTACCAACACCACAATTTGAGAGCCATGAATAAAGAGCACCACATCAAACAATATACAATTGCATATTCTTAAGTTTCTTTTAGGTGCAGGTGCTTCTGAATTCTTACAAGTACTACTCTGAAAACTCAACTCTTTCCACTAGAGAACAAATGAACTTGTTTCTGTTTTCTTATTCCTAATTCAAGTATATTTTTAGATATTAGATAGATAATGGACTACATCTTCCACACATTTTCACCCAAATATTATACAGTCTCCTCTCCTGAACTCAAATTTTAACATACTAGGACGAACCTGTCCAATTTTTTTCAGTTGGACAAAAACGAGCCTGTCATTATTTTTCTAGTTCCTCTGTCAATGACATTAATCAGTAATACAGAGAATATTTGATAAAATAGTGAAAAGTCCATTGAACCCCAATACAGAAAATATGCCAAGAGTCCCACAGGCTTGAGCGATCAAACTTTCACAAACTAGATAACTATGCATAATAGCTTGGTACACATGCTAAGGGCGTGCAAACTGTCGGATTGTGAGAGAGAAGGGAGGGGGGGAGAAATTAGAACTGAAACAGACTTGATCGCTTTTCAAAATGCTCCCACTGACGTAGATCATATAGGGCGGTTTTTGTGGCTTCAGTTATTTTGGTTGGATTCGGCCAGTTTTCTTTTGGAAAAAGAAACGATAAAAAGCTGGAAGGAGAAAGACCAAACAAAATCAGCACAGATTTCGTTCAGTAATTATTCTGAAAAATATGTAAAATTGCAAAAAATGAAAAACAAAAATTATATGATGAAGTCATATAACGGGATCTGGCCTTGAGACTCTTAAAATAGAGAGAGAAAGTTGATGGGAACGGAATTTAGGACTGATGAAGGATTTGGGGGGAAAAGGGGGAAGAAGAATACAATCAATATACTCACATAACTCTTATTATTTCACTGCCCTCAAAACAGGGGAATGCATCCCCTGATATAATAAACCTATTACACTTCCTAAATCAACTATCTACTACTACAGTTAAGTACATCATTAATTAAAATTAATACTACCTAAGAAAAATATGAAAACGACTTCTAAATAAAATTAAACTCTTGTTGATCTATTTGGTATGGACTTCCAAAACCTTTATACTAGTCCAACCACATTATGCAGGCTTGTTAGATATGAAAGGGAAATGGAACTTTCATTTTAAGACGGCCAAAAAAGGAAAAGGGGCTCTCCTTTCAACACATGGAGTACCTTATTACCTTTCTTACTGAACAAACATTTTACTATCTATAAGCGTGCAAATTCATGAGATGTCTTGGCCACACTATTCTAATTAAATTGACTACACACTGACACAGCTAAGTTTAAAGGGAAATTCTCTTACTTTCATTTCAATATAACAGTGGAGCACAGTTCTTCTGACTGAAGAAAATTATCACCTTGGCCAGAAGAACACAAATAACAGTTTAAGGACCATAAATGCCTAGAAGTGTTATTAACTATAGAGCATAATATCGATTTTGTTTTTACCTGTTAATTGTTGGTCTGGTTGGTGGCTTTGCTCCGAAGATAGAAAAATCTAATGACATAGGAGCATGTCCACTCCTCTCGCCCCCACCTTGTCTGATTTCATTTCCATGATCATCAACCTTATCGATTTGATGTGCATTTCCTTCAAATCCTTCACGATGTGGCATCACTCTTCTTGACTTTCTGGGAGGCGACAAGACAGTAGGACCATCGTGTGGATTGAAATCTGAAACCTTAGAATTAAGAGATTCCTTCTTTGGTGGTCTCGGGAGGGAAGCTGGTTCAGTGGGGAGAGGTCCAGAAGAGAAATACCTAAAGGGAAAAAAAGAGATAAGACTCGCTAACTTCAACTATATTTAAGTTTTGCAATGAACATACCTATGCTCTAATGCCTGCTGCGCTGAAATTCGAGATTTTGGGTCATACATGAACATCTTTGATAAGAGATCCAAAGCATCATCGCTAGCCATTGGAAACAATGTACGTAGAGGCTGTCCAGGGACAAACTGATACTCGACATAATCAGGAAGGTAGATCATATCAGGCCACTGGGAGGGCTTTGGTGTCCCAAAAGCCCCAAAGATTTTTCCCAACTGATCAATGTCACTGTTACCCTAAAAACATGTCAAATCAACCAATTTATTGTTTGGAAAACGGATAATAAAGTCTAATTAAAACAAGAGTGTCATTATCAAGCAAGGAAACTAAATGCAAAACCATAACTAGTGCAGGTAAGATTGATAAATGCAAAGTTATTGGATTAAACCATATTATGGGGGGGGGGGGGGGAATATTTGGAGTATAGATTAATAGCTTGTCAATGTTGCCCAGACAAAAAGAAAAACATAAGCCACTGTATTCAATTCAGAAATGAATCCTTATACCAGAAGAAAATGTAGAGCATCTAAAGAGCCATAACTAATTCTACATAAGATTTGTTTCACGTAAATGAATGTCAAAATTGGAAGAAAGAAAGCAATGTACATCAAGTAATGGAAATGGCCCAAGGCAATCAATAGCACACAAAGCTATCCAAACAACATAAACAACATATTATGAAACTAGCACCCCAACTTGATTTGCACATACAATCCAAGTTCCAGAAAAAAAATCATACCCTGTTCATTCATTAATTCTGAAAAAAGATGTACGCCACAATATGATAACTTAACATTTCATAATCAAACCACTTTGCCCAATATAACTAGGATCAAGTTCATCTATTTTGTTGTAGCCATCTATCAATGATATGCCACTTCTTTAAAAACATAGAATAGGATACCCCAAAAAATATGTTAAGTAGGACATATATTTTACTACTGATTAAAAATGTATTCATCAAATCTGTATCTTAAGTTCCTTTCACTTGAAATGATATTATTCTTGTTTATTTAACAACCATTGTTCTACTACATAAAGAAGTCACAATTTCACTTTCGAGGTTTGTTGGGCTGTAACAAGTGTCCAAGAAGTACTGAAAACATGTTAGAAAATGAAGAATTCAAATTTCATAATATGAACATGTCAAAAATGTTGTAAAAAGTATCCAATAGTATCAACATGCATCTGATACAGACATCATACATCTATCCAAAGCGATAATAGCATGCTTATTAGCAAGGGACGTTTAGTATAAATGTGGCAAGGGAAACCCTTGGTGAGAGAAAATTTTAGAGAAACAAGTAAACCAAACCGTAGAAAATCTAGTGTCATTAGAGAATGACAATAATAAAAATAAAGTGTAGATGATCTGAAGCACACAAGTGAGAAATAAAAAATATAAAAAAATAATAATAATTCGTAATATTCAAGTTCACCTGCAAGAAAGGCCTGCGTAATAGGAGCTCAGCAAATATACAAGCTGCAGCCCATACATCCACCCCAGGACCATATTGCTTTGCACCAAACAATAGCTCAGGAGCTCTATACCATCGTGCAAATACCTAACCATGAATAACAAGAAAAATTATAGCTACAAATTAAGTTTTCTTTACATAGTACCATGAAATGACTGCAATAAAGAATTAATAAAATGGAAAAAAAGAGAAGTCTGTGTGATACATATGATAATCCAAAAAAAAAAAACACTGATAAACTTCTTTGATTGCATAGAGTAAATTGCCTTTACTGATCTACTCTTGAGCTTGAGCTACTGAGCCTGAGTTGGAGCTATGGGCTAGAGCTACAGAACTCTCTTTAAGGCTTTAATAGAGCCCTTTAAGGCATCACTGGTAAAACTAATTCGGATATCAAAAATATATGTTTCAGCCTCTTTTTGGGTGAACATAGTGCTCCATTCTACTAACGAGTAATTGAAGGAAGTACATTCCCATTAAAATTTTGCAGCTCAAATGCTAAATTATAATTTAAAACGAGAATAGGTTAAAGATTATAAATAGAGGGATAAATATTCTAATTTATGTAGGTATAAACAACCATAACAAACAGCTTATTCATGCCGAAATGCAACAACCGGTGGACCAACAACATCTACACAGCCAAATATAGTTATATGTTTGGCACTCATTTAGCTTCTTTCAAGAGGAAAAGGTACGGATGCCATAAATTAGCCTCCCTATTTCATTATTTACCTGATGAGTAAACCTTCGATCTGGGCTCCCAAATATACGTGCTAAACCAAAATCTGCAAGTTTAAGCTGTCCAGCAGGTCCTATCAACAAGTTATTTGGTTTCATGTCCCTGCAAAGAACAAGCTGTAGACAGTCAAAAGAGAACCCAGCAGGTGTCGGCTAAAAGAGTGAGACTCAGTGCAATATATACCTATGCAAGACCCATTTCTTGTGGCAAAAAGCAAGCCCTTTCAAAGTCATCTGAAGGTACGACTTTATATCAGCCGGAGAAAGGAAGATATTTCTATCACGAATAACAGCCTCAAGATCAGTTTCCATGAACTCAAAAACAAGATGCAAATTTCCCTTATGAGGGAAGGCATCAATCAACTCTATTATATTTGGATCCTTAAGCTCCTTCAGCAATTTAATTTCCCTAAGGGCAGTGAAATTCACCCCTTCCTTCTGTTTACCAAGGCGAATTTTCTTAATCGCCACTGTTTGTCCTGTCTGCACAACTTAAACATTAATTGATGGGCCAAATTGAAAAAACAAAAGCCGCTCACAATTAATAGTGGGAATGTGGGATAGTTTGCAAAACTTCATTATACCACATAATGCATCAACAATGTTTGATAATCTTCAAAGGGTTTCAGATTGTTTGTCATCTTAAATAATATGTCTACCTCAGAATTGGTACAACTACATCTCACCCATGCATATATCAATTTAGATATTCTAAACTGTTCAGCATACATAAATTGCAGGACTAAAGTAGTAACAAACCAAACTCAAATCTCTCCTATCATACTTATTGAAAAAGAGAACAATACAAGAAAAGCAAAAATATCACCACGCAACTGGCATAATATTAGATGAGGTAGAGTCATTAACCTCTAAAACAAAACCCTGAAAAACATACGAAAAGTACAGACTCGTCTTCATCTGAATTCTTAATTTTTTTTCAACCAGCATGCAGTAAGTTAGGAAACAGATACAAATATATGTACACACACACACAGAGAGACACGTACATACATACATATACTCTCTTTGTTCCAATATATAAGATCATTATTGACTTTTTGAAGTCAACTGAAGACATTTTTTATTTCAAAATTGACATGGAATCCTTTTAATTTTAGTCAATACAATGATAAATATTCAAGACTATCTAAAAAATATTACTCATTGTAACATTTGTTGTTTTATAATTTCTAGTAAATCGTCTCAATTTTTAGTTTGAAAATGTCTCAAATTGACTTTCAAAGTCAATAATGATCTTATAATTGGAACAGAGGAAGTATTTAATAATGAACTTCATTTTGACATTTAAATTTGTCACTGAATAGCAACAACAGAGAATGAGTCCCAGAAGCCTCAAAATTCTATGTTACTTTTAGTTTTTCCATATAATAGCAAAAAGAATACACTACACTACTTTATGTTTCTTAGATTTTTGTCTAGGTTGAGTTGAATCTTAAATATTAAAAATCCTCCTAGATAATAAAACTAAAGGCAGTAGAGAATGAGTACCAACATTAAAAATTTGCATTATTCTTAATTTTCCTCCATCAAAACATATTTTATGTTACCTCAAGAAACACACTACAAAAATTTGAGCTTTCTTCTCGTATCACTAATTTAAAGTAAATCTTCACATTCTACAGGAATTATCAACAACCAAAAAAAGTGTTAAAACAGCTAAAATTACCCAAATTTGTGTTTTCCCAGAAAACAAATAACCCCAAATCAATTGTTATATAAATGAAGAAACCCATGAAATATAAACATAAACACAAAATTTGTGTTATTTTTAATTTTCCTCCATCAAAACATATTTAGTGTTGCTCCAAAACATACACTACAAAATTTGGGCTTTCTTCCAGTATCACTAATTTAAATTCAACCTTAACACTGTACAGGAATTATCAAGAACCCAAAAAATTGTTAAACAACTAAAATTACCCAAATTTGTGTTTTCCCAGAAAACAAACATCCCCAAATCAAATCTTATATAACTGAAGAAACCCATGAAATATAAACATAAATAAACATAAATATACACTTATATGTCGGTAGATATAAGTAATTAAGCATACCTTGGTGTCAATGGCTTTGTAGACAACTCCATAGGTACCTTCACCGAGAACTTCACGCTTCAGGTAGCGATCGGCGACTTTCTTAGTGAGTAAATGATCGACATCTGACATTTTTCTTCTTGATGAGTTGCTGCTGTTGATATCTATCGAAGAATCAACCATCAACATAGTATTGAATTGTTAGTTCAGGAGATCGGGTTTTATTGTTTTGGGGCAAAATTTATAAACCCTAAATATCCAGATTCCTCCATTCACACAGTGTAGGTGAAGTGGCCAGAGGAGGGGAGAGAGAGTAGTATTAAAGGTAAGTGGGGAAGGGCAATTTTGCAATTGTTGTAAGACTCCGACATAAAAAGTGGATTGTGGCAGGGAAGGGCTTCTTTTTGGATTTGGCACATAAAATTTTGTAATGTTTAATCGCTCGGTCCGACAAAATGAATTTCAATATTTAATTGGAATATATATATATATATATAAATATAAAAGACTTGTCATAATTAAACTTAGTTATAAATCAGATGCAAAATCACATAGTATTAAATAATAAAATAATAAAATATCTATAATATCATTAATAAATGGAGAGTGATCTGCAGTTATCGTTGATTGTGATATTATTCTCAATCAATTAATCTCCTACAATCTATTTAAACAACGACCAACTCATATTAAAAAAGAACTTTAAGTATCCCTAAGTATTTATTGCGGATACTAATTGCATAAGAAATTACCCTAACACCCATATTCATAGAAGTCCCACAATACTATTCGCAATTTGCAAGTATTATGATTTTCTACTACTTGCTTTAAGCTTATTAATGGGTTTGCATAATTCAATTTATTTTTTTGTTATAATTATGAGCAAGCAATTTTATGAAAATTGATAGGATGTTAAATAACATTTATATCTCAGGCATCAAACTCTAGATCAAATTTATGGTGTAAGTTTTGTTGTTTGGAGAAATTTGTTTGTTTAATCTCAAAGAAAAAGTATGTTTAATGCATTGATGGGAAATAGAATGTAGAACTTCTTTCACTTGCTGACAAAAGTAATTTTTTTATGTGTTAGTTTTATAGAGCCAAAACTAATAGTCTAGTTGTGATGTCCTCAAATTTCTGTACTTGCTACAGCTAATTTGGTGGTCACTATCCTCATACTTAACCAACACCTGTTTATAGTACAAGCAATATTAATACATCACCTTCCATCATACAATTATAAATTGTCTCATATAATCCTTCATTTATACATCCTCAGGTCTCAACTTACTTCATTAACATAATAATTCTACCTGTTTATTACAAACTAGGTTAACTCATCACACATCATACATTAAGGGATTATTTATCCTAACCTCATGTCGCAATTACAATACATATAAGAGTTAATTACATCATTGTTAATTTTACATCCTTGCAATAAAAGTTATACAATACATAACCTATACTATTACATTACTCGTGTCTCAGTTTCGGATTTACTTCAATCCTGCTCTAACTTTCTTTACTCGACCCTTCGGTCATTTCTAACATGTCTGAAAAAGTTAAATATAGCAAGGGTGAGCATTCAAATGCTCAACAAATTTTAACGTTCGAAAAATAACAGTTTAAAAAAATCATAAACAGTTCATGAATAAATATCATTGAATAATTTTTTAACTCAGATTCAAGAGAAAACAAAGTTCTTGAATCACATTGCTAGGTGAATCATTATCAACAAAAATTCTCATGATATAGAATTAATGAGTGTTATAAACTAAACACTTTCTCAACTTTTCTTTCATTAACATAACTAAGTGGTCACACAGACCAAAAACTTTCTATCAAGTGTTCATTAGTCATACAAACTCTGAACTCTGCATGAAGTTGCATGAAGTACTGTTAGGTGATCGAGCCTAAAGCACTTTTGTTACACGTAACATCAAAACACCGTAATTCTCGGTGTATTGTCGAGAAGCTAACAGGGTTATCATTCTTTCCTCTTCTAATACAAAATTAGGGTTGTTCATCTCAGTTAGTAACATCAAGAATCCACCCCAAATAAATTTGGGTTGGAGCAATAACATTCTCATTCAACAGGTTTTCAATTCAAAATAACTTTTAATATATGCAAATAAGTTGCTTAATGAATAATAACATTAACAATTGAGTCTAGCTAAATACAAATGACATCAATTTTTGAAATAATCTTCATGCTCAACATATCAAGTGATTTGATATTAAATGACAACGAACATAAGTTCAGTTACTAAAAATAACTCAAATGCACGTAGTGCAGAAACTTGTCTGACGTAGTATTTACAATCTCTTATTCTCATATTCTTCTCCCGAACTCATTTTTGAATGACCTACAACGTTATAAGAGATTAACTTGCTAATTCTCAACTAACTTACCCGATATTGTCAATAATTTTCTCGAATTCCGTTTTCGAGATTGGAAACACGTTTTAAGCCCATTTTAAGAGCGTTTTCTTTCCATTTTCACATTCCGATGTTCCTTATATTATTTTTCTAAATTTTTAAGTCCCTTGGCTCAATTTTCAATCCGCTTTCATTGAAAAAATTTTATTTTCCATTTTTGGTTCACTTAAACTGCATTTAGCCATTTTCTAATTTTCTTATCCCTCTCTACCAGTCAGCCTTAAAGAATTAATTTGGCCAAACCCTTTATACCAATTTAAGTTAGGTATAATTATTTTAGAATTTCTATAATTTTTTTTAGAATTTTCCAATTAAGTTAAATATTTATTAAATAGCCATTTATATCCAAACTTCTAATAATTCTCATAATTCAAAATTAAGTTCAAAAATTCTGAATTTTGGACATGGTCTTAATATCATCTCAGAGGGTACAAATCCAAACTTTCATGTTCATATCATTTACGGAGAGCAAGTTATGCTCGTTTTAGGGTTTTAACTACCTGAAATTATTTAATTCATAATTAATTCTTTAGAACTCCGATTGAGCTCAATTTTCGGCAGCACCTCCCCTATAATATCAGTTTTCAATCCCCAGAAGTTCAGGGACAGTCGTGTCCTCGAACTCCAACACAACAACAAAAATCAGATTTCCCCAAGTTCTAACTAGCCTCTTTACAAAAATCATAATAAATAATCTAGTTACAAAAAAATTCCCAAATTCTCAGGAAACATAGCTAACTTACATGTTTATAACATATTCAAAAATCAAGTTTTAACTCCTTACGGGTTGAGAGATATTAAATTTACAAAAATAAGGCAGCAGTTGCCCTTATTTTCTTTTTCTAGGTTTTCCCCATCTTTACTTACACTTCCATTATAAAATATTCGGGATATTACATTTAGGGTTTTGGGGTATCACACTAGTAAGGTATATTAAAATTTTTATGTTAAGGATAGTATACATAATTTTTTTTTTGCGAACTATCTATAACAAATATCTGTAGATTGTATTGGGAGCCTTTCATGAACAGGGCATTAGGGTAATTTCAGGTGTAATTTAGTATCTGCAATTCTTTATTTCTCTTTGTTGCAAGAAAGACTTGGGGTACTAATTCAACCCTTTTAATCTCAGACGCTCTTATTTAGAATGAACGATATAAGATCAGTTGATTGAAAAACACTCATAGATAAGAATGGCTATGGCTCATCCCTTTAATAAAAATGATAAAAAGATAAAAGAGTATATCTATAGCTAAGTTTGACTATGGGACAAGCCACACATTTTGTTTTTTTATTTAATTAATAAAATATTTATATAATATTATAATAATTTAAAAATGACTATATTAATTATAAAATATTTTGTTTTTAAAAATATACCACCTCCCTCTTCGAAATGATGTTTAAGAATACAATAGACACAAATTAAAGTTGGCAATAAAATTTGTTTTAATTATATTAAATTTTTTTAGAATGATAAATTTCAATTATAGGGGTTTAGGAGAACTTTAACTTTATCCTGTAATTGACTTTTAAAAAATATACTACCACCCGCTCCCCGATTTCCGCTCCTCCGATGTCCTTTACGAGGAGGATTACAGGTGGAGAACACTTGATAAAAGCCATAAAGGTAGAAGTATAACCAAACCCATTTCTAACGGCACTCAAACCCACAAACCAAATTGGCCTGGCCCCATAGGGAGAAAAGGCCATAAAATATTAAAATCTGCTTTCACACTGTTTTATTGGACTTGCTTTGAAGTATGGAACAATTAGCATCCCGTTGGGAGTTGAGAATAGGAGAGAGAAAAAGAAGTTGGGAGAAATAAAATATAATGGCTGTCTTATATTTTTTTCAAGAGAGAAAAAGAAAAGAAAATTGTGAAAAATATTGATCATTTTCTTCTCAAAGTTTTTTTCTCAAAATTCAAAAGATTGGGAGAGAAAAGAAAACTTGGTTTAGTAATATTTTTATAATATCAACTTTACCCTTAAATTTTTAGCTAAACACAATTTATTTCTATTCGTTCTAGGGATACTAACATACCAATTTAGTAAAATTGTACATTTTTTTTTCTTTTCTTCTCATCTCTCAAACAAGACTGAAAAAAATATATCAACTCACTTTCTTTTCTATTCACAAACTCTCAAACAAGACTAAAGAAAACTATCTCACTTTCTCTAACTTTCTTTTCTTCTCTTTTCTCTGACTTTCTTTTTCTTTTCTTCTCATTAAAAACTTCCAGATGCAGTGTAGAAGTTGATGTGCTTACATGAGTAAGTTCCAAGCAAATTTTAAAAAGAAATTTAAAGAGTTACTCCCTCCATTACAATATATTAGTTGTTTTAGGACTTTTTTTCTGTTCCAATATATTAGTCGATCTCTCTTATCTATTCTCTCTTCTTTTCAAGGATATTTATTCTCATAAAAACACTACTATTCTCTTTTTTTTCTCTCTTATTTAACTATTTCAATAAAAACATAAATGGCCAAATATGAAAATTGAGACCTATATTAATTATGAAGTAATTGTAATATTATTTTATGAGATAATATTAATTGTATATATTAAATTAGGCTAATCAATTGGTCTAATTAAATGTAACATATGGATTTTAATTAAGTCTAATATGAGCTGGCTAGTGTGGATTATTTAATAATATTTTGTGCTTGTGATGAGTAGGCCCATTAGGGTTACTAATCAGATTTAATATGAATAAATAACTAGGTCATCTCCCTTGATCCTACACACTTAAGAATTTCATAAATACCTAAATATTATTGAGAGTTTTTCATCCATCTAGGGCATCAAGAGAATAGTACCTTGTTCATTCAGAAGAGATTAATTTCACTGTGTTCATCATGAATTTCAAGGAAGACATGCGATATTATTATTATTATTTGTATGTTGTAGGTGTTCTTGATGTTCTTCTTTTATTTATGTTAAAAGATTGTATTAATTATTATAAATTAATTCTTATAGTAATGACATTTTTAATATATGTATTTTATGTTATACCGACTAATAAATTAGAATGGAGGGAGTAACAGCAAGACAATTGATTAATTGGTGTTAATAGCACGAGGGCTTGGTTACTTGTTGGTATTGATTTCATAAATCTCGTGTTAAAAGTTGGATTTTCCATTAACTGCATGCAACCTATTGAAAATTCACACACAGACGAAAAGGACAAAAGTGTGGAATTTTGTTACGCCGGCTAAATGTCCCGTGCCAAGTAGGGGTTGCTTTTTAAATAACATTATTTTTAATTTTTTTTTTTATTTTATATATAATAATTATAAAATATATTTTTTGAATTTCAAGCTAACTTACTATTATTATTAAAATGACTACTAATTTTGTTTAAAATACGAATGATTATAGATCACATAAAATTGTCGAATACTCATAATTGAGTGTTACTGATATAATTCTTTTGTTATTTTTAATTTAATATGTTTTTATATAGTTTTTAAATTTAATAATTAATTTTTATATTCAATCTTTCGTATTTATATAGTTTTTATAGTTAAGTGAAAACCTAAAAGCCTAAACGTAATGTTTAAGTCAGACTCTATTGTACTCCCTCCATCACAAATTATCTGTTGTTTTAAAGAATTTTTGTTGTACCAAAGTAACTGAAGTTTGCTTTTTTCCAAGACAATTAAAGTGTTTATATTACAAGTTTACTCTATTCATTTATTCTTTTTCCTCATAAGTGTATAATCCTCAAATTGCATAATTATGGGTATAATTGTACGTTTGATAACAAATTTGACATAATAATTGCACTCTTAATAAATGTGCAAATGGTCAAAAGTGCAGATAATTTGGGATGGAGGAAGTATAATTAATTAACTAAATAAATTTTATAAAAAATAAAATTGTTGTAGAATAATAAGTTGCGATCATGATTTTAATTATAAAAGGTAATTAAATTAAATTTAAATTAAAATCCTAAATATAATTTTTAAATTAAAATTAGTAGGACCATAAAGAGAGTTTTAGTTATAGTTAAATTAATCTTAGAATTATATAGGAGAATAAAAAGTGTCTTATTTTTAATTAAATTTTAGACCCAAAGTAAAGATGGAAATCGAAAAAACTAATTTTGTCGTATTATATATTTATATAAATATATAGATTAATGGTGGATCGTATATCTTAATAAATATCAAGGATATAGAATTATTATTTTCTCCGCTCTTTTTCAATTGCTTATTAGTCATTTGTAAGTTTTAATAAAAATATTAATTATTTAGTTTCTCATATTAATTCGACCATCATCCCGTGTAAAGTACCCATTTTTTGCTGAATATATTATTCCTTTTTTGTTCCTTTTTTGTATAATAATGATAAATAATAGATTGATATTGCGTAAGTGAATTTCATAAGAAGATGACTATTTCAAAAACTATATTATTCAAAAATAACAATATAACTTTTTATATACTCCTAATTAATTATTATTAGTTAATTAAATAGATTTGAAAATTCTATAATAATAATTCACCTGTTTGTATAATTAAAATAATATAAAATTTTTAAGTATTAAATTAATGATTCATATAGAATTTCTATATCCAACTATTTGTCATAAAATAGATATTACACGCATATTTGTTTGTTTCACGTCTTTTCAAGAAATTTGTCTCAAATAAATTAACATTATCTCTATTTTTTATTTTATTTTTAAGATCACTGCCAGGAAGATTAGTAATAATATATAAATGATCAATGGTGGGGCTTCGCAGGAGGGAGTTTTCTAATGTTTTCAATGCTATTTGTTGCGGAAATTTGTTGAATGTGATTTATGATGTTACAAATTAGTTGTACGGTCCTAAAGAATGGAGTTGTTTTTTCATTTCATATTATATTTGACATTCAGTTGAATCGTGTATTTAGACCGGGGGTTGTTTGTTTAGAATTGAATACATTTGAATGATTGAATGACTGAATAAGTCAGTCATTAAGTGTGTTTATTTTGGATAAAAATCGTCTGAATGGCTAAATCGGTCAGATAATTGAGTTAAATGACTAAGTCAATTTTTTTTGACTGAATGAGCAGCTGAATGAAGTAAAAAAAATTTAAAAAATTTAAAATTTTTTAAAAAAATATTAATTATTATATTAAGTAATATTAAATAAATTTACAACAACTTTGAATTTTTTTAGAGGGGTAAAATAATAAAATTCTGTCATTCAGATATTTCAGACATGTCAATTATCAAACGAGTTTTTTCATTCAGTATTTAAAATTCTGTTTCATTTAGCTCATTCAGATTGCTTAGCCATTCCGAACTTTTCATTCAATTTTTATCAAACACTCCCTTGAATTTCATCTATAGTTCAAATCTTTTAGATTATAGATGTTTTCAGAAATAAAATTCTTTTGCCGTTGGCTAAAAAAAAAAAAAACTATACTTGTACTTGGATTGTGAAACTGAAGCTCTCCGAATGACATATATATCCGGAACTTGGTTAATTGGTGTTAACTGCACAAGGGCATGGTTAATGTTGGTATTTATTACATAAATCTCGTGTTGAACGTTAGATTTGCCATTAAGTGCATGCAACCTATAGAGAATGAATATGCAGACAAAACAGACAATTTATTTTTTTTATTTTTACATTAATGACTTTTTTTTATTTTTACATTAATGACGGTGTCTATATATATATATATATAGGATATGGAAGTTATTACTTCCCCCGTTCTTTTATAATTATATTTTTGGAGAGAAAGTTTTTATTTTTTTAATCTCTCATTTATAATATTCAGAAAAAAATATTAATTATTTAATTTCTCATATTAACTTAAACTAGCTCATTACCTCGCTCCAAGCGTAGGCGTTTTTGTTGAACTATTGTATTTTTGATATTTTATGTTAATATATTTTATGAGATACCATAATTAATTTTATTTTTAAATTTATGATTAAATCATATAGTTGGTGATTATATAATATTATTGAAATTTCTCAATAATATAGTGACAATAATAGATTAATATTCTATAAGAAGATTATCATAAGAAAATTAATTATTTCTAGAACTATATTGTTTAACTAACAATATAAGTTTATATATAATTAATTATCAATAAAAAAGTAAATAGATTTGAAAATTCTTCAGTAAAAATTCAACAATACGAAATTAAAATAATATAACATCTATTAAATTAATGATTTATATAGTTATATTTTTCATTTAGTTACATAATAGTAATTTTTACTTAAATTGGAATAGTTATACTTATTTACTTTAATAAAAAAAATAATTACATGGTAAGATATTGTTAATATTAAGAATATGAATTATCATGAAACACTAGTTAAATAGAAATGATGGTAAAGAAATAACTATGATACTAGAAATGTGAATAGAAAGACTTTGAAAA
Source organism: Aralia elata (assembly GCA_034770075.1). Classification (NCBI taxonomy): domain Eukaryota; kingdom Viridiplantae; phylum Streptophyta; class Magnoliopsida; order Apiales; family Araliaceae; genus Aralia; species Aralia elata. The sequence goes on from CM068380.1 coordinate 11,251,071, forward strand.
TCAAGTGAATTATGAAAAGTAGGCGAGTGAATCATTCTCCTATTTTATTGGACTGAATGATCTAAATGAATGTGCACTTGATTGGGCTTTGAGATAAAGAATAGATAAAGTAAAATTTGCCTAAGATTTGCTGAATATCAAAAATATATATATATATATATATATATATATATATATATATTGATAATGATCCATCACATGTATTTGTTATGGATCAAAAATGAGTATACATTATGTATACTATATGTTCCAAATATCAACGGTCGATATTAGACCAGGGAATGTGGCGTCCGTTAGTATTATCAATGGATGAAGTGTTTGCCCAAATATGACCATTATACCCCCAAGTCAACTAAGAGTCAACGCGTAATATACTAGTTTTTAAACAATCCGTTGGTATGACTAGTGGACGAGTATTTTTAAATACTAATCTCAATCTAATCTCGGCCAGAATTAAAAACTGAAAATCGACCTCTGCTACTAATAGTAGCAGACGCTAATCAGAATAAGGGTTAGGGTTTATTAACTAGAGTTTAGGGTTTATAAACCATCACCTTCTTATTAAGGCACACTAACACCTAAATTAGAGATCCAATAGTATAGGACATTGTCAGAAATTAAAGGCTAACTATTAATATAAATTGATTTTTGTTAATATTTGCAATTCAATGTATTCTATTCTTGTAATTCATTCGTATATTAACTTGAGAATTTAATATTTCTTAATATTTGCAATTTAATGTATCTCATTCTTGTAATTTTTAACTTTGAAATTTAATATGAATACATGCATATATATTTACATGAGAATTTAATATATATGAATACATGAATACACACCAAAAATCATTTCACCATCCAGGTTAGCTCAGGAACTGTCCGAGTTAACTCATAATTATTTTAAATTAATTATCTCTTATCGGCCTATTATATATAAGGTATAATATATAATTAAGAAAAATTCAAAATTCAAAATTCAAAATTCAATGACCAAGCAGCGTGCTTCCACAATATTATTTTTGTTAGGCAATTGTAAATAATTAAGGAGGAATCAAAGAAGCTAACAAACCACAACAACAAAAGACAACTCATTTTGAAATTCTAACAGTAGCTAGACATAAGCAGAGTGTTGATAGTTTGTCCGTCTTATTGGTTTTATTAAAAACCTTGCTCCAATTTTTAGCACAACTAACAAAAACAGACGCAAGTATCCATTACACATCTGCGTGAGAAGCAGATAGAAGGACACTTCTTTTCGCAATCATGATCAGTCTTGCACGGCCATCCAGTTCCACCTTCTTTAATAGAGTAGTACTTCTTATCATCCAAGCATGAACAAACGCCATCATCTACACAATTTGCAACTACTCCCTTGCCCTCGCCGCAGTAAGGTTTGCAATCCTTCACAGATTTACATTTATATGCCTTTGACATCTGCAAATCTGCATGGAATAATCTCAGTACAATTTTTTTAATACAAATTATTGTATTAAAAGTTGTATATTATTTACGTTAAAATGCAACATCTGTGCTAAAAATAGATATCAGTTCCTAATATTTTGTATATATGCAGAGATTGAAATATATAGAGACAAACATATCAGAGACAATTAATATTCCCTCGGTTCCACACTACTATTTTTTTTTATTTTTTTTTTAATTTCCAATACAAATGCTACAATACATAATTAAAAATTGTACTATATTATTTACACTGAAATGCAAGATCTGCGTTATATCAGTTTCCCTAATTTTTTTTATGTATGCAGTCTTGTTGGTATAACATAATATTGTACGAGAGTTGGTTAATATTCCCTTGATTAAACCCAAAAAAAAAGTCTCGTTTCTCTAATATATACAAGATTACCATCTCAATTTCATTATCAAGTCATTACTATTAAACTTCAAATAAATTTTATAAATTCTAGATGAGACTCGACGTAAATATTTTGTATATAGACAGGATTTAAGAGAGAGATTAACGTACCAGAGACGGTTAATAGCAGGAAACCAAAGAAAATTATTTTTACTGAAACATTTTCCATATCTTTTGTCGTGTTTGATTCTATCAACCAATATGTATATGATAGATAAACTATCAACTATACTTGTTGGATTGTGAAAATGGAGCTCTCCTGGTGACATATATATACTCAAGAATTTGGTTAATTAGTGTTCATTGCACAAGGGCTTGGTTACTTTTTGGTATTAATTACATAAATCTCTTGTGTTAAAAGTCAGATTTGCTATTAATTGCATTTACTAAGGGTACTATAGACAAATTATTTGCAAAGAGCATTCATACGTAACTTAATTAATACTCTATCCGTTCCAAGATAAAAGTCATAGTTGACTTTTTACGTATATTAAGAAAAAAAAGATAAAATAATAAAATTATTTATATTTAAATTTTCATTTAATTGCATAGTTTTCTGCACATGACTATTGATACTTTATAAATATGCGTAGATAATAGAAATATGACAATTAATATTAAGGGTACTGTAGGCAAATTATTGTAAAAAATAAATTATTTAAGGTAACTAGATATTTAAGTTGGGAGTGCCTAAAATAGTAATAATAGTATTAAGGATTTAGAAGTTATTAATACTTCCTCAGTTCTTTTAATTTTTAATCTTTTTTAGAGAGAATTTTTTTATTTCATTTTATCTGTCATTTGTAAGTGTTACGAAAAATATGTTAATAATTTAGTTTTTCATATTACCTTAAACTAGCTCACTAGCCATTAATTACCCCCCGCGAAACATTGGTCTTTTTGTTGAATTATTAAATTATTAATATTTTGCACTAATAAAAATATTATTATTATTTTTTGTAAATATATTTTATTAGATAGAGCAATTAATTTTATTTTTAAGTTTTATAATTGAACCATATTGTTGGTGAATGTATTGTATTATACAAATAATAATAATATTTTCACAAGTTTTCTCTCGCATGAAAAGTAAATAGGTTCCACATTCATGTAACAAAGAACTTGTGAAAATATCAAATTTTATTCGTGGAAATAACAATTCCCTAATAATGTTGTGTAAGATGATATTAATTAGAAGATGGTTATTTCTAAAACTGTCTTTTTAACTAATTATAAAATTGCATAAGTAATTAGTTATTAAGAAAAAGATAACTAGATTTGAAAATTCTACAATAATGATTCATATGCTCGCATAATTAAAATAATAAATAAATTAATGATTCATATATTTATATATTCATCTATTTATGTAATAATAGATTTTACTTAAACTCTAACAATTATCCTTATATACTTTTAAGTCTTTAATAGTACAAAAAAAAACAAGGACATAATTAGATATTATTAATTAATGGTAAGAATTTGAATTATTATAGAACACTAATTAAATTAAAATGGTATAGAAATAGAAATGATAGTAAGGAAATATTTATGATAATAAGAGTTTAGATTGAAAGGGTGAAAATTCAAATACACTCCCGTCTAATTTTCCTATTCACACAAAATTTTTGCAAGTAAATTACGAAAAGTAGTCGATTGAATCTTTTTTCCATTTTCTTGAGTTGAATGATCAAAACATAATCTTTTTGTGCATTTATTTTATATAATTATAGATAGTTACGTTTCGAAATTTCAGGTTGAAGGTCCAAAGCAGTTTCTTTTTGCATATATATATATATATATATATATATATATATATATATATATAGAGAGAGAGAGAGAGAGAGAGAGAGAGAGAGAGAGAGAGAAACACTAGCATGTACATCCCACGTGAAACGAGGTCTTATTGTAATGTTATTATATTGTTATTTTTTCAATATTTTGTATAAACATATAGAGTAATTAATTTTTAAGTTAATAATTATTATGTTATTGGTCCGTTTATTATATTTATATCTATAATTTTAATAATAGTATCAATTTAATACTCTCTCCGTTCCAAAATTAGAGATACAATTGAATTTCTGAGGTCAAACGAGGACATACTAAATTTCAAATTAATGTGAATTTATTTAATTTTATTTGATACAATTATTACACTTGTATAGTATTAATATATAACAAAAACTATTAATCACAAAATTTATTTCATCATAAACTTTTATGAGTCATACAAATTTTGAAGTTTAATATATTATCGTTTGATTTCAAAAGTCAAATTATATCTCTAATTTTGAAACAGAATTTGGTTGGACTGAAGACCGATGGTCTTAATTAGCAAACAAATGTTTTGCTACTAACGCCAACAATGGCAAGTACCCCTTACTAAACCATGGTCATCTAGACAATTTACAAACCTGCAAATTATTATCCGGTTTGCAATCTACCACAGAATTACATTTATGTTGGGGGGGGGGGGGGGTGGGAATTGTACCTCCTATTTTTCTAAAAAACTGTACTTTACCTTAGAATTTTTAACGGGATGCCCCTAATTTTATAAAAGTAGTACCTCTATTTTATGAAAATAGTATAAATAAGTACCTCAAATTTAAAAATAGTCGAAATAAGTGTCCCAATTTCAAGGAAATTTGTCATTGCCTAAAAACTTTTCCCATCTTTGCTAGAATATTTAATTTTGAGGGTCCGATATTTTGAAAAGTATGATTCAATCTACCACCATTTTCCATGCATGTATGAGTGTGTTATACTAGTAAAACTTATGGTATCTTGTATAAAACTAATTATATAACTCAATAGTCCATGAAGTCCAATGAAAGTGCGACACAATTCAACTAGATTATGGTTATTTCATATTCTAAAAAATATAAAAGGAAAAAGGTTTAAAAACAAGAAAACAAACACTATATATATATATATATATATATATATATATACAGTCCACTTCTCCAACGAACTGGTCGTAAACGAACCGATCTATAACGACAGGTCAGTCCGTCGCTATAGTTATGTGTCGTTGAACCGGACTATTGCGACAGTGCAAATTATCGCCGGTCCGTCGCTATAGCTCTGTTAAGCAACGCATATGCTATAGCGACGGACAAAATCGCCGCTATAGGCCGGTTCATTTTTTGTTTTCTGGTTCGTTGAATTTTTTTTTTCGTGTGTGTGTGTGTATGTATATATATATATATCCAACTGTATATAGATCCATGTCCTACCACAATTTCACTAAAATGTAAGGAACAATCTTTTCATAGTTAATGAAAGCACTTTCTCAAAAACAAAGCTCACGTACATTTTGGTGGAGGTCCATATATATCAAAGCCAAATCAAATTGTTTTTTCCTATTGATCATCTGATAATTTATTTGTATATATACACAAACATACATATACAATATCCAGTTAGGATATCTATTTATATGTCTTCATTATCCATATATAAGCAACCCTCCAAAGAGGATTAATTTGTACGTAGGTTTGGCGGAAAGCAACAAAAATATTAACAATAATTGAGTAAAGGTCTAGACAAAACTAGTCACTTTAAGGAGTCCATAATAAGAAAATAAAATCTCAAATACATACTTTTACTTTGATCAGGATTTAAGTAGCACTCTCATTTTCCAGAAAAAGAGTATTAGCGAATCAAAATTTAGGGAACCATCCAATGCAATAATTTGAGTGAAAATGGCCTATATATGGTGAATTACACAAACAATAATTCCCAAGTCAATATCTATCAACAAATAGTACAAGTTTTGTCATGTTTCAATAATATGCGCGCGCGCGCGCACACACACACACACATATATATATATATATATAAAGGGAAATGATCGATAACATCTATTTGTTATAAATTAAAAATGGTCAAATAACATCCTAACCTTCCGTCTCAAAATACGTTGTGATTTAAAAACTGGACCATGAGTCTGCTAGTTATTCTAACGGATTGCTTAAAAAATGATTTTGGACAATTATGCTCCAATCAGGCCAAAGCCAATTAAGCATTTTTTAAAAGGTCCGCTAGGAGTTCTAGCGGATGACTTTCCCAAGATTTTTAATGGTTCTTTGCATTCGGACATTGTTTATTGTTTATTATGAATATGAACCCACCCCCACTACTCCTGCTAGTACGTCTACTCATTTACATAAAGGAGTGCCTGATTATAATGGGTTGGGGGGCGGTCCGGTGCATTAACGACCGGTACCGTCCGGTACATTAGTGTTAAGTTTTTTTTTTTTTTTTTTTTAAACCACAATTATCAGAAAAAAAAATAAAAAATAATAGAGCAAGTTTGAAAAAAAAACTGTAAAAAAAAATATTTTTTGTATCGAAAAAACACTGCAAACTGTTTACGGTGTTTTTTCAATACAAAAAATACTTTTTTTTACAGGTTTTTTTTCAAACTTGCTCTATTATTTTTTATTTTTTTTTCTGATAATTGTGGTTAAAAAAAAAAAAAAAAAAAAAAACTTAATACTGTGCACCGGACGGTACCTGCACCGGACCGCCCCCCGATTGAATTATAATTGTGCCTAATTATTTACCCAAGTTGTTTCTTCCTCGCTGGTTGCTGTTCTCATCTAAAGTGGAGGATGCTTGGGGTTTTTGGCTCTGGTTCTTGCCGGTGGAGTTACCGGTGGATTTGTTTGCGCGAATGGGACCTGTTTATCCGTGTGATTTTCTGATCTAGAGTTTATGTTTATTGCTTATCTTTTAAATATTCAGATTGGATGTTCATTGCCGCGCCGGTATATGGGTTGTTTTGATTCCGGTGGTTTTCTGACTTGGATTCTATGTTTTATTGCTTATCTTTTTAATGTTCAGTTTGGATGTTTCATTGATGGTTCTGCTGTGGTCCATCGCTGGTTTCCAGTTGTATTCCGTCTTCCCCCATTTATGTTTTGGGGTGTTGGTCTAGGATTTGCGGACCTTTTAAAAAAATGCTTCGTTGGCTTTGGCCTGATTGAGGCATAATTGTCCAAAATCATGTTTTAATAAGTCCGCTAAAATAACCAGCGGACGCACGGTACAATTTTTAAATCACAACCGTTGTATTTTGAGATGGAAGGTTAGGATGTTATGCCTATTTTTGATCAATAACAAATAGATGTTATGAATCATTCCCCATATAATAATAATAATAATAATAATAATAATAATAATAATAAAAAATAAATAAATAAATAAATAAAAAATAGTACAAAATTGTCTCTCAACCCTACATTTTAGTATTGATCCTTCAACACTAAAATTTAGTAATCATAAATAAAATTCTATTTAATCCTAAAAAATAACCTCAAATCTCTTGGTAAGCTAATTTTTGCAATTCTAAAAATATTTTATAATCATTATATATAGGAAAAAAAATAAGAAATTAAAAATAATTTAGAAAACAAACCCGTGCTTCGGGCAAGATCCATACACTACAAAAAAAATGTCTATTTCTGACCGATCATTCCGTCGCAAATAAACCTATTCCTTCGGAATTAGCTTATTTCCGATGAAATATTCTGTCGGAAAGTTGGTCAAAAATTAAATAACCGTTTCAGAATTAATTTTACAACAAAGTAAGACAATTATTCTTAGCATGAGTTTGTTTAAACTTTTACATTAATATAGACATGACATTAATTGGCTAATTACTATTAATCATTATAAGAACAATTAACACTAAAACCACTTTTGCATTTTAATATACACTTAAGATTTATCTTATGGTTTTAAGAGGCGTAATAGAGTTTGAATTGAAATGTTAAGAGATATTTAAAGCTAGTGAAAAATTGTGGTTATTCCTTAGTCACCTCTCTCTCTCTCTCTCTCTCTCACACACACACACACATTATGTGTGTGCTTTTGTGTGGATTGTGGTGGGCACTAAGTAGTTCACTTTTTGCCTAGCAATTTGGTAAATTCCAAACTTAAGAATGCTAGCTACCAATAGTATGTTCATCTGTTAATTCTAATGAAGGAAACAAAACAAAATAAAAGAATTTATATTTAGACTAAAATACAGTTCATGCGTATCCAAAATTTATAGGGTTATTGAAGTTTATATTCTAATATTTAAAATATATTTAAGTGTACCTTAAAAAAAATTGGTTAAACAAAATGTACCATCTAAAACTTTTAAAGGTTTAAATTAAATGCATCCTAAAATTCTTTCCGCTAAACAAAATGTACACTCATTTTTAAGTGTAAACTGCATTTTTTAAACGAAAAAGAATTTTAAAATACACTTAAATACATTGTAAATATTGAGGTGCAAACTTTAACCACCTTATAAATTTTGATTTTCAAATTATATTTTTGTCTTATATTTATTGGTTGTACGACAAGAATAAAGAGTTTGATCAAAAACAAGAATAAATTAAGCGGAAAAGAGAGAGTTGTAGAAGGGGACAATTCAACTTTTGATATCTGTACTAGGACCCTACTTACAAGTTGGTACCCAAACTGAAAAAAGTTACAATCTGGTGCTTGTACTCGTAAAAATTTACAATCCGTTAAATTTTAGGGTTCCGTTTAATTATTAGGGTTCCTAACTTATAAGTTGGTACCCAAACTGAAAAAAGTTACAATATAGTGCTTGTACTCGTAAAAACTTACAATCCGTTAAATTTTAGGGTTCCGTTTAATTATTAGGATTCCATTCGGCTTATGTTTGCTAGTTTCTTTTAATTTGCTCATAAATGTGTGTTTTAGTGTTTGTTGCAATTATTTTTCGTTTAATTATTAGGATTCCATTCGGCTTGTGTTTTAGTGTTTGTTTATTTATAGTATTATATGCACATGCATGTGCAATATTTTTTTAATTCAAGCAAATTTTTATTTTTGCCTAAAATGAGAAAATTCTTCACAAAAAAATAAATAAAGTAAGATAGGAAAAAGAAAATTGGTTTGAAGTGTTAGAAGTTGAAAAGGACTTGCATATTACCATGATGTGTCATTTATTTGTTGGAATGTGGTTTCTTTAGGGTTTCTCTTTTTATACATGTTTGGCAAAAAGAAGATATGTAATTATATATTCTTAATTTCCCCCAAGGAAAAAAAACCATGAGTTAGATAGATATATATGATGTTATTGAAAACTTTCAAAAAATAGTTTATATACATTCTTTCATCATATATATTTAATATTAGCTAAAAAAATAGTATGAATAATTTTAAGAATAGTTTTTAAGAATAATTTTAATTAAAAATATTTTTATAACACGAATTTTTTTAAGAATAATTTTAATTTTTAAATATATATTTAATATTAGCTAAAAAATTAGTAGTGGTGGTAAAAAAAATGATAAAAATAAATTCAAAATATCATGTCACTTTATAGTCCTATAATAAAAATGTATTAATTACAATTATAAAATCAATTGAAAATAAAAACACATACTAACCACCAGTTTGAGTACCAACTTGTAAGTCGAGTTCTAGTACAGGTACCAAAAGTTTAATCACGTAAATTCTGTTAGTCAATCAGACTTTTCCGTCGTGTCCGTTAGTCAAATTTAACGATTTTACAGAAATATTCAAGTACAAACACCAGTTTGTAAGTTTTTTTAGTACAAACATCAATTTATAAGTTTTTTCAATTTGGGTACCAACTTATAAGTCGGGTCCCAATACAAGTACTAAAAGTTGAATTATCCCGTTGTTGAAGTGACGTGAAGCTAGTAGCCTAACCGGTGTACATGTGGTGCGCTTTTTATTTGTTTGCTGTATAAAGAGGAAGTGTCCAATCTTATGAATGATGAATACTTGTGGTATGCTCCATTTAAATTGAATATATCTAATTTGACACTACCATCGATGAGACAATTAATTATACAATATTTTTCAAGAGATTAATTGAATTTAAATTTTTTTCAAAAACAATTTATTATATCACATTTTTATGTAGTGTTAGAAGTTTAATAAATTTGGCATTTAAATGTTTAGTATTTTTAATTCCATTTAATATATTTCAATAATATGCCAACACCTCACACTACAAATCCCGAGTGTAACACAAAAATCAAGGAATTATAAACTTGTTTATTCATATCATTGTGCAATGAAACCATACATAACACACCTACACGTCGTTGATCAATAACAACTTATATAGTGATATTTTTGTGGAATTTTGTTTTTAGAATTAGATATTGTTGGGTTATTTCCTCTTTTATTTTTCAGAGGCACAATAGAAATCTAAAAGGGAGGGGCTTGAATAAATCTTTAAAACTATTTCTGTTTATCAAAGAGTATAACCAAATAACTCATTTAATCAAGATTAATTTTGCATAGCGGAATATTGATTTGAAAACTCCCCTTTCAGATATGTTAAGATCTCCGTTCTAAGTTTAGTTCATATTGAAGTTCGCCATTTAACATTTCATTCAACATAATAAATAATTGACAGAACGTAAAAGATTTAAAGTAAATGACACAAGAGATTTTAAAATGGTTTGGAGACTGAACAACTCCTACTCCACTCTTCTACTTCAACAAGTAGGAAATCTACTAAGAATTCGATCGCCTCGACCAGGACATTCTTGCCCTCTTTAAGCCCACCAGGCTTGGATATTTTAGTCACTAAGACAAGGACACAAAGACCTCTTCAAGCCCAGTAGACTTGGTAATTTAGTCATAGAGACAAAGACAGCCCCAATTCGGTCACTTAAGACCAGGACACATTGGCCCCAATTCGGTCACTTAAGACCAAGATCCTCTGACCCTTGTTCTTGCTGTTGATATTTGTTGGAGGTGCTGCTGAGATGTCATTTAAGCTCTATTGTCTTCAGATACTCAGCAGCTTGATATGATAATCCTTGAGATGTGATTGAGTGTTGCAATGATGCACAACTTCTTTAGTTACTCAACATCTTCTTGTGATCATCTGTTTTGCTGCTTAACTTAGTAATTCAGCTTCTTCTTATCTTTTAATGCTTGACACCAATTCACGAACTACCAAAATGACTGTAAATCTCCTTCCATTTTGGTACTTAGTAGCTACTCATAATTGATGTCAAGTTGTCATTGATGCTCCTTTTCTTCTTGTGCTTAGCAACTTTAAACACAACTTTTTTAGTAGAATTATTCTTCTCTACTTCTTCATCCTTTCATCTTTTAATGTTCTTGGTGGATCGTAGAGTGTGCTTCTGCATATTTTTTCTTGATCTTTCATTCTACGTTTTTCTGTATCGATCCACCATCTCTCCAATACTTGATTATTTGAACTGATGCTCTTTTATATTCTGTTGATAATCTTCCCATTGGAAAGTGTCCGTTAGAGGTGTTTAATGTATAAATACTTTAATATCTTTGATGTTGACTTTTTGGTGCTTTTGTGTCGGCCTATTCTTTTTAGTCCATGACCTGTCACATCAACCTGCAGCTTTGCTTGTTCAATTTTCAGGTCACTTTCTGCACACAAGCTGTTAGACACATCGTTGTTATCCACCATGAATATATGACTGGACACCTTGGGATCTTCTGATTTACAACGTTCTTCTGTCAGATTTCTTGTCAGACCTGTCTTTACTCTACAATCTTGTTGCTTTGGTAGAGTAGTGTAAATCGTAGAGCTAAATCGTAGAGTTGAGCTCTACGATTTGCTCAATCTGGATTTTGAACGAACTTAGTAGCTTCATAGCTTTACCAGCTTGCTGTTTCTTTGAAGCCTTTCGTAGTGAGCTGCAGTTTCTGAGTGACTCTACGAACTGGCTTATCCTTTACGATCAGACATAGTACTTTTGCAGGTTGACCCTTACTTACTCATACTTCAGCTTATCTTCATGATACATAACTTCTTCTTTTATCTTGATGGTTCTATTATCCTCTAGATTATTCTACAATGCTAGCTTTACATTAGGAGGTGACAGAGTATTCTATGAACCATTCTTTCATCTAATAATCCTTTACTTTATTGAACGATCTTTGAGTTGTTTCAACGATTAATTGAATTGCTCTACGCTCAGTCTTCCTACAGTAATCTTTGACTTGCTCAGCTATTCTTCTGTCACTTTATGACCTGATTTAAAAGATGAGAAATGAAGTGATCTTTATATCAGGATTATAGACTTTGAGATGTACCTTCCTTTGCTTATAAGAAAAGATTTTGCTAACTTTTATTTGCTCAACCGTCTCAGTTTTGTTATGATTCAGCCTGTAGCTCTATGATCCTTGTTGTACCAACTCATAGTTGTCTACGATTTGATTCTTACTTTGTGATTCCATAAAGAATTTTTGCGTTCAGTCTTTACCTTATGAGCTTTTTTGGGCTTCATGATTTTGTTCACTTTACTAGCTGATATTTGATTCATAACCTGAGGTGAACTTTACAATAGATGCAACAGCTTTGCGACCCTTCTGATGCTTTATGATCATAGGTTAACTCTATGATCCATTTCGACTTTACGTCCTGGCAGAGTAACTTTACGAACATATGATTCCTAATAACTATACATCAGGTTTATTTAACAAGATCAACCTAACACTCTTGATCTTTCCAGTCTAAGTTCTTGTACACATAATTATTTGAAGGGCTTTACAAAACTTGCTATACATATTTACATTGATAATTCTGTACTTTGAATGCTTAAATTACTCTGCTTATAGTGTTTACATTTTGAACACGCAGAGTAACTCTTTGATAAGATCAACCTAACATCCTTGATCCTTATACTCTAAGTCCTTGTACATGTATTTCATTTATAAGGACTTTACAACATTCAGAACCAAATGAGTTTTATTCTCATATTCATCATTACATCAATTGATTGTCACCAGGCTAGGTTTATATGTAATTCACAGTATTCAGCAATGTAACAATTTTCTAACAAGTCACATTTATCACATATAATCATGTAAGCACACAATTAGATAGTTCACATAGACACATATAAGCACGTAATCACATTTATATGTGAAAACATAATCACTTAGACAACCAAACACATAAACACATAGTCAAATTAGCACATAATCTCATAGACACAATTCCATTTAAACAATCAAACCAGTCATCATCAAATCAAACAACCTTCAACAATCTCCCCATCTTTGATGACGACAAAACCATTAATTAATTTGTAACAAACACGAATTATAAAATGTATCTACTAGAAGAATAAATTATGTCTTAAAATGCAGTAAGGCACTGTACTGCTAATGCAAAATGATGAGTTGTATTAAATAACCAATAATGTTTACAATATTTGCCTTTGCCAAATAACCTAATACTTACCTATGTTTACTTACAATTCTTTGCATTTCTAATCTTCAGACTCCCTGGCTGTTCTCCTTACATACTGATTCTTTTTCTTCTCAGACCTGATCTTGATAGTTTCGCTCTTTTGATTTGACTCTCCCCCTTTCTACATTATTTCCTTCTAGTTATAGTTTCTTTTGACTTGTCTTCCTTGATGCTTTGCTTTGCTGCTCCCCTTAACTTGCTACTTCTTATCTTATCTCCCCTTTACTCCTACTTCCATTCTTATTCTTCTTGCTCTCCCCTTTACTACAACTGCTTACTTACTTCTCCCCCTTTTTGTCATCATCATACCACTGAGAAGGAGGCATTTCAGTATTACTTGTCACATGTCTGGATTTTCTTTGAAAGTAGTGCTGAGATCATGGATCAACCCATGAATCGAAGCCAAACTTTAATTTTCAAGCGTGTTTGCTCATGGTCTTCTTTACATTTCTTTTGCCCGAGTCTCCTTATCTTTACTTGGCCTGAGTTTTCTTTGCTATTACAAGTGATCTTCATGCCTTAAATCCTTTGCTTCTGTTTACTTAGACTTTGAAGATGTTGATTGCCTTTCTTCTAGTTACTCCCCCTCAATATATGCTATTGAGTAAAAGTGCTTTATTTCACCATGATATCAGTAATAACAGATTTGATAATTTTTATCTGGTTTAGTGAAATAATAGGTGAGTATAGGTTGACCATTAATGAAGACTTTTCTTTTGGAACCAGCTTCTTTATCTTCTAGAAAGATCCAAGACCTGAATCTTCTTTATGAGGGCTAGCTTCCTTCTCTATTTTCATTGCTCTTGTCATAGGTAAGAATTTCATGTGCCCTTCTTGAAATCTTTGTCTCCGGATGTCGAACATCGATTCCAATCTTCACTAGATTCATTCTTCAAGCAAGCTTTTCTTGTTTTGAATTCTTTGTAGAGGCAAAGAAATGTCTTTGAGTATTCCACATAATTTTTGAGTCGTAAAGTCCTCTTAATTTGAATAGAGGGCTCTACGACCTTCTGGTCCGGTTTTACGATCGTTGAGTACCAATTTTGTGAGCTTATCTTCGGCGATCGTAGGACTCTTGTGTACTGGATTTGAGAAACCATCATTGATTTCTTTCTCATGGCAGACTCTTTTACTTTGTTTGGTTCGCCTTTATTCAATACGACTTGGATGAGGATTTCTACTATCAAGAAATTCTTAATTTTTCAATAGAATGTTAAACAACGATTCCTCTAATCATCTTGAGTTAAGCTTCTTCTGATGTCTTGCCAATGTGGAGAATAGACAGCCACTAGCCAAGTGCATGAGACTTTTACTTGATATTTTGGCTTTCCTCTTTTCCACAACTTGTAGGGTGTTTTCATGATAATAGAGTTGACCATCCGTGATTACTCCTTTTTGCTTTAATCTTCTTACCCTTCTCATTCATGATCAACTCATTTATCTTCAGAACAAGTAGTTAGAGATTTGCCCAAATTAATTTATAAGCAACAACTGCGATGACTTCTCCTTTGAATCAACTGCTTTGCTTTTGAATGATTCTCTTGAACTATAGTTACTTTGAAGAGCTTCTGACTATATCCGTGGTTATTAGCATTAATTTATCTAGTCATCTTTACAGAGTTGATTTCCCGGTCTCGATCTTGACACTGGTGATTAAGGAAGATAACTTAGAATTCCTTGTCATGTATTTGACTGATGTAACAATTTGAATTTTTCCTGAATAATTAAATCAAATTTTATATTAGACTGCCTATGGGGTTAAATATTTTTTTGGTCACTGTACTTTAGGTCAACTTACAAATGGATAACTGAACTTTTTTTTCTTACAGTCAACTCACTGAACTCAAATTTTCTTACAAAACGTTAGAAAATCCGTTACTTTAGACGGAAATTAACACATCAGCTGCTGAGTTGTAAAAAAAAAAGCTTATGTGTCAAAGATTATCCAACGTGGCCTTCATTATGTGGATTTGGAGGAAAAAATTCTGAATAAAATGAAAAAATTATTTTAAAGTATAATATAAATTAGAAAAGTTAGCCAAAAAAACAAGAAAATAAATGAAAAATATATTTAATTATTTTTGTAATTAATATCAAATGAATTATTATTTATAATTAAGCCATTTATAAAACATAAAAACTAAAAATATGCTAATTAAAATTAAGGGGAATATGAAAGAAAGTTTTTAAAAATAAAATAAAATAAAAAAATTTAAGAAAAAAACATGGAAAAAAATTAAAAACAAATTAAATGCAAAATGAGATCAAAACCAACAAATTGACTCGAGTGGCCTTCTAGTTGCTCTTTCATTTTGCTCTTGTTAGTAGGGGAGTTTTTTGGATTCTGTGATCTGAGACGTTTGGATCTGGTTTGGTGCTTGTTTCGGTTTGAGCTGGTGTCTTATCAGTTGGTGTGTGGGTCTGTTTAATGGGTGTTTCAAATTGTTTTAAAATGGAGCTCTGTTCCGATTGGGTCTAATCAATTTGTGGTTTCTAGGTCTAATCATTGTTTGTTTGCCGATCTTAAGATCTAATTTTTGAGTGATGGTTTTGTTTGTCCGGATTCTGGATTCTGATTGCAGTGCTACGACTTTGATCTGGAATCTGGGTTCGGCTGTTCACCGGAATCTGGGTTTTGATTCCCTACTGATTTTATGTGTTTCCTAGGTTTATTCTATCCATTTAATCAGTTATGGGTGTGTTTGATCTGTACGTCTCTGTTCGTTGTCTGAATTTAGAGTCCTTGTCGCGACTTGTTTTGGCGATCGAATTTGGCTGTTGGAGCAGAAGGTGCTGTCATTGTTGATGCTAGCACACTGTTCCAGCTCATGGTGTTCCAGTTTTACAAATTGGGACTCAAATTAATTTCTATGAAATGGGTTAAATGAATCAATTGATTAATGTGAACGATAGGTTTGAATTTTTTTTAGAGGTGGATGATAGGTTTGAATTTTTTTTAGATCTGAATGAAGAAGAACATGAACAGTAAAAACATTTAGCAAATTTAATTAAAAAATCATTTTTACTACACATAATTCATTAATTTGCCAAGTAAAAAAGTATGTAATGTCAAAATAAATTTATAAATATGTATGTGTATAAAATCAATAAGAATTGTAAAATCGAATTTATAAATATGTATGTATATAAAATCAATAAAAATTAATTTTTAATTTTAGCAGATTTTATTTTTATAATTTGCTAAATCTATTAATCACAGAAATAAGTAAATTATTATTTTTATTTTTTCTAATTTTTTTGCTAAATTTTCTGATTTTATTTTATTTTATAAAAAAATTCTTTCATTTCCACTCAAGAGTGGCCACATCATACATAGTCTCAGGCACGTCGCATTATTATTTTTACGTCAACTCTTTTTTACAACTCAGCAGCCCAGGTGTCAATTTTCGTCTAAAGTCAAAGGACTTAACGGATTTTCTAACGTTTTGTAAGAAAATTTGAGTTCAGTGAGTTGACTATAAGAAAAAAAAGTTCAATTATCCATTTGTAAGTTGACCTAAAATACAGTGACTAAAAAAATATTTAACCCACTGCCTATGTGAATACGTGCGGTGTAATATAAATATGATTGTGATGTGATGAATATATTTGTATTTATATATTTATTGCAAGTACAGGAGTTGCTAGAAACATTTTGTAAGACGGAAAGAAAATAAGGAATTATTTAATTATGCAAATTTTATTGTATATAATAAATAAAGTGTATTTCAATAATTTATGAAATTAAAATTTTTAAATATAAATGGATGATTTCTTAAGGACATTAAATAAGGGATTATTTTCATTTCTGATAAAGGAAATAATTAACTTATGAATACCAAATTAGAGTATTCATTAAATAAAGTGGATTAAAATAATTTATGTCATTAAATTATTTTAATAGAAAAAAATGATTTCATTAAATAAATTATTTTTATTTATTTAATGTATACCATTTATTTTATAAAAGGAGGTATGATATATAATATAATATATAATATATTATATGTTATGTATATCACGTATTATGTTGTATGTATACATATGTTATTAGATTAACAAGCTCGGGAAATAAAAAGTAACTTCCAAGTAAGTATTATAAGCCAAGTAATACAAGCAGGAGCTGTAATATAATGTAACCTTCACGTAAACTAACTAATAGGAGCATGAGCTGGCTAAATATTAAGCAAGTTAGGAATCAGACTCAGCTATCCTAGGTTAGTATGAAGCAAGCTAATTTCGTGAAGGCCAAGTCCAAGAAGTAATAAAACAATCTAAGTAATGAATTATGAAACAAGAGGTGGACTCATGCTATTAACATAGACTGAAAAACTAAGCAAACCTATCATACGTGGTAATCGAGAGATGTGGGGAGCAAGAGAAGAAAAGTAGGCAGCAAGGAAAATTCCTCTATAAAGAATCTAGTTGCATACTTCTTTCCCTCATTTTTTCCTTGTTCAATATTAAACATCTAAGGATATTATCTGAAGAAGAAGAAGATATAGAGCAGTAATGAAGGATTCAAAAGAACCTAAATTAAATGTTCGGTGTCATAGAAGGTAATCCCCTTCTATATATCCATATTGGGTTATGTTAAGAATAATATGAATTTGAATAAGTATTGACTGTGATTGTTGTATAATGAAAATGATTTCTATTGAAATCTGGTTTAGATAGAATTAAAATAGTAGTGAATTATAAATTCTTAAGGCATGCTCGTAGAGTATTTGCTTAAATGCCCAAAAGAGAATTTATTTCAAAATTTTAGAAATTAAAGGATATTAATTGATGTACATAATTTGTGGTAATGTAAAATAGTGTAAAGAATGCTTTTAAGTAGTCTGAGATGATAATATAGAAACTTTGAAACGTTATATGTAAATTGGGTTTGAATGGCATGAACGGTAGGAAACAGAGCAGGAAGAAAAAATTGATTCTGCGAAGCAGTGCTACTGCTACAGATTTTCAAAACTAGTTTATTTTCAGTAGAGACTTTGATGTTTACATGCATAGTCCTTCATAATTTAGATACCCCTAACCCATATCAATTAATGTAACATGTTTGTAGCATGATCGGGTTGAATGGGATGTTAAAATGAATTAGCTAACTAATGGTTAGAAAATGAATATCAAGTGGACCCCGAGCGTATCGCGTAAGTGTCCGCCTATGAGAAGTTGGGCGTGTGGTGTATATGCATCAAAATGCCATGATTAATATCAAAACATGTATTGGTATGTGAACTCAAATGTGATAAGTAACATAAATAGGTAATCAAAACTACTATAAGCTATAAGCTTGCATCAATAGCATAACTAAACTAAGTATATGCTATGGATGTATGAATTAATGTGTGCCTATATGTGAATTGAAAGTGTAGGACACTTGAAGCTATATTAAGCTAGAATTGTAATCATAGCCTACGAGCGAGGCAAGTATCCTAACCTACGCATTTACATTATACAATGGTTATAAATAAGCAAGTATTTAAACCTTACTCTTTTATAGAGTAAGTATGTGAACTTATACACTTGTGTTGTGCGATAGGTTCATATGAAAAGCATGTTTAGAACTCTATTTCAATATACTTTGAAAGATTGTCAATATTTTGATAAACATGAGCAGTTTAAAGAGAGTCTAAGCCTGTTGTTCGGCTAGACATATATTAGAATATTTCATTACTTTTACACTAAGTCTTGAAATATTAATGTTAAGTAGATAGAATTCTTCAATCATATTATTTTGAATTGAACTTTAGGCTGAGAAAGAACATCCCTGAATTGGGACATTTTATATTGTGCTATGGGAGCTGTGACGTTAAATTCAAATATTGTTCTAGGTAACATAGTATTGATCAATAATGGGCATAAAGGGCTGATCACCCACCGTGCCCGTAAGACCAGACAGTTCACAGATGAATTTTTGATAGAACCTTTTCGAGAAAAGAAAATAAAATTTCATGGTCTTGTGACCACTCAACATCAGAAGTCAGTATGTCGTTTCAAAAATGCAAACGAGTCACATTGTTGTTTAGAATTGTTCAGTTGCTTTACAGTATTTATTCTACTGTCAAAGCGTATCTCAGAGAAAACATTTATTCCTTACATACATTGTTTATCAATTATTATTATTTGCTGAGCAATTGAATTCTCATTCTTGCTTTATTATAAATGTTTTCAGCTAAGCAAGGCCTTATAGAGGGATCAGGTAAAGGTAAGGGCAAAGGCAAACTCAATGAATGATCGACGGCTGTTATTTGTAATAGATGAAGTTATGTATTGTAATTACAATAGGTATCATGAAATATAATAGTAAATGTCTTCGTACCTGGGATAGATAAGTCTAGTGTAATAACTTTAGTTATTTAATAGTTTTATATGTTTAAATGGTTGTATCATGGAGCACCGAATACGGGTTTCAAGTACCCGGATTTGGGGGCGTCGCAGGTTGGTATAAGAGCTGTAAGTTAGAAACCTTAAGTTGGGAATACCTTGGGCTATAGCCTTAGGCAAGCTAGAAAGTTAGATAGTAAATAACTCAAATAGAGTTTAAAGAAGATGGATTGAGGAAATTCATCATAAAATAAAACAAGAAGATTACTTAAATGACACTATTATTTGTTATGTGTATTTATAACTTGTATTATATATTAATCAAGTTTTTTATTTACGTGTAGATGGCTGAAGTTCAAGAGGGTCAAGTAAACATTGAGGAGCAAATAGCTCCACAACCAGTAGTACCACAGCCAACACAAGAGAAAGTGTCGGCGGTGATAATAGCTAGTGACTCTGAGTTTGACCCTGAAGAAGATCCCGAGGAAGAGTTATTGGTGGAGGAAATTGATGAGGCCTTAGAGGCCAATGCAGAGAATGATGCTGCACAGGTTAACCAAGAAATGAAGGATGCTCCGATACAGCTTGGAGCAATGGTTCATCACTTGATGGATCAGAATGTAGAATTGACTACTAGAGTACAGACTTTAGAGAACCGTGCCCAGTATTATGAGACTCAATTACATGAACTGCAGACAGAATTTCATGAGTTGAATAATATTAGAGTTGTAGAGATCCAAGAGTAACAAATGATGGAGGAGAGTATTCGTAACCTCTAGAATGAGCTAGGGGGTATAAAGAGAAAGGTGAATGCAATGAACCTTGCCTACACGACCTCCATGGGACGTGTACAGACAGCAATTTGGGCATATCCAAACGAGATTGGCCAGTTCAGTCAGTCCATCTCTCGTGCACGTGTCATAGCTATCACAGAAGAGGAACGTGTGAACACTACTATTATTGGTCACACTTAGAATAGAAGTTTGCTTGTGAAACAATGTTGTATATATGTGTATATATTTGTATATATGTTGTAAATAGTTGGTAATGTAGGCATGAACTAGAAATCCCATCTTTTGTTATAGTAATGAGATATCTTTTGAGAATCCTAACTTGATAATAGTTAAGGATTAAGGAATGAGGAATCTTTTGATGTAAAGCTATAAAGAATATAGCTAGTAAAATGCTATATGTAAGAAATTAGCCAGAGGGGCTAATAGAAAAGATGTGTACAGAGTTCAGATATAAATAGAAGCATGTTTAATATAAAATTAAATATATCTTGTTATGATTGTGTGTTAAACATGGAATGAAACTGTTTGACATAAGTATTAGTTTAATAATAAGAATGTTATTAAACAGAAATAAGGTGTATATATATATATATATATCAAATGAATGCTATAAGCAAAGAAAAACATGTTTAATATGAAAATGATTAAATATGTTTTGTTTTTAAGTGTTATTATTAAGCATTGCATAAGAATGTCTTATTAAAAATAAAGAAATTGTTTAATAATAATAGATTTTATTAAACAGAAAATGCCACCAAGATGGAGAGGAAGAGGAATACATAGAACACAGAGAAATGAAACTGAAGAATCAGAAACTGAGAATAGAAATAGAAATGCAAGTCAAGAAAACCCGATGCAACAGTTTATATACTTGTTGATAGGAGTTTTCCAGAATAGGAATCCCTTTCAACCTAATGCAAATGTAGATCCACCGGCAGTTCATATCGCTAGCTTTAAAGATTTCAAAGCTATGGGACCCCCAGAGTATAGAGGAACCACTGAACCTATAGAGGCTCAGTCCTGGATTAAAGAAATAGAGAATGCCTTTGAGATAGCGAGGGTGAGCGATGAGCAGAAAACTTTATTCGCTGCCTATATGCTAAAAGGGGAGGCAAATTTCTGGTGGGAAGCAAACAAGACCAGAGCCAGTGCATGTGTGATTAGTTGGGAAAGATTTAAGGAGATTTTCTTTGAAAACTATTTCCCTCCTGGTATGCAAAGTAGAATGGATGTACGATTTCTAGAATTTAAACAAAATGATATGACAGTAGCATAATACGCAGCAAAGTTTAATGAGCTGACACGATTTGCTCCACATCAAATGGACACCAAGGAAAGAAAAGCAAGACGATTTGAGCAAGGCTTAAAAACTTGGCTCTACAACAAGTTATCAGTTCTACAGATTGAATCATTTGGTGCGCTCCTTGAAAAAGCAATAATTGCAGAAGTAGGAAGTGAAGCAACGAGTCTTTACAACAGAGAAAAGAAAAATAAGGGAAAGATGGAAGGAATAATCAAAATGGAAACATGTAGTGGTAGTGGAAATAATAAGAAAAGGAAATAGAATAATGTGGGAAATACGGGGAATACTCAGGGGAATCAACAGAAGAAGAAATTTGAACCATGTAAAAACTGTGGAATGAATCATTCCGGAGTGTGACTGAAAGGAAAAACGGTATACTACAAGTGTGGGCAGGAGGGACACATCTCTCCCAATTGCCCTAATCCAAGAAAGAATCTGAGTTGCTTTGTTTGTGGATCAGTGGGCCACATGGCTAGAAACTGTCCGAAAAAGGGAACATATGGGGGAAACAGTAGCAAGGAAAATAGCAACGGGAAAATAACTATAACAGGATCAACTTCACAGAATAAACCAACCGCCGGAACTTTTAATATGACGGTGCAAGATGCAGTTGCTTTATTAGATGTAGTTTCAGGTATCGTTCCAATCAATAATATAAATGCTTATGTGTTGTTTGATTCAGGAGCAACCTGTTCTTTTGTATCCTATGAATTTGCTAAGCGTTTAGGGATGCCTTTAGAAAGTTTAGAAACACCCATGAACATAGAAGTTGCCAATAAAAAAGTAATTCCTGTAGAGCACATCTATAGGGATTGTTACGTTAAGATAGGAGATCACGAATTGAACATAGATTTTATTCCAATACAGTTGGGAGAGTTCAACATAATTTTGGGAATGAACTGGTTATTTAATCATGGAGCGGTGATAGATTGCCAAAAGAAGTTAGTAAGCCTCAAACCTACAAAGCAGTCGAAGGTAGTATTTTACGGTAATAAATCGCCAAGGCAGTCTCATGGTTTGACGATGATGCAAGCGAATAAGTTGTTACAGAAGGGTTGTGTGGGATATCTAGCATATGTGGTGGATACCTAACAAGTAGGCGCATATATGAATCAGATTGCAGTAGTAAATGAATTCACGGATGTTTTTCCAGATGATCTACCAGGTCTTCCACCAGACAGAGAAATTGAATTTGTTATTGATATAGTTCTTGGTATAACACCAGTATCCAAGGCAGCATACAGAATGGCTCCAATGGAAATGAAAGAATTGATGATACAATTACAAGAACTGCTAGACAAGAAGTATATTCGACCAAGTACGTCGCCATGGGGAGCGCCAATATTATTTGTGAAAAAGAAAGATGGATCATTGAGACTTTGTATCGACTACATGGAGTCGAACAAAGTAACAATCAAGAATAAATATCTATTGCCCAGGATCGATGATCTCTTTGATCAGTTGAAAGGGGCAAGGTACTTCTCAAAGATAGACTTAAGGACTGGATATCACCAGCTGAAAGTAAGAGATAAAGATATTCTAAAGAAAGCATTCAGAACTCGGTATGGTCATTACGAGTTTCTGGTAATGTCTTTTGGATTGATAAATGTGCCAGCCGCATTCATGGACATGATGAATAGAATATTCAAGCAGTATTTGGACAAGTTTGTGGTAGTATTCATAGATGATATTTTAATCTACTCCAAGACACATGATGATCATACAGAACATTTGAGAATAGTATTGGAAACACTAAGAAGAGAAAAGTTGTATGCAAAATTTTTTAAATGTGAATTTTGGCTAGAGATAGTTCAATTTTTGGGTCACGTGATTGACAAAGATGGTATATATATAGATCCAGCAAAAGTAGAAATAGTAATGAATTGGGAACAACCTAAGACGCCGATTGAAGTGCGTAGTTTCCTAGGGTTAGCCGGCTACTATCGAAGATTTATTCAAGATTTTTCAAAGATAGCTACCTCGTTAACCAATTTGACAAGAAAGACGGTGAAATTTGTATGGTCGGAGAAATGTGAACAGTGTTTTCAAGAACTCAAGAAAAGATTAAGTGAAGCGCCAATACTATCATTACTAAATGAAACATGGAATTTTGTCGTGTATAGTGACGCGTCGCGTAAAGGACTAGGGTGTGTGCTTATGCAATACGGGAAAGTCATTGCTTACACATCACGACAGTTCAAAGATTATGAGAAGGGATATCCTACTCACGATCTAAAATTGGCAGCAGTAGTATTTGCCTTGAAGATTTGGAGGCATTATCTGTATGGAGAGAAATGTGAGATATATACAGATCATAAAAGTTTGAAATATATCTTCACACAAAAAGAGTTGAATATGAGACAGAGAAAATGGTTAGAGCTGATCAAGGTTTACGACTGTGTAATTCTTTATCACCAGGGAAGGCAATGTAGTGGTATATGCTTTAAGTAGAAAAGGTCGAGAGAAGTTAATGATGTTGACAACTCACGATGAGTAGATAACAACAATTGAGAGAATTGAAGTAAAGTTTCCACATGAGTCGGTAGGAAAGTTATATAGAATGGAAAGTGGTCCAATGTTGTTGGATAAAATCAAAGAAACACAAGTAAAAGACGAGGAGTGTGAGAAGCTAAGGGAAAAAATTTCTGAAGGAAACGAAACTAAGTTTAAACTTGATAAAGATAACATAATCAGATTTGAAGGAAGATTTTCTGTTCCGTCAATACCAGAGCTAAAAGAAATTTGTTTACAAGAGGCCCATTGTTTAAGGTACGCGATTCATCCTGGAAGTACAAAAATATATCTAGACCTTCGACAACATTTCTGGTGGCCGAACATGAAAAGAGAAGTCGCAGAATGTGTCAGTAGGTGTTTGACATGTCAAAGAGTTAAAATCGAACATCAAAAACCAAGTTGGTTACTCCAATCGTTAGAAATTCCTGAATGGAAATAGGAGCATATCACAATGGACTTTGTGGTAGGACTTCCAAGTACACAGAAAGGATTTGATGCTATCTGGCTTATAGTTGACCGATTAACGAAGTCAGCACACTTTTTACCAATCAAGGTTAGGTATAACCTAGATCAGCTAGCTAAACTCTATATCAAGGAAATTGTTTCCCGACATGGAGTGCCAATTTCAATTATGTCAGATAGAGATCCAAGGTTCACATCAAAATTTTGGAGAAGCTTACAAGAACACATGGGAACGCAGTTGAGGTTGAGTACGACATACCATCCTCAAACAGACGGATAGAGTGAGAGGACAATACAGACTGTAGAGGATATGCTAAGAGCCTATGTTATGGACTTCAAGGGAAGTTGGGACGATCACTTACCTCTGGTAGAGTTTGCCTACAACAATAGTTACCATGCTAGTATAGGCATGCCACCTTACGAAGCGTTGTATGGAAGGAAGTGCAGAACACCATTGTGCTGGGATGAGGTAGGAGAGTGTCGTTTGCTAGGACCAGAGTTGGTACAGTAGACTGCAGAAATCGTAAAAGTAATACGTACCCGACTTATAACAGCTCAAGATCGACAGAAAAAAAATACACAGATCAGCATAGACAGAATAACGATTTTGATGTCGGATCACAGGTATTTCTGAAAGAATCCCCATGGAAAGGAAAGATATGATTTGGAAAGAAAGGAAAGTTGAGTCCTTGTTTTATAGGACCATTTGAGGTTTTGAGAAGAATTGGAGAGGTAGCCTATGGAGTAGCATTACCTCCAGAGTTAGAACACGTTCATAATGTGTTTCACGTGTTCGTCTTACGAATGTATAAGCCAGATTATAAGCACGTGATAGAATATGAGCCTATTCGGTTTGAGAAGAACTTAACGTATGAAGAAATTCCTGTTCAAATATTGGATAAGAAAGAGCAAATTTTGAGAAATAAAACCATACCCTCAGTAAAATTATTATGGAGAAACCACAATGCTGAAGAAGCAACGTGGGAGCTAGAAGAAAAAAAAATGAGGGAGAGTTATCCTCATTTGTTTAAATGAGTTTTGTTTTGCGATTCTGGGGACGAAATCTTTATAAGGGGGAAAGCGTGTAACAATTTGAATTTTTCCTGAATAATTAAATCAAATTTTATATTAGACTGCCTATGTGAATACGTGCAGTGTAATATAAATATGATTGTGATGTGATGAATATATTTGTATTTATATATTTATTGCAAGTACAGGAGTTGCTAGAAACATTTTGTAAGACGGAAAGAAATAAGGAATTATTAATTATGCAAATTTTATTGTATATATTAAATAAAGTGTATTTAAATAATTAATGAAATTAAATTATTTAAATATAAAGGGATGATTTCTTAAGGATATTAAATAAAGGATTATTTCCATTTCTGATAAATGAAATAATTAACTTATGAATACCAAATTAGACTATTCATTAAATAAAGTGGATTAAAATAATTTATGTCATTAAATTATTTTAATAAAATAAAATGATTTCATTAAATAAATTATTTTTATTTATTTAAAATAATGTATACCATTTATTTTATAAAAGGAGGTATGATATATAATATAATATATTATATATTATGTATATCACGTGTTATGTTGTATGTATACATATGTTATTAGATTAACAAGTTGGGGAAATAAAAAGTAACTTCCAAGTAAGTATCATAAGCCAAGTAATACAAGCAGGAGCTGTAATATAATGTAACCTTCACGTAAACTAACTAATTGGAGCATGAGCTGGCTAAATATTAAGCAAGTTAGGAATCAGACTCAGCTATCCTAGGCTGGTATGAAGCAAGCTAATTTTGTGAAGGCCAAGTCCAGGAAGTAATAAAACAATCTAAGTAATGAATTATGAAACAAGAGCTGGACTCATGCTATTAACATAGACTGAAAAACTAAGCAAACCTATCATACATGATAATCAAGAGATGTGGGGAGCAAGAGAAGAAAAGTAGGCAGCAAGGAAAATTCCTCTATAAAGAATCTAGTTGCATACTTCTTTCCCTCATTTATTCCTTGTTCAATATTAAACATCTAAGGATATCATCTGAAGAAGAAGAAGATATAGAGCAGTAACGAAGGATTCAAAAGAACCTAAATCAATTGTTCAGTGTCATAGAAGGTAATCCCCTTCTATATATCCATATTGGATTATGCTAAGAATAATAGGAATTTGAATAAGTATTGACTGTGATTGTTGTATAATGAAAATGATTTCTATTGAAATATGGTTTAGATAGAATTAAAATAGTAGTGAATTATAAATTCTTAAGGCATGCTCGTAGAGTATTTGCTTAAATGCCCAAAAGAGAATTTATTTCAAAATTTTAGAAATTAAAGGATATTAATTGATGTACATGATCTGTGGTAATGTAAAATAGTGTAAAGAATGCTTTTAAGTAGTCTGAGATGATAATATAGAAACTTTGAAACATTATATGTAAATTGGGTTTGAATGGCATGAATGGTAGGAAACAAAGCGGGAAGAAAAAATTGATCCTGCGAAGCAGTGCCGCTGCTACAAATTTCCAAAACTAGTTTATTTTCAGTAGAGACTTTGATGTTTACATGCATAGTCCTTCATGACTTAGATACCCCTAACCCATAGTAATTAATGTAGCATGTTTGTATAATGATCGGGTTGAATGAGATGTTAAAATGAATTAGCTAACTAATGGTTAGAAAATGAATATCAAGCGAACCCCGAGCGTATCGCGTAAGCGTCCGCCTATGAGAAGTTGGGCGTGTGGTGTACTTGTATCGAAATGCCATGATTAATATCAAAGCATGCATTGGTGTGTGAACTCAAATGTGATAAGTAATGTAAATAGGTAATCAAAACTACTATAAGCTATAAGTTTGAATCAATAACATAACTAAACTAAGTATATGCTATGAA
This sequence comes from Aralia elata, assembly GCA_034770075.1. Classification (NCBI taxonomy): domain Eukaryota; kingdom Viridiplantae; phylum Streptophyta; class Magnoliopsida; order Apiales; family Araliaceae; genus Aralia; species Aralia elata. The sequence continues at coordinate 11,278,524 of CM068380.1, forward strand.
TGTATGAATTGATGCGTGCCTATATGTGAATTGAACGTGTAGGACACGTGAAGCCAAGTTAAGCTAGAATTGTAATCATAGCCTACGAGCGAGGCAAGTATCCTAACCTACGCATTTACATTATGTAATGGTTATAAATAAGCAAGTATCTAAACCTTACTCTTTTATAGAGCAAGTATGTGAACTTATACACTTACATTGTGCGATAGGTTCATATGAAAAGCATGTTTAGAACTCTATTTCAATATACTTTGAAAGATTATCAATATTTTGATAAACATGAGCAGTTTAAAGAGAGTCTAAGCCTTTTGTTCGGCTAAACACAGATTAAAATATTTCATTGCTTTTACACTAAGTCTTGAAATATTAATGTTAAGTAGATAGAATTATTCAATCTTATGATTTTGAATTGAACTCCAGGCTGAGAATGAACATCCCTAAATTGGGACATTTTATATTGCGCTCTAGGAGCGGTGACGTTAAATACAAATGTTGTTCTAGATAGCATAGTATTGATGAATATAGGGCATAAAGGGCTGATCACCCACCGTGCCTGTAAGACCAGACAGTTCGCAGATGAATTTTTGATAGAACCTTTCGAGAAAAGAAAATAACATTTCATAGTCTTATGACCACTCAGCATCAGAAGTCAGTATGTCATTTCAAAAATGCAAACGAGTCATATTGTTGTTCAGAATTGTTCAGTTACTTTACAGTATTTATTCTACTGTCAAAACATATCTCAGAGAAAATATTTATTCCTTGCATATATTTTTTATCAATTATTATTACTTGCTGAGCAATTGAATGCTCATTCTTGCTTTATTATAAATGTTTTCAGCTAAACAAGGCCTTATAGAGGGATCAGGTAAGGATAAGGGCAATGACAAACTCAATGAATGATCAGAGGTAGTTATTTGTAATAGATGAAGTTATGTATTGTAATTACAATATGTATCATGAAATGTAATAGTAAAGGTCTTCGTACCTGGGATAGATAACTCTGGTATAATAACTTTAGTTATTTAATAGTTTTATATGTTTGAATGGTTGTATCGTGGAGCACTGAATACGGGTTTCAAGTACCCGGATTTGGGGGCGTCACAATTGATGCCTAATCGATTAACGCTTTAATTCATAGGCCCATCAATGAAAGAGTCTACTTTATTTTCATTTTAACCAGTCTATTAGTTTCAGAGAGGTTATCACTGAAGTCAGTTGAAGACTTTTTGACATAGATTCCCTGAAACCAGTCATGTTCGAGATCACCCAATTGATTATACATCAATTGAGATCAGTACAAATTAATACTTGTAGATTTCTGTCATCTTCATTTTAATCAATATATGCTGCAGTTTCTGACAGAACTTCTGACACTACTTCATGAACGTTTAGAACAATTCCTTTGCAATTTCTCTTAACTTCAGATAAGATCTTTAAACAGGGTTGAAGACTCAAGCTTATCGTAAAGCTTTTTGTTGGGTATATCGAGCAAATATTTTGATCCATGACTGATGCAGACACTGACATCCAGTATATACATGAAGGATTATTGAACACTTTTAGGTTCAAATTCTTGTTGAGCTAGATTCTGTCACAAACTTTCAAACTAATGAGAAGTACTTTTGAACTTTCTTATAGCACAGTGATGTTTCTTTCAGAGGTACAGGCTTCAGTGCCCTTTAACATCATTGGTAGAACTTCTCAAACTTCTTGTAGGAAGAAATGCAAGTTGTGATATCTTTAAGCAGTTCATCTATTAGACCCATCAATAGAATATTTTTGGTTCGCTCATCTTGCTACATCAATTTGATTATATGATTGTCTGCTCGACTACTACCTTGCTAAGATCGTCTGAAATTGAAGTCGATTTAATTAGAAAAATAAAGAACATACAATATCAGATAGTTCATCATCAACAACATTCACATTCGTGAACCTGTATGTTCAACATTTTGAGTTGTAAGCTCATTCATAGGGAATAGCATACTTCAATTGCTAAGCTTAGAACAAGTTTTGTTTAGTGCCATAGGATCAACTCAAAGCATGAGCTTTATGTTCATGAGAACCTGCTCTGATACCAATTATTATTTCCAGAGGCACAATAGAGATCTAGAAGGGAGATTTGAATAGAGCTTTAAAACTATTTCTGTTTATCAAGGAATATTACCAGATAACTCTTTTAATCAAAATTGATTTTGCACAGTGGAATATTGATTTGAAAACTCTCCTTTCAGATACGTTAAGATCTCCGATCTGAGTTTAGTTCATATTGAAGTTTGCCATTTAACACATGCATTCAACATAATAAATAATTGATAGAACATAAAAGACTTAAAGTAAATGACACAAGAGATTTTAAAATGGTTTGGAGACTGAACAACTCCTACTCTACTATTCTACTTCAATAATTAGGAAATCCACTAAGAATTCGGTCTCCTCGACCAGAACACTCTTGCCCTCTTCAAGCCCATCAAACTTGGATATTTTAGTCACTAAGACAAGGACACAAAGACCTCTTTAAGCCTAGCAGACTTGGTAATTTAGTCACAGAGACAAGGACTCTCTAGCCCCAATTTGGTCACTTAAGACTAGGACACACTGGCCCTAATTCGGCCACTTAAGATCAGGACACACTGGCCTCAATTCAGTCACTTAAGACTAGGACACACTGGCCCCAATTCGGTCACTTAAGACCAGGATCCTCTAACCTTTGTTCTTCTTGTTGATGTCTGTTGGAGGTGCTGCTGAGATGTCATTTAAGCTCAATTGTCTTCAGATACTCTATAGCTTGATATGATCATCCTTGAGATGTGATTGAGTGTTGCAATGATGCTCAGATTCTTTAGTTACTCAACATCTTCTTGTGATCATCTGTTTTGCTGCTTAGCTTGGCAATTCAGCTTTTTTTTATCTTTTGGTGTTTGACACCAATTCACGAACTACCAAGATGACTGTAAATCTCCTTCCATTTTGGTACTTAGTAGCTACTCATGATTAATGTCAAGTTGTCATTGATGCTCCTCTTCTTCTTGTGCTTAGCAGCTTTAAACACAACTTTTGTAGTAAAGTTATTCTTCTCTACTTCTTCATCCTTTCATCTCTTAGTGTTCTTGGTGGATCGTATAGTGTGTTATGTATATTTTCTCTGTATCTTTCACTCTAAGTTTTTCTGTATCGTTATACCATCTCTCCAACACTTAATTATTTGAACTGATGCTCTTTTATGGTCTGTTGATAATCTTCCGGTTGGAAAGTGTCCGTTAGAGGTGTTTAATGTATAGATACTTTAATATCCTTAATGTTGACTTTCTGGTACTTTTATGTTAGCCTATTCTTTCTAGTCCATGACCTGTCACATCAACCTGCAACTTTACTTGTTCAATTTTCAGGTCGCTTTCTACACACAAGCCGTTAGACACATCTTTGTTATCCACCATGAATATATGACTGAACACTTTGGGATCTTCTGATTTACAACGTTCTTTTGTCAGATTTCTTGTCAGACCTGTCTTTACTCTATGATCTTGTTGCCTTGGTAGAGTAGTGTAAATCGTAGAGTTGATGTCTACGATTAGCTCAGTTTATTGAATCTATGAATGTGTGCATTTGGATATTTGAACAGACTTAGCAGCTTCATAATTTTACAAGCTTGCTGTTTCTTTGAAGCCTTTCGTAGTGAGCTGCAGTTTCTGAGTGACTCTGTGAACTGGCTTATCTTTTATGATCAGACAGTGTACTTTTGCAGGTTGACCTTTACTTACTCATACTTCAGCTTATCTTCATGATACATAACTTCTTCTTTTATCTTGATGGTTCTATTATCCTCTAGATTATTCTGCAATGCTAATTTTACATTAGGAAGTGGCAGAGTATTCTACAAATCATTCTTTCATCCAATAATCCATTACCTTATTGAACGATCCTTGAGTTATTTCAGCAATTAATTGAACTGCTCTACGCTCAGTCTTTATACAACAATCTTTGACTTGCTTAGCTATTCTTCTGTCACTTTATAACCTAATTTAAACTCTAAGAAATGAGGTGATCTTTATATCAGGATCATAGACTTTGAGATGTACATTCCTTTGCTTGCGAAGAAAGATTTTGCTAACTATTATTTGCTCAACCGTCTCAATTCTGTTATGATTCAGCCTATAGCTCTATGATCTTTGTTGTACCAACTCATAGTTGCTTTAAGATTTAATTCTTACTTCGTGATTCCACAAAGCATTTTTACGTCAGTCTTTACCTTATGAGCTTTTCTGGGCTTTACGATTCTGTTCACTTTACTTGTAAATATTTGATTAATAGCCTGAGGTGAACTTTACAATAGATGCAACAGCTCTACGACCTTTCTGATGCTTTACGATCATAAGTTAACTCTGTAATCCATTTCGACTCTACGTCCTGATAGAGTAACTTTATGAGCATAAGATTCCTAATAACTATACATTAGATTTATTCAGCAAGATTAACCTAACACTCTTGATCTTTCCACTCTAAGTCCTTGTACACATAATTATTCGAAGGACTTTACAAAACTTGCTATACACATATACATTGATAATTTTGTACTTTGAATGCTTAAATTACTCTGCTTATAGTGTTTATATTTTGAACACGCAGAGTAACTCTTTGATAAGATCAACCTAACATCCTTGATCTTTATACTCTAAGTCCGTGTACATGTATTTCTTTTATAAGGACTTTACAGCATTCAGAACTAAATGAGTTTTATTCTCATATTCATCATTACATCAGTTGATTGTCATCAGGCTAAGTTTATATGCAATTCACAGTATTCAGCAATGTAACAATTTTCTAACAAGTCACATTTATCACATATAATCATGTAAACACACAATCAGATAGTTCACATAGACACATATAAGCACGTAATCACATTTGCATGTGAACACATAATCACTTAGACGACCAAGCACATAAGCATGTAGTCACATTAACACATAATCTCATAGACATAATTCCATTTAAACAATCAAACCAGTCATCATCAAATCAAATAACTTTCAACACCCTCCTATGTGGGTAGGCCCAATTAGTAGTTCATATGGTCTATTAACCCATATGAATAATATAACATAGGTTTCAGGAAAAACAGAAGTAACGAGTAACAAAACGGAAGAGAGAAAAATAAAAAACTGATTCCCGTCGGAAATAGTGCAGTATTTTTCAACTCAGCGATCGGAAGGTCATTCGTGGTCCGATTGGGCTGATTTTTGGTGGGTGATGCCGTAACTTGTTGGTCTTCAATCTGAACGGTGGGATTGAGCATCAGAGTCTCCTAGCATCAGGTTTTTTCTGTACATTGTTGATACAATTTTTTCTTGCGAGAGTTGGTGGAGTTTTTAAGTTTTCTCTTGTTATTCTTCTTGTTGAAGATGTATGCCAAGAATATTTTATTCTTGATAGTTGTTGGTGGTTTATGCCTCTAGTTGTTGCTAGAGAGTACGTTGTATTACCCGTTATTATTTATAGTGGAAGATTTGGTGGACTACGGTCCCGTGATCTTTATTCCTCACATTGAGGGGGTTTTCCACGTAAAAAATTAATTGTGTTCTTGTGTGTACTTGTTCTCAATCATTAACTGCTTGGATTATTTTTTTTATTGGATTTACACAAGAGGGGAGAATTATATTATTTCGCTGTGTTGTTAGTGTTGTTTGCTTTGTTTTTCTCCCAACAGATATTTCATCATTTCTCTATTTTGTGGGAGGTATTTTTTTTCTTTTAAGAGTTTGAATTCTTCCTATGTACACTGAGGGTTTTATTTTATTTTATTTTATATTACTTTAATTTTTACGGTGATGCAATTGAAGATATATTAATTGGATGCAGGATGCAACATGTTTCGATATTTGTTTTCTGATTGTTTTATTTTTTTGTTTAAATTATAAAATTTTTATAATTTAATTTCTTTTTGAATAAGTTAAGTATCTTTTCAACTATATCATATATGTAATTAGTGTCTTTCTGATTAAATTAATTAATCTTCCATGATATTGTTCACAAGGTTCGTCAAAAAAAAAAATGTGAAATAGGATTTTACCCTATTAGTCAAACGAAGTGCTTTGAATAGATTGAATCTTACACGGCAAATTTGAAAATGGTAGTAAGGAAATTTGCGTTTGAAATTCCGTACCATAATTTTATTAAAAACATTGCTCTAATTTTTACACAACTAACACATACAAACATGGACAAGTATTGCTTACAAATCTATGTGAGAAGCAAATAGAGAGACACTTCCTCACAATTTAGGTTGAGAATCATCTAGTTAATTAAAATTACTTGAATTTTATTGAGTTAGTTAACTAGTTTTTATATTATGAATTGGTTTAGTTTTGAACCCATATTATGAATTATAAATATGGGCTGGAACTAGTAATAAAAGTATCAATAATTTTTTTTCATTTTAATTAATATATAAATTATTAATGTAAATTATTTTGAAAGTGCTTCTGATAAAAAAATAATTTCTTAATACTTAATTTAATTAGTCACATTAATGTTAAATTTTTTATTTTTAAACTTGGCTTTAAAAATTAAAATGGGATTCTTTTTGTATAATAGAGATAGTAATATTTTTACAAGTTTTTTATTTTTTTTTTATTTTCACAATTCTATCTTGTATGAACTTGAAAATTCTTTTGTTCCATAACAAAAAGTCTATTATAAATACAATATTTGTTATAACTATATTTTTAAGATAGGCTTTAATATTCATAATTATATTAATAAAACTTAAATTAATATTTAAAAATAGTATTAATTTTAATATTAAAACGGAGAGTGTTATTTTTTTCTGCAACGTATTAGGAGGGAGGTCTATTTCAAGAAGTCTGTTTCAAAAAAAAAAAAAGTAATACGATTTTTGAAGACACATTTATAGGAATCTGCAACAATATTTGGAGGGGTCCTTGCATTTGGTGAGCTGAGGGCCTTTGTTAGGATTAAAAAGAGCAATGTTTTCAGAACCGGACCGTTCATCGAACCGGAAAAGGTACCAGGTGGATGGGTCAGGTCCAACCAGTGGTCGGACCGTTATTGACCTAGTGACGTCATTAATATGTAATAAATAATAAATAATTAAATATATTAATTATTATTATATATTATATAAAATATTTAGTAAATATGTAAAATCAATCAATTTATCTACACAAAAAAAAAATCAAACCTATTTGTGCAATGTTTATGTTATACAATTCAAATACATACTAAATTTATATAAAAAGAAATATATTAAATCATGATTATAACTCAAAACTCAAGAGTGATAAAATCAAACACAAATAAATATAAACATCTCTAGGATACATTCAATCAAATTTGGTAAAAAAAAACTAAATCTATTTGTACAATGTTTACTTTATAGTTTATACAATTCAAATAAATACTAAATATATATGAAAAGAAAGATATTAAATCATGATCATAACTTAAAACTCAATCAAGAATACATTCAATCAAATTCGGGAAAAAAAAAGTGTTGAGGTAGGGAACCGGTAAAACCGGTGACCCGGTGACTGGGTCACTGGGTCGACCGGTCCAACCGTCGGGTCACCGGGTTTGACCGGTTTTTGACTAAAAAACGGTTTTTCAAAAAATCGGACCGGAGTGCCGACCGGTTTTGGTTTTTACCGGTCGGACCGGTGGTCCGATTCGGGTTTAATTACAGTGAAAAAGAGTACATTTGGTAAATATGCCGAGGGCCTTTGTTGGGCTTAAAAAGAGTACATTTGGTAAATATAGGTGCAACCAACTTCTATGATTTTAGTTTTTAATTGACCCATAATTATTTTACGTAACCCAAAACCAACTCAAACTCATTTTTCAAAACCCAAATTATTTTGTTTCCAATACATAAACCGGTATATTATAATCGAACCTGAGACCTAAATTTCACATTTCCTCAATTAAGGGTATGCAACGGTAAAATATCGTATCGAACCGATCCGTACTGTACTGAACCAAATACTAATTTTACTCAAAAATGAATATCAATACTGGTACCGAATCATCTGTAATAACCCAAGTTTTCGATATAATTTAAATAAGAAATTTTGTGAATAAATTTATATATATATATATAATATTATTTTTATCAAAATAAATATGGGAATACGTGCAAGGTAAAGTATATGTGTATATGTGATAAATATATATATTTATTGCATGAATGATTTCAAATAAATTTTTTGAAAAAGGAATTGTTGATTATTTTAAATTATATTCTTATAATAAATTAATTTTGTAGTAAAAATATTCTATTATTTATTTTCCATGAAAATATGGTTAATATGTTATTTAAATAATATATGCATATTTCATGAATAGACTTTTATTATTGTTATGATTATCTCTTAATGAAAGGAACTTAACAGATTAGTCGATTTAATTATTTTAAGTTGACTAAGAAAGGTTAATGTGACAAAGTGACAGTACGGATCAAAATCCTAATTTGATCTATGTTTATGGATTTTAATTTTTAATATAATTATTGATATAATTATATTTAAAATGAATGTATGTGTATTATGGATAATAAGAATTTATTTTCTTAGGGAAATTCAAATATTAAAAATAAGTATTGATTATATTTGAATGTATGTATGAACAATATGTAATTCAATAAGCATAATAATTATTTATCCATGATGATAAATATGTTATGACTTATGAGAAAATGTATGTGACTAAATAAATAGATATTATAAATATGTATATATATATAAAGAGAATTAATAAGTAAGCCTTTAATCTAATATTATATATGAGAATTAAATAACCTAAGGGCTATATTTATTGAATAGTCCTAGTATTTAAAATATATACTAGTAAACTAACTTAAGAGATTAATTTTATTTATCTCAACTTATTAAATTATATTAACCTAATTAAAGCAAGTCTAATTGGGTTATATAATTCAATTTATATGAGTAATTATTTAAAGTCCAAAATAAGTGGACTAGTAACCCTAGTTAAATAATTATGGTAAGATAAAATAAAAGTGTTGGACATATGTTAATTGTCATGGCCCAAATAAATTAATTGTTAGCCCAAATAAATAATTTAAGTAGCCCAAACTTGAGCCCAAATAAAGTGGGTCTTCTAGATAAATAAATTAGCTAAATAAAGCAATTAAATTAAATCAAAAATTGGGGAAATAAGGGGGGAGTATCCGGTCAAAATGGAGGAGAAATAAGCACATGGGCTTTTAATTTTTCAAGCCACCTTGCAAGCTATTTTTGCCAACTCACCTAGCCTAAATAAAATAAAATCAATAGCTTGTGATTTTGCCAAGATTGCAAGCAAAGAGGAAAGAGAAAAAGAAGATATTGGAAAGATTTTGTGAGAGATTTGCTAGAGATATGCATATACATATATATGTATATATTCTACCAACTATAAATACCCCCCATCTATTTTGCAAGTAAGTTTCTTTCCTTCATTTCTCCAAAATTAGCTAAGAGAGAAAACAAAAGAGAGAGATAGAAACCAAGAGGGGTTCAACCGTGAGCCTAAGGAGAGAAGAAAAAGGAGATTTTCATGCTATCTAGTTTCATCATATATTGTGGAATGAGAAGAAGAAGGGATATAAGATCAACAAGGTATAAAAAATTTTAAAAACCCTAACCTTAGTAGTTTAAATGATTTCTTGTGGGTGTTTTGTAATAAATTATGAGTGCATGATCTTGGACCCTAGAACATTAGATCTACTTGTTAAATGGTGTTTTATGTTAAGATCTTACCATTTTGGATGTTAAAAGTTTGATTAAAGAAAGAAATGAAAAATAATTTTTCTAGTTTAGAAAACCTTAATCTTGTATGCATTATGTCATTTTATGTTAGACATATGGAGTTCAAGCTTCAAATGGCTAGAAGCATGCTAGAATGGTAGATATATAGTGTAATGTGTTTAGCTTGGTATTGATATGTGTTTATGTAGAAAAGTTAAGCAAAATGCTTCAAAACAATTTTTAAGACGAACAAACTGTAGTTTATTCGAATAAATTGCACATTTGGAAATTTATAAATTATTTTTGTGATTTTATATTTTATGGTATATTATGGGTAAGTTAAGAATAAAATCTCGTTGGAATCACTCAAAAAGAAGTTAAAATGAAAGAGATATGCAATTTATACCAAAACACCCCAACTGTTGAAGAGCTGTGCATAACAGTCCACTTCCGGACTGTTTTCAGTGATCAAAACCTGACCAAATCTGGATTTTGATGATGGAAAATTGTATTTGGAAAGATACGAATCCAACGAGATCGACTAAACCTCTATACGACTTATAGATTTCATTTTATTCACGTTTCCGTGAAGGACCCCAAATCTGGAAATTAAAGGGCAGCCTGCATGATTTATTTAAGTGAATCGGTCCAGTTCACGGGGGGTTTCCGGCGACCGGTTCAGGCCTTTTCCGGCCGGTTCCGGCGACGGGTTTTGGACCAAAGTTTTTCTAAAATGTTAAAGAATATTATAATATTTAATTTAGAATTTTGTTTGGTAATTTAGTAATTATTAGTGTAATTAGTGGTTTAAACTCTTTTAAATCATTTAAAATTACTAACTAATGAACTTTTAATGCTACTAATTGATTATTAAACTAATTAAATATTATTTAAGTGTTATTAATTATTTAATTATTATTTAATTAACATTTAGTAATAATTAAATAGAATTAATGTTATTAAACTAACTATTTATTATTTAACGATTAAATAATAAATAGAGTGGAATAATTAATTAATTATTATTTAATTAATATTAAATAATAATTAAAGAATGTTAAAGTTAATAAACTAATTATTTATTATTTAAGTAAGATTAAGTAATAAATAATGGTAATTACTTAGTCATATGTTAGTTAACTCACATAAAATTTATAAATTAATTAATTATTATTTAATTGATATTAAATAATAAATAAGGACAATTAATTAATTAATTAATTATTATTTAATTAATAGTAAATAATAATTAAAGAAAAATAAGATTAATAAAATAATAACTAAGGATAATTAATTAATTACTATTTAACTAATATTAAATAGTAATTAAATGAAGACAAAGTTAATAAAATAAAAAGAGTTTAAATAACTCATTAATAAAATAATTATAATAAATTGTTTAAAGGATTTAATACGTGTTTATTACTTAAGGAAAAACATTATTAATTAATTAAATCGTTGACCTGAAATCAGTTATATGCCTTATAGGATTAAGGATAGCATATTAAATTATGTGTGATAGATGATTGATTTATCTGCTAGATAAATAAAATAAGTAAGCATATAGATATGTAATTATTCTCAATACTAATTGATAGACTATCATTATCAATGCTAGGTCATTCAAAGAATATTAATTAAGGCTAGATATCTGTAGCTCGTCAGACAAGCAAGTTTCCTAACCTTACTCAAATTTGTATTGAGCAATTATCTTGATATTGTATATTATGCAAGTTTCAATACTCTTTTAATGTGCAAGTATTCTTGAACTTTATTCAAGCTATCTATTGATTTCAAATATCTTGATATTGTCTCATGTGATGCATTTATAATCAAAATTGTTCTGTTCTTTGTGCAAGTGTCCTCACTTGTACAAATTGTTATAATTATCGTAAATTCAAAATTCTTTGACATGATAAGTTTTGATACGTACTATTAAATTTCGGTATGTATACATACTTTAAAGGTTGTCTAAGCTATTTGATTCGGCTAGACATAGTTTGGAATGTATTATTGAATATGATTGGTTATGATAAAGCAGTCCAACTAAATTACTTTAGTTAGGACTCCAGACTGAGTATGAACAACCTGAAATGGGAAATTTTTATGCGCCAAAGGCAGTGATGATGAACGAAAATGTCGTTCTAGTATATAGTGTTGATCAATACAGGGCACAACGGGGCTGATCACCCTCCGTGTCCGTAAGCCAGACGGTTTGCAGATGAATTTCTGTACAAACCTTTTCAAACTTAAAAATAAAAGTTCATGGTCTATTGACCGCTCAGCATTCAAAGTCACTACGTTGTTTCAAAAATTGTAAACGATTTGATATGTTATTAAGAACTGTTTCAAATGACTTCACAACTATTGATTCGTTGTAGAAGTAGTCCTCAAAGAAAACATTACTTCTTTCAGCTAATGTTTATTAATTGTTATTACTTGCTGAGCAATTAAATGCTCATTCTTGCTTTAAATTAAATGTTTTCAGCTAAGTATGATCGACCAGAAGGCTCTGGCAAGGACAAGGGAAAGGGAAAGCTGAAGGATTAAGTATAAGGTGTTATTTGTAATATCTAGACTTTAGTATTGTGATAATATAATATTTATCATGTAATAATGTACTTTAAAGGTCGTCGTACCTGGGGATTAGACAACTCTGATATAATTTTTAAGTTTGTAATATATTAAGTAGTTTGAATGTATGGCATCGTGTAGTACCAAGTACTGGTTTCAAGTACCCGGATTTGGGGGCGTCACATCATCGATATCATGTACCGATAGAAGCCGGTTTGGAACCAGGCGATACCGGTATATACCCACTAAGCATCGAAAATTTTCATATAGATATTTTCAACCTTTTTAAAATCAATTTGCAAATAAATTAGTCAACCACTTTATTCAACTTCCAATTTCATCCAAATAGATAAACAGCCCCTGCATATTCCAAATAAAAATATCAAAAACCAAATCTAGAGAAGTAGACTTTGGAGAAGATGATGCTACTTTGCTCATCCATCGAGTACCTAATCTTGGGCTAATTTACAAAAGCTAAGTATATTTTTTTTCATCTTGCATGGGTAATGTGTTTATGATCTTGTACGAAAGAGAACAGATGATAAGAAAGCTTTTGTGTTCATGGTGTGTGAGACTGTTAGTTAAGAGAGAGAGAGAGAATAAAAGAGAGAAAATGTTGGTGTATGCTATAATGTGTGTAAGAGAGGGATGAATAAACAGAAGAAGTGCAAATGATACTGATAAGGAAATTTAGTGGGGTTTGGTACTCTGGTTAATGTAGTGGATAGAGAGAATATTATATAATATTTTATATACATACTTATACATATATAGCAACATCTTAGCATGAAAGCGGGATTAATTATCGGTACGGTTTTGGTTTTACCGAATCTCAAAATCTCTATACTGTTACCGATCCCGTTTAACCGTTTTTTACTTTAAAAAAAAATAATCGGTACTTTACAGGTTACAAAATATACCGAATCAGTTGGTACACTTTATTTGGTATTGAGAAAAAATCAGATTTACCAGATTAATTGCATAACACTATCTTCAGTCATAACCATTAGGCTAAAACCTCATCGATAAATTTAGACCATTAAAAATAGCAAAACAATAATTCTATTATCAGAGCAATAAGTGTCACTGAAAATTCAAAATATCATTAAAATAAGTGTCAAAGTGTCCCTAAATATATATTTACTCTGCCAATATATTATTGCTTTGATATTATCAATCACCTAAATTTACGCTAAAATGTAAGATCTATCCTAAAAATATCATTTATCGTACTAATCTTTTTTATACACGCAGTGTTTAATATAGTGCATAATGTACCGAACACAATTAATAATACCTCATCCCCGATTTTTTATTTTATTTAAAAAAGGAAGTCTCTTTTGTCAAATACTTATATATGTTTGAAAAAAAGTAAAACTGACTGTCTTCGGGATTACCATCTCAATTTATTATCAACTCATTACAATTAAACTAAACACTCAACTAATTATATATATATATATATATATATATATATATATATATGTAACAATCCGTGGTAACCGGTTACCAGATTGACTGTTCAAACAACCTACATCTACACCCTTAATTAATTAATCGGACGGTAGAGATTAATAAAATATCCAACCATGCCACTACAGCTTGTAGCGACAGTTCCATCAGCTCTAGCAGCAGTAGCTTTTACGTCTTTGCCCCTCTCATTCTTTGCTTTAGTCCGCTACAGTATCAAAGAGTCCTGCCGCTACAGCTTGTAGCGGCAGTTACTGTTGCTTTATTCCCTTCCTTCAGCGTTAGTGCAACTGACTGAGTTGACTAACTTGACGTGACTCACTTGACGTGACTTCCTCAGGACTTGATGTGTTTACTCCTGTTGCTACAGCCTGTAGCAGCAGTCCACTGCTTCACCCAGCCTGACTTGCCTCGGTAACTTCCCTCCATGCCGCTGCAGCATTTTGTTCGCTACCTGCGCAACATTTATTTCTCCACCCATCCCCTTAATATATACTCATATCCCTCCTTTATCAGTTGTTAAAACATATGCCCTCAACATATCTCCTCCCATAACATTTCCCAAGTCGCCTGCCGCTATACGTCCTTAAGAATTTGCCTCCAACGAACAAGAGAGAAAATATAGAGAAAGAAAAAGAAAGGTCTAGATACAACAATTTTCCAATCCAATTCAGCAAGAAAAATCAAGTAAAATTTTTGTAGAATTTCTTCTACCTATTTTCTTTTTAAGAATAAATAAATATTGTGATTTTTTTAAAAAAAAAAACTTATTTTAGGGAAATGTATTCATTTGTATTTTTAAAGAAAATAAAAAATCATGTCTATGTATACATATATGTACGTGAAATTTGAAAAACAATTAGTGAGATAAATATATTATTATGTGGTGAACTAGTTATTATATTAATGTTGTAAATTATTTTTTCTTTATATATTATTAAATGGTTATGCATCATAATTGGAAGGGAGTAGTGTTTTATTGTTGTTAACTTACTAAATTATGTTTTGAAGACAATATATGCATGCGCTGATATATTGAAAGTAATAATGACTATGAAAATTTGGTAAAATAAAATCATTTAAATTACGCGTTAAATACATTTTCCCCCGCTCTACATTATTATTATTAATATTTACTTGTTATTATTATTATTATTATTTATTTATTATTATTATAATAAAAATAATTATTATTATAATTATTTGCTTTTATTATTATTATTATTTACTTTTATTATTATTATTATTTACTATTTTTATTATTAATATTAATATTATTTACTTATTTTATTATTAATATCATTATTATTATTATTTACTTTCTATTACTACTATTACTAATTACTTTATAATTATTATTATTTTTAGTATTAATTACTTTTTATTACTATTATTATTATTTACTTTTTTTATTATTTTTATTATTACTATTATTATTAATTTCTTTATTTTTATTATTATTATTATTTACTTTCTATTATTATTATTATTTTTATTTGCTTTTATTATTATTATTATTTACTTTTTATTATTATTATCATTATTATTATTTTACTTTATTATCATTATTATTATTTAGTTTCTATTACTATTATCATTATTATTATTATTTAGTTTCTATTACTATTATTATTATTTATTTTTTAATTATTATTATTTACTTTTTATTACTATTATGATTATTTATTTTATTATTATTATTACTACTATTTACTTTTTATGTTATTTTTTTAGGTAAAAGATGAACAGCTGGAATTATGGACCAATTGACCCTTGTGTGCTTTATGACCAAAAAAATCATGTGTCAGATGACGCGAAAGATAGGGGAAAACTACTCTCATGTCAATTAACTGAAAAAAAATATGATCAATGGAACTTAACAAAAGCCCAAAAAGCTCTTTTAGCTAAATGTGGGTTTGGAGTTTTTAAACATCTAGCAGTTGTACCTCAAAATTGGTCTTGTGTCCGCCTTGGTGGAGAGATGGCGGCCGTAGACCAATAGTTTTCACTTAAAATGTGGAGAAATAACAATAACCTTAAATGATGTCTACTTCATTTTTGGGTTACCGGTGGTGGGCAAACCCTTAACTTGTCCCCTATTTGACACCCCACTGGCTCATTTCACAGAATGTTTTGGTACTAAAATAGCTGATGAGTACCAGCTATAAAAAAATGAGATTCCATTTCATTAATGTGGCTGCAAGAGCAGTTTAATAATTGTCATGCTAGAGCAAGTAAGGAAATTTTGGGTCGATACATAAAGGCATACATTCTTTGGCAATGTGGGGCAATATTGTTCCCTACTAGGTCTAAGAATACTGTTCACCCAAAATATATGTATTTTATTGCCAAAGCTGAAGATTGTGTATAGTATTCTTGGGGTGCGGTTGTGTTAGGGTATTTGTATAGGTCTTTATATACTGCCACTAGGAAAAGAGTGAAATATATTAATGGATGTGTCACACTTTTACAAATTTGGGCCTATGAGCGTTTAAAAGTTGGAAGTCCAAACCCTTGGCCACAATCAGAGTTATGGTTACCTAGGGCCATAGCGTGGGCATACTCAGGAGATGACAGTTACCCTAATATAGGACACAGTCTCCATCACCATCTGACATTTTACTGAGGGGAGTTAGATGTACAACCTTCATGGTAGGTAGTTTGGCGCCCTTACACGAGGTGGGATGATAATATGAATAATTTTAATTTTGAAGTTAAGTTGTTAGGATCGGGTAGAGTCCCTCTAATCCACTTTGATATAGTAGAATACCAGATGTCGGACCGGGTGATGAGACAATATGGGTTCCTGCAAGGTATACCCTCCCCGGTCGAAAATCACGACGACTTTAGAAAGGTCAAAGAACATCGATTTGGCATCAATGATTGTATGGCCTTGAGACGAGAGTACTGTAACGATCGGGAATTTTAGATTTCCTTGTAACCCGAGTTATATATGAATAAAATGAATTTTTATTTATATTTATCTTATCATGTGTTATGTGCTTAAAATTGTGTTGCAACCTAGAAAATGTGTATGTGTTAGATTTTACGTGGTGTTGTGTCGTTGGAGTGAATAAATTGATTTTTGCGAAAATTCGTAAAATTAATTTTCCCGGGGCACGTTTCCTGAGACACTATTCACGAGCACTATTCATGCCCGAATATTTTTGCGTCTCTTTCTATTAATTTTGTTAAGACGTGTATGCGTAGGAATAATTTTTTCAAGTGACAAAAATTTTATTGGAGCTGATACGTGATTTAATCTGTATCCGAAATGTATAATATGGGTGTTCCGAATAATTGGACAAATCCCATAATAAATATTTTTACGCATCCCAATAATTTATGGGAGTACCCATTTTAATTTTAGGTAGAGTTATTTACCAAATTTGGTACAAAAGTGGGAGTATTCGGGTATATTTATCTATATATTTTGATTAATTGGAGAGGCAATTAAGCCTCAACCAATCAGGAGAGAGCATTAATTGTATTAGCCAATCACATGAGGGGGAATAAACCGTCACAAGACACTAAGCATGGGATTTTTAACTTCACCAAACATCCTCCTCAATTTGGTTTTCAAGAGCTCGGGTGAAGTATTTTCTGCATATCAATACATTCCATATCATCCCGAAGCACTCACCTTATCCTCCCATCAACTCATCCTCCTTCTCACTTAAACCATCTGCACACTCCTCATTTTGCAAGCAAGGATAGAGAATACAGAGAGAGAGAACTATAGAGAGAGAAGGAAGAAGATTTGAAGAAGAAGCAAGCTACGGGAAGAAAAAGGGAAGAGGAAGGAGACGCACGAGAGCTAAAGGAAGGGGAAGAAGAATCCTAATAGCTTCCATAGCAACCTTAGAAGCAAGAGTAAGAGGTAAAAATCATCTTTCCTCCATTGTTAAAGTTTATGAGTTTTTGAAGCTTTCTTGATGGGTTTTACGTTTCTGAAGATTTTTGGTTGTTATTGTTCGTTGTGGTTGCTTAATATTGTTACCAAGACACCTTCTAAACCATTAATACCTTCAAAGTGAAAGAAAAACAAAGAATGATTCGGACCCAAGCTTAAGGAGGAAGATAATGGACTGTTTGGACCTTTGGACGATTAGAGGACAGCAAAGCCTTGATGTTGTGATTATTTTGATTGTTTGTTGTTGGAATATTGTACTTCTATCGGTTGTGAAGATATCCTAATTTGAATGAATCAAAATGATACTAAAATGAAGTCACAATTGCCATTTGTGTGAGATATTTCATGGTTGCGAAAAACAGAGCATGCAGTTTATGTTTTAGCTCAGGATTTGGTCATGTTAATGATTATGGGTCGTCCTGAATTTGTGATATGTTGTAGCCTCGTGTCTTGGGAATCCATAGAATCCGTAAGGGATCAAATTGATCGAGTATAGGAAGAGTTATAGCAGCTGGAGCGAGGCGAGGTGGCTGTGTCGCGGTTCTGCAGGAACTGCAGTTCGCTACTGCAACTGCTACTGCATGGCGCCTGGTCCGGGTCGGGTCAGACCGGACCGGGTCGGGTCAGGCCGGACTAGGTCGGGCCGGATCAGGTCGGACCCAGTAAATTTTTCCCACGAGTCTAAAACTTATATTTTTGTACAAAATGATTAGAAACGCTTATATGATGATTAGAGACCTCCGACTGGGTACGCGCAGTAGCAATCAATGTCTTTTAATGATGTGATGACTGTTATGATACTAGTCCTTATGTGACTAATATTTATGGTGATTTTAATGAACTATGTAGGGTATTTTTGACGGACGATTAACATCAAGATATTAACGCACGTGCAAGGCAAGTTCCTTACTCAACCCTTATTTAATTGTGCGAGTTTTCCTTAACTCATTTATCTATCGAGCAAGTCTCCTATCTTATTCAAGTTATTATTGTGCAAGCTTACTTACCCTACTCAAATTTATATTCGAGCAAATATTATTTATTGGGCAAGCTTTTTGAGTTTCTTGACTCCGTTCAAGTTACTTATCGATTTAGCAATTATTGTGCTAGTATTCATACTTTTATTCAAGTACTGTAATGAAAGCCCATTTCATGCAGTGTTATATACTGTGTGATTCCAAAGATTATGAATTGTTATTCATTCAAGATATTATTGATGTTATTATACATGTTGTTGAACCTTAAAGTTCTTTATTCCATAAAATGTTTGAAAGTTATGTCAAAGCTAATTGCTTCAGCTAGACACTTATTGATTTATTTATTGAAGTGAGGTTAAGTCCTCCAACTATTATTGTTGTTAAGTAAAGTTGTCCGATCAAATTGCTTTGGTCCGGACTCCCATGTAAAGCTGAGAAGAACAACCCTCATAGTAGGGGAAATTGTATAAACGTCGGGAAACCGACACGCGCGTAAATGGAAAATGTAAGGCTTATGCATAACGCCAGGTACTCTAGGTTGATCACCTATTGTACCAGTTTTGTGGATTATCGGATGAATTTCCAGTAATTCTAGAATAGAGTTCTGTGCCTTGGTGCTCACTCAATATTGAATAGTCGCTTTCTTTGGGAAACTTTAAAATCCTTCGGTCCTTAGCGGCAACTATAACGGTGATGAAAGAAGTCGTTTATTTCCTTGTGTTATCTAAATTTTTACTCCTGTGAGCTATAAAGTCATTCATGTGATTATTCACTGCTATAATACTTGCGGGGCAAATTTGTTGCTCACCCTTGCTTTCCTTAAAACATTTCAGCTAGTGCGGCACGTGGCGAGAGCCTAGGAAAAGATAAGGGAAAGGGGAAATCTACTGATTAGTGTATTTTGTTGTTCTAGAATTATCGTTTGTATTAAGACATATTTACCCTTTTGTATTATGTTATGTTTTGTAATAGTTTTGGTTTCGAGACTTGGGACAGGTTTATTTATG
Source organism: Aralia elata (assembly GCA_034770075.1). Taxonomy (NCBI): domain Eukaryota; kingdom Viridiplantae; phylum Streptophyta; class Magnoliopsida; order Apiales; family Araliaceae; genus Aralia; species Aralia elata. The sequence continues at coordinate 11,298,232 of CM068380.1, forward strand.
TTATATCAATGTAAATATTCCTTTATTCCGCTATAAGTTATCGATTGTATCATTTTGGTTTTAGATACTGATGAACCAGGTCTGTGGCTCAGGTGGCCCAGATTTGGGAGCGTTACAAGTACATCGCCCATTGGGAGGCATACATGGACCATCTCGAGGGACATCAGTACGAAATTTCTAAGTATGTGACTCTTGATTCATACATGGGCTGGTATAGGAGAATTACACCCAGACCTTACTTATGAGTCTCAGTCCGTTTATAACCAGCATCACCTTATTAACATGGTACAGAAACAACATTTAGTTTAACTTTTTGGCATTCTAAATTTATTTAAATTACATTTATTGATCTTATTTATTGTTACTAATACTTGTGTTCATTTTACATGATAGGTTGAGAGTGCAAAGTCCTTACTTGATAAGTACTTTGCTTTTATTCAGATGCCTCCCGAGTTAAAGATGGAGAAACAGAGATGGGACCACCAATACAGTGTATACAACTTTGAAGTAAGAGGGAACAAAATACCTTAGCAAGGGAGTCTCAGTGGTGAAGGATCTCACTCACAATTCAACGATAAGCAAACTGATTATGCAATACAAGAGAGCTACATCCTCACTACCCAAGCCTTAGTCCTCTCTAGTGAATTTGAGGGTGTTTCTGACTTTATAGGGGACAGAGAACTTTAGGCACACAAACTGGTAATGTTAATATTAATCTTATCACTTTTATTAATTTATAAAAGTATTAATATTAATATTATCGCTATTATTTATATTAATATTAATATTATCACTATTATTAATATATTATATTAATATTATAATTATTATTATTATTGCAAAGTAAATTTATTATAACTATTATTAATATTTATATTAATATTATCACTATTATTAATATTATCAATATATCTTTCAGGTACAGGAAGTGGGAGGGCACATCTCTTATGGACGGAAAGGGTGCCCAACTAAAAAACTAAGGGAGCACAAGGTGACGTTCATAAATCAACAATTGTTTGAGGACGCGGTGGTGAATCCAAAAATATTTCTTGTATCACATCCGTGAAAATGGTATACATTACACCATAACGAATTCAAGTCCTTATGCCCTAATGAATGGATATTCGAGCATGTTATGGACGTTTATATGACGTTATTGCGAGATAGAGAGGAGTACTATAGGACGCGAGAAATTAAAAGGTGGACCCGTTTTGCTTTTATATCATCATTCTTCATGCATCTTGGCAAAAACTATGTGCCCCCCAACCGAAGCAAATCAGGCAGTGGGTTTCTGCCAATCCCATGTCTATCCAGAAGTCGACCCAACTTTACACGAATGCGAGTATATCTTCATACCGGTGTGTAATCCGGATAATTCTCATTTTATCTTGATGGTATTCTCGGTTGTTGAATGGGTAGTCATCATCCTTGATCCGCTCTACAATGATGTCCCGCATATGAAGATCTAGGACATGTACAAAGAATTAGTTGATGTAGCGGTATATATAGTAATTGCTTTTGTACTTTTATACATGTCATACATTTTACTCGTTAGTAAAATATCTACTTTGTACATGTAGGTCAAATTGATACCAGTTTGTTTGCGAGTTGGTGATCCGATGCGTGAGTGGCCCACTAAGGATCCTTGCGTGCACGTAACAAAGACCCGACCTACACAACTTAACACATCTGATTGTGGCATTTTAGTCTGCAAGTATGTTGACTACTTCGTTAGGGGCATTGTTAATTTTCGCACAGAGAATTGGCCCATAGAAGATGTCACGGTGTTTCGATATCGAATCGCGTGGGAACTATTCAAATGTCAAGCCAGACTATTTCGACGGGACGAGATATAGGAATTGCTTTGACTTTCATTTCATGTACCGATGGAATTGAATGTTTATAATTTTATACATTAATTTAATGGACATCTTCTAGGTTTTATGAGAAAGTCATTTCTTGCCATTTTGAAAGCATTCCTTATCTTGAAAATTATATCTTAAATTGGAGAGAATTGACAACCACACCCCTACATCAAACAGTAAATGAAATTCCATCGGCATGTTAAAATTCAAAAAACCTTTGATATTAATATTAAAATGAATATTTAATTTTTAATATTTCATATTTCATATTTAATATTGTACATCGCGTATTTAATATTGAATATTGAATATTTTATAATTATAGTAATTGATCAAAAAAGTCAAATTTTATCTTTAATTGTAGAACGGAGGGAATAATAATTGAGAAGAATTAATAATAAGAGTATCCATCACTCACCACCCTTGAAATATTAATGAGTGGATGGTGATATGCATTTTTTGTCAAATGTTCCATAAAAAGGAGGTTCATACTTAATTCGCAGTCATAATCCTGCTTTGTTATTAATTATTTTTAATTAATTAATTAATTAATATCATGGCACTATTTTTATATTTTCAATTAATATTAAAGATAAAATAAACAAAAAAGAAAATAATTTATCATGTAAGTATTTTATATTTCTGATTCTTAAACGGAAGAAGTATAAGTTTAATCATACTTCCATAATAATGAGAGTACATCTTATACAGGCATGTGATGTCCACAAAAAACTGTTCACGGTTTGGCACTCTTAATATTAATATTAATATTAATATTAATACTAATATTAATATTAATAATAGTAATAATTAATAATAGTAATACTAATACTATTATAATTAGTTAGACTTGACAATTTCCCAATTAGTTCTTCACAATTTTAATGTAAGTTATTTAAAACAAAATAATTAAAAGTGCTTATTAATTATCTGGTCAATAATAAATCTCAATTCTAAATAATTCAAAAAAATAATATATATAAATATTTGAGTAAAAAAAAAAATTTCAACAACTTGAATTCAATATTATTTTTATATTAACAAATAATAAAAATTCAAACACAACAATTTCGTGAAAAATGGTGTGATTATTATTTCCTAATACTTAAAGTAAAATCAAAAGAGATATAAATTTTATTTTTTCCAAAAGAAAAGGGGCACCTGAGCATGCATGGGAAAGGGAAAAGGGGCAGGGAAACGAAATTCATGGAAAATGGGAAAGGGATAGGCATTGGATTGCTAAGGGATTGGAAAATTAAAATGAGTTGTCCAGGAGAATTAAATATCAATTTAATTGATATGAATTCATTTGATTTTAGTCATTATAGTTATGAATATTAATTTAAAAGTATTTCTAATTATTATATTTATTATTTTCAATATCATGTTTAACTTTAAATAATATAAAATGTATTAAAAAAGACTACTTAACATTTAATACATTTAATTGAATTGACCAGGATATAATTGAATTGACCAATAACATTTAATAAACCTCTGAATATTTAGTTCACACATAATTGTACACAAAACATAACCTAAATAATATAATAATAAATATACTAAACTGAATGTTACTTTTCGGCTCAGGAATCCCTAACACTCGATAGTGATTGTGTTTATCGTGGTTGGTTTCAAACCGCAAATTGCACATTTTCGATGAGGCTTAGTAATCATAATTTTTTCAAGTGCACTTTTGAGTCTGGATTGCTTCTTATGGCCCTTTGTTTGAGACACAATTGGTGGCAAAAACTCTGCTTCTTCCGCTTCTTCCGCATCATCATCATCATCATCAATATCCTGAGTTGTATCTCCCACTACTCGTTCAACGTCCTCGTCTGCCAATTCGGTAATATTTTCATCCGGATCATACTGTTCAACCTGGGCTTTTCCTCATGCATTTAATTTAAGGACAATTTTGTAACCTCAGACTGAGCAAGCAGCTTTAGTCGCTAACTCCTGGCAATCACTCATCAAATGATTATAACGCATTGCTTGATCTTCTTCAAAGTCAGCACTCGTTGGAGGAATGAGTAATTCTTCGCCATTACTTTTGTTCGCATCCTTTGTCCACCGATGAAGAATCATATCATCCGATATTTGTGACATACTCTTAAACATGAAATATCTCAAGACGTGCCTGCATATTTCACCAGAATGAGAAAACATTTGATAATTACATGTTATCGACCCCAGCTGACAATTGTTGAGGATTTCTTTAAATCTCTGACCATTTTTAATTGCATCTGCCCTATACACTGCATAGACCTTCGTATCAGTGACACATAGCTCACTAAATTTATTCACATTATACTTCATAGAATCGACGAGTTGACGTTGGATTCGCCTAAACATCTCTTTTGTGTACACCTGAGCAACATGCATTTCCAAAGAAGCATTCAATACCATACTCCTTTTTCGATGTTTTGTTATGTAGTCAGCCCTCATTTCTGTGATGAATTGTTTTTCAATAGCCTTCTGACTCTAGATTACAAATTCTTTTATGCTTGTTGAAGCATGAACGTACCCATCAAAAAATGGTTCATGCTCTTGCTTCTTCCGGTGGTTGTCATTCCTGCTGCAAAATATCTCTTTGCAAAATATCTCTTTGGCTCAAATTCTAACACAATGAACTTTTCGCAGTTTAATGGTAAGGATCCTAGCTAGGGGCTGGTTTAAAAAATGTGAAAAGTCCTTCTAGTTAAACGCTTTATGGCATCATTGTACTTGGAAGCTGGAGAGGCTGATGTCTAGTATCAGTCCTTTCAAAATGAGCACCTAAGGCTGCTTTGGGATGAATTTGTCATGAACATATATATGCCACAGGTTTACAAAAGGAAGACATGAGAACCTTATTGGGCAATTTAACAAATTAGTACAAAAAGGAAAAATGGATGACTATGTTAGACAGTTTGAAGAATTAAAGTCCTACATGTTATCCTAGAACCGAAGTTACACTAAAGAGTATTTTATTGAAAGTTTCCTCAGTGGTTTGCAAGATGAGATTGCTAATGCCTTATATATTGTGAAACCTCCTACTTATAGGATGCAATTGATCAGGCTAGAGGCCATGAAATTTATCTAGAATCCCTTGACAAAAGGCACCAAACCCCTCACAAAACACCTTCAACCCTGACTCAACCTTCGACTAAAGCCATTTACGCCCTTAAAACAGCTTATAACCCACCCAAAGAACCTTATACACCAACAAAAATAGGTGGGGCACCAAAAACATATCCTGTGAAAAGGCTTTCCATGGCTAAAATGATCGCAAGGAGGGAGGAGGGCTTATGCTATCATTGTGATGAAATATATGCACCAGGGCATAAATATAAGAGTAAGCACATCTACATCATGATCACAGAAGAAGAAGAGCAACAACCTCAACTAGCAGTTGAATCAGATCAGGAACTAGCCCTGGTGTTGCAAGGAGAAGGAGAATTACTGCATATTAAGGAGAACTATGGGGTATCCATTCATGCTATTACTGGAACCAATGGAATTCACACCATCAAGCTAATAGGACAAATTAAAAACAAAAAGATCAGTATGTTATTAGATAGTGGGTCTACCCATAATTTTATCTTAGACATATTTGTGAAAAAAATGCCTGCACACTACTGAACCTTGTAGTCCAATTAAGATGACAATTTCCAATGAGGAAACTATTACATGTGATAGAATGATCCCAACATTCACCTGAGAAATGGTCCAAGGCAAATTTCAGGCACCCATTTATGTAATTCCTCTAGGAGAATTTGATGCTGTGCTAGGGGTCCAATGGATGAAAACTGTAAGTGAAGAAGGTCATTATTCACTGGAAGGGAATAAGGATCACATTGGGGGACTAACAACCATCTACACATTTTTACACTATGCAGGTTAATGACAATTTCCATTGGAATCCCAAGGATGAAAAATACTTCTAAGAATAACTAAATGCAATAGAAGCTAAACAATCTAAAGAGGAAGCCTTACCAGCAATGATTTAAGGTATGTAGAGGAATATGCAGACTCGTTCAAGGACCCTCAAGGCCTTCCACCAGTGAGGACTCAAGACCACTATAATTCCAATGTTCAAGCCAGTCAACTCCAACCCTTATAGGTACCCTTATATTCAGAAAATAGAAATTGAGAAAATGGTTAGGGAGATACTTGATAGTGAAATAATTAAACACGGTACTTCTCCTTATGCATCTTTAGTCCAGTTAGGCAAGAAGAAAGATAACACATGGAGGTTCTGTGTTGATTATATAGTTTTAAACAATATTACTGTTAAAAATAAATTTCCTATATATTCCAATAATAGAAGAACTGTTGGATGAATTAAAAGGGAGTAAAGTGTTCACCAAATTAGTTTTAAGAAGTGGATATCATCAAATAAGAGTAAAAAATGAGGCCTTTCAAAAGAGTGCTTTTAAAACGCATTAATGGCACTATGAATTTATGGTTATTCCTTTTGGACTAACTAATGCCCCATCTACATTTCAATACATCATGAATGAAGTTTTTTCACCATACTTAAGAAAGTTTGTATTAGTGTTTTTTGATGACATCCTCGTGTACAGTCTTACTATGGAAGTTCATGTTTCACATTTACAACAAGTGTTTGCATTTTTAAGAGCACACCAGTTTTTTGTCAAGAGAAATCCAAGTGTACTTTCTCTCAGTACCGGGTAGAGTACCTGAGACATGTCATCATTGAACAAGGAATGGTAGCTGATGAAAAGAAAGTAAAGGCTATGAAACAATGGCCTACTCCCAAGACCTTGAAATTATTGAGAGGATTTTTGGGGCTCACAGGTTACAACAAGAGGTTTGTGAAGCATTATGAGATAATTAATAAACCACTAACCAGCCTTCTCAAAAAGGGTGCCTTCAAATGCAATAGGGAGGCTGAATTGGCCTTCCATAAACTCAAGGAGGCATTATCTACAATCTTAGTTCTAGCACTAGCTGACTTCTCTAAAGCTTTTATTTTGGAGACTGATGCTTCCCAATCAGAAATTGGAGCTGTCATGATGAAAGAAGGAAGTCCATTAGCCTTTCTTAATAAAGCCTTGTCTGCAAAACATATGGGGCTATCCACTTATGAGAAAGAATTAGTTGCCATTATAATGGATGTGCAAAAGTGGAGAACTTACCTTCTAGGACAAAAATTTGTCCTTAAGACTTACCATGAGGCATTAAAATACTTCTTAGAACAGAAGCTCACCACAATTGTGCCGCAAAAATGGATTTCTAAAATGTTGGGGTTTGACTACACAATTAAGTATAAAAAAGGAAAGGAGAATCTTGTAGCTGATGCCTTATCTAGACAACATAAGGTAAAGGCTAGATGTACTACTATAACATAAACTATTCTCGATTTGAGGGAAGAAGTTGATGCTAGTCTTGCAGAGGTTGAAGAGGCACAAGAATTACTTGCATAATTGTTGTTAGACCCTGCCAGATTACCTAATTTTTCGATCAAGGAAGGCATTCTCAGAAAACAAGGGAAAATTTTCATAGATTGCACAAGGAGACTTTAAAAAAAATATGGAGACAATACACAATAGCTCTGGGGAAGGACACTCAGGAACTTCAACCTCCATTAAAAGAGCAGAATTGGTATTCTATTGGCCCAATCTCATAAAGGAGTTGACAGATTTTGTAAAATAATGTGACATTTGTCAAAGAAACAAGAGTGAGCATATGTTAACACCTGGGCCGTTGTAACCTATTACGATATATTCCAAAACAGGCTTGGAAAATTATTATGGACTTTGTGGAAGGACTTCCTAAATCCGAAGGTAAGGATACAATTTTGGTAGTTGTGGATAAATTGACTAAAGGTTGTCATCTCATCCCTCTAACATATCCTTACAGCTTCTCTAGTAGCTCAGCTAATCTTGGACTCAATTGTTAAACTCCACGGACCTCCTAAAGCTATAATCTTATATAGGGATAAGAGCAACTTTTGGAAAAAAATTGTTTAAAGTCATGGGAACACAAATCAAATTAAACATATATAGCATACCATCCTCAAGCTGAATATGGCCAGAGTGAATGGGTCGATCAACGCATTCAAATGTATCTAAGATGCATGACTGGGCATAAACCAACTCAATGGAACAAGTGGTTACCTCTAGCTGAATGGTGGTATAACATCTCTTTCCACACAGTAATTGGAATGACTCCATTCAAGGCATATAATTGATCCTCCTATTATGCATTATCATAAAGAAAGAAAATCTGACAATCATGTGGTGGAGGAATTTGTAAAGGATAGAGAAGCTATACAACAACTGCTAAAATAAAATCTTGTTAAAACACAAGAGAGAATGAAGCTATGCTGACAACAATAGGACTAGGAGGGAGTTCCAAGTAGGAGATGAAGTCTACCTGAAGTTACAGCCTTATAGGCAAATTACTTTGGCCACCAGAAAGATTTCAAGCTAGCAACTAAATACTATGGACCATATCTTGAGTTGCAGAAGATTGGGAAAGTGGCTTATAAGCTATTAGGTGTGGGTCCTCACCCATGAAAGGAATTCAAGTTGAAAAAGGATTTATTTGTTAGATTGCTTAGTGACCAAGACAAGGAGATGTGATCCCTAATTTGATTAGGAGAATAAATTGTTTCTAATCCATAATAGAAATGGATTAGGAAGAGTACTATAAATAAGGCTATGAGGGAGTCTTATTTTTACATAAGAGAGGCCCGGTAGCAAGAATGTATCGAAAGAATAAATTGAGAGGATTACAGTTTGTTACTCGTGGGTATCTGCTGCCATCTCCGTTCAATTGAAAACTTGAAGACTTTATTATTAGGGGTGTTTTTGGGTGGTGAAGTTAATTAGGTTTCTCAACCTAATTAAAGGTAAATTTGTACTCTCTCGATTTATTGTGTAACCTCAAGTTTTAGGGCGTAAAACTTGAGAAGATTATTGTAAGCCCATTAGTTTGATATAGTGGAGATTCGGAGTTTGACCCGCGATTTTTACCTCTTAGTTTTAAAGGGTTTTCCACGTAAATTTGATGTCTTGCTTATGGATGGTTATTTGTTATTTTTGTTCTCATGATTGGTTTTGTTGATTTCATATTTAATTGCACAAAGACGGAAAAGTAATTCGTGGGATAGAGATTATTTTAGGCATATTTTTCCCAACAGTGGTATCAAGAGTTTGGTTATTTTTTGTGGTTTTCTTGTGCGAATTAAATGGAGGATTGGACATCAGGTTGTATGATTCATCTCAAGACTATGAATTATGTAATTTGGTAGCCAAGAATAGAGGATTTGCTTTACTACAAGGATTTGTAAGAGCCACTTGAGAACGATAGAGTTAAACTCACAAACAAGAGTGACGCATAGTGGAACAAGATGAATAAAAAGACTATTAGTCTGATTAGATCGTGGATTGATCAAAGTGTTTTTAATCATGTTACCATGGAAACTAAAACCTATGCTCTCTGACAGAAATTGGAGTTCATGTATAAAAGGAAGACGACGCAAAATAAAGCCTTTTTGAGTAGGAAGCTTGTGAATTCTAAATTCAAGGATGGAAACTTCGTTGCAGAACACTTGAGTGATTTTCAGAGTTTGATAAATCAGTTGAGTACGCTGAAGATGATCATTGACGATGAGATGCAGGCTTTGTTGTTGTTAAGCTCTTTGCCTGATAGATGAGAGACGCTGGTTGTATCGTTGAGTAACTCTGCTCCCAATGGTACGCTGAATATGGATACGGTCAAGGATAATTTGTTCAACAAGGAATAGAGGAGAAGAGATACCCTAGTGACTAGTGTTGGGTCACAAATTTTTGTCGCGCAGAGTAGGCGCAGAAATAGAGAGGGAAACTCTCCTGAAGATGACAAATTCAAGGAAAGGTCGAGAGATCAAAAAGAGATAATTTATTTTCACTGCGAGAAGCCAGGTCACATAAGGCGAGAGTGCAGATTTTTTAAGAAGGAGCAGTCTAAGGAAAAAGATGAGGATAAAGATTCGATCGTGTATCTATCTGATGTTGATGTAACCATTGTTTGTGATGATAAACCCAAGTGTCTTGTTAATGATTGGATTATTGATTCGGGTGCTTCGTTCCATGTTACTTCGCGTGGTGAGATCTTCACATCCTACACTAGTGGTGATTTTGGCTATGTACGGATGAGAAACGGAAGTACATCCAAGATTATAGGTATTGGAGATATTTGTTTGGAGACTAACAGTGGTTGCAGGTTGATGCGGAGAGAAGTCAGACGTGTTCCAAATATCTTTCTTAATTTGATCTCTACTGGTAAGCTTGATGAGAATGGTTATAAAAGTTATTTTGGTGAAGGTCAGTGGAAGCTCACTAAAGGGTCTCTAGTAGTGACTAGAGGTAAGAAGGTAGACACTATTTACACGATGTGGGTGCATGTGAGAAGTGTTGAAGATGGGGAAGTTAGGCAGAAAAAGATGTGGCACAAAGCCGTGTAGGATGGGAGAAAAGCCTTGCATGAGAACCACGAGAAGAAAGCTCTTCGCTTTAAATGGGTACCAAAAGTGAAGAAGGAAATTGATAGCTCGCAGCTAGGGTACAAAGCGGTTGTGAAAGAATTTGGCAAGCAAAAATATGTAAAGTTTCAGTTAGATCCTCCCATCGAGAAGAATCATGCCAATGAGACAAAACTGGACATGAAGAAAATTGAAAATTTCAAGAAGCTTGAGTTGAGCCAAGATTTCATTGAAATTAATTCCGAGTGAGGAGTTGTGGTTGGTGATCTTTCCTTTCGTGGGTTCGGAGGGGGAGATTGTTGGGTGTGGGTCCTCACCCATAAAAGGAATCCAAGTTGAAAAAAGATTTACTTGTTAGATTGGTTGGTGACCAAGACAGGGAGATGTGATCCATAATTTGATTAGGAGAATAAATTGTTTCTAATCGATAATAGGAATGGATTAGGAAGAGTACTATAAATAAGGCTATGAGGGAGTCTTATTTTTACATGAGAGAAGCTCGTTAGCAAGAATGTATCGAAAGAATAAATTAAGAGGATTACAGTTTGTTACTCGTGGGTATCTGCCGCCATCTCCGTTCAATTGAAAGTTTGAAGACTTTTATTATCAGGTGTATTTTTGGGTGGTGAAGTTAATTAGGTTTCTCAATCTAATTAAAGGTAAATTTGTACTCTCTCGATTTATTGTGTAACCTCAAGTTTTAGGGTATAAAACTTGAAACGATTATTGTAATCCCATTAGTTTAATATAATGGAGATTTGGAGTTTGACCAGTGGTTTTTACCTCTTAGTTTTAGAGGGTTTTTTCACGTAAATTTGGTGTCTTGCTTGTGGATGGTTATTTGTTATTTTCGTTCTCATAATTGGTTTTGTTAATTTCATATTTAATTACACAAAGACGGAAAAACAATTCCTGGGATAGAGATTATTTTAGGGGTATTTTTTCCAACAGCTTCAGTTACGCCCTACAGCCAGGATTCACAATGTCTTAACTTGCCCCAAACTTTTCTTGTTGGTGAAATCAGGCCTGCTCCCATAACAGTCTTGGATAGACGTTTAATCAAGAAAATTTTATTACGACTAAAAATGGACCTGCATGTTTTTATCGGTTATTATAATCTGAGCCAAAATTGAGATAACTCAAAAAGGCTGAATCAAAATAGTTAAGTTTTGCTTCTTTTAGTAGATATTATTATTATTTTTCAATTGTTTCAAATAATGTTATATATTGTGTGTTTTGTTATAGAAATTCAAGAAGAGCCATCGTATGTTATATAATGATTTCAAGAAGAGTATGTTTGAAATTACTTAATTAAAAAATGTGACAAGTGATTATGATTACTACTTTTGTTTATAATTAGTTTTAAAAAAGTAGTTTATGTTTGGTAAAAAAAATCAAGCACTTAAAATGTGTTTGGTATAAACATATTTGTTAATATGTTAATCACTTATTTTAGGTGTAAATTATGAAAAAAAAATTAAAAAAGTAAATATGGGTAATAGATGGAATTACTAAAATAAATAGAGATAGATTAGTAATATACTTGAAATTATTAGATTTAGAAAATAATCAGGAACTCCAACTTCAATAAAAATGATCATAAGTAATTTTAAAATCAGGTAACAAAATGCCTTTTTTATATAAAAAACTAATTATAAGAAGGTTTAACTGCTTATAAATGATCCCAAACACCTTGTGATTGTGGGCCCAAGTGCATATTAGGGTTCACATGACCTAATTGAAATAAATGTACAAATTAGGGCTTACAAAAACCTAATTAAATGTACAAATTAGGGTTCATGTGACCTAATTAAATGTACAGATTAGACAAAAATAAATGTGTTAGACCTGGGGAAGTCTCCACGTGTTCCAAGGCAGAAGACTCGTGGATGTGACCCATTTTTGGGAATTGATTGAGGGATTGGATTGGTGGCTAGAAGAACAGGGCAGTTTGGGCATTACTTTGATGATTAAAGGGCATTTCTGGAATTTTCCCTTTAAAACATGACTAAAGGGTATTTCGGAAATTTTCCTTAAAATATGTGCTTGACATGTGACTATTTCTCAGGAAAGCTCTATAAATAGCCCCTCTATTCTGAGAAAAGGGGATCGCTCTCAAGACATTACACTTAGACTCTTGGAAGCTCATTACACTTGGAACTCTCTCCCAACTCGAAGACTCAAGAAGGCTCTTAGAATTCCTGTTACCCTAACCCGATTTCCGGATTTTGAGAGTTCTGTCATGTGTCATTGGAGTAATCGCCCACCTGTTCTTTCCCCCCTATTTAATCAATCAATCAATTCCGTGCTCTTCGTGGATATATTTCTCTCCTCTTCAACTAACACGAAACCCTAATCCTAGCAAGGCGTAATTTTATTGCCCACATTTATTTGGCGACTCTGCTGGGGAGGTGTAAAATTCGTGAAGGGTATGCCCACAACTCGAAGTGGGAGAATTACAGGAAGAGTTTCACCGACAACAAGAATCACTTCACCGAATCCGATTTCAAGGCAAGCAAATCCAGTGCTCCAAAGCGCGAATCTGGATCTTGATCAACCCATCTTAGAAGACGTTTTGGAAGGAAGTTCAACATCACCTCAAATGGCTGATCAACAACAAACCAGTGCTAGATAGACAAACACGAGAAGGCAAGGTAAGGAAGTAACTGGAGCGCAGACAACTGCGAATGCTGTGCAGATGGAGATGCTCAAGGCATTACAAGAGGCACGAGAAGGACAAGGGATGATGATGACCATGATGCTGGAAATGCAGAGGAAGCAGGAAGAGATGGGGAATTTCCGCCAGCAGTTGATGCAAATCCCTACTTTTAAGGCTATGTTCCTAGGAAGTTCGCAGGGGGGACGAGCAGAAGTGGAGGACAACAGCAACAACAAAGAGAATCAGACTGTGCCTCCAATAACGGAGAGTCAGCCGATTCCAATCATCAACTTAGAGCCCCAAAACAGCGGTGATGTACCACAACTCAGATTGGAAGCAAGTCAGCCTCAGCCCAACATCATCCCGATCACTCTCCCAACATTTTCACAAGTGCAGATACCGACCATCCCGAGCCACATCCAACGAACAAGCCCACAAGCACCACCGATACAAATTATGCAGGATGCAAGTGTACACCAGGCAATTTCCTTACCATACACACCACCTATGCATCAATACATTACAGTCCCTCAAAGAGTCCATACTACGAGCCAGTATGTGAAGAAGGATGATATGATCGATGTGATCAATCAACTTCGCAAGCAGACATCCTGACCTTCAGAATTGGACTTTACTCCATCCTACCCGGCACACATACGGAGACAACCTTACCCGGCAGGGTATATTGAGCACCCCCCGCAGTTCTCAAAGTATAACAGGGAGAAAGGGAATGTCAGGGAGCATATTGCCAGGTTCGTGGAGTCGATATCTCCATGGTTGGGTTATGATGAGGTGAATAACCATAATCTGTTGATGAGGAAATTCAATAAGACCTTGACGGATAGTGCCTTCAGTTGGTACTACAACTTGGAGAAGGGATCAGTCCATGATTGGGATGATCTGAAATTGTAATTTTTTAAGAAATTTTTCTATGTGCAGAAACAGGTAACTATTGTAGAGCTGATGCGATTCAAGCAGAAGCCGAATGAGGAGCTGTTAGATTATGTGGACAGATTCAGGGCCCAAGCACAGAAGTGTGCAGAGCCAATTGAGGAGAAGAACTTGGTTAGCATATGTAACAATGGTGCTCTAGACTCCTTCAAACCCCATCTCATTACAAAGGCCTGTGATTTATTTGCGACCCTCTCATCCTTCGCACAAGATTTGGGAGGAATCGTGAGAGTGCCCATCAGTCATACGACGGTTACATGGAAGGGTAAGAGAACAACAACTGTGGCTTTGGCTGACTCTCAGTCAAAACCACAAGGGGGCAAGAGGGAGAATAACGAGCGAAGTAAAGGAAAACACGGGGACAAGTATACCAGAATGCCAGTTCCAGAGGCTATCACATGCAGTGAGAAGGCCTTTAGAGACCTGTATGAACAATAGATAGAACATGGAGTGGTGAGACCTCCGAAGCCCAGATTTGTTGTGACGGAAGAAATGAAAAGAAGACCAGACTTCTGTGTATACCACCAATACGCAGGACATTCCACTATCGATTGTTATAGTTTGCGAAGGATATACCATGAAGAAATCAAGCTGGGAAAAGGAAGTAGCGTGCATGACAAGCCACTGCCTAATCACAAGGGAAAAGAAACGTGCAACACTATTACTTATAGTGAGGCACCAGAAGTGGATATGATAGAGAATGCAGAAAGGATGAAAGAAATGATAGATGTTGATCCAGGCCTGTAGGTGACGTCGTTGATGAATGGAGTTAAATTCAGAAATTTTTTTGACCAGATAAGGTTGGCCAAGGAAGCAAGGATAGAAGCAACCAGGGCGATCATCAAAGCAGCCGAAGACCAAGAAACATGTATGGCAGTAAGCAAAGGATTTGTGAAGGCAGGGAAAGAGGAAGAAAGCAAGATATCTTTCTCTAAAGCTGACAGAGAGATAAGATACCCGCACAATTGATCGCTGTATGTGACGGCAATAATAAATGGAATAGAGTTGCGGAGGGCGTTCATCGACAATGGAGCGTCTATAAACATTATGCCCTACACTGTGTTTAAGCAGTTAGGCCTGCCAGAGAAGAGAATTGTGAAAGAACTAACAAACATCACAGGGTTTGCCAACTAAAGTGCCAGAACCCTTGGACACATCAAGGTGGACATGCAAGTTGGAAAGATTCGAGGACCTGTAATGTTTCATGTTGCCGAGGTGGATGCAGCGTATCATGTCTTGCTAGGAAGGGCCTGGCAAAATGACTATGGGGTAGTACCTTCAGTTTTTCATCAATGCTTGAAAGCTATCTGGAAGGGGAAAGAAGTGAAGGTACCGGCAACAAGAAATCCCTTTGGACCAGAGGAGGCACACATCGCCGAAGCAACTTTCTTTGACGATGTCGCTGAAGAGGGAGAGAACCAGATTGCAAGGCTTGATTCCCTAAGACTAGCAAGCTGGGAAGAATTACAAGAAGATAAGTTCGTGCCTGTAGGAAAAGAGAAGAAAAAGACCTCGGAACAAGGAGAATGTTCCAAAGACAAGAAGCCAGTGGTAGTAGACCTAGAGAAGGAAGGAAAAAGAGAAAAGAAAAGGCTAGCAGATCCTGAAGATGCCAGAAATATAATAAATGCCAAACGGACAGTACAATCAGATGATGGCCAAAGAATGAAATGGAAGAGGGTTGTTAAACCCGACAGAAAGGTAGTGTTTTGCTTGTGACGGTGCGAGGGGGAAGAGTCCAAGGGAGAGTGCAAACCCAACGGCTCAGGAGGTGTTCCCCACTCCAGCAGTAATGAAGAAGAAGAAATTATACAACAAAAGGTAGAACCAGCTCCAGAATGCTTTGAGAATAGGCCGAAACCTCAACAAAATGAATTAGAAGAAGTTAATTTGGCAACATATGGAGGAATGCCAAGACCGACTTACGTCAACAAAGAGTTGGATGCTAATTAGAAGGAGGAGCTCGTGAAATTGCTGCGAGAGTATAAGGATGTTTTTGCTTGGAACTATGATGAGATGCCAGAGATTGACAAAGAGTTGGTAGAGCACAATCTGAATGTAAGCCCGAGAATAAAACTAGTGAAGCAAACTCCTCGCAACTATGCACCCGAAGTTGAAACCCAAATCAAGGAGGAAATCAAGAAGTTACTGGAAGTAGGGTTCATCAAGCCAATCCAACATCCAATATGGTTATCTAGCGTTGTACCAGTAAAAAAAATCAAATGGTCAGTTACAGATATGCGTGGATTTCAGAGACTTGAATAAGACATGCCTGAAAGACATGTACCCATTACCCAATATAGACACTTTGGTAGATGCAACGGCTAATCACGAGATGATGTCATTCATGGATGGGTTTGTGGGTTACAATCAGATAAAGATGTCAGTAGAAGATGCAGAGTTGACGACCTTTCGTACTCTGTTTGGGAATTTCTACTATGTAGTAATGCCCTTCGGGTTGAAGAATGCGGGGGCAATCAAAGGGCAATGCATGCTATATTTCATGACATGATTCATGATATAATAGAAGACTATGTGGATGACATAATAGTGAAATCCAAGAAGGCGACAACTCATGTGGAGGACCTGAGGAAAGTGTTTGAGCGATACCGAAAATACCAGTTGAAGATGAATCCGAAAAAGTGTGCTTTTGGAATGACGGCTGGAAAATTCTTGGGCTTCTTGGTGCATAACAGAGGTTTGGAGGTAGACCCAACTAAGGCAAAAGCAGTTATGGAGATGCCCCCACCAAAAGCGCAAAAACAGTTGAAGAGCTTTCTAGGGAAAGTTTCTTACATGAGGAGATTTATGCCAGCATTAGCAGAAGTCACAGAACCTTTTGGCAAATTGCTAAAAGGAATGGCAGAATGGGGTGGGGGCAAGACCAACAACAGGCCTTCGAGAAACTAAAAGGAATTTTGGCTTCAGCACAAACGATGGTAGTACCACAAAGAGGAATACCGTTGCAGTTGTACATCACATCTACCACAAAGTCTGTAGGAGGATTGATCACACAAGAAGTAGATGGAGAAGAAAAACCTGTGTACTACATCAGCCGGATAATCAGAGGACCGAAAACCCAGTATTCGCAGGTGGAGAGACATTGCCTTGCATTGGTGTTCATAACGTATAAAATGCTACATTATTTTCTGGCGCATGAAGTGAAGTTTGCAATAAGAACTGACCCGATCAGATACCTACTGACTAGGCCAGCATTGGTAAGAAGACCTACAAGATGGATGATGATACTTTCAGAATATGACATCCAGTGTGTAACACCAAAGGTAATCAAATGTCAGGCTTTGGCAGACCTACTGACTCAATTTCCAAATGGAGAATACGAACCTCCCTGTGAGGATCTTCCAGGGAGAGAAGTAGAAGAAATTGACATAGTAGATAAAGACTCAAAATGGTGGAATTTAGCTTTTGATGGGTTATCTGTTGAAGGGAAAGGTGGATCAGGCGTGGTGTTGACCACCAAAGAAGGAAAGGAAGTATCTTTGTCATACAAGTTAGACTTCCCCTGCACGAACAATGAAGCAGAATATGAGCCGTTCATATTGGGATTATTAGCGACTTGAGAGTTGGGAGCTAAACGCCTTAAAGTAAGGGGAGATTCAAACTTGATCGTGAAACAAATAAGAGGGCAATTCGAAATGAAGGAGCCTATATTGTCACCGTATTGAACTGTAGCATAAAAAGTGATGGAGGACTTCAGGAAGGTGGTTATTGAGTACGTGTCAAGAGGACAAAATAAACAACCTGATGCATTAGCCACAGTAGCATCTAGAGTATATGTCCAAGGAGAAGACCTAGATGTGAAAGTAATAAAAAGAGCCCTCCCAACTACGGTCCTAGATTTGTTCCCCAAGGATATGACAGATGATTGGAGACATAACATCTCCCATCAATTGCAAACGAAGGAGGGAACAATCTCACTAGTGGAACTTCAGAAATACAGCATCATCAAAGGGGACCTATATCACAAAGAAGCAAATGGTGTATTGACATGATGTTTGGGGAGGCAGGAAGCGAATAGAGTTTTGTCTCAAATACATGAAGAAAGCTGTGGATTATCAGATATAGGGTTGTATCGCAGGTTGCAGCACTAAGGGTATTATTGGCCTGAAATGAAGAAGGAAGCAAATGCACTTCAACGACAATGTGTTTCATGCCAAGAATACCCCGGGGTGGAGGAATGCGCCTTCATTGATGACATAGCGAATTGGCGAATCCCTTATGTATAGTTTTTACAAAGCAGCAATCTGCCCGCCGAAAAGAAGGACGCAATCTTAATAAAGAGGAAGTCACAACGATTCTTCTTGCAAAATGGGAAATTGTTTAGAAGAGGGTTCAATGGCAAGCCCTTATGGTGTTTGGAAGTAGGAGAGGCCAAAGATTTGGTCTATCAAATGCATAAAGACGAGCACCAAGGGGGAGCCAAGTTGTACAAATAACTTATTGATCATGGTTATTACTGGCCGAAAATGGAAGGAGATTGCTTGGATTTTGTCAAGAAGTGCCACATCTGCCAAATCCACGGGAATCTGATTCATGCTCCCACTGTAGACCTACGGACCATAGCAACAACATGGCCCTTTCATACATGGGGAATGGATCTTATAGGTCTCATTCATCCTAATTCTAAAGGAAACATATGGATCTTGACGGCCACTGAGATGTATACAAAGTGGGTAGAGGCAATCCCTTTAAAAAGGTTACGGGTCCAGCGGTGGCGAACTTCATTAAAGAACACATTATTTGTCGTTTCGGGATCCCGAAGATCATTCTGTCAGACAATAGAACTCCTTTCATCAATCGAGACATCAAAAGTCTGATGGAAAGATATAGGGTGAAGCACTACAAGTCATCACCCTACTACTCGAAAGGCAATGGGCAAGTAGAGGCCACAAACAAAACCTTGATTAAGATTATGTCAAAAGCCCTAGATGATCATCCGAAGACATGGGCGGAGCAATTACCGATAGCATTATGGGCATATCGAACTTCAAAAAGAAAACCTACGGGTGAAACTCCATATGCTTTAGTTTATAGAGAAGAAGCTATCTTGCCCGCCGAAATAGAAATCCCTTCGGCTAGGATGAGACTCCGAAGCTTAGTCGAGGAAGAGAACCGACCAACAGCCCTAGAGGCCTTAGTTGACTTCCGAGACCGAGCCAAAGAAAGATTGGAACGGTATCACGAAAGACTGCGACGACAATACAATACCGTAGTGGTACAGTGGCAAATTCTGGTGGGGGACTTGGTGCTCAAGACAACAAATCAAGTCATGAGGGGAACACCAACCACCAAATTTTACCTCAATTGGGAAGGCCCGTATAGGGTACGAGAGATCTCTGAAAGCGGGTATTGCAAAATATCTCGTGTGGGATCAAATGCTATCTCAGGCCCATTGTACCTGAAATGGGTAAAGAAATATTACACATGAGATAGTCATCACGAAAGTTATACTTTCAACTTCAAAAGTAGTTGAGGCACCTGACTATAAGCCCTCACAGTTATACTTTCAAACTTTAAAAGTAATCGAGGCACCTGACTATAAGTCTTCAACCTGAAAAAACACTTTATCTCTAAAAGTGGCGAACGTTATACTTTATCCGACAAAAGCAAGATTTATTATTTTTTTCATGAACACTTTGAAACGTTATGCTTTTCGTTAAAAGCAATTTGATCATCAATAAATTATCAAACTTTCACTTATTTGTTCGAAAAGATATCTATATATATATATATATATATATATATATATAAATGTTATTGACAACATTCATGTTTACCTATTTATAATACCTATTGTTGTCTTAGAGTATTAATTTGAGTAACTTGAGATTCAATGATAAATATTGAGTTTTGAGGAATTATATATTCAAATTAAAGGCAATCAACAAGGTTAAAGAAATTCTAATTTGATAAATGAAATATGTGTAAATGAGTTTCTGAAACAAGAAAAGGAAAAAAGAGACTACAACCAGTCATGATCTAAAGACCATGACATATCAAACTGAAGAGAAGACATAGCTAAGGCCTCTAAACCAGTAATGGCAGCATCCCGAATATTGAGATTTTTAACTTTTGATTTCTTGACATCTTGATTAGTTGACTCTAAGTCCTGAAACTGTCGCTCTACCTCCTGAAGCTGAGACTTTAAATCTTACGAATGAATATTAAATGATGTGTATGACTATAATCGGTAATAATCATTTGATCTACCGATATATAATTTGGATTATCAACTGATTATTATTTGACACTATTGTGTAAGTTGTTTCTTGTAAGAATTTTTTTCCCCTTTCTTAATGGTAGCATTACTCAGTAATAAATAGTAATAAGACTAGTTTTATGTGCAAAAACTATTGAGAGCCAGTTGAGCGCAATCGGTGAAAAAAGGTAGTATGTACGTCCTATCTTTTATATTATTATAATGTTGGTTAATGTTTTATATCATCTTTTATTATTCAATACACGAGGGCGATATTGTTTGTGATTAACTTTTTGTACACGATTAGTAAAGTAGTTTTATGAGCACAAATAGTTATGTGCAAAAAAAGAGAAAATAGTATTTTTTTTGTTGTTTTTTAATTAACTTTTTTAAAAAAACACAAAAATTAAGAAATATAATTAATGCTTTGTGTGATTGATTAAAATGAGTATAAATCTCAATATTATATTTTAAAATTCATTAAAAAAGATGCAAGTCAAACAAATTAATATTTAATGTAAGGATAATATGGTAAACTAAGTCATTAATGTTTCCTTGAAATTTACAAACGACATATAAAGAAGAGCAAATTTTATTCTCTAAAAAGATAAATAAAAAAGAATGAAGAGATCGAGTATTTGAGTCCTATAATTTAAATTATTGATAAGGTTAATTAACGTTTTACATCTTTTTTTTTATTATTCAATACATGAGTTGGTATTGTTTGTACACCAGTGTTAGTATGCACAACTTGTACACAAAGAATTATAAAAATAGTAATAGATCGTTGTTCTATGTGCACAAATTATATGCAAATAATTGTGTATGTATAGAGAGAAAATTAGTGTATATATATGGGTCCCATCATTTAAATTATTGATAGAGTTAATTAATTTGTACATCATTAGTATTATTCAATACATGAGGCGTTATTGCTTGTGCACGACTATTTGCACAGAGTTTGTGCACATAGAATTACTCGTAATAATATCGATAACATTAATTGTGTTCTTATCGATGGAACTTTGAATAAGAAATAATATTAAATTAATTATTTAGTTTTAGGAAAAACAAAATACACAAAGCATTTCAAGCGTGATTTTGATAGTTTCACGAGACTCTACTCACATAAATATAATAAATAGGACTCATTCATATTAATAAAGTCTTGTAAAAAATATCAAATTTACCTTGTGGAAATAACAATTTTCTCTCTATATATAAAGGATTAGGCACACTCTCTATCTATACTGTTGCTTTGTTTTCTTAAAACTAATTATTATTTATTTATTTTGTCTTAATACTAGCTTTTCTTCTCTTCTCTCATTTCCTTCAACCTTCGCATTTTCACCATTTTAAAGATGTTTCCTCAAGGTGGTTCTTTCACAGATGAAGTTCATGTGTTGTTGGTGCACTCTGACAACGATATCCTCAATTCTATGCGTATGGAGCTCCAGTCATGCTTATACAAAGGTAGATGAATTTTATTTCAATTTCATGTGAGCTTAGTAAAAACGTGTGAAGCCTAAATATTAAGAATTTCTCTTTTTGTTAGATTTTTCGATCTGCCTATTTCTCTATCTCTCAGTCTCTTAATTTGTTATATAATTATTTAAATAATATTTTATTTCAACACTCTTGCAACTCTTAAGTTTTAATTTCATGCTCATCTGATATTAAAAACTATATTTGTCCTAGACTAGGCACATTCTTCATTTTTTTAATAAATTTTGCTAGGGCACATAATTTAGGTTAAAAAAGTTTATATCATTTAATTTTCCGATCGCATATATCATAAGAAGTTTGCAAGAGTTTATTTTTTCTTTTATGCGAGTGTAATTAGTGTCAAAGCCCGAAAAATAAGTTAGTGGAGTTAATCATAGACGAATAACTTTTTCTCAAAAAAACAGACGAATAATTTGTCTGAGGTCCAGGGGTAGCACGCAACCTAAATTTTCGGATTGTTTTGTATTTTGGTGCTTAAATTAGAATTTTCTTATATGATAATTTAACCCCATATACTCATAAATTTACAAAATTTTACTGGGTCATTTATTGTATTAATTACATCCAAATTCTAAAAATTCTGCATATATTATTAAAGAAATATATTTCAGTGGGGTCAACTGACCCCTAGCGTCCTATACATGGCTTCATCCCTGCTTGTAATATAAATTATTCCAACATAATTTTAGATATCCAAATAAAGAAATGTGACTACATAAACGTCAACAGTGGGAGTAATTAATTTGTAGCCTGAAGAACTTTATAAAAGAAATATTGTAATGCTAGGCATAAGTATTTATATCATCTCTACTATTATAATATATATATTTTTGAAATAGAATGATAAAATTTCACCCCTTGTAAATTTGCGCTTTTATAATAGTGAAAGCCCTATAATTTTCAATACCTTTATGGTAGCATGTAGTGACCTTAAGAACCTACATAAATTGAATATCTATAGCTTCCTCTCTCTTTTGCATCTTTAATTTCACTTTGTAAAACTATATCTCCAAGCATGTTATATATGCTTTACTATATTATTACTTGTGTGTTTTTTGTATGTGTTTATGGCTGTGATTAAATGTATCTTAATAATTGTTGACATTCCTCAGCTGCATTTATATACATACTATCCATATACATATGAGGGATACACAGAGAGATTCAGGTAACAAATATAGACAATTTGACAGAGTTAATGTCAAAAAGAATTTTGAGCAAATGGGTGTATGGATTTTTCTTTTTACTCTCAAAGTAATTAATTATTTAATTATAAATTATTTTAATTTGAGTGATTTCTAGTTTATCATATGAATTGAGTGTTCTCTTAAGAGTTTCTATAAATTATTATGACTTTTGGTTACTGGTTTCCTTGCTTATTGAAATTGCAGTTACAGGAGTTAAACTTGCATATGAAGCAATGTCGATAATATTAAAAAAGAAGCACAAAGTTGATATTATCCTTGCTGATGCAGAGTTAGCAGATTTGGATGTGTTTGAGCTTCTCCATATGGCCGTTGATAAGAACGTCCCAACAATACGTAAGTACTCCATCCGTCTTCCAAAAACATGTCTTCAATAATTCAAAAAAATGTCTAAATATAAAATATACATAAAATTGCCTTAACCTAAAATGTATACTGTAGTGGTGTCCATTAAGTTTAAAAAAAGACAAAGATTTATTAGTATACATGGGATTTACTGTGTTAAAGTGGTGCTGATTGAAAAAAAAATGATATATATCTACTAATTTTATGTCAAATGTAAATTGCGACTGGCGTAAAATTAAAAATAATAAAATAAAATAATAATGTGCAGATCCTTGTATTCACATGAATATCTAATATCAATATAATTTTGTCAATATATATAACAACACTCCTTTTTTTTATACTCACCATCTATTTTAGCTGTCTTATTTCGTGTGAAACATATACATTGGACATGCTTTTGAGGATAAGAGGAGTATTTCATACTCATCACTTTCCTAAAAAGATTCGAAGTTTGAAATATATTCAATAGTAGCTATAATGTTCGTTAGTGATTGAATTGTTAGAACAAAAATGATACTATCAGATAAGTGTCGTTGAAATAAGTTCGAAAGTGTTATTAAATGTATATTTGCTCTCCACCATAATTTTAATTCCTTGGGCAATATCAATAATCATAATTATATGCATATACTAATTCCAAATGTATTTTTGCTTGAAGTGATGTCTACCAAGGATGATTTTGACATGATGTTGCCAATGAAGGCAATTGAGAATGGGGCACTGAAATTCCTCATGAATCCGATAACTGTCGAAACGCTACGGTACTTGCAGCAATATGTAGCAAGGGATAAACTTGAAAAGGCAAATAAATCGGCAAAGAAATGCTCTAAGACAAACAAGAAGACTTGTATCAAGTGGACTGATGAACTTCATGCTAAGTTCTTGGATGCAGTCAATGAGCTTCGTGATGGAAGTATAGTTCTTTCTCTATATTTAAAACTAGGGTTACCAGAAACGTAAATCAATTGGGTACGCAGAATGAAATTGGGTACATAAAATGTTACTTATTTGTGAATACAAAAGGTATCTACGTTCTCGTACTACGATTCTAAACGTGGAACAATAGTTCCCAGCTCGCATTTCGCAGGGCGAATAGAGTTCCTGGTAACCCTGTTTGAATCAAATTCATTTCCCAATAACCTCTTGACATTCTAATTTTTTACATGTTTATATATGCTTTCTATAAATAGGTTGTTTCCCGATGAGGATTCATGAACTTATGAATGTACCGGGGCTGACAAGGATACAAGTCGCTAGCCATCTGCAGGTTCGTTTCAATCAAATTTACAAAATATTTTGAACTTTATCATATCTAATATATTGCATATATGATTTTCTTAAACTCTCTTATTTATTGTTTCCCTTTGTACTCATTACATTTGCTAATACCACAGCTACAATAAGAAAGTTAGCACTTTCGCTCACACTGTGACAACTCAATCAGTTCTTCGGAATTGCAAATATGCTTTCAATTTTAATTAATTTCAGTACTTGGAATTGAGTTGACGAACATGGCTTCAATCACATCAAATTCTCAAAAGATGAAGATCATACTTTTAAGATCACTTAACAATAAATTAATTGAATTTCCTAAAGATCTATGTAGAATATCTTGCAAAAAATTTCCCAAAAAATTTACTTTAACTTAAGCTTGATAAAATTATAATTGTGCCTTTATTTTTTTCTTTTTTGTTTTGTTATTTAATTAAATATTTGCCCTCATTTGCATATTATTGCCTCAGAAATATAGAAATGGAACCTGGCGAGTTGTGCCAAAGGCACGCCGTAGAAGAACTAATACAGTAAAATTTGGGAGGATTCCTGTTTCAAGTGGAGAATCATCAAGTAATGCTCAGTCGGATTTGCTGGCGAGTGAAGAAAATATAGACGCTCCTAATAATATCTCTCCTGCAGTTAACAACAATAACATGGACAAAGAAAGTGGAGAAAATGTGGATCAATCAGTACAACCTGATCACTTGGTGTACCAACCTTTTGTTAGCCAGCAGTTTGTGCCTCCCTCTTCCATGTCTTTTGTTAGCCATCCATTTGTGCCTCACTCTTCCAGGTTAGAAATCTTGTCTTAAGAGTTTGGGATTTCAAAGGCAATTTCCTTAATTATTACTTTGATTAAAATGCTAATTATTATACCGAGTTTATATTTTGTAAAGATATGAAACCCGAGTTTACAATATAGCAAATAGCTAACTCGTGTTCGTTGTATAAAATTATACATTTTGGCTCAGTTTTGCACTACTAATAATACCTTGAAAGGTGTGGTTTTGCACTAATAGTTGTATTACGAAGTAACAATTTGCTATATTGTAAAATCAAGTACCATATCTACACAAAGTTTTAAACTCGAGTTACAATTTTGCATTTTATGTCTATTACTTTCCATTTTCTTTGAGAAAACTCTTTTAGTCTCACAGTGGTGAATGGAGAAACAGTCCATTTTACAAACCATCTCTCACTTTTACTATCAACACTTGATTTAGTCAGATTGCAACGTAAAACAGTCCCCTCAGTTTATGCAGTTGTGACATTTAGTCAGATTGCAATGACGTATGAGCCAAAGAACTCCCTCAAGATACAACTGGTAGTGCAAAGCTGACCCATTTTGGTTAGTTTTGCACTTCTAATTATTATACCTTATAATATAATTTTGAACTGATAATTGTATGTTAAAGGGTGGATTTGTTAATTAGTTAAACTCAAAGGTTAAAACATCACGCAAACACAGACACAATGGGGACAGTTTTGCTTTAATTTTTTCAGTAAATAGTACAATAAATTTGGTTGATACTATTCCCACTAGTGAGAATCAAAATAAAATGTTGACTTTTTATCCGACTTTGCAGTGCTGCAGCTGGGATAGCTCCTTTTGGCATTTCGTCAAACAAGAAACAGGAATTGTTTTATTTTATTTCAGATAATTCTCAGGGGCTTCCTCGTAATAACTTATCTGGGCTGCCACAACTAAATCATAACTTGATGAGACTTCAACAAAGAGCCTTTGATTATGAGAATTTCCTCTCTCAGCAGGTAATGAATCCTTCTAGCAAGTATTTTGAATTGAAAATACATGTAAATACATGTACACAGTTAATTAAATACACGTTAATCTTTTTAGTTTTTTGTTTTTTTACGACTTAAACCTTGATATTTCAATTTTAAGATATGGAATGTAATTGTCTTTAAATTTCTATAAATCAGACCTTTTGGCCACTGGTGTGCAATAATTCACTTATTCCAATAAGAAATGGGAAATTCGGCGGCCAAAAGGTTTTATTCATAGAAATGTAATAACAATATAATATCTTAAGAGTTAAAACATTAGGTTTTAAGTTGTAAAAAGCAAAAAAAGTTAAATATTTAGAGTTGTATTTAAGCCAAATATACTAAATATGTTATGTATTTTTTGACTTTAAGACTCACCCTTATCATATTGGCATGGCTAACCTGATAAATACATGTGACAGCATTTCATGGCCACCTATAACCAGACTAGAGGCCCTTGGAGCGCAGGGAGTTCAAACTTTCTTTGTCATCAGCCTTAAGTCATTGACTCAGAGCGAGGAAGTTTCAACCCGTACGTCGCACTATATGCTAAGCTGCTTGGAGTTCCATGAGCTACCATATGTCTTGTTTGAGTTTTAAACAATTCCTAAAGATATTTGTTAGGTTGTTGTGTTGGATTATGATTTTGGAATTCCTAAAGATTTTTGTTAGGTAGTTACACATTGACTGAATTACAACTCTACACCTCAGGTTGTCATTTAATTTCAAATTAGTCTCTCCTTGATAAAATGAACATTTTCATCCCCATAGTTGACACTTATGCTCAATTATATTCTTCGGACTAATTTATTCCTAACTTCGAGTCATGCACTAGTTATATACTCCCTCTGTCCAGTAAAGACGGACTTAGTTTTATTTTTTTGATCAAATTAACTAATTTTAGAATTGATAATTAAGCACATTTATTTATATTATTGAACTTCCAAAAGTTGTATATTGTAGTATATTAAACGTACTTTTTTATTGTTGTAATTTTTTTACCTATATTTAAAAGAAAATTATGAGATAATTTTTTATTCTAAAATTGGCCAATTTAACTTTAAAAATTTAAACTAAGTTAGTCTTTGAGGGACGAAAGGAGTTTATTTTAATGAGAATATAATTCTCTTTCCATTATATATGTATTTAGTGGTAGTTGTCTTTTGACTGTATATGCATTTAAATGAGCAAGTATGCATTTAGTAGTAATTGTTGCTTATAAATTCAATCACCCAATATTAAATTGTTCCAAAAGATATGTATTTATCAAGAGTAATGTTAGGGACATTAATTATATACAAATAATTGTGCACCTATAATATAAAAATTAAAAGAGAGAAAATAAGAAGCGGGACCTATAATTAAATATTTTATATATTTTTATTAGTAAATAATATATAAATTTTATTTTCAATGCATAATTTTTTACGTAGAGTTGATGTTGATATTGTTATCCATCTATCAGTCCTTAGCCGAAGGTAGTATCATCTCCAACCTTATGTTCCCAGTGGGTCCAATCACATAAATTAAGATTCCTATTCACGGCATATATATTCCACATATTTGAAAAGTTATTTAAAATTTAATAACAGAAAATTTGATCATGGTTAACGAGATTAAGAAAAATTACCCTATAATTCACCATAACAAAAAGATATATTCCCTCCTTCTAAATTTATTTGTCTTAATTTCTTTTTTGATTTGTCCAAGTTTATATTGTCTTCTTTCTATTTTAATACTGTTTTTGACCTTATTTTTGTAATACCAACCCATTTAACTATATGAAAGTTTTCATTGAAAATAACATTACATACATTAAAAAAAGTAACACTATCAAGTTTGACATTAATTGTAATCACAATCACACTTTTGTTCCACTTTTTCTCTCTCCTCTAATTTATTATTCCAAGAAAGAGTTAGAAAAATAATTAAAAGTTAAAACAAAGAAGACAAAAATAAAGTAATTAAAATGGGTTATTTGGAGATAATTTTTTTTTCTTAACAGGCGTGTATTTTCAAACTAGGACAAGTAAAAATAGACCGAGGGATTATTAATTAGTCAATCAATTAGCAAAAAAAACTATTAAACTACTGTTAAGCTATCAAAAAAAAAACATACAATCTATCTTTTTGCATCAAAACCATCGAACTTTTAAATAGTTGTCCAAAATACCAAAAATTTGATCATTTCATATACTCATCAACAAATGCGCAAGTTTATTTGGTTAAATTTTGGCATATTTGATAATTATTTGAAAATTTAACGGTTTTGATGTTAAAAAAATTATTTGTACATATTTTTTGATAACTTAACCATAGTTCAATGATTATTGGACAATTTTCGATGAAGACAATTATTGAAGGAGAAGAGGCACATGGGAAGTTGTGTTTAAAGGTTTCGAAGAGGGGTAAATGATGCTAAAAATCAACGAATTTATATTTATTTTCGGTTTTAAACAACTAAATACAAATTTTTTCAGTTAAACATAAGGCTGTAAATTGAACCAAACGGTTCAGACTCGATTCTGGATCGACTCGAAAAAATGTGAGCGAGACTCAGATTCGTTAATAATATTATCCAAATTTGAGCACACAAAATAATTTGAATAAAAATACGAGTAGAATCTGAGTAAGGTTATACTCAATTTGTTTAGGATTCAAACTTTTTGAATTTTTGATTATGACTCGATACATATTTGGTTGATATATATTCGAGTAAATACTCAATGCATTATCTTATATTATGTACAAAATTAAATAAAATTAGGAGAATTAGATATTATTTTTTTATTTTGTTTTTAATTTTTATCGTAATTTTATATTTGTAAAATGTAATTATAAATTTATTTTCTCATTTTGAAGTAAAATAATAAGTTCAATTTATAATTATATATATTAATAAACTAGTCACTATGTGGAGACTCAAATTTGAGCTTGAATTCGAAACTCGCGACTAGTTTAAATATAATTCGATCCTAGTCGGATCGAATTCAAGTAATGAATATTCGAGCTGAGTCAAATCTGAGTAAAGTTTTTTCAAATACAATTCGAATCCGAGTCGAATTAATCCGAGTCTTTTCAAAAATAATTCATTCGTCTTGCGTGACATTTTACCTGTTCCTACTCTTACAAAGTCATCGCTTTCAATTAACTAATTTACAAACGATAATGATGTATTCTTTGAGTTTCACCCTACTTTTTTTGTGAAGGATCGCAATTCGAAGAAAACATTGTTGTCCGGGCTGAGTGAAAGAGGACTATATTCTCTCCCAATTTCTAATTTTTCAGCAAATAAACAGCCTACAACCCTTGTCGCCACCAAAGCTTCCTCTGTTCCTTAGCAGTTGGCATAGTCATTTAGGTCATCTGCACTTATAAATTTTGAATAAAGTCATTTCTAGAAATAAGCTACCAGTTTCAAATTCAAAAGTTGAATTTTGTAATGCATGTCAACTAGGCAAAGCCTAGAATCTAGAGACTTCTTTTGTCTCACAAACCATAATGTTTCTTCTATTGTTGAATTAATTTATAGAGTGATATGTGGGGTCCTTCTCCCATTCTTTCTATTGAAGGTCATCGTTATTTCGTAATTTTTATGGATGCCTTTCCTAAATTCATTTGGGTTTAACTTATGCAAGCAAAGTCTAGTGTCTTTAATATTTTTAAGTCATTCCAAACACTTATTGAGCGTCAATATAGTGCAAAAATAAAATTTGTTCAAGCATATTGGGATGAGGAATTTCGTCTTTTAAATAAATTTTTTCTCTCAATTGGAATCAATTATTGTGACGCCCCCAAATTCGGGTTACCTTATCCACGAATTCGGTGTATCACTGTGCAACTCGTACATCATACTATCAATAACTCATTGCGGAATAATAAAAATATTTACATTGATATACTATAAATATTGTCGTCCCAAGTCTTGAAACCATAACTAAAACATGATCTTACTACATGAATGTAATTACAAGATTATTACAAAATGTTCCCATCTAATCCAGGTATGAAGACCTTAACTACAACATCATTTAATAATCATTACAAATTTAATTCTATTCCTACTGTGCATAACAGTACTTTACAACAATAAATATTAAAACTTACCATTACACTCTTTATTACGAATCCAGATTTCGTAACCTCTAACTACTACATTTATGATCAAGGTTGAATAAATACCATGATCCTTTACAATATCTCATGTGTGAATGCAAGGTTCAGATTCTGGCTTATTCAATCCCTGAATATACGCAAAGTTATTCAACAACTATACATTCGTTATAAAAATGTCCTTTATACATCATCGTCATCCTTCTAGTTTACTATAACAAGTAACTAACAATATCACGTCTTAACTACTACAATGGATAACCTTCATTTTTAACTCAAGGTTTACATAATCAAATTCCAGTACATCATATACCGTCATCGTAGCTAAATAATTACAATAAAGAAACATTTAGCAACCTTCCTGTATCCATGCACCTCTAATCCTTATGATCACGATGTTAAGATAATTGCATTGCATCGTAAAATCTGTAAAAGATTTATTTTTGCAAGAATAAGCACAACGGCTCAGCAAGAACTAACAGTTTTTACATTTCATGCTTCACGTAACACATAAGTTTGCATTTTATCCATGCATCATGATTCTCATACTATGCATCTTACTCATGCATTATAAATCTTATGCAATTCGTCTATATATATATATATATGCATCATGCATCTCATAGCATACTTTATGCATCTCGCATTTTATGTTTACACTAATTCAAGTTCCACATAGAACAATATAGTCACATAATTGCACATTGTGCACACCTTAATCATGCTCGCATATAATTCACATAACAGTAAAAGATTTAGTAATCAATTCATGTACATCAATACATTTAAACAAGTCAACAAGTTATTGAAAGAACTTTCCTTAAGCGTTCCTTGCCACATTATGATGGCTCGTCCTTCAAATATCCCAAAATCGAATGAAATGGGTTTAAGCTAACGATTTGTCTCTATAAATCTGTTTGAATGTTAAGAAGACGAACTAGAGAGCTTGTTAGGGCTGAGCTTGAGGTTCCTTCCTTCTCCCGAGCACCCTCTTCTTCCTCACTTCTTCTTCTTCTTCTTCTTTCTTCCTCAACTCTCTCTCTCTTTCTCTGTATTATTCTCCAGCACTCTCTCTATATTATCCTTTCACTCTCTGCAGTAATTTTGGTAGCAATGAAAGGAATGCATAGACATGAAATGGTTTTTGGGGGAGAGGCGGATGTAATGCCCGAGCTTGTGGGAAATGGGATTAAGAAAGAATGTTGCAATATTTAGGAGCTCAATACATTGGTCACTGCCAATGCCCAACATGTTGCCACGCCAAACCCCCTGGCACCCTCCCATTGGCCAATACTTTTGGTTGGTCCCCCAAATGGAGTAACACACCAATAATTATACCCGAATATTCCCACTTTGGTACCAAGTTTGCTTAATAACTCTACCCATAATTAAAAGGGGTACTCCCATAAAATATTGGGACGCGTAAAAATAATAATTATGAAATTTGTTTATTTATTCGGAACACCCATATAATACATTTCGGATACGAAATAAATCTCGTTCTGGCTCAAATAAAATTTCTGATGCTTGGAAAAATTATTCCTTCGCGTACACATCTTAACGGAATTAATAGAAACCGAAAAAGACGTAAAAATATTCGGGCGTGAATAGTGCTTGGGAAACGTGCCTCGTAAATAGTAATTTTGCGATTCTTCGCAAAATTAATTATTCACTCCTGCGGTTCAATAACGCATAAAAATTCATACATTCACATCATCCGGGTTATGAAACAACCTTAAAGGACATCACATAAAAATAATATTTAATCCATTTAATAATATTAATAAACCCAAATTACAAGGGTATTCACGATTCGCGATCGGTGCTCTTCACGATTAACTCCCCATACTCATATACATCATCGCACATATATCTCGCTCATAACTTGGGTTAGTGTCTTTACAACAATTAACTCGTTCAATAATATTATTCTTCAACTATTTATTTAATCCAATAAATAGTACTCTAGTGATATTTTTCGAAACCACCAAATTAGCTTATACGAACACTTTCATACATACCAATCATCGCCTACACATAATCTAGGTTATAATATAACCTTTAAACGCTTAACACATAGGATTGTTAATAAAAGTCTATTTTATGCAATAATATTCATAAGCTCGAATTCCCAAGCTACCCACGACTCGCGATCGTCACAATAATTAAGTATTAACTCATTCATTCTGAATCTATGTATATATTTCATATTTATATATATATATATATACATATTAAGCTTACCAAAAAATCACATAAATATATATAACACATATATATTCAAACTCCACACGTCTCATAATAAGAATTATTCTATATTAAATTCTTATTATAATTATCCTTGAAAATTCGGGTTGTCACAATCATCATTTGATTTTCCCAAACATACATGAACAAAATGGCATGGTTGAACATGGAAATGAACATATTATTAAGACTGGCCTTACCCTTTTAGCAACTTCACATGTGTCATTCAAGTATTGACAATATGCTTTTGATACAACCGTTTTCTTAATTAATCACCTTCTTTCACCTACTTCTAATGGAAAGTCACATTTTGAATGTGTTGTAGGTCGTCCACCAAATTATTCATTTCTAAACATTTTTGGGTCTCTGTTTCCCTTATCTTCGTCCTTATAATACCCACAAAATAAATTTTTGGTCTCAACCATGTATTGTTTTGGGATATAGTCCACATCATATGAATTACAGGTGTCTTGACCTTAAAATAAATAGGTTGTACGTGGCACGTCATGTGCGCTTTAATGAAGAATTTTTCCCCTTCCAGCATGGGCACTCGGTTACTCCCTTCATAAGTCAGTCACATGCTTGGGCCGTGAAACCTCTTTTCCTACCCACTAGTGTAACACTCCAATCCCACATCGAAAGATATGAGCAGAATTTGTTTGTATATCAGGAATTAAGTTAATAACAATAGTACCTTTAGTTATGACCTTTTGGATGAGCCTGTGATGGGCTAAGATAACCCAAGAAGATACTATTGGACTAGTGATTTAAGGCCTTGTTTGGATGGATTTGATTCGATTCGGACTTGAGATTTGACCTAAGATTTGTTCTGGACTTAGGATTTGACCCGGGTAACATATGATATTAGAGTCAAATCTTGAAAGCTCGAGTCAAGTTATCCAATCGGGTTGTCGGAGGTGGGGACACGAAGGCTGGTGATATTACCCCATAATAGAGAGAGGTCTGAAGGTGGGGACACAAAACTAGCTCGTATTATCCCATAATGGCTAGAGAGGCAAAGATCTTTGGACATGGCTAGAGAGACAAATATTTGTGGACCGAGTGTGTGATCGATTCTGACGAGGATATTAGAAATATTAGTGGGGGAGATATGGGAAGAATTTGTTTGTATATAAGGAATAAAGTTACTAACAATAGTACCTTTAGTTATGACCTATTGGGTAAGCCTGTGTTGGCTAAGATGACCCAAAAAGATACTATTGGGCTAGTGATTTAAGACCTTGTTTGGATGGATTTGATTTGATTCGGACTTAGAATTTGATCCAAGATTTGTTCCCGACTCGGGATTTGACCCAGTTGTTACAACTAGTCTTCCTATGCACCATTTGACAAATAACTTCTCTGTGTCGGTCTCTATTCCCACTTGGCCTTCTACTATCCAATCTGTCATTACTCACAGTCCCAATTCCTCACGTCTTCTATCCAATATAAACCCTCGCTCTATCTCTTTTGAGTCTCCTCCTCCGAAAGAAAATTCTCTTTCCTCTCTCTATCATGCAACAATAATATTACCACCCATTCATTCCTCTCAGTCGACCACTACTCCAATCTATTCAAGATCTGGTGATTCCCCTATCAACTCATCATCTCCTATTTCTTCTCTAGGCTTACAACTTGCTTCTACTCTCAGTCACACTACCCCAATAACAACGGACTTTTACAATTGCAATCCTCAACAAAGTAGAGTGGTGACTTAAGCAATCTTGTGCAAAATAAATCAATCCATAGTAGAGGCCTTCACCGTTGAAAAGACTCCTGATATTGAACCTTCATGTTACTCACAGGCTGTTAAATTTAGGAAATGGCTTGATGCTATGGATTTGGAGATTAATGTTCAAATTTTACAAGGTATATGGGTTCTTGTTCCTCAGTTTCTTGATATGAATATTATTTGTTGTAAATGGGTTTACCGCATTAAAAAGAAACTCAATGGTGAGATTGATAGATATAAGGCGTGTCCCATTGCAAAGGGTTTTAATCAAGAAGTTAACATTGATTTTGCAGAGACATTTTGTCCCATAGTTAAGTCCACAACTATACGGGTAGTCCTCTCTTTAGTCGTTTCACAATCATGGCATATTCACTAACTTAATGTCAACAACACTTTTTTAAATGGATGGTTAGAGGAAACGGTTTATATGGATCAACCCAGAGGTTATGAGGACAAGAATTTTCCTAATCATGTTTATCGCCTTCGCAAGTCCTTGTACCGACTAAAACAAGCCCCTCGGGCTTGGTATCAAAGGCTAACCAAATTTCTCCTAGAGTTGGGATTTGTTATTTCTAGTTCGGATACATCAATGTTCTATAAGTCAAATGGCGTGGAAAAATTGATATTGTTAGTTTACGGGCATGGTGTTATCATCATGGGTAACTCTTCAATAACAATTGTTAGATTGATGAAGTCTTTTGGTGCTGAATTTGCATTAAAGGATCTAGGCCCTCTTAGTTTCTTCTTGGGTGTCGAGGCAATTTGCACTCCACACAGTTTATTATTATCTCAGAAATGTATATCAATGATATTATTGTATGGGCCAGCATGGCAGCTTGCAAACCAGTTCAAATGCGGTCATCCACCCATCGTTCATCTTTGGTTACTCCAACCACTTCTCACATTGATGT
This sequence comes from Aralia elata, assembly GCA_034770075.1. Classification (NCBI taxonomy): domain Eukaryota; kingdom Viridiplantae; phylum Streptophyta; class Magnoliopsida; order Apiales; family Araliaceae; genus Aralia; species Aralia elata. The sequence continues at coordinate 11,333,525 of CM068380.1, forward strand.
TACATTCTTTCTCCAAATAGTTGGTGCACTGCAGTATATTACGTTAACTCGTCCGAAAATTTCATTACGGTGAATAAGGCATGGCAATCAAAGTACTTGCCTAATGATTCGAACTGGGTTGCTGTAAAGATGATCCTCCGCTACCCGTAATATACATCTCATTATGGTCTATCTATCGGTCTTAAAATCCAAGAATCCGTTTGCATTACAAGCGTTTTGTGACTCCGACTGGGCTGGTTGTCAATAGGACCGGTGGTCAACAACAGGTTTTGCCATATTCATGGGACCAAATCTTATTTCATGGAAGTATAGTAAACAATTTACGGTCGCTAGTTCATCCACTTATAAATGTTTAGCCCACACAGCGGCTAAGTTGACATGGCTTCAATATATGTTTTATGAGTTAGGAATCTTCCTGTACAAACCACCAGTGTTGTGGTGTCATAATATTGGTGCGTCATACTTGGCGGCCAATCCTGTTTTCCATGCTCGCACAAAACATGTGAAAGTCGATTTTCATTTTGTTCGTGTGAAAGTTTCACGAATGATCAGGTTGCCGATATTTTTACCAAGTCTTTGGGTATCAATAGATTTGAGTTTCTGTGCAGCAAGCTAATGGTTATTCCACCACCGTCTGCTTGACGGGGGGTATTGACCAAGTATCTTATCTTCCGTAGCTTATGTGGTGGCTCAAGTTATCCATATATTAGATATATAGATTAGGCAGCTTAGTAGTTCTAATGTGTTTAAATTTATTTCTTTATGTTATCTTCTTATCTTGTATAACAAACACACGTGTATAATAGTGATGTACCCATTTGAGAAAAATATAGAGACACCATTTTGTACTCACTTTAGTTCTTAATATTCTCTAATTCTAACTTGTTTTATGCCCACACATTTAGAATATATAAAAAGGCTTAAGCTCATTCTCAGTATTCAATGCCATCTAAAAAACATACTATCCATTTCTTTTCTAAATTATCTTCTCACCAATACATCAAATTTCTCATACCATTTTGGGGATGACTCAACAAGGTGATTCTTTTTTAGAGGAAGTCCATGTGTTGTTGGTGTTGGGTTTCCCTCCTTTGTGGGACCCATCTATTTCCTAAATATAGTCTTTGTTAATTTTGGCATGCACCTTGATAAGCACATGGCTTTTAATTTTGGTAGCTTACCCGTGTGGACCTTTTGCATACCCAAGGCTTTTGGAGTCTTCAAGGTAACATACAAGCTTGGTAGTCTTCTTCTCTATTCTTTTTTGGTGCTTTAAAATTTGTAATTTGTTCTTCAAGTGGGCAACATCTTTCACTTGATATTTGAGGGTAACCATTACGATTTTCTTGCTGTTGGTTCTTGGAGATTTGGTTTACTTACTTTGTGAGGTATTTTTCCTCTTGTGATTTATACCTTGGTGTGTTTGTAAGGCTTATATTTTTTGGCCACTTTGTAAACTCTTTTGGTGATAGTGGAAGAAACTGACCTACCGGTCGTTGTGGACGTACCTCAATTTGAGGGAACCACTTAAATCTTGTGTTCTTATTTATTTTTGTTATTTTATTTATATTGCTTCCATTGATTTACACTTGTGTGACAACTTATTTTTCCCAACATCTGGTATTAGAGCTATTGGTTAATTCGGTTCTGATTTGTTATATTTGTGTGTGAGAATTATGGACGACAATGTTGGGCGTATGGTTAGTTTCAATAGCACAAATTGGGTGACTTGGAAAACTAAAATGGAAGACCTTTTGTTTTATAAAGATTTGAATGGACCCATAGAGGGTGATTGTGGCCAACAGGAAGGGATGAAAGACGATGAGTGGAAAAAGTTAGACCGAAAAGCTGTCGGTTTTATTCGGAAATAGATTGATGATAGTGTCTTTCATCATGTCTCAACAGAAAATTCAGCACATGGTCTTTGGACCAAATTAGAGAGTCTTTATGATAGAGAGACAGCCGTGAATAAAGCTTTTTTATTTCGAAAGCTTGTGAATTGTAAATATAAGGAGGGTATTCCTATTGCAGAGCATTTGAATGAGATTAAAAGCATTGTGAGTTAGTTGGCCGCCATGAAAATTACTTTTGATGATGAGTTGCAAGCTTTGCTACTTCTTACTTCACTTCCTGAAAGCTGGGAAACTTTGGTGGTCACATTTAGTAACTCTGCACCTGATGGAGTGGTAACAATGAGTCAAGTTACCAACAACCTGTTGAATGAAGAGACAAGAAGAAAATCATCAGGTTCTTCTCACTTCGAGGCACTTGTGATGGAAAACTGGGAGAGAAACAGGAGTAAGAATCGGGCTCCACACAACCATGATAAATCTAAAGGTCGTTCAAGCTCGATTTCAAAGAAAGATGTTGAGTGCTATTATTATCACAAGAAAGGGCACACGAAGCGGGAGTGCAAAAAACTCAAGTTCAAGGAGCAGAACAAAGAGAAAAATTCAGAGAAAAAGCAAAATGATACAGCTGCAGTTACCGATGATGAACTCATGATTATCCGTGATGATGCTAGCGTTAATTTGATTGGCCAAGAGACGGATTGGGTAATCGATTCTGGAGCTTCATTTCATGTTACTTCGCGGGCTGATTTATTTACTTCTTACTCGCAAGGTGATTTTGGGAATGTCCGTATGGGAAATGAAATGTGTTAAAAATTGTCGGCATGGGTGACATTTGCTTCGAAACAAATATTGGATGCAAATTGTTGCTTAGAGATGTGAGGCATGTACTGGATATTCGACTCAATTTAATCCTAGTTGGAAAGTTAGATGATGAGGGCTACAACAACAATTGCAATGATGGAAAATGGAAGCTCTCCAAAGGTTCTCTAGTGGTAGCAAAAGGAAAGAAGACTTGCTCTCTTTACACTATGCAAGCAAAAATCTACAAGGGTGTTGTGAATACCTTAGAGAATGATTCATCCATCGATTTATGGCACAGAAGGCTTGGACATATGAGTGAAAAAGGATTGCAAGTTTTGTCCAAGAAAGAGCTTCTAGCGGGGATAAAAGGTACGCCTTTGAAAACATGTGTTCATTGTTTCCATGGTAAACAAAACAGAATATCATTCCGTAGAAACATTGCATCTAGAAAATATCATGTTCTGGATTTGGCACATTCTGATGTATGTGGTCCTTTGAAAGTTAGGACACTTGGTGTTGCTTTATACTTTGTCACCTTTATTGATGATCACTCTAGAAAAGTTTGGGCTTATATACTGAAAACTAAAGATCAAGTTCTAGATGTGTTTAAGCATTTTCAGGCCAAGGTTAAAAGAGAAACTGGTAGACAATTGAAATGTGTTCGCTCGGATAATGGTGGTGAATATATTGGACTATTTGATCAATATTGCACCAATCATGGCATCAGGCATGAAAAGACAGTCAAAAAGACACCTTAACAGAACGGGGTTGCAGAGAGAATGAATCGCACCATCCTTGAGAGAGTCAAATGTTTGCTCTCACATTCTAAATTGCCAAGATCCTTTTTGGGGTGAGACAATGAGGACAGCAGTTGATCTTATCAATTTGTCTCCTTCAGTTCCGTTGAATGGTGATGTGCCAGAGAAAGTTTGGACAGGGAAGGAAGTCTCCTATGATCACTTGAGGGTATTCAGCTGTAGAGCTTTTGTTCATATTCCAAAAGATGAGAGGTCCAAACTTGATCCAAAAGCAAAACAGTGCATATTTCTTGGCTATGGGCATGAAGAATTTGGCTACAGGTTGTATGATCCAGTTGACAAGAAAGTTGTCAGAAGCCGAGATGTTGTTTTCTTGGAAGATCAGACTATTGAAGACATTACCAAGCTTGAGTCAGCTGAGTCTAGTACTGATGATCTTGTTGATTTAGATCCTCTTGATCCACCTGTTGTTCATGATATTGATGAGGAAGTGCAGATACCTCATGATGATGCAACAGAAGATGATGTTGAGCCAGAAATTGAGGGGGAGCAGCCACCTCAAGAGCCACTACCACAGACATCGTTAAGGAGATCTACCAGAGAAAAACAGCCATCTAGAAAATATTCTTCAAATGAGTATGTGATGATATCAGATCAGGGGGAGCTAGAGATTTATCAAGAAGTCTTGAAGCACGAGAACAAAACTGAATGGCTTAAGGCAATGAAAGAGGAAATGAAGTCTTTGCATGAGAATCACACCTATGATTTAGTGAAGCCGCCTAAAGGGAAGAAAATTTTGAAAAACAAATGGGTCTTTAGACGAAAGAATGATGGGAATAGTTCTCAACTGAGATTCAAGGCACGACTTGTTGTGAAAAGGTTTTGGTTAGAGGAAGGGAATTGATTTTGATGAGATCTTCTCACCAGTTGTGCAGATCTCCTCCATTCGAACTGTGCTTGGTATAGCTGTGAGTATGAATTTAGAAGTTGAGCAGCTTCATAGATAAGGGTAATGATCAGTTAGTTTGCAAATTGAAGAAGAGCTTGTGTGGATTGAAGCAAGCACCGAGGCAGTGGTACAAAAAATTCGATTCTTTCATGACTAAGCATGGGTATTCAAGAACCACTTCAGACCATTGTGTGTTTGTGAAGAAATATCCAGATGGCAATTTTATTATTCTTTTGCTTTACGTTGATGATATGCTTATTGTGGGTCAAGACACGAGCAAGATTAGCAAGTTGAAGTTAGAGTGAGCAAGTCCTTTGCCATGAAGAATTTGGGTCCAGCAAAGCAAATTCTTGGGATGAGAATTGTTCGTGACAGATCACATGGGCTGATTTGGTTATCTCAAGAGAATTATATTAAAAAGGTTCTTGAGAGGTTCAATATGGACAAAGCAAAGCTTGTTAATTGTCCACTTGCAGGACACTTCAAACTTAGCTCAAGTCAATGGCCTACAAGTGATGAAGAGAAAAATGAGATGCAAAAAATTCCCTATGCTTCAGCAGTTGGTTCTTTGATGTATGCCATGGTTTGTACTCGTCCGGATATTGCTCACGCAGTTGGGGTTGTTGGTCGATTTTTGTCTAATCTAGGGAAAGAACATTGGGTAGCACTGAAATACATTTTGAGGTATCTTCAGGGCACTTCGAAGATGAGTTTGTGTTTTGGTAAAGGCGAGCCTATTCTTGATGGGTTCACAGATTCTAATATGGTTGGTGATGTCGATAGTCAAAAATCTACTTCTGGTTATTTGATTAGTTTTGCAGGGGGTGCAGTGGCGTGGCAATCAAGATTACAGAAAAGTGTTGCTATCTCCACCACAGAAGCTGAATTCATCGCCATCATAGAAGCTTGCAAAGATAATATTGTGGTTGAAGAAATTCTTACAAGAGTTGGGTTTGAAACAAGAAAGGTATGTCCTTCATTGTGATAGTCAGAGTGCAATCCACTTGAGTAAGAATTCTTCATTTCATTCGAGATTGTAACACATTGATGTTAGATATCATTGGATTTGTGATGTCTTGAATGATAAGTTGTTGCAACTTGAAAAAATTCACAATGATGATAACACTTCATATATGTTGACTAAGGCATTGGCTAAGGACAAGCATGAGAAGTGTCGACTTTTGGCAGGAATGGTCGAATCCTCCACATAAGTCGGGAGGGTAGAATTGTTGGGTTTCCCTCCTTTGTGGGACCCATCTATTTCCTAAATATAGTCTTTGTTAATTTTGGCATACACCTTGATAAGCACATGGCTTTTAATTTTGGTGTCGTGTGGACCTTTTGCATACCCAAGGCTTTTGGAGTCTTCAAGGTAACATGCAAGCTTCGTAGTCTTCTTCTCTATTCTTTTTTGGTGCTATAAAATCTGTAATTTGTTCTTCAAGTTGGCAACATCTTTCACTTGATATTTGAGGGTAACCATTGCGGTTTTCTTGCTGTTGGTTCTTGGAGATTTGGTTTACTTACTTTGTGAGGTATTTTTCCTCCTGTGGTTTACATCTTGGTGTGTTTGTAAGGCTTATGTTTTTTGGCCACTTTGTAAACTCTTTTGGTGATAGTGGAAGAAACTGACCTACCGGTCGTTGTGGACGTACCTCAATTTGAGGGAACCACATAAATCTTGTGTGCTTATTTATTTTTGTTATTTTATTTTTGTTATTTTATTTTTGTTATTTTATTTATATTGCTTCCATTGATTTACACTTGTGAGAAAGCTTATTTTTCCCAACAGTTGGTGCACCCTCACAAAGATGTCCTCAATTCTATTGATAGGCTACTCCATTCATGTTCATACAAAGGTATATAAATTCTAATTCAGATTCATTTATGAATATAAGAAAAATGTTGAAACTGAATATTAAGGATTTTCTTTATTAGGTTTCTTGATCTAACAATATTGCAGACACAACTTTTATATATATTTTACTTTGTTAGATTTCTCTCTCTCTCTTAATTTAGTGTATTCTATTCTTGCCTGTTTTTGTGGGTCTAATATTGTATGTATGTTATCTTAATTGTTATTGTTATTTATATATTAGTTGCATTAATTTCTATACATAATACAAACATACATGCATACATATGTATATAAATTTATACATTATGCTGACACATAATTTATACTCCTTTTTTAAATTATAAGATCATTATTGACTTTTTAAAAGTTAATTTTAAATATTTTTAAACTTAAAATTGGCATAAATTCATTTAATTTAAGTCAATACAATTGTGAAGATCATAAACTATCGAAAAAGTACCACTAGTTAGAAGATTAAGTATTTTCAAAACTCAAATGAATTATGTTAATTTTGAATTCAAAATTGTTTCAAATTGACTTTTAGAAAATTAATATTGATCTTATAATTCAGAACGAATGGAGTACATTTTACTTCGTTATATTTCAGTCTTTTTACTATCATAAACATGTGGGTTTTCTCAGTTTAACTGATGTCAATGAAATCTTCATCTTTATAAATTTATTAACACATCCATAATTATAAACATTTGTCATTCGATATAGAATGATCGGTATCTATAGTAGGAATTGATAATTGCTCGACCAAGTCTTCTAAGTAGGAAGTAAAGAAAAGAATTGATATAACTATTGGTTGATAACAATTAAAACTGCCTCCAAATTATGATTCTTCCACAAATTTTCCTTTAGTACTACTATTTCCTAGCTTATCGACTTTGTAGTTACAGGAGCTTATTTTCTTTCAATCATCGTTATTGCTTTGTTTGCAGAAGCTTGGTTGTGGTGGTAAAATTAGGGAAAGAAGATGTGAATATAAAGAACAGACACAAGAAAGGAATTCAGGATTTCTTCTAAGAATGCTATGAGGTTGTCTAGAGGCTTTAGTAATTCTTAATTTGTTATTGGGTTTTCTGTTTCTTTACATTGTTTTGTAATACAACTTTTGAGGTCTGATGAGTGGGTTTTATACCTACGATTTGGACATCTCTTAGGCTCAATTCTTTACTATCTTTAAGTATCTTTAGTGTTATTTTATTTGTTTATGCATTGGTTTTGTAGGAAACGACTTCAGAGAGTTAAAACATGAAAATTGGAGCTTAATGGCATTTCTGTAATTTTGGACTACTGAATTCGCCAGGGCCAATTTACCAAGCACAATGAACTCGCCTTAGCCAAGTCCTTCAGTGAATCCGTCGGGGCAGATTTCCCAAGTATAATGAATTCGCCCCGGCGAATTCGTCGGGAACAAAAAGAAGTGTTTTGTTTTGGTTTCAGAAGTTGAGTCCAAGAAGGAATCTTTCGGTTGACTTGTTTCAAGGACTCTAAGGAGGGTTGAAAGACACGAAAAGTAAAGATATAAAATGGGAGAATTCACAAGGATTGCAAGAACATACAAGGAGATAGTGAAGAACGTAGAAGAAAGAGCACAAGGAGACCAAGTGAAGGATTCAAGAAGAAGGAACTTCTGCAGAGTTTTAATCTTTTTCTCTTCTTTTACTTGCAACTTTAGATGTTTAATTCTTCCATGGATTCATTATTTACTTTCGTTATGCGGAACTAAATTTTAGTTTAAGATTGTAATGGATCTTATTGTGTAGCTTTGACTAATGTGCTTCCTTGTTTACTTTTGTTATCTATTATGGGATTGTGTATTATGATTTGCGTTTAATTGTTTAATTGTCTGATCAACAGTTACCGTGATAATCTATATGAACTCGAGAGATGGATTATAGGTTTAGATATGATCATAAGAGCATGTGATTGTGTTTTCTGCATAGTGATGAAACTCATAATTTGTGTCTAGGATAGTGATATATCTATACACCGCATGTAATCTGATAGGGAACCTGAGGTTTAAATCCTTTTTAATTAAAATTCATATAGAGATATAGTGAATATTAGTTAACTAGGGTGTTCACCTTAATTCTATCATCTGTAGATTTAAGTTGATTTGTTTATGGTACATCGAGAGATGATCATAAATATTGATGAGTTCTTAATTAATAATCTGAAATAATTAGCATAATTTAACAGGAATTATGTTGATCTAAGTGAAACAATAAGTGAAATTGTAGTCTTAAGTCGTTGTATCCAAATTCAATTCTTGGTAGTTAGTGATTAGTTATATTAGTAATTCAATTTGCCGGTTTATCCACCCCTAGGCTTAAGAGAGTGCAGTTCCAGTTCAGTTTGCTGGTTTATCCACCACTCGACTCAGATAATGAAGAGGTCGAGCGTGACGCTTGACCAGTCAGGGAAGTCCTCCGTCTTAATTTCTTTAGTTTATAAACAATGAGGATATTGTTCATTCTAAGTTGGGGGTGGTTTTGCCTATCTTTTTACATAGTCATGTCATATTGCATTACATAATTATTTAGTTCACATGCATTACATTGTGTATTTATTTTTGCATTATAGGTTTATTATGTAAAACAAAATTAAAAATTTTAAAATCACAAAAAATATTTTCTTTTGCATTAGAGTTAGTTTCTTTTTTTGCATTCTTATATAAATAAATAAAAAATTAGGATCATATAGAATTGCATTTAGGTCCACTAGAGTAATGAATTAACGTAGAGCATTTAAGGAAGGCCGATGATGAGAATTTTGATCAATTATCTAATCAGTTTAGTAAGGCAGATAAGGATTGCTAAGTTAGGAATTTTAACTATTTCTGGTATTGTTGAACTCGCACGTCAATGTATTGAATTGGTTAGGTTTTAGTCAATTTTATGTATTAGGTGTTCATTAAGGATATAAAGACCTTTATCACTTGTTGGAACACAAAAATATGAATAATTACCGCTTTGATGTCTGTCTAAAATGCAAAAAAATAAAATAGACAGATATGAGCAGACCTTGGCTAGATGTTTTTCTGGCCTTTGTCATTTGAACAAGTACGCCCGTAAGAGTGTCTCTACAGTTAGTGCCCTAAAGTCATTTGGTTTGGGAGTCATTGGTGGAAAGTTCGTTACATGGGTGACATTGAAAAGCCTAATGAAAATAGACATTGCACAAGTCAAGAATAAAGGAATTGAATGAAAAATCAACGAGATGGAGTGTAAAACGCACTCGTTGTACAATAAAAAAAGAATAATAGAAAAAAATGTGGAAACACGTGTATAAGAGGGGTACTAAAGAGTCATGTGTAATAAATTATCTTTTATTGAGCATTGTGGTACATGAATTGGATTGAGATCTTAACTAGTTTGATATGCTGACTAAACACACACACGGAAGGGTAGAAAGTGAGATGAGATTGGTGATATGTTAAATTTCTGATGGTGCATGAATTTGAAGTTTTGTTAAATTGTTAGTTACTAATTTTTGAGGCCTGATGTCTATGAACTATATTGATTTATTGCTTGAAGTTAGTAGATCCTGCATATGCATTCATTTAGTTAGGACAGTAGTTTGTTTTTTTTTTTTGTGTTTTTGCTTAAGGGCAAGCAAAGTCTTGAGTTTGGGGGTATTTGATGAATGAATTTTATACCTACGATTTGGAAATCTCTTCGGCTCATTTCTTTACTATCTTTAGTTATCTTTAGTGTTATTTTACTTGTTTTTGCATTGGTTTTATAGGAAACGGCTTCGAAGTGTTAAAACAGGAAAATTGGACCTTAATGGCATTTATGTAATTTTGGACTGTTGAATTTGCCAAGCACAATGAACTCGCCCCAGCTAAGTCCTTCAGTGAATCCGTCGTGGCGGATTCCCCTAGTAAAATGAATTCGTCGGGAACAAAGAGAAGTGTTTTGTTTTGGTTTCAGAAGTTGAGTCCAAGAAGGAATCTTTCGGCTGACTTGTTTCAAGGACTCTAAGGAAGGTTGAAAGACACGTTAAGTAAAGATATAAAATGGGAAAATTCACGAGGATTGCAAGACCATACAAGGAGATTCTAAAGAACGTAGAAGAAGGAGCACAAGGAGACCAAGTGAAGGATTCAAGAAGAAGGAACTTCTGCAGAGTTTAATTCTTTTTCTATTCTTTTACTTGCAACTTCAGATGTTTAATTCTTCCATGGATTCATTATTTACTATTGTTATGTGGGACTAAATTTTAGTTTAAAACTGCAATGGATCTTATTGCATAACTTTGACTAATATGCTTCCTTGTTGACTATTGTTATCTATTATGGGATTGTCTATTATGGTGTGCGTTTAATTATTTAATTATCTGATCATCAATTACCATGATAATCTATATGAACTCGAGAGATAGATTCTACGTTTAGATCTGATCATAAGAGCATAAGATTGTCTTTTCTGCATAGTGATTAAACTCATAATTTGTGTCTAGGATAGAGATATATCTATACACCGTATGTAATCTGATAGGGAACCTGAGGTTTAAATCCTTTTTAATTAAAATTCACATAGAGATATAGTGAATAATAGTTAACTAGGGTGTTCACCTTAATTCTATCATCTGTGGATTTAAGTTGATTTGTTTATGGTACATCGAGAGATGGTCCTAAATATTGATGAGTTCTCAATTAACAATCTGAAATAGTTAGCATAATTTAACATGAATTATGTTGATCTAAGTGAAACAATAAGTGAAATTGTAGTCTTAAGCCTTTTTATCCAAATTCAATTCTTGGTAGTTAGTGATTAGTTATATTAGTAATTTATTTTCAAAATTCAACAACTTTTATCGAATTGTTTAAATAAAATTAATTTGATAATGAGTTAGTATTTTGTTATTATTATTAAATAATTGTCTGTGGGTTCGACACTCTCTTATCATTATATTATTTGTTGATCACGTATACTTGTGTGTTGTGCTAACATAGATTTAGGCAAACAAGTTTTTGGCGTCGTTGCTAGGGAATTAATTTAATAATTTCTGCAAATATTAATTTCAATCAAATTAATCTTAATTTAAATGTTTTATTTTTATTTTTATTTCTTTCTTTTTTTGTTTTAATTCCTTTCGAGGTACGCCATGGCCAACTGTGACTATCAGTGGCCTTATACGAGAATGACTCAGCCAAGAGAGACATGAATTTATGAACTCGATGAATTGTCAGCACAGATTGAGACACTTTCGAGGAAGTTTAATGCTTTAGAAGCACAACCTATTCAAAGTATAGCGGTGGTTTGTGATTATTGTACTGAAAACCATCCGAATCATTAATGCGCCATCAATTTCGAGTCGGTATAGTATGGTGGCAATTTGGGTGATTACCCCAACAATTATGACTATTCCAATAATTATCATCATGATTTGGGGAATCCACAGAATTTTTCACAGAGCGATGACAATCAAGCCCAAACCTATGCTCTAAGTCAACCATACCCTCCAGAATTCTCAATGCAAGCTCCTTCACATGAATAAGAAATGATGTCAAACTTAGAGGAATGACTTTTCAAGTACATGGCTATGGTTGAGGAGCAGATGAATAGTCAGGAGATGTCGATTCGAAATCTTAAGAACCATGTAGGTCAGCTTGTAATCGCCTTCAACAATCGCCCTCCAGGTACATGGCCCAATGACATGGTTACCGAGACTGATGGATTACTTGTACCAAAGCTGCAACAGGTCGTGCGAACAGATGTGGATGAAAAAGAGCAGAAGAATAGTGGGGACCAGGAACAGAAGGCAGATGAAGATCCAACCTTGAGTTCCAACGTAGATGAGCCGATTTTGATAGTGCCCCATATACCTTCTCCATTAAAGTTTAAGGATCTGAATAGTTTTGCAATCCCGTGCCCAATTGGCAGTCATTTTGTTGGCAAAGCTCTATGTGGTATGGAAGCTAGCATAAATTTGGAGCCATGGTGGGATGATAAGGGGTCCAAGAGAAGATAGATGAAGATCCAGCTAGTTGTGTTCAAGAAGCTTCAATTTAATATTCTGTTCACAAACACAATGGACCAAATGCCTATCTATTTGAAGGTTATAAAGGAGATTTTATCAAAGAAGACCAAGCTAGGTGAAGTTGAAACAATGACCCTTACAGAAGTAAAACCTTCAGAAGTTACATTGCTATTGATGGATGGAGGGTTCCTCAATTTTCAAAGGGGAATTGTATAGTAGAACATGAAGTAGTCAGGCTGAAAGATTCTAAATCAAGTGCTTGATGGGATGCAACCCAATCATTATTTTTCATTTGTCATAGTTTGAAATTTTCAATTAATTAGTGTATTTAGTTAGTTAAGTTTTAGGATTTTAATTGCTTTATAAGTCTCCTCATGATCTTAAGTTGGTCTATCTAATCCATGATATATTGCATTATTACATGTGAGAAATATTGAGACTGCATGCAGCATTGAAACGAAAAAAATTGAAGTTGTTGAAAAAAGGTGAATTCGCCCCAGCGATTTCGTATAAAGGAAGGAACTCGCCCCGATGAGAACCTCTCTGCCGAGCTCGCCCCAACGGCTTCTAAACTCGTCCCGACCCAATCTTCTCTACCCAATTTGCCTCGACGAATTCCCAGGCATAACCAATCTGCCCCGGCTAATTCAGCGGGATTTTGTTTTTTTTGTTTTTTTATTTTCTTCTCAAACCCAACCAGTTTACTCTCCACCTCACATCCTAACTTTTGAAAACCCTCTCCTAAACCAAACAAAATCCTCAAGCACTCTTCTCCTCACACCCAAACTCAATTTTCTCCTTCTCCCAATCGGATTCAACAACCACCCACACGGATTCAATTTCTAATTGGATTTCGCATCTCAAATTAGGTATTATAGCACGGGTTGGTCATCTTCGCTTCTCATTCACACGGTTTCATCAAGCAAATAGGGGAGAATATCCAACTAAGCAAAGCATTCAAGAAAATGACTCAACCAAGAGCGATGACCAACTATGACTATCAGTGGCCTTATACGAGAATGAGTCAACCAAGAGCGACAGGGATTTATGAACTCGATGAATTGCTAGTACAGATTGAGACATTTTCGAGGAAGTTTGACACTTTAGCAGCATAACCTATTCAAATTGTAGCGGTGATTTGTGATTATTGTGCAGAAAATCATCCGAGTCATCAATGTGCCATCAATTTCGAGTCGGTACAGTATGGTGGCAACTTCGGCGATTACCCCAACAATTATGACTATTCCAATAATTATTATCAGGATTTGGGGAATCCGCTGAATTTTTCATAGAGCAATGATAATCAAGCCCAAACCTATACTCTAAGCCAACCATACCCTCCAGAATTCTCAATGTAAGTTCCTCCACATGAAGAAGAAAGGATGTCAAACTTATATAAATGACTTTTCAAGTAATGGCTATGGTTGAGGAGCAGATGAATAGTCAGGAGATGTCGATTCGAAATCTTGAGAACCAGGTGGGTCAGCTTGTAATCGCCTTCAACAATCGCCCTCCAGGTGCATGGCCTAGTGACATGGTTACCGAGACTGATAGATTGCTTGCGCCAAAGTTGCAACCAGTCGTGCAAATAGATGTGGATGAAAAAGAGGAGAATAATAGTGGGGACCAGGAATAGAAGGCAGAAGAAGATCTAGCCTTGAGTTCCAACGTAGATGAGCGATTTTGATAGTGCCCCATGTACCTTTTCCGCCAAAGTTTAAGGATCCAGATAGATTTGCAATCCCGTGCCCAATTGGTTGTCATTTCGTCGGCAAAGCTCTATATGGTACGGGACCTAGCATAAATTTGCAGCCATAGTTAGATGATAAGGGGGTCCAAGAGAAGATAGATGAAGATCTAGGTAGTTGTGTTCAAGAAGCTTCAATTTTAATATTTCGTTCACAAACATAATGGAGCAAATGCCTAGTTACTTGAAGGTTATAAAGGAGATTTTATCTAAGAAGACCAAGCTAGGTGAAATTGAAATAATGGCACTTACAGAAGTAAAACTTCAAAAGTTACATTGCTATTAATGGATGGAGGGTTCCTCAATTTTTGAAGGGGTATTGGATAGTAGAATAGGAAGTAGTCAGGCTGAAAGACTCTAAATAAAGTGCTTGATGGGAGGCAACCCAATCATTGTTTTTCATTTGTCATAGTTTCAAAATTTTAATTAATTAGTGTATTTAGTTTGTTAAGTTTTAGGATTTTAATTGCTTTATAAGTCTCCTCATGATCTTAAGTTGGTCTATCTAATCCATGATATGTTAAATTATTACAAGTGAGAAGTATTGAGACTTCATGCAACATTGAAATGAAAAAAAAATTCAAGTTTTTGAAAAAAGGTGAATTCGACCCGGCGAATTCGTATATAGGAAAGAACTCGCCTCGACGAGAATTTCTCTGTCGAGCTCGCCCCAGCGGCTTCTGAACTCTTCCCGACCCAATCTTCTCTGCCCAAATCACCCTGACGAATTCCCAGGCATAACCAATCCGCCACGGCGAATTCAGCGGGATTTTGTTTTTTTTTCTTCTCAAACTCGACTAGTTTACTCTCTACCTCATATCATAACTTCTGAAAACCCTCTCCTAAACCAAACGAAATCCCAAGCACTCTTCTCCTCACACCCAAACTCAATTTTCTCCTTCTTCCAATCGGATGCAAAAACCACCCACACGGATTCAATTTCCAATTGGATTTCGCATCTCAAATTGGGTATTCTAGCACGGGTTGGTCATCTTCACTTCTTATTCACACGGTTTCATCAAGCAAATTGGGGAGAATATCCAACTAAGCAAAGCATTCAAGAAAATCGAACATCGAAATCAAGATGAATTAGAGTGCAGTTCCAGTTTAGTTTCTTGAGCCTCAGCATTGCCGGTTTATCCATCGCTCGACTCAGATAATAAGGACGTTGAGCGTGACGCTTGACCAGTCAGGGAAGTCCTCAGTCTTAATTTCTTTAGTTTATAAACAATGAGGAAATTGTTCATTTTGAGTTTGGGGGTGGTTTTGCCTATCTTTGTACATAGTCATGTCATATTGCATTACATAATTGTTTAGTTCACATACATTGCATCCTGTAGTTATTTTTGCAATATAGGTTTATTGTGTAAAAAAAATTAAAAATTAAAAAATCACAAAAAAATATTTTCTTTTGCATTAGAGTTAGTTTTTTTTTGCATTCTTATATAAATAAATAAAAAATTAGGATCATATAGAATTACATTTAGGTCCACTAGAGTAATAAATTAATTTGAGCATTTAAGGAAGGCCGATGATGAGAATTTTGATCAATTATCTAATCAGTTTAGTAAGGCAGATAAGGATTACTAAATTAGGAATTTTAACTATTTTTGATTTTGTTGAACTCGAGACCTTAGTTTTTGTGGGCAAGGAAATCGTACCTTGCTAGGGTTAGGGTTTGGTGTTGGCTGAGGAGGAGAGAAATTCACAAAAAGTACGGAATTGATTGATGAATTGAGGAGGGGAGAAGAACATGTAGGCGATTACCCTAGTAACACGTGGCAGAATTCCTAGTATCCAAGTGCCTTCAAGAGTAACTAGGATCCAGAGAGCCTTAGTGTGTGCTTCGGGTTAAGAGAGAATCCCCAAGTCTTCAGTCTTTTCAAAGGTCCAAGCCAAGTGAGGAGTCCAAAAGTCCATTTTCTGAATGGACTGGAAGGAGTATTTATAGGGTTTCCTGGAAAGTGGTCATGTGCCAGGCACCTGCCCTCGGGGGAAATTCCAGAAATACCCTTAGTCACCAGAGTAATGCCCATATCGCCCCTGTCCTTCTAGCCATCAATCCAATCCCTCAATCAATTCCTAAAATGATGCGTTGCCTCCACGAATCTTCTGCCTTGAGACACGTGTAGTCTTCTCTCGGGTCTCGCCCATTTATTTTCGGCTTTTTCGTTTATTCATTTAATTAAGTTAGGTCACAATGCAAACCCTAATTTGTGCATTCAATTTAATTAGGTCACATTGTGAACCCTAATTTGTACTTGAGCTCATATTTATCCCCTGCACGTGAGTCATACCATTGGAGTGATGATCGTGCAAAGTACTTCAAGCCTCTTAGTTATTCTTCAAATTTCTAGACCATCCGCTGAACCCGATCTTGCAAGCCTCGAAAACAAAAATTGTAATGAATGCAATTTTTGTGATTAAATAAAAATATTTATTGAGTTATATATAAATATTTTTATTAATTTATTTATTGAGTAAAATAAATAATTTATAAGTTATGGTGAAAGAATTTTTGTTAAATGTTATTTGATGTGATTTGATGTGATTATTCTAATTTACTTTAATAATTAAATTAGATGATTAAAAGGTTTATTTGAATAAATGATTTATTTGAATAATATAATTCATTTGGTGTTATTGTTATTGGTTAAATAAATTTATTATTTAAGTTAGTAAGCTTTAATTGAATTTATTTAATAATAAATTCAATTAAATTAGAAGTGTGACATTTAAAACTATATGTTATAATGATTTATTAAAATAAATGAGAAAGTGTTTAATTCAGTTTTACCAAACAAGGCCCTATGACCTTTGTTTGGAAATAATAGGTTATTTTAATTTTGTTTTACCAAACAAGGACTTAAGACCTTTAGTTAGAATAATAGATTATTTTAATTAGTATTTGCCAAACAAGCCTTATGGCTTTTTGAATTTTGTAACTGATGAGTTAATAAGGAATACGTTATTATTTTTTTTAAGTTATCAGTTTTTATTTGTTTGTTAAAGCTTTATCAGTTAAAAAAAATAGAGTATTGAGAGAGATGGATTTGAGAGCTCTGTGAATTAGAAAAGAGAGAGCAGAGCTTTAAGAGTTAAGAGAAAAGAGAGAAGTTGAGGAGAAGAACTTGGAGATTGGAGAGGAGAATTCCAAAACCAAAGGAGTATTAAGCAAGTTTTTCTTTAGTAATAGAAGGTATAATTTTTCACTGTATTTTAGTTCTCTGTATAAAATCTATTGGTTTAATATATGAATTTCTTGGTAGTAAATATGTTTTAGATGATTATATGATGATTATAAGTTAAATTGAAGGTGTTAATTTATGAATGTATGTTTAGAATTGAGTTTTGGTTTTCACAGAGTTTTATTTCATGTATGGTATATATATATATATATATATATATATATATATATATATAAAAAATTGATGATTTAACTTGGTTATTAATTGGTTAATTGATAATTGTTTATGATTATATGATGAAAAACAAGAAGAATGCAAGAAGAATGGTTTTAATTGGTTGAAAAATGAATTTACAGAGCTTAATTTCATGAAAATGGCCAAAACTTGAATAAATTGTTTAACAGTGAAATTCTTGGGTTTAAATTGGTTGTTTATGTGTTGGAATGATTAAAATATTCAGAAAACATGTTGGGTAAATGTTTTGTATCATATATGATATCTGCGTATATTTAATTTGTGTATTGGATGGTAGAATTCGGGAAATTTGACCAAATTTGGCCTAAGTTTTCACTGGTTCGCGAACTGAAGAAGGTGTCAGTCGCGTCTACCGCCCCAGCGGTGAAATAAGCTAGAGATATCGCCCCAGCGGTCTTGTCGCCCCGGCGGCAGATTTGAGCTATGTTTCTCGCCCCGGCGACAGCCTCGCCCCGTTGACGATTTTGTTAAGCATTTTCCCGCCCCGGCGGTGGAACAGTATAAAAAAAAATAATAATATATATATATATATATATATATATATATTTTATTAATTTATTTTATGGTTTTTGCTAGGTGTTAAGACCTATAATAAAGTATTAAGTAATTAATGAAATTCCAAGATGGTTGATACTTGTTGATTATGGTATGCTAAATGAGATATTATAATAAAATGAGATTAAGAGCAAGCCTAAAATGCTTTTAATCTTGTGACTAATTATGTTACTATTTTATAATTAAATGTATAGGTTGTTTAAGGATCGTGAATTACTTAAATTTGTAATCTACGCACGAGGCAAGTTCCTTATCTCAATTTATTACTTTTACGTTGAGCAAGTTTTCCTCCCTTAAACTTGAAAATTATTTATAGCAAGATATTTCTTCCTTAAACTTGTTACTTTTATTTCAGCAAGTTTATTTCCTTGAGCAAGTTAATTAACCTTAGCTTATTGTTATTCAAGCAAGGTTGATACCATGTTGAGTACTTATATTTTCTTTTTCAGTTATTATATATTCGATCATTGATTGTCATTTAAATTCCGAATATACACTTGGTTGTTTGACTTTATTGATGAATTAGACTAGCAAACCCTTATTGATTCAGTTAGTCCTTAGTTGATGAGCGATTTCAAAGACTTAGAATATTTTCTATACTTGTTCCAAGCCAAGTTCCTTTTGGTACGGATTCAGACGATAAACTGAGATGAACAACCCTAATATAGGGGATTACTTACGCGACAGCGTTAAAATGTTTGTGCACAATACATTGTACAAAGGGCTGATCCCCCTGAGTACGAGATGATGGTCCATAGTCTATATGACTGTTAAAGGTTACAGTAAAAATACTTGTTAACCTAGGACATAGTTCGAGGTATTGTGACCCTCAGATATAATTTCTAAATCTTGAAATCTATTTTTCCTTGAATCGAGCATTCTAACGAGCTTTTAGACTTTGATCATTTATTGACTAAGATTCAGAAAACTATTATTCCTCAGTTGAAATCCATTTCATTTAAATATTATTATTATCATACTTGTGAGCAATTGTTTGCTCACTCTTGCACTAAACATTGCAGCTAAGCCAGAAAAGTAGGACGAGCCGTCCACGAGTAAAGGCAAGGGCAAGATGCCAAAGTAGCAAGAGATTTATTATCCACTTGATGTTTATTTGTATCAAAGACTTGTTTAATATTATGTTTTATTCCGCACAGATGTAATTAAGGTTAGATAACCTGGGATTTGTTTCATTTAGAGATTGGTGATGTAACCCCATTTGAGGGGAGATTTCTTTAAGTTTATTTTAATTGTTCTTATTATGGGTAAATAGTTGTAAATGATTGATATAGTGAACAACAAATAAGTGGGAATTAAGTACCTGGATTTGGGGGTGTCACAAAAATCCTTAAGAGAGGGAATCCCTAAGGGAGCTCTCCAAAATATTTTATGCAATACTTTATTAAATCTTTCCAAACCTTACACAATCTCTTTGTTTCCTTAATATATATATATATATATATATATATATATATATATATATATATATATATGGCAATGATCCATAGCATCTATTTGCTATGGATCAAAAAGTAGCAAATACAATCCTAACTTTTTGTTACAGTAATGTATGGCTGAGATTTAAAAATGGTTTGCGCGGTCCGCTAGAATTTCTAGCGGACTGGGTTTAAAACTCTTTTGGACCATTGTACCCCTAATTGGCGAAAGAACCAGTGAATTGATTTAACTGGTCCGCTAGAACTTCTAGCGGACGACTTATTTTGCCAACAACAAGCATCTCAAATTCAACATGCCAACAATAAGCATCTCAAATCATATCAAAATTCCAAAGCATCTCAAATTCCAATTTATATACATGCCAACAGCAAATCAAACATTCCAAAGATACCTAAAAACCCAAATCAGCAACATGCCAACAGTAAGCATCTCAAATCATATTAGAATTCCAAACATATGGAATATCCCAAATCAGCAACATGCCAACAGCAAATCAAACACTCCAAATCAAATACATCAAATTCCAAATACAGTATAATGTGAGGTTTTTTGAAGGTTATCTTAGCAAATGCAACCCTGCTCTTTTGTGCTTACTGAATAACTCTGCGCATAACAACACAACAACCCTGCTGAACAACACAAAACAAAATTATTCGAACACAATTCCCAGTCACATCCATCATATACCTTTCCCAACAAAATAAGCAGAATAGGAGTTCCTTGAGCTGGTGGACTAATAAAACAATGTAGATCATTGATAAACTGTAGATATAATTGAACATCAATTTAGCCAGTAATTAATGATAGTTTACAAAAATTGTATTCATTTTACAGACCTCCTTCAACAAATTTTCAACCAAATGGTTCAGGAAGAATTTTTAAATAATAATTTGTCTGGCTACAAATAAAGGGAACCAATGATGAGAAAAATAAGTATAATCAACAAGAGCAGCTTTGATGGAAGTCCCAAGTGTATCATATTCGGATATGCACTAGTGAGAAATAATACAACCATATATATAAATATATAATGTATTGTTTTTTTAAAAAAAACAATGACATCACAGTACACATCACATCACAACATAGCTATATTCAACAGGACGCAATGGTGATTATAGTATATTTTTTAAGTATATGACAACCAATGTGATATATAAAATA
Source organism: Aralia elata (assembly GCA_034770075.1). Taxonomy (NCBI): domain Eukaryota; kingdom Viridiplantae; phylum Streptophyta; class Magnoliopsida; order Apiales; family Araliaceae; genus Aralia; species Aralia elata. The sequence goes on from CM068380.1 coordinate 11,354,111, forward strand.
AAAATGGATACCCAGAAATTAAACTTACATCACAGTACACCTTTACTTGAGTATCCAACTTTGACCTCCAACTTTGTAAATCCTAGACCATGGACCATATACAAACTGAAACCAACTGCTGCTGCACTATAGACTGCAACACAAACTTTAGAAAGCATCATAGACTGAATGACTGAAAGCATCATAGATTGAAAGCATAGCATACAAACTGAAACACAAACTGAAACCATAGACTGAGATAGACTCAAGCATGAATTGAAACCAATGGTGCCACACATACTATAAATAGTCTGCAACACAAACTATAGACTGAAAGCATCATAGACTTGAAAAGTGCAACACAAACTGAAACCAAAGACTGAAAGCATAGCAACTCGAGGAATTACAACACAAACTGAATAAATGAAACCATAGCAAGATATAAACTGAACAACTGAAACCCGCTATAGCACAAATATACAAAACTAATCTAGTGGGTTGCTTAAATTCAAAAAACTTACCGATTAAATAACATACTTACCTATTAAATGCTGATTAGTTTGTTGTAGAACATAATTTTTGGACGCAAGATATCAAATTTGCACAACTTGTTACCAATCTGCACTCAATTGTGAACTAGGGTTTAGGAACAAACATATGAAAAATCGCAGCAGCTTTAGATTTGGGAGATTAAATAACAAACTTACCGATTAAATGCTGATTAGTTTGTTGTAAATCAATTGCGAACTAGGTAGGGTTCATGAGAATCGTAGAAATGGTTCATGAGAATCGTAGATCGCAGCTTTGGCTTTACCTTTTTCCTTAATTCGTTTCTCCAATCCGTTGATTAGTTTGCTGGCTTTACCTTTTTCCCCAGTTCGTTGATTAGTTTGCTATAGATCAATATCGAACTAGGGTTTATGATATTCGCACATCGCAGCTTTGGCTCTGCTAATATTTTTCCCCCAATTCGTTAATATGCGTCCGCTAGAAATTCTAGCGGACTGGTTATATTTAAATCAATTCACTGGTTCCTTCGCCAATTAGGGGCACAATGGTCCAAAGGAGTTTTAAACCTAGTCCGCTAGAATTTCTAGCGGACGACGCAAACCATTTTTTAATCCCAACCATACATTACTGTAACGAAAAGTTAGGATGGTATTTACCGCTTTTTGATCCATAGCAAATAGATGCTATGGATCATTGTCCATATATATATATATATATATATTTGGGAAACTAAATCAAGATAAATTATATTACCAAATAAAAGCTTATTTTATTTTGTAAACAAGATCAGATCATTTTGTGGGCCCAAGTGCATATTAGGGTTCACATGACCTAATTGAAATAAATGTACAAATTATGGTTTACAGAAACCTAATTAAATGTACAAATTAGGGTTGATGTGACCTAATTAAATGTACAGATTAGACTGAAATAAAGGTGCTAGACCCGGGGAAGTCTCCACGTGTTCCAAGGTAGAAGGCTCGTGAATGCGACCCATTTTGGGAATTGATTGAGGGATTGGATTGGTGGCTAGAAGAACAGGGCAATTTGGGCATTACTGTTGTCAGATTTTACAATCAACAATTACGTGCAAGTATACACGATCAACAAGTAATAAAGTGATAAGATAGAGTGTCGAACCCATAGAGAATTACTGTATTTTAAATCTCCAATTATCAATCTTAACTATGCCTATTCTATTAAACAATCATAATTTGGGTTTTTAGTTGGTAATAATTAAAATTAAACTAACACTAACAAGTAATTCAAAGGTTGAAATTCAGATTTAAGATGATTAAGACTACAATATCCCCAACTACTTATCATAAATCAGTTATCTATGTCTCCCAATTATTCACTTCAATGGAGTTGTTAATGAAAATTCAATTGTATTTATAAGTCCTTTTCCAAGTGATCAAATAAGTCTATCTAATCCAATTAACTCTACGATATTCCCATGCAAAGCCAAATGATTAAATTCATTAAGTACCAATCTCCAGTTGTCACATGCAACAAAGCAATATTCCTATTCACTTCACAAATCCAATTATTCAACACATGTAAATAATCAGAGTACATGCTATCTTATCCAGTTCTAACCCTAGATTTCATCTCCCGAATTCATCTAAAGTAACCCGCTAATTGTCGGCCAAACAATTAATCAATAAGCATAAAATAAGATAGACAACTCCCATCAAATTGAACAATTGAAATCAAATAGATAATCAACTCATAATTATAACTGGTTCCATTGTAGCCTTAACTAAGAATTTAGTTCATACTGACAATAAAAACTAGAATACCAAGACAAGTCATCATTATTAATTACAAATCAGAGGATAAAGATTAGAAGAAAACTCAGAATAATCTCTAGCTCTCCAATCTGAACTTCTCACGAGGCTTGACTCGCTCTCCAATCTCCTTGCTCAGCTCTGAAAATCAATCTCTGAATATGAGTCTCTGTTTTAATCCAAGTCTTGATGTTCTATTTATATCCTCCTTTTATCCCTCAATAGCAAGAGTCCTTGATCACTTTTATCTTTCCAAAGTCATAGCATTCCAGCAAAATCAGGATTCCCATCTGCCGCTTCCTCGCCCCGGCGAGAAGTTCAAGACAAAAGTTCTCGCCCCAGCGAACTCCCGCCCCGGCGAGAATCATGACTCACAAATTCTCGCCCCGGCGAGAATACCCTACACCCAGCCATTTTTTCTCTTTTGATCCTGCAGCCAGCCATGACCTACAAAACCAATGCAAAACAAGTAAAAAGCTACCAAACACTTAAAAACAAGTAAAGAATAAGCCAAAAGACATATCAAACTCGTAGGTTAAAACCTACTCATCAATTACTTTGATGATTAAAGGGCATTTCTGGAATTTCTCCTTTAAAACATGACTAAAGGGTATTTCGAGAATTTTCCTTAAAACATGTGCCTGGCATGTGACTATTCCCCAGGAAAGCTCTATAAATAGCCCCTCTATTCTAAGAAAAAGGGATCGCTCTCAAGACATTACACTTAGACTCTTGGAAGCTCATTACACTTGGAACTTTCTCCTAACTCGAGGACTCAAGAAGGCTCTTGTAATCCCTGCTACCCTAACCCGGTTTCCGGATCCTAAGAGTTCTGCCACGTGTCATTGGAGTAATCGCCCACCTGTTCTTCTCCCTTCTTTAATCAATCAATCAATTCTGTGCTCTTCGTGGATTTCTCTCCTCTCCAGATAACACGAAACCCTAACCCTAACAAGGTGTAATTGAAAGTAGTATGCACACAAGCCAATCATATTTGATATGATGTAACATATGCTTTGTAATTTTATTCATTTATTAATAAAAGAATTGATTTTCTTAAAAGGCATTTTATATTATCTACATAGTGCTGTTATATTAAATGTGATAAACCCATAGTTTTGAGCAATGCTTTTAGAATCATGATGGTGATCATGCTAATGAGATCTAAATTCTAGATAGCTCACAAACTAAAATTGTTCCTAATCGTTGGATTACTAAAAAGGGGATTAGTGAATCCGGATAGATTAGTACATACGTTGCTTGCTCTTAAGAAGAGGATGATTGATCTCATAATCATTTGTGTGGAGACACTAAAGCAAGTATGTAGGTGCTTATTGGAGAATAAGTTCACTGAACGTGGCTCACTAAGGAATACCTAATGGAGTTTTACTCGCATGTCAATTGGAATTCCTCTAGTGATAGTAGTACAAGTGATCCTTGGACTTGATATCATCATAGTATCTTGTGTATGATGAGTTATACTTTGACATGTCCCTTAAGACATTTAGGGTATAACAAAGGGTATGATTGGGTATAATAAGTTGTACATGGAGATAGGTGAATGATCAACAAAAAATCTATCACGTCTAGTAAAAGATGTGAATGTCCTATGTGATTCGATAAATGACAACTCAGTAGTCCTTGGCCAAGGCAGAATGAAATTAGAAAAGAGTTTCTATTTTGCATTATTTAGAGTTGTGCATTTGAGAATCGAAATACATATAATTAAATAAAATGAGACTTGACATTAATTCCATGTCTTATATTTAATTGGGATATTGTATGGTAGAAGGATTGAATTGTACGGTAACTATGCACTGAAAGGTTCTTTCATGATTAATGTTGAAATCTATATTATCTGGAAAGTCTTTGATCGCTAAGGGGGCTTACCCTTATTGTAGAATAAATATTATTTATTTAAATGAATTAAATAGTTTAATTTATTTATTTAAATAAGATTAGAATTGTTCTAATTGATTTATTCACAACCGGTTTAATATGGAGAACCTAAAGGGTCACACCGCAAAAGGAAAATACTTATTTAAGAAGTAAATGTCATAATTGTAATAATAAGTTAAGTGTATTTAATTTAGTCTATGGAGATAGAATAAATTAAATAGCTTAATATTTATTATTTAATATTTTAGAAATATTAAATATAAATTAATAAGAGGAGTCTTATTATTATTTTTACTATTACTATTATTTAATTCCTAATAGGGATTGAGAATTAATTAATAGAAGTACTCTCACATGAATTCCTAATTGGATTAGGAGTTTAATTTAATTAAAGGAGTTTAATTAGAATAGAAACCTTAATTCTAAATAGTTTAGGGAAGGGTTTTCCTACATCTATAAATAAGAGAGGTCTTATCATAGATTAGGGTTACACACTCTTGCATAAGAATTTTGGAGAGTACTTACAATTTTTATAGAGATAGAAACTAGGGTTTCACTACTACAAAATAGCAAATATACGACGCGGAAAAAATGTTGTAGATTCTGTCAGCCAAACGTCGTCAAATAGCTTTCTTCGGATGTCAGCCTCAGATCGAACGTACACCCAATCGAACACAGCCAAAGAGCAGATAGAGAGAAGGAAAACTGGAGAGAGAAGGAAAAATGAAGAGAAAAACCCAAAGAGAGAGGAAACTGACGAGAGGGAACGAAAGTGGTGAGCAATGAGGGAAAAAGAACCCTAACTCACGACGACATAGAGAGAGAAAGAACAAAACTGAAGGAAAGACGATATGTCTTTTTATTTTAAGTTTCAATTGAGCTCCGTGTTTTTTATATAGATAACGTTTTTTAAAAAAAACGTTATCTACTTAAACCCAAAAAAATTCCCTTTTAAATACATAACGTTTTCTCATATACATCTACAACGTTTTGTCAAAAAACCGTTGTGTAAAAATATACCATAACGTTTTTTATAAAAACGTTGTGGTTTTAGTGTTATCTATTTACTATTTTGTAGTAGTATTTTGCCAACACCCATCTTCTTGAACAAGTATTATTCCTTGGTGGATCACCTCTAGAGGCCAAACACTTGGGTGGCTAACGTTGATCAAAGGAAGGAATTTAATCGGTGGAATTCAAGGAGAACGCGAAGGAATTGGAGGTGAACTTGTACCCGAGGAAGCTAGAATTCTACAAGGGTATAATTCTTATTCTCCATCTTTTTCGTTTAATTAATAATTGTGCATAAAGAAAGATCATGGTGATGGTTTGTATAAAATTTTAAAATTTTATTTTATCGCGCTTCCGCTTTATTTATGTAATTTGATTGCATGTTCGCGTTATACAAACCTAACAGTGATATCAAGAGCCAAACTTTATGCGAATTATTAATTATTTTGATTCTGTATATACATTGATGTGTTTAGAACAATTTAATTGGGCATAATTGTTTGTGTAAAATTATTTTATTTTTTTTATTTTTTTATTTTTGTAAATTAAAATAAAGGAGTTTATTTTATTCAAAATTGGATAAATTAAAATAAAAGAGTTTATTTTGATTTGGAATATGATTAAAATAAAGAAGTTTATTTTAATTGAAATTGGATTTTATGATAACTAATTAGAGTTGGAATTGGATTCCATGATAACTAATTGGAGTTGAAATTGGATTTTATACTAACTAATATTGCCCATTAAATGATATCAATGCATATATGGAATGATTTTATTATTCATGGGATGAATGTTATTTATTGATACATATAGAGATCTGTATGATAATAAATAGGAATTGATTATGGACTATTGACCAATGTGTGATTGGATTTATTTTAGTGGATGCTTGAATGTATGGGTTTTTATAAATGAGGTCTGCGTACCTCGTCTTCTCTAATTTTTTCTTAATGTAAATTCTATCTCCCTCCTATGTACTTCCCCTTGACTGCTGATCAAGGTTTCTATTTATTGTAAATAGTTTTTGTAATAGGACTAGTTAGAATTAATTTTGAAGAATTGGAGACAAAGGAGCAAGGAGCGCTTGAAGACCCGTTTGTAATGGAGCCCGGGTTTAAATGTAATAGTTATATTTAAATTTAATTCTTGCACCCTAGGTTTGACCTTTTGGTTCACTTTGTGGCTCTAGTGAACCAAACTAGAATAAAAGTCCATAATCAATCCGGGTAGAATATAGTATTCTATATGTGCATGCTTACTATGTATATATATATATATATATTATACAACATGCTTCGCATGTTAAATAATATGACGCTTATTTTATATATATATATATATGTGTGCATGCGCGCTAAATAAGATGAGACTAATAATAATAAACCCTTCAAAGAAATCATATTAAGTCCTAAGCGTTCAAAGATATTTGGAATATCGAACGTCGCCTTCTAGCATGGTAAAGCAATAGAGTATTAAATATTTAATATGAGTTTGTTGTGTCACCACAAGGCAATTATTAAATATTTAAGATGTTGCTTTATCACATTTGATGCTTATAAATAGACTGAACGATGCTGTTTTGTTGTGTCACCACAAGGACAGTGTTTTTCTTTCGAATATATGGAAGTGCTAGGTTGGACTTAACTTGGATAATTTTGATTCGGATGTGTCACCACTTGATCAAAATAATCTAAGAGGCAAAATAAAAGGAGTTACATAGTGATGTAATTGACAATAGTTGTCTACCTATTTATTTATATATCTTTTGTTGTGTCACCACAAGGCTATATACATTTGAAATGGGATCCTTAATCTCACTAGCAAATCTTTAATTAGAATTGCCGAACTATATAATGAGGGTAATATAGTTTGATGAAAATAGTGGGAGATACCAATTTAAATAAAGACCTAATTTATTTTGATAATTAATTAAATGAATGTATGCTAAAATGTTGTCTATTTCACATGCAGAATTTAAAAATGTCAAACTCACTATCACTGCGTAGCATACTTGATGCTAACAAACTGATCGGACCGAATTACACGGACTGGTTAAGGAATCTGAGAATTGTTCTCACTGCTGAAAAGATTTTTTATGTCCTAAATTCGCCAGTCCCTGCAAATGTTGCAGAAACAGCCTCTGAGGAAGAGATTGCTACTTTCAGAAAGTGGCAAGATGATGCAATCTTGGCTCAATGCATCATGCTCGCATCCATGAGTAACGAGCTTCAGCGTCAGCACGAAACTATGGATGCTCCTACTATATTGCTGCACCTCAAGGAGTTGTATGGTGAGCAAAGTAGGACTGCTAGATATCAGATATCTAAGGAGCTCTTCCGATCTCGTATGACCGAGGGCACTGCTGTTGAGACTCATGTCCTTAAGATGATCAATCTGATTGAACAACTTGGACAGCTTGGGTTCGTGATGGATGGGGAGTTAAGTCAAGATTTGATCTTGCAGTCACTCCCGGACACCTTCTCACAATTTGTTGTGAATTTTTACATGAATAAGTTGGACGTCAGCTTGCCTGAGCTACTTAACATGCTGAAAACTACTGAAGGTCACTTCTCATCCAACAAGAACCAAGTCTTACTAGTGGATGATTCTTCCAAGAAAAGGAAGAGGCCCAAGGTATCTTCTGAAAAGAAGAAAAACAAGAAGGCTAAGGGCAAGGCGAAGAGAAAGGATAAAAAGAAACCTGATCCAGATAGCAAAGGAATTTGCTACCATTGCAATAAGCTGGGACACTGGAAGAGGAACTGCAAGGAGTATCTTGCGGACTAGAAGAAGCTTGGAGAAGCTTCGACTTCCGATCTAGGTTTGTTCATGATTGAAATTAATTTTTCTGAAAGTCAAAATTCTACTTGGGTATTAGATACCGGCTGTAGTTCTCACATATGTAATAATATGCAGGGACTAAGCAGAAGTAGAAAGCTGAACAAGGATGAAGTCGTCCTACGAGTGGGAAATGGAGCAAAGGTTGCTGCATTAGCTGTAGGGACTTATTGTTTAGCACTGCCTTCGGGCAAGTTCATTAGTTTAAATAATTGTTATTATGTTCCGACACTCATTAGAAATATTATTTCAATTTCTGTATTGGATATGAATGGTTTTGATATTATAATAAAGAACAATAGTTGTTCTATTTATAATAAAAATATTTTATATGGTGTTGGCAATCTACTGAATGGACTTTACATACTTGACTTGCATGAAAATATACTTCAAATTGAAAAACTAAGAAAAGAAAAAGAGATGATGTTAATTATACCTTTATGTGGCATTGTAGACTCGGTCATATCAATGAAACAAGATTATCCAAGTTGCATAAAGATGGGCTTTTAGAGCTATCTAATTACGAATCATATCCAACTTGTGAATCTTGTCTCATGGGTAAAATGACTAAATCTCCTTTTACTGGAAAAGGAGAAAGAGTTACAGAGTTGTTAGCGTTGGTACACACAGATGTATATGGACCTATGACAACGAATGCACGAGTAGGGTATTTTTATTTTATTACTTTCACTAATGATCATTCTAGATTTGGATATGTGTATTTAATGAAATACAAATCTGAATCGTTTGAAAAGTTCAAAGAATTCAGAAGTGAAGTAGAGAAGCAAACTGGTAAGAGTATTAAGATTCTTCGATCTAATCGAGGAGGGGAATACTTAACCAATGAGTTTCTCAATTGGCTCAAAGAAAATGGTATAATCTCACAATGGACTCCACCAGGGACGCCACAGTTGAATGGTGTATCTGAAAGGAGAAATCGAACATTGTTGGACATGGTTCGTTCCATGATGAGGTTTACCGACCTTCCAGTATCCTTCTGGGGTTATGCCCTAGAATCAGCTGCATACCTACTTAACAAGGTACCTATCAAATCCGTCCCAAAGACCTCATATGAGATATGGACAGGGAGGAAACCAAATCTTAAGCATGTTAAGACTTGGGGTTGTCCAGCTTATGTCAAAAGGTTTGAACATGATAAGATGAAGACTAGATCCGACAAATGTAGATTCGTGGGATACCCTAAAGGAACATCAGGGTATTATTTCTATCATCCTACTGATCAAAAGGTGTTTGTTGCGAAACACGCTGCCTTCTTGGAAAAGGAGTTTATCCTTGAAGGGGTCAGTGGGAGTAAGATATATCTTGAACAAGTTCAAGAACCACAAAATACTACGGATCAAAGTCAGGTACCTAACCAAGTAGAATAACCTACTGTACCACTACCTATTCGTAAATCTGGAAGAGTACCGAAGATACCTGATAGGTATGGATTCATCATAGAGGATGCTGATGAGGTATGCATCATAGATGATGATGATCCATTGACTTACGAAGAGGCTATGAGTAGTGAAGACTCAGAAAAATGGCTAGAAGCCATGAAATCCGAGATGGACTCATGTATGAAAACCAAGTATGGACTTTGGTTTCTCCACTTAAGGGCATTAAGCCTATTGGGTGTAAATGGGTCTTTAAGAGAAAGACTGTAGCAGACAACCTATAAGGCCCAACTGGTTGCAAAAGGTTTCAAACAAAGACAAGGAGTTGACTATGATGAAACCTTCTCACCTGTAGCTATGCTAAAGTCCATTCGGATTTTGCTTGCAATTGCAGGTTATTATGACTACGAGATTTGGAAAATGGACGTGAAAACGGCCTTCCTCAATGGAGAGCTTGAGGAAAATATATATATGATACAACCAGAGGGTTTTGTTTCAACGGTTGGAACAAACCAAGTCTGTAAGCTACAACGAGGTGTACAAGAAGGTTAGTGGAAACGCTGTTTCATTCCTTGTATTATATGTTGATGATATATTACTGATAGGGAATGATGTTCCTATGCTACAGTCGATCAAAATTTGGTTATCTAAACACTTCTCCATGAAGGACTTGGGTGAGGCATCCTATATTTTGGGGATAAAGATCTATAGAGATAGATCTAAAAGGATGCTGGGCTTGACCCAAGGAAAGCACATTGACTCGATGCTAAAGAAGTTTAGCATGGAAGATTCCAAGAGAGGTCTCATGCCGATGAGGCATGGAATACATCTCTCCAAGAAACAGGCCCCAAAGACACCTGACGAGAGAGACCGTATGAGTAAGATTCCTTATGCTTCCGCAATAGGATCTATCATGTACGGTATGATATGTACTAGACCAGATGTCGCTCATGCACTTAGTGTAACAAGCAGATATCAGTCGAATCCAGGAGAAGAGCACTAGAAGGCAGTGAAAAACATCCTAAAGTACTTGAGAAGAACTAAGGATGTATTTCTTGTCTACGGTGGGTGGGTCTGAATTGAAACTAGAGGGCTATACAGACTCAAGTTTTCAGACGGACCAAGATGACAATAAATCCGTTTCAGGGTCTGGGTTTACCTTAAACGTTGGCGCGGTGAGTTGGAAGAGTTCCAAGCAGCAAACAGTTGCTGATTCAGTGACAGAGGCAGAGTACATAGCTGCAAGTAAAGCTGCAAAGGAAGCTGTTTGGATGAAAAAGTTCATAACTGAACTTGAAGTGGTTCCTAGCATTAGAGAAGCTGTACCTTTATTCTGTGACAACAATGGAGCTGTTGCGCAGGCTAAGGAACCCAGGTCTCATCAGAAATCCAAACATATGTTGCGGCGGTATCATTTGATTAGAGAGATCATTGAAAGAGGAGATGTCACCCTGGAACGTGTGGACTCTCAAGATAACATTGGAGATCCATTTACTAAAGCTTTAACACAACAGCAGTTTGATCGTCACTTAGAGAAGATGGGTATTAGATACTAAGGCGATTGGCTTTAATGTAAGTGGGAGATTGAAATTAGTATGCACACAAGCCAATCATATTTGATATGATGTAACATATGCTTTGTAATCTTATTCATTTATTAATAAAAGAATTGATTTTTTTAAAAGGCATTTTATATTATCTACATAGTGCTGTTATATTAAATGTGATAAACCCATAGTTTTGAGCAATGCTTTTAGAATCATGATGGTGATCATGCTAATGAGATCTAAATTCTAGATAGCTCACAAACTAAAATTGTTCCTAATCGTTGGATTACTAAAAAGGGGATTAGTGAATCCGGATAGATTAGTACATACATTGCTTGCTCTTAAGAAGAGGATGATTGATCTCATAATCATTTGTGTGGAGACACTAAAGCAAGTGTGTAGGTGCTTATTGGAGAATAAGTTCACTGAACGTGGCTCGCTAAGGAATACCTAATGGAGTTTTACTCGCATGTCAATAGGAATTCCTCTAGTGATAGTAATACAAGTGATCCTTGGACTTGAGATCATCATAGTATCTTGTGTATGATGAGTTATACTTTGACATGTCCCTTAAGACCTTTAGGGTATAACAAAGGGTATGATTGGGTATAATAAGTTGTACATGGAGATAGGTGAATGATCAACAAAGAATCTACCACGTCTAGTAAAAGATGTGAATGTCCTATGTGATTCGATAAATGACAACTCAGTAGTCCTTGGCCAAGGCAGAATGAAATTAGAAAAGAGTTTCTATTTTGCATTATTTAGAGTTGTGCATTTGAGAATCGAAATACATATAATTAAATAAAATGAGACTTGACAGTAATTCCATGTCTTATATTTAATTAGGACATTGTATGGTAGAAGGATTGAATTGTACGGTAACTATGCACTGAAAGGTTCTTTCATGATTAATGTTGAAATCTATATTATCTGGAAAGTCGTTGATCGCTAAGGGGGCTTACCCTTATTGTAGAATAAATATTATTTATTTAAATAAATTAAATAGTTTAATTTATTTATTTAAATAAGATTAGAATTGTTCTAATTGATTTATTCACAACTGGTTTAATATGGAGAACCTAAAGGGTCACACCGCAAAAGAAAAATACTTATTTAAGAAGTAAATGTCATAATTGTAATAATAAGTTAAGTGTATTTAATTTAGTCTATGGAGATAGAATAAATTAAATAGATTAATATTTATTATTTAATATTTTAGAAATATTAAATATAAATTAATAAGAGGAGTCTTATTATTATTATTACTATTACTATTATTTAATTCCTAATAGGGATTGAGAATTAATTAATAGAAGTACTCTCACATTAATTCCTAATTGGATTAGGAGTTTAATTTAATTAAAGGAGTTTAATTAGAATAGAAACCCTAATCCTAAATAGTTTAGGGAAGGGTTTTCCTACATCTATAAATAAGAGAGGTCTTATCATAGATTAGGGTTACACACTCTTGCATAAGAATTGTGGAGAGTACTTACAATTTCTATAGAGATAGAAACTAGGGTTTTGCCAACACCCATCTTCTTGAACAAGTATTATTCCTTGGTGGATCACCTCTAGAGGCCAAACACTTGGGTGGCTAACGTTGATCAAAGGAAGGAATTTAATCGGTGGAATTCAAGGAGAACGCGAAGGAATTGGAGGTGAACTTGTACCTGAGGAAGCTAGAATTCTACAAGGGTATAATTCTTATTCTCCATCTTTTTCGTTTAATTTATAATTGTGCATAAAGAAAGATCATGGTGATGGTTTGTATAAAATTTTAAAATCTGATTTTATCGCGCTTCCGCTTTATTTATGTAATTTGATTGCATGTTCGCGTTATACAAACCTAACAGTAATTTCTTTGCCCACACATTTTTTTATTTGATAACAAGATCAAATCTTATTTTATTTTGAAAGTAAAATCAAATCTTATTTTATTTTGGAAGTAAAATCAAATCCTTCCTTACATTTTGGAAACAAAATCAAATCATTCTTATTTAAAAAAATAGGATATTTGTTTTCATAATTTATATATATATATATATATATATATATTATTTATAATTAATGTGTTCATCAATTAAACACATAATCCTTGCTAAAGTAATCAGGCAGCAGTTGGCCCAATTGTTAAGCAAAGGATCTTAATACATGAGATTCTTTTCCCATAATCCCATTACTTCGAATCTTACCAAAATCCGAGTTCAGTAGGCGGGACTCACAAGCCTTGTTCATTTAGAATTCGTGAAGGATCTAAACTCCAAAACTAATTAGAATTTTAGACATGTTGATTAGATTTCCTCCCAATTAGGCAGACGCTCTGCATAACAGTGGCACATGTATGCATACTTTTCGCACTCCCGAACCTTCCTTACGTAATTTGGGAGTAAAATATATAATTGTACACTCAGACTTTCTCATACACAAACGGGTCCGATTGCTGTAGGTCATATTTTGCTGTGAATCTCTGTCATGCAGTGCCATTAGCGAATCAGATAAATAGCGCAACATTCTTTGACAGTCTGTTCGACCTTCAGATCATTGTACAAGCGGATATCATTAATCTCAACTCCAAGCATGCATATCTATTCGTGACTTCAGATGAGGGGCAAGGCAGGTTCATATTAATAGGTACCAAAAGCATATTAATAGGTTCATGCAATATTCATGATCTATAAATTGGTGACACAGTTCATGTGCCAATCTCAGTTGTAGTCATCATGTTGTAGTCACGGATCAAAATTCCCAAAGGCAACACCAAAGAAATGTGGGCAAGGAAATCATATCTTGCTATGGTTAGGATTTCGTGTTGGCTGAGGATGAGAAAAATCCACGAAGAGTACGAAATTGATTGATGAATTGAAGAGGGGAGAAGAACAGGTAGGCGATTACCCTAGTAACACGTGGCAGAACTCTTAGGATCCAAATGCCTTCAAGAGTAACTAGGATCCAGAGAGTCTTAGTGTGTGCTTCGGATTGAGAGAGAATCTCCAAGTCTTCAGTCTTTTCAAAGGTCCAAGCTAAGTGAGGAATCCAAAAGTCCCTTCCTCAATGGAATGGAAGGAGTATTTATAGGATTTCCTGGAAAGTGGTCATGTGCCAGGCATATGTCCTCGGGGGAAATTTCAGAAATACCCTTAGTCACCAGAGTAATGCCCATATTGCCCCTGTCATTCTAGCCACCAATTCAATCCCTCAACAATTCCCAAAATGATGAGTTGCCTCCACGAGTCTTCTGCCTCTGGACACGTGGAGGCTTCTCTCGAGTCTCGCCCATTTATTTTTGGCTTTTCCGTCTATTCATTTAATTCAATTAGGTCACAATGCAAACCCTAATTTGTGCATTCAATTCAATTAGGTCACACTGTGAACCCTAATTTGTACTTGGGCTCACAGTTTTAAATTGCGCACGTCAATATATTGAATTGGTTAGGTTTTAGTCAATTTCATGTATTAGGTGCTCATTAAGGATATAAAGACCTCTATCACTTGTTGGAACACAAAATATGAATAATTACTGCTTCGATGTCTGTTAAAATGCAAGAAAAGAAAATAAACAACTATGAGCAGACCTTGACTAGTTTATTTTTGTGGCCTTTATCATTTGAACAAATAAGCCCGTAGGAGTGTCTTTACACTTAGTGCCCTAAAGCCATCTGGTTTGGGAGTCATTGGTGGAAATTTTGTTACATGGGTGACATTGAAAAGCTTAATAAAAATAGACATTGCACAAGTCAAGAATAAAGGAATTGAATGAAAAATCAACGAGATGGAGTGTAAAACATACTCGTTGTACAATGAAAACAAGAATAATAGAAAAAAATATGGAATCAAGTGTATAAGAGGAGTAGTAAAGAGTCATATGTGAAATAAATTATCTTTTATTGAGCACTGTGGTACATGGATTGGATTGAGATCTTGACTAGTTTGATATGTTAACTAAACACACACGAAAGGGTCGAAAATGAGATAAGATTGGTGATATGTTAAATTTCTAATGGTGCATGAATTTGAAGTTTTGCTAAATTGTTAGTTACTGATTTTTGAGGCCTGATATCTATGAACTATGTTGATTTATTGCTTGAAGTTAGTAGATCCTGCATATGCATTCATTTAGTTAGGATAGTAGTTTGCTTTTTTATTTTTGTGTTTTTGCTTGAGGGCAAGCAAAGTCTTGAGTTTGGGGGTATTGGATGAGTGAGTTATATACCTGCAATTTGGACATCTCTTAGGATCAATTCTTTACTATCTGTAAGTATCTTTAGTGTTATTTTACTGGTTTATGCATTGGTTTTGTAGGAAACGGTTTCGGAGTGTTAAAACAAGAAAATTAGAGCTTAATGGCATTTTTGTAATTTTGGACTGCTGAATTCACTGGGGCCAATTCGCCAAGCACAATGAACTCCCCCCAGCCAAGTCTTTTCAGTGAATCCGATGGGCGAATTCCCCCAGTACAATGAATTCGTCGGGGCGAATTCGTCGGGAACAAAGAGAGGTGTTTTGTTTTGGTTTCAGAAGTTGAGTCCAAGAAGGATCTTTCGGCTGACTTGTTTCAAGGACTCTATGGAGGGTTGAAAGACACAAAAAGTAAAGATATAAAAGGGGAGAATTCACGAGGATTGCAAGACCATACAAGGAGATTCTGAAGAACGTAGAAGAGGGAGCACAAGGAGACCATGTGAAGGTTCAAGAAGAAGGAACTTCTGCAGAGTTTTATTCTTTTTCTCTTCTTTTACTTGCAACTTCATATGTTTAATTCTTCCATGGATTCATTATTTACTTTCGTTATGTGGAATTAAATTTAAGTTTAAAAGTGCAATGGATCTTATTGCATAGTTTTGACTAATATGCTTTCTTGTTGACTATTGTTATCTATTATGGGATTGTTTATTATGGTTTGCGTTTAATTGTTTAATTGTCTGATTGACAATTACCATGATAATCTATATGAACTCGAGATATGGATTATAGGTTTAGATCTGATCATAAGAGCATGTGATTGTATTTTTTGCATGATAATGAAACTCATAATTTGTGTCTAGGATAGAGATATACCTATACACCGCATGTAATCTGATAGGGAACCTGAGCTTTAAATCCTTTTTAATTATAATTCACATAGAGATATAGTGAATTAGTTAACTAGGGTGTTTACCTTAATTCTATCATCTGTGGATTTAAGTTGATTCGTTTATGGTACATCAAGAGATGATCATAAATATTGATGAGTTCTCGATTAACAATCTGAATAGTTAGCATAATTTAACAGGAAGTATGTTGATCTAAGTGAAACAATAAGTAAAATTGTAGTCTTAAACCTTTTTAGCCAAATTCAATTCTTGGTAGTTAGTGATTAGTTAGATTAGTAATTTATTTTCAAAATTCAACAACTTTTATCGAATTGTTTAAATAGAATTAATTTGATTATAAATTAGTATTTGGTTATTATTATTAAATAATTCTCTATTCGACACTCTTATCATTATATTATTTGTTGATCACGTATATTTGCGTGTTGTGCTAACCTAGATTCAGGCAAACAAGGCCCCCATCCACATCTTATGGATATGCCTCATGTGTATTATTTTGGGTTTTTAATAAAATTTCTTTTTTGCCAATAAAAGAAAAAAATAAAAAGTTTCAGGAGTTGAACTTGGAAACGAAGGATTGTTGATTGTCGATTGTCGGTAATTTCAAAAGAGAACAAAGTTGATATTATGATTACGGATGTTCACTTACTTGACTTGGACGCATTTGAGCTTCTCCATCTTGCAATTAACAATGACTTGCCAACGATTTGTAAGTATATATGATGACAAATTTATATAAATATTAAATACTTACATATGTGGACAGATAGAATAGGAATGTGTATAGAAGGTACCGATGTTTACTGTTTTATTCTATTACTTCGAGCTCCACGTTATTCGCAAGGCAACATCACAATAGTTAGAAAGTTCTTTCTTTACAATGCATATACTAATTCTTTGTGTTCTCACTTGAGGTCCAGAATAAGAATTTTTGACAACATGTTGCAAATGAAAGCTATTCAAAATGGAGCATTGCAATTCCATGTGCATCCAATAACTATTGAGACTCTACGAAACCTAAGGCAATATGTCATACGCGAGAAACAAAGAAAGACTAATAAATTAGTCGAGAAAGGTTTTATAGAATGGACAGATGAACTTCATGCAAAGTTTGAATGCAGTCAACCAACTTGGTAATGGAAGTAAGCTAGTTCTCTGTATTTGGAATCAATTCATTTCTTAATTACTGTCATATTCAGTTTTAGGTTTTGAGATACTGTTTTTGTTTTAAATTATTAAATCAATCTTATTGGCTTTTGAAATTCAGTTTTTGATAATTTCAAACTTAAAATTAATATGATTCATTAACAATTACGAAACAGTAAATATTTTAGTTATGAGTAATATTTTTTACAACAGTCAATTAATAATTACGAAACAATAATCTTTTAATTAGTACTCAAGAAGCTTTGTTTGTATTCTTTGATAATATTTGATGAATATTATTGATGGTTTTCATAATATTTTTATGGGAATAATTGTATGCCAGTTTGTCGCTAAGTATACACAAATTTATTATAGAGTTTAAATTATCTGATATTGCTAATGATTATATATGTAAGTAATTAAGAAAAATGGAACATCACGTTTACTTTGACTACTTTTTAATGTGACCTGAATAAATACATGTGTTTCTCACGTGATATGTAGATATACTTTCAACGTATAACTAACATTGACGTATATCAAATATGAAATTATTGCGAAAGATTTTATTCGAATTACAATTGAGAATATACATGAGATTAGATAAAATTATAAAATTAGCTCACTGTATCAAATACATCGTAAAAATATTACCAATTAGATTTATCCACATAATTCACAATAAAAAAGTCGATCTGTAAAGTCGCAACATTTATATATATATATATATATATACACACACACACACACACACACATAGTCTGGCTCTCCAGCGAACTGCTGGGAGCGAACCAAAAACGAACCGGCTATAGCGACGATTTTGTCCGTCACTATAGTATAGAACAACTACGGACCGGATATAGCGACGAACGAAACTGTCGTTATAACGTTGACCGTCGGTTTTTTATGTTATAGCGAACCGTCGCTATAACCGATTCGTTTTTTGTTCGCTTTTGCCGGTTTGCTGGAGAAACTTTTCCTATATATATATATATATATATATATATATATATATATATATATATATATATATATATATATATATATATATAGGGTTTCCCATCCGTGGCAACCGGTTGCCACGGATACTATTCCAGCAACCATGATCTTAACCATTGATCGTCATAATAAAAGGTTCAAATTAAAAGCAATTTAATCTCTGCCGCTACACCTTGTAGCGGCAGTTATATTCTTTGTTGCGGCAGCAATAATTACCAAAAAGCCCTTCAATTTAACTTACCTGCCGCTACAAGGTGTAGCGGCAGTGTGGAATATACATGCAGTCACTTTTGTACTTTTTTAACTTTACAGAGATAAGGCTTTTGCAAAAAAAATTAAGCGGTGTCCGTCCCATAACACTAGTCACTTGTGATTCACTTCCCTAATTGAGTAATTTAAAGGATTAATTAATTGTTTTTAGTTCATGAATTAGCACTACACTTTATGACAACCATGCTAGCTTAAATTTAGTAAATTAATTAATAGAATCTTAGTTTTTATTTTTTGATTAATATATATTGATTAATATTCATTTTAAAAAATATTTTTCTAATTGTGTTTGATTAATACATATTGATTAATATTCATTTTAAAAAAATATTTTTCAAATTGTGTTTGATTAATACATATTGATTAATATTCATTTTAAAAAATATTTTTCAAAAACGAATCTTAGTTTTTATTAATTAAAATGAATATTAATCAAACAATAAAAAATACAATTTGAAAAATATTTTTTAAAATGAATATTAATCAATATGTATTAATCAAACACAATTTGAAAAATATTTTTTAAAATGAATATTAATCAATATGTATTAATCAAACACAATTTGAAAATTATTTTTTAAAATGAATATTAATCAATATGTATTAATCAAAAAATAAAAACTAAAATTCTATTAATTAATTTACTAAATTTAAGCTAGCATGGTTTTCATCAAGCGAAGTGCTAATTCATGAACTAAAAACAATTAATTAATCCTTTAAATTACTCAATTAGGGAAGTGAATCACAAGTGACTAGTGTTATGGGACGGATACCGCTTAATTTTTTTTTGCAAAAGCCTTTGTCTCTGTAAAGTTAGAAAAGTACAAAAGTGACTGCATGTATATTCCACACTGCCGCTACACCTTGTAGCGGCAGGTAAGTTGAATTGGAGGGCTTTTTGGTAATTACTGCTGCCGCAACAAAGAATATAACTGCCGCTACAAGGTGTAGCGGCAGAGATTAAATTGCTTTTAATTTGAACATTTTATTATGACGATCAACGGTTAAGATTATGGTTGCTGGAATAGTATCCGTGACAACCGGTTATCACGGATGGGAACCCATATATATATATATATATATATATATATATATATCATCTTCCAGCAATTTATATTCTACTCTATTCATTTTGACCATCTTTAATTTAATATTTCTTTTTTGGTAATTAAAATTCATGCGCGTATCATGTGGAAATTTAAGGAGTAAAATAGTCAATTTGCTCTTTCTTATGCTGAAGGTTTTACCCCTATGTTTATAGTAAATATAATTTGGTATACGTAATGACTATTTTTGCCATTTAAATAGTCATTTGATATGCACATGATTGACTTATTATAAAATTGTTTATATAAGACAATTTTGTCAAAAAAGAAAAAAAAACATTAGCTATGACATTATAAAAATTAAAATATTACAATTCAGTGTCAACATGATGAGATAGTTTTATAATGGGCTAAATACACTTTTGTCACACCAAGTACCACCAAATTCATAATTCGCCTCCCAAAGTAATTGAGCTTATAATTTACTACATAAACTACTTAATTGCATACAATGTCCACCCCAAAATTAATTTTCGGCGAAAATTAACAGCAATACCCGACCCAGTCGGTAATCTAATTAGATTCGATTGCTTTTATACGGTTTGACCATATTTAGATACAGTTTAACTTCATTAAAAACTTAAAATACTTGTAAATATAATTAATTAAGTCCAAATTAAAATACTTCTAAATATAATTAACAACTAATTAAAATATTTCTAAATACAATTAACCTCTAATTAAAATACTTCTAAATACAATTAATTCCAAATAATGTTGATCTTAAAAATATAAAGTTAAAAATTATATAAAATAATATTTAACAAAACATTACAAATTAGAAAGAAAAAAAAAGAACTCATCACCATCTCTTCTTACTATCATCGCCTCGCGCCGCCACCACCACCATCACTTCACCACACTAAGACCACAGCCGTGACACCACCACTATTACCACCAACTCCTCCATAACCATCATCAAACACCCAGTTCTTTCCTAAACCTTAACGTTATTTAAATTGCACAATCACAACAAAATCATTAAAATTTTCACATATTAAACACAAATCTGAAAACAAAGATCTAAAAACATAGATCTATGAAATTAAAATCCACAATTGCATTTCAAAAAATATAAATATCATTCCAACTGAAAAAGATCTAAGGGTGGGAGGCAGGGGCGGGGACGGGGTTGGGAGGCGGTTGGGGCGGGAGTGGGAGTGAACTGGGGTGGGGGGGGGGAAGGGGCGGGGGACATGGGAGGAATAGGGGAGGGGGACACCCAGAAAGGTAAAGAAGAAATGAAGGAGGGGAAGGAGAACGTTAACGGGTAGAGGAAGAAGAAGTGACAGAGGAAGGGAAAGAGAAGTGTCGGAGGAGAAGAAGAATTGAGAAGTGATCTAGATTCTATCACGCCCCCAAATCTGAGTGCTTTCCACAGCAGACCTGGTGCTGACTAAATATAATCTTTCTTAACATCCACCAACAAAATACTTGGTAAAAACTCGTTTATTTAAAAAAATTGTATCATACTCTTTATTCCAGAATCGTATACTTTACAATTTCCTATTACATCACAAAGTCATATAAATTATGATTTACAATCCAACACTAAATCCTTCTTCCTAACTTCTTCATTTATCTATCCGAGACGTGCAGTATTAGTAACTAGACAGTTCCCAAGAAAGAGAGGGTTTTCTGTTAAAACGACGCTCAATTAGACAACCCCTTTCCTCGTCAGAACTTTCTAGATATTACCAATAATATCAATTTAGCATAATTAAATGAATTGAAAAAGTTATCACCACTCTAAGTTCTAATACAAATAACAAAAACAGTAAAAAAAAATGTCTTTAAGCCTAATCACATTCCTTCCATTCCTTTCTATTCCAGAACCTTTTGAAATTTCATCCTTAACTGCAAATAAAACATATTCACAAGAATGAGCACAAATGCTCAACAAGTCTAATAGATATACAGATAAATCACACTTAGCTCATGCATTCTATGACTCAACAAATACATTATCTGACTCAATAGATTCTTAAGTTCTCACCTTCTCTAACTCAACAGATTAACATAAATTTTTACTTTCTCAAACTCAACAGACAACAACTTAATAATTATGTTAACTGATGTTAAATAGTAATACATATTTCATATATAAATAAGGAATTTCATAACACAATTAAAATTCAATAGTTAAACACATTGTTGCACAAAGTGCAGAAAGAATAAGACGACTTGCACAAAGTACTGAAAGAACTTATCTGATTTGTCTCTAACGTTTACGCTAATTTTGCGTCACATAATCAATGAGGTCGACATATAACTTAGTCACAATATGACTATTTACTTTAGTTCACTTTAATTAGCCTTAAGTATGAATTTTATTTCAATACTTTACTTTTTACGATGTCCGATTATCAAAAACTAAACAAAATAAGCTTTAAAAAAATTGGACAAAAGTATTCTGCAAGTGCAATGCCTAGACGCCCAAAGGCAGCGCCCAAGTATCGCACAACATACCCCGGCACGTATAACGCCACACAACACTACACAGTGCCGCATGACGCTACACCATGTGCCTTAGTGTGCGCACTGCCTGCCCAGCGCACTTCAGCGTGTGTGCGCCTGTTGCACAACGCCCCAACGCGCACCCCAGCGGGCGCATATGCGTCCACTGCCTGTCGCCCAATGCTACTGCGCTTGGCCAATACAAGGCTAACACTGCAGTGCCCAAGCCTAGTGCTGCCTTAGCAGTTCAAAAACCGTAACTTTCATGCTTTAGGCAGTTTTACCTTACTTGATTCAAACATGCATAACTTTTAATCTTTTATATATTTTTGAGTGATTCTTTTTCCTACGCTTTTGTAACTTCTTAATCTACAATTTTGCATTATATTTCGTGATAAAATTCTCAACATATAAGGCTGAACACCTCTTGGAAAAAAAACTAATAAAAATAATGTTTCATAGTTCATGCTGAACTTGCTTGATTAAGTTGTTTATGGCATTTACTTAGCAAAATTATCATACATGATGACTTGATAACCCTATATTATATAATCATGTTTCACTTGATTCTATTAGTTGTTTAATGAATTATTTAACTAGCTTATCATGTGTAGGCAAGAAAATTGTACCTTGCTAGGGTTAGGATTTCGTGTTGGCTGAGGAGGAGATAAATCCACAAAGAGTATGGTCTTGATTGATTGATTGAAGAGGGAGAAGAACAGGTAGGCAATTACCCAGTAACACGTGGCAGAACTCCTAGGATCCAAGTGCCTTCTAGAGTAACTAGGATCCAAAGATCCTTAATATGTGCTTCGGGTTAAGAGAGAATTAATAAGTCTCAAGTTTCTCCAAAAGTCCCCTCTTCCTGGAAAGTGGTCACGTGCCAGGTACGTGCTCTCGAGAAAAATTCCAGAAATATCCTTAGCCACCAGAGTAATGGTTAGATCGCCCCATCCTTCTAGCCACCAATCCAATCGCTCAATCAATTCCCAAAATGAGTTGCTTCCATAAGCCTTCTGTCTTGGGACTCATGGAGGCCCCTCCTTGGTCTCATATTTCAAGATTCATGTTGCTCTACTATGTTTTTCTATTCTTCCTTCTTTATCTAAGAATCTCGTCATCGACAAACCTTGGAATAACTTAGCACGGGACACAAGAAGTCGCGCCTTAAGGGGATGAAACCTAGGGGGCCGAACCTTAGGTGGCCAAACTTAGGATGGTCAAACCCTAGGTGGCTGAACCTAGGGTGGTTGAACCCTAGGGGGGAAACCCTAGGTTTCGTTCCTTCTTCGATTGCTCTTCGTTCGCATCGTCTTTTCTTGGTCGATTTTCATCCTTTTTTCCTGATTCTTGGTCTCGTGAGAAATTGTTTCATGAAGGTTCTAAAGTTAACCATTTCTTGGAGTTTCACAAGATCTTGGTTCCTTTATATGGTTCGAATCCATTGCTTCATCATTGCTTCGATCAAAATCTATCTAGCACACAAATCGAGAAGTTGAAAGAGTGTGTGCCCTAGGTGGCTAAACCCTAGGTGGCCGAACCTAGAGGGGCTAAACCTAGGGTGGCTGAGAGCCCTAGGGTATTTTTGGCTTCATTTGTTCATCTTTTGTCCGTTTGTCTTGTTTTGTTCCGAGTCCTGTTGGAGAAGAGATCATTTGAACTTTTTTTTAAGGAGGGTTTACCTTGGGGTAGCCGAACCCTGGGGACAAAAACCCTTAGGGTTCTCCCTTTTTTGCTCATTGAATGCTCCGTTCATTAATTGTGATTTTGTTCATTCACTTTCGTCCTTTTCATCTTTTCAGTCCCTTCATTTAATTTAATTAGGACACAATATAAACCCTAATTTGTGCATTCAATTCAACTAGGTCATATGTGAACCCTAATTTGTACTTAGGTTCACACTTGTCCCTTGCACGTGAGTCGCACTTTTAGAGAAACGATCGTGCAAAGTACTTCGAGACCTTGGGTTATACTTCAAGTTTTCAACAATTCTCCAGGTTAAATTTTCCAAGTTCTGAAAACGGGACCTTAGAAGAGGGAACCTCTAGGGGACCACACCCTAAGGGTTAAACCCTTAGGAAGGCAAACCCTAGAAGGTCTCTTCCTAATCCATCTTGGAAAATCTTGGGAGAATCTCTTCAAATCTCGCTCAATCTTTGTTTCCTTGATTTTCTGGAAACTAAGATAAGATAAATCACATTTAATTTGAAAGACATAAGTTACCAAATAAAATCAGATTTTCGAAATCAAATCTTCTCTTTTAATTTGGAAATAAAATCTTCCCTTTTAATTTTATTTGGGAAAAAATTGGATTTTAGAAAATAATATCTTTCTATATTTTATTTTAGAAGTAAAATTAAATCTACTTCTATTTTGGAAACTAAATTGAATCCTTCCTCGTTGCAAGCACACTTGGGGGACTGTGTGTGTGTGTGTATATATATATATATATATATATATATATATATATATATATATTATATATATATATATATATCCCTCGCAAGCTACTCATCTTCTTCATATTCATCTTGTTTTCTCTGGATTTGCTCTCTTCTTTAAAGTCAGGAAGTCATCGAGAAGATATCAAACAAGCTCTTTTCAATCCAAACAAATAAACAAATTAAGGCAAGAACGACTCCTCCTTGGGTAGGCGAACCTTAGGGGTCTAGCCCTATAAGGCCAAACCCTAGGGGTCAAACTCTTTCCTCTCAGCTTCGCTTTCTTTTCACTTTCTTGCTTATTTGACTCGGTTCTTTGGGTTTTTTCTTGATTTGTTTCATCTATTTCTCTTTTCAGGTAATTATAGTCTTTCTTTTCTTGGCCATCTCACCTTAACAAGGATTTTGACTTTTTCTCTGGATATTTTCAAAGAAAGGATATAATTTTTTTGTGGCGAAGAAACATTCATTCCGAGCGGCTTATCATCGAGCAAAGAGAATTTAAAGGTACGAGCGAAGAAACTCCCTAGGTGGAGCCGAACCTAGGTAGGGTTGAACCTGGGTGTTTTTTTTATAACTTCTCATGTTTGTGCTCTTTCTTGTTTTTTCTTTCAGATAACTATAATCTTTCTTTTGTTTTCTGATCTACATTACCTTGATCATATCTTGGTTTTTTCCCTCGGATAATAAAGAAAGATCGAAGCTTTTGTAAACTCGAATGGGTGCTTTACTCCAACATCCGAACAACGAACTACAAACGAAGTAATGAACAATAGGAGGTCCACCCTAGGTGGCCAAACCCTAGGGGGTCGAACCTTAGGGTGGCCAAATAATGCCTTCCGAACAAGAAAATGATGAAAAAACCAAGTTTAAGAATGGTTGTCGCTATTTTGGCCATAACTTTTGATCTGTTTGGAGTTTTGGGGCCTATAATATGTCAAATTGAAGCTTACGACAAGCCCTACAAAACTCATCACCTTTAGGTATGACAGACACCATTAAAAGTCCAAAAAAGGCCCAGAAACATGTGTTTTGCGCATTTAAAGTTTACTCAGACTATTTTGTAATTTAATTATTTTTTGCATAATCAGGCTTTCTAGTCTTATTGACTTTGTTCTTTCTTCTCTTCAGGTGTTAGTGCTCTGTCTCTTTTTCTGATCAGGTCTTTTCATTGTGAATCTCATACCTTCCTTCTTGTCGTGGTAAACACTTAATTTCAAATGCTTATTCATTTTCTTTTTTTGTTCCACTAAACTCTCATCTTTTTCTTCCCTTGGTACAAGCCAATTCCAATGAACATTCTACAAACCTGAAGAATACCAAGGAACTCCCTTTTATCAACGAGTGGGGAAAAGCTGCTTTTTATGGGTCTTTTGACACTTTCTGGGAGCAAGTGAAAAATTATGATCGTGTTGCTTTTCCTCTGCCTGAGAAAGAAGACTTGTTTCTATATGATGCGGCTTGCGGAGGTTCAGACAACTTCCCCTATTCTGCTCGCATTCTTCACATGTGCATAGAAAAACAAGAGTACCCTTACAGTCCCATTTGTTTCCTATCCGACTCATCTAGTCGCCTTCAGGGATGGCAACATTGGACTGATGAGGTCCTCAAAAATTCTGATTATGTAGAGATACTGGAGAAAGATGGCATTCTATGTTGCATTCTTCTATGTAGGGACCTTCGTATTCAGCAGGACCATGATGCTCTGTAGTGACCACGAATCGTGGGTAGCTTTGTAATGCGAGCCTATGAATTTTATTGAATAAATTGAACTTTTATTAATATCATTCTGTGTTATATGTTAAAAGTTGTTATAACCTATGATGTATATGTGATAATTTTTTAGTGTTGTTATCTCATGGTATTGATTAAATCATTTAAAGGAACAACGCTAAAACACTGTTTACGCGATACATGTCTTTTCTGATTTTGCGACTTTTCTTAATTTTGCCAAAGCATTAATGAGAGGGGTTTAATAATCCAAGTGTGAGATTTTATTTGAAGCCCAATTGGATTTAATTAGGAGCCCAATTGAATTGGTAGTTAAAGCCCAAAAGATTATGTATAGTGGCCCAAATGGGAGCCCAAGACCCACGGGTCGAACCTATGACCCAAACCCAATCCCATAAGCCATGACCCATTGGGTCATGAGGAGAGAGAAATCTGCAGGTGGGTTTGAGGGGAAGAGAGAGCCACACGCGGGAGAAGGAGGAAGGGAAGAGGAAGCTACCGACCAAACACTTAGGTTAAAATAATTCAATATTTGGTAGAGGAAAAGGAGAGACAAGCTTGTTGGGGGAAGGGGGAGGGAACCGCCCGACCAAGCATAGGAGTCGATTGTCGCCGGCAATGGCCTGCACGTTCAAGAGTTGAGCTTCTTTCCTTCATTAAATAACCCTCCAAGCTCAGCCTTCATTCCTTTCATTCCTCCAAGCAAAGAACTAGCAAGAATATACATACAGAAGTTAGAGAAAGAAGAGAGAGAAAGAGTCGGACGAATAGGAAGAAGACGAAGAAGAAGAAGAAGAAGAAGAAGAAGAAGAAGAAGAAGAAGAAGTAGAAGAAGAAAAGGAGGGAAGCTAGCAGTTGTATTAATCATCTAGCACTAAGAAGATAAGCTTCAAGAGGTTAGTAAGCAAAACCTAGCTCATCTCCTTCATTTTCAAGCTTCCTAGCTAAGTTTCTCTTCGTTAATGGTACATTTTGTTGTGGTTGCTGTGTTTGTTATTAGTACCTTAAAACATCTGTTAATAACATCCAAGAATAGAACAAAAGAAAGAAAAACATACATGTGTATAAAGGAGAAAGAAATGGATTGTACGGACTAAATTTTGATTCAATTCCTACATTGTTGTGTTTTGTGTTTAACTATGAGCTTCTGGGTATGTGTAGTGCTCTCAGTAAGTAAGCCATAGGACTTATGATTGAGTCCTAGTTAAACCAATGTAAGGAATAGACTATGTCCGAAGGGTTTATTTGTCTGACTTGTTAAGAGAGTCAAAGATAAGTAAGGGTAGAAATGCCGAAGCTATTCCATAAGTTTCGTATGTCGCCTTACTCTGAACCCATGGATCCAAATGGAGAGGATACCGAAGCCATTTCTATGGTGTTCATCATCTGATCTTGAACTCAGAGTAGGTTCCCAAAGGGAACACACAGTCGAACCCGAAGGTTCTGTTAGTTGCTAGGGGTCTTGTGACACCCCCAAATCCGGGTACCTTAACCCTCAGATTCGGTGCTCACGATCCAACACATACATCATATAAACTACCCATTAAATAAACATTATATAAGATAATCCTTAATAAAAGGTTACATACATAAACGTATCCCAGGTCAACTAACCTTTAATAACATAATAACAGCGGAATAATATAAATAAATTCATTACATAATTCATCACAAATAGAAGATAGACTACGAGTCGTCTATTCGTGCATCTTGCCTTTGCCCTTGCTTGAGGATGGTTCCTCAGGCTTCTCATTCTTAGCTGAAATGTTTTGTGCAAGGGTGAGCAAACAAATTGCCCACAAGTAGAAAAATATACAATAAATAATATATGATCGAGCAAATGCTTATTCATTGGAATCAATCAACTGATAATCAAAAGCTTGTGAATTCAATGGAATAATCGTCTATTAAATGAAATCATCGATATTGAGTTCTACTGTAAATACTGAGGGTCTCAAGACCACGAACTATGTCCTAGGTTTACAAGCATATATACTGTAACCTTTATCAGCCTGATGGTTGTGGACTATCCATCTCGTACTCCAGGTGATCAGCCTTTTGTACTATGTATTGTGCACAAACATATTATCGCTATTGCGTAGTTCGAAATTATAGTTTCCGATAACATCTGCCCTTTATATAGGGTTGTTCATCTCAGCTTTATCATAGGAATCCGCACCAAAGACAAATCAGTTTGGAATAACATTAGAAAGAATTCTAATCTTTTAGAACGTTCATCGACTATGTACTAGCCGAATCAAATGAGTTTGATAAATAATCAAAGATTTAATAACAACATCATCTCGAATAATTGCAATAAATATGCCATGATTCAATAACTTATATCTGAACGAGTATTATTCATCAAAGTAATGCTTTCAGAAAAGAATTAGAAAGCTTGCATGTCCATAGGAAACTCGCACAAATATGAAAGAACTGTACGGTTTAGGAAACTTTGCTTAATATTAAAGTATAAGCAAAAGTTAGAGAACTTGCCTTGCGTGTTCGCTACAAAAATATACGTTCTTCAAATATCCTACACAATATTATTAATAATAACATACCAATTAGTCACATATAAACTTCACATAAGAGTTTACAACTTTTATTATAAGTCACATTTCATGTTGTTCGCATTTTATAATAACGCGACCAATCTTCGAAAATGTCTCTCGGCATTCGAAAATGATATGACCCGCTTATCGCCCCCCTTATCATATTTTACTTCAAAATATATCATTGCTCAAAATCCATTTCAATCCAAGTTATAAAACTCATTTTCGCAGTTTTTCTTTAACAAAACATTGTTCTTGTTTTTATCATATCTCCTTCGTTACTCATTCATTTTCGTTCATTCTTACGTCAAATTAAAGCTTATCCAGTGTACATTAACAATAGCTAGGCCCTGATTCCAGCCCCTTCTTCAATAAAAACAGATTTTCATTTTTTTCAAGCAACGTCAGATTTCTACAAAAGCCTGGCCAGCTTTACCCTCGCTCGCTAAAATAGTCATAACTAATTTGTTTCAAAAGCTTTTTGAGCGATTCTTGCGCCCACGCGAAGCTAACTTCCGGGGCTACAACTTTCTTTTTTGCACCACTTTCAAATTCTGAACACACAAGACCAGAAAATTCGTGCAAGAAGCATGTCAGAATCTGTCCATTTCTACGTTTTAGCTTTATCCCATCTCGCTAAAAAAATCATAACTAATTCGTTGTAAGCTCGTTTCAGTTCATTCCAACTGGGTTGTCTTAGTATCTTAGAGAAGTATAACATATAACCTTCAAACTAAATTTTTAAACGTAACAACACAACCATAATAACCTCTAAACAGTCCAAAACGTCCAAAATCAGTCCATAGGTCTCCTTTATGCATATGATCGGATTTGTTTGCTTTTGATTCCACTTGTAAGTTGTTACTAATTTGTTTAACACTTGAAATAACTTATATGAATTCTTTAACAACTCATGCAACCAAAATAACAACTAACCATGAAAATCTAAGAAATGGAGGTTTAAAGTTTTAGAGTTAATTCATTACCTCTTGGCTCCTCTTTTGCTTGGCTAGAGAGTGTAAAATGCTTGCTTAAACTCCTCCTTGCTTCTCCTTGATCTTTTGGACAGTTTGCATTAAGTTCTTCGAAGACCCATTTCACTCTCTCTCTAGAAAGCTTAAGCTTTAATGGAAGTTTTGGAGATTAATGGAGGTTAAGGATGAAATGGAGGATGAATTATGGTTTATATTTGCTAGATAGCTCTTACTCTTCTTCTTCAAAAGACAAATGAATTCCTTCCATTCTCCTCCTAATGGTTTCTCCGGTAGCTTCTCTCTCACACTCTCTCTCTCTACTGTTAGTATGCAAACTGAGCTTAGCCAAGGAAATGAAAATGCAGAATGAGAGTAGGGGAGTTAGCTAGTTTAACCGAGCATTATTTAGAAAATGAAAAGTCGGAGAAGTTGAGCAGTTGGGAACGTTTCATTGCTCCAAGCAATTTTACTCCCTCCAAATTCCATTCTCTCTCTTTTCTAATTGGTTAATAAATGCCAAGCTTGGTTTTAATTGGTGATGTTTGGTCGCCTGCAAGCCTCTTCCTCTCTCCTTCCTTATTGGTCCAAATATCACAAGCTAAATTCTAATTGGTTAACAATTGCATGAGCAATATTACTCCATGCAAGTTCCATTCTCTCTCTTCTCTAATTGGTTAATCAAATGCCATGCATGGTTTTAATGAATAAAAAAAAAATACACACCCACTTGCATTTCCTTGCATTTTCGTAGCTTTTATTTGTTCCCAAATATTACAAATTCATAACGCATTTAATAACCATTTAACCAAATTTTTTTTTAACATTACAAATTAGATTTTAAATTGGGTTTATTAAGGAATTAAATAAAACATTTAATTCCCACATATATTTGGTCAACACATAAACACCAAATAAATTATTACAAAATTAATAATACTCATTAAAATATTTATTTAATAAATATTAATAACTATATTACGAAATTTAACTCGGGTTACAATCGTAACAGGTCTGATCAAGTGTTAGACCCGAAGCCGAACCCATGATAGCTATATGGCTCGGACTTGACTCCCGAAGTCACAACTCCGAAGCCGAAGTCCTAAGGTTATTGAGACTGAACCCGATTCCCAAAGCCAAACCTCAAAGCACCCCAAAGAGTTCTGACTTGGACCCGAAGCCGAACCCCTGATAGCTGTATGGCTCGGACCTATTGTAACACCCCCTGTCCCACATCGAAAGATAAGGAAAAAGTTTGTTTGAATATAAGGAATTGAGTTACTATCAATAGTACCTTCAGTCATGACGTTTTGGGTGAGCCTGTGGTGGGCTAAGATAACCCAAGAAGATACTATTAGGCCAGTAATTTAAGGCCTTATTTGGATGGATTTGATTCGATTCGGACTAGGGATTTAACCCAAGATTTGTTTCGAACTCGGGATTTGACCCGGGTTGTTACATATGGTATTAGAGCCGA
The DNA here is from genome assembly GCA_034770075.1 of Aralia elata. NCBI lineage: Eukaryota > Viridiplantae > Streptophyta > Magnoliopsida > Apiales > Araliaceae > Aralia > Aralia elata. The sequence goes on from CM068380.1 coordinate 11,385,334, forward strand.
CTCTCGAAAGCTCGGGTCGGGTCATCCGATCGAGTTGTCGGAGGTGGGGACACGAAGGCTGGTGGTATTATCCCATAATGGAGAGAAGGAGGTCCGGAGGTGGGAACACGAAACCAGCCAGTATTATCCCTCAATGGCTAGAGAGGCAAAGATTTGTGGACCGTGTGTGTGATCGGTTCTGACGGGGACGTCAGAAATTTAAGTGGGGGAGATTGTAACACCCCTTGTCCCACATCGAAAGATAAGGGAAAAGTTTGTCTGTATATAAGAAATTGAGTTACTATCAATAGTACCTTCAGTCATGACCTTTTGAGTGAGCATGTGGTGGGCTAAGATGACCCAATAGAAGATACTATTGGGCCAACAATTTAAGGCCTTGTTTGGATGGATTTAATTCGATTCGGACTTGGGATTTGTCCCAAGATTTATTCCGAACTCGGGATTTAACCTGGGTTATTACACCTGACTCCCGAAGTCATAACTCCGAAGCCGAAGTCCTAGGTTATTAAGACCGAACCTGGCTTCCCGAAAACGAACTCACTGGGGAACGAGACCCCCGACTGGGTAGTCGTAGTGGCAATTGATGTCTATAATGAACCAAGTGAACTTTTAAAAGAGTATAATGTATTTATTAATGTAAACCAATGTTTGGCATCTATTGTGGGACTAATTGGTATGTGAATATGTGCTTAAATGTGTAGGACATATTTAAAGGACGATTAACATCAAATAGTAGCAAGCGCTTAAGGCAAATTTCCTAACCCGTACAACTTTTATATATTGTGTGAATTTATTATAAATATGCAAGTTTTCTAATGCTTTGTGTTGGGCAAGTTTATTTGATTCATTTGATTATATTCTTATGACTCTCATGCGATGTTTGAAGTTCTGATTTACGCAACACACATATGGTTGTGTGAATTCCTTACTTATGTAAACCTTTTAGTATTTGCACAGTATTCGAGCTATGTTATGACATAAATTGTTAAAGCTTTCAAGTTCACATATATATATGAATTGTTATAGAGAACGTTGATGCCATTTAGTTTGGTTATACAGATATTGAAATGTTTTATTGATTTGATAATAAATCCTTAAAATGTTATTGATGATTAAGTAGAGCTATCTAACCGAATTGTTTTGGTTAGGATTCCGAGACATGAATGAGATGAACAACCCTAATATTAGGGGTAGTTTTTAGTCAGTTATTCTGACAAGGCATCGAGCCCCTAAACAAATGCATATAGTCATTTCCAGCTAGAGTGTTGATCAACATATAGTACAATAGGCTGATCACCTAGAAGTGCTCGTAAGTCAGACGGTTTGCAGTAAAATAACCCTTTTATAAGAAGAAAAGAATATTCAAGGTCTTATGACCACTCAGTATGTCATTTCAAAAATGTTTCAAACGAAAGTAAAGTATTATTCTCGCTTATTCAGAATATTTCACAACTATTGTTCAGTTATTGAAGAGAAACGATATGATTGATGATATTGTTGTTATTCAACTGCTATACTTGATGGGCGATTGAATGCTCATTCTTGCTTTATATTAAACATTGCAGCTAAGGCCGAGCAGGTCGAAGGTTCCGGTAAGGACAAGGGAAAGGGCAAGATGAATGTCTAGATGGCGTCGTAGTTTATTCGTATTAGTAATGATGTAATATTAAGATTTATTATGTATTTGGAATGATGTTATGGTAATAGAATCTGGGATTGAGAGTAAGACGTGTTGTAATAATATAGTAATTATATTCATGTCTAGTATGTTGTATGGAATGGGATGTATTGTGGAGCACCAGATTCGGGTTTGAGGTACCCGGATTTGGGAGCGTCACATGCTTTTATTATCTTGATTTCATGTTGGTGCTCCTCTATATGTACATTTGTCACTGCTTAGGGGGAATTCTCCCCTACTCTAGAGGATGTCTATGCTATTTATCAGTAAGTTCCTCTTCTGTTTCGTTCATTTTGCTTCATTTTCCTTTAAAATTATATCTTGCAGTCTTCTTGCAGCTGCTTCAGCTTCTTATAGCCCATCCAGTCTGTCCTCTAGGGATACCGAGTGTGTTGCCTACTTGACAGAGGCTTTCAGGTAGGCTTCAAACTACACTTCGCGGTTTCAGGGGGATACGATCCTTTTGGACTTCGAGACCTCCAACTGGCAGAAGACTTCCTGGCTTTCTTGGGTACGCTATTTCTTCCGAGATTACAGGCCTGGATACTAGAACAGTTCTACCCACAATGAGTCCATTCTCGCTCTTTATAAGGAGCCTTGCCCTTTTTCCTTGGCTGTTTATCTGGCTATGTGGTTGTCTCACTTTATATTCCCCAGGTCACCCATTGACAGTCCCTCAACCTACATGTTTAGTTTGGCAGCTATGTTGTCTAGGGGTTTGGAGGTTCCTCTTGTTCCTCTCTTCCTAGGGACCCTGTATTGCCGTTTAGAAGAGATTGTCCTTACCATAAGGGAATCTATGGGAAGGTACTCTTTTATTATTATTATTATTATTTATCAATTATCTTTCTTTCATACTATACTTTTCTTTCGCATATCAACACTTTCTTCATTTGTTCAGGTATGGTGTGAATTGCTTTGTTACGGGCTATTTTCTTCAGATCTTCCTCTTCGAGCGTTTTTGGGGCCATTCTACCTCGGTATATCTTTCCAAGAATAATAAATCTCCACCCTTTTCTCATTACCCCGCATTATCTCCCGCACTGCTCACTGGATTGATCATAAAACTAGTTTTAACTTGCGGCTTTACATCGATGACTTTTCATGCTTCACTACTTGTCCTTACACCATTATTCTGGAAGGCAATCTTTTACCTCACTTCTATAAGAGTGACTTCCGCTCCTTTTCGAACGTTAGAGGATTGAATGGATCTTCACTTTCCTGGTTTATATTCCTTCGGGCTGCAGAACTTCCTTATTTCGTTGAGGATGGCGAGGTTGGCACTATACTCTACTCTCCCCATAGTCATGAGATAGCTTCAATTTGATCAAGATCGACCTTTTGGCCAGTCTTGCCCGGGGAATTATGAGAGTGTTCTTCTTAACTTTGTCTTCACTTTCCCCTCATTCGCATGGGAGCTTCCGAGACCTTCGACTGCTCTTTATGACCTTCTTCCTTTCTTCATACCAAATGATTCTCGAAAAGGGCGGTATTCTACTGATGAGCGCAATTACTAGCTCATCAATCTTAAGATGTGGCAAGACGATATTATAATTTGCTCGTTCCTCGCTTTTCCTCCCGAACGTCTCCAATGGGCCAAAATGCTATGTTCTCCTAGACTCAATACCTGTTCAGAGCGTTGGCCAGCCAGCAGTCGGCTTATCGAGCGTGAGGCTTTAATGCCTATGTCTCCTCCTCCCTTGTTCGCAGAGGATCTTCCTCAGAGTGTTTCAGATTCTCTTCCAGCACAGGCCTTTACTACTTCTAGGCGTCTTCTACCACGGGATTCATCTCGTATACCTCCTCCTCCAGCAGCTCTTCCCCAGGGATCCACGACTGCCGAGGAGATGAGGGTTACCCGTTCTAAGGCGAGGGCCCCCACTAGTATTGTTACTGAGGTGGTGCCCCATGCAGATTCTGTCGTGGGCCCAGTCGGTTAGTCTATTATTAGGCGAACGTCAAATGGGACCACCCTTATATTAAAGCCTTTGTCAAAATGTCCATATGACGATGCTAGCTCTAGTATACTGGCAGCCGCGGATTCGGGCAAGAGACGTCAAAAGCTTGTGGTATACCTTGTATTCATTTCATTTATATCTGTCATCATTTGCATTTTTTTTTCTTCTATGTTTCGTTATATTATTTGTTCCTTACTTTTCAGATTGCCAAGGAAGATGAGGAAGGGAATGATTATAATATCCCTATTGGGGTTCTTACACATACTGCTAACGAGGCAGTGGCTTCCCCTACTTGTGAGCCTTATCAACCCACCCATATTGCTATAGAGTCCTCTTCCTCACATAATGTTCGTGTCAGCCTTGAGGCTATAGATTCTGGTCGCGGTACATTTCTCCCATCACAGCCTCCTACTACATCTCTTCCTGATAGTATTGAGGGTACTGATGAAACTCATGCTAGTGTTGGTGATCCTATGGTCGTGACTCTTCCTTCCCCGAGGGAAAATTCGCCTAAGCCTATAGCTGATTTTCATCCTTCCTAGAGGGATTCTGTCGAGATTGCACATGCACAGGAAGGTACTATTTCTAGCACTTTGGGTGGGAACACTGAGATTCTGCTTTTCGTGGCATCTCACAAGTCTTTCTCTATTGGTTACCTTGTGAGTATTTTCTTTAGTTAACATATACCCGTCGTCTTAAATTTTCTTCTTCATAATATGTTATACTTTGTCATTTTCCTTTTCAGAGTGAAAAGATAAAGGTTATGCCTTTGCCTGTTGAGGCACTTGCATTATTTAATTCTCTCAATCCTGATGTTGCCACCTCGCCATTTAGTGACCTTGGTTATCCTCCTACTGACAAAGACTTTAGGGAGTCATCAGTGGTCTCGCACCAGTTAATTCCTATAGTCCGTGCCTCGATGGATACTATGGTGGCTTCCAAAGTGGCTCCTAGAGCTTCCTTCAATCCAACTGGAGGCCTTATTCGTTGGAAGGGTTTTTAGATATCCTCTTCTAGCCAGGAAATCCTCGATCGTCTCTTAGCTCAGTTTCCGCAGACACTTGATTAAATGCATACTCACAGAATCGCCCTCCAGACCTTCTTGCTAGATCGCCTTGCGATCCTTGTTCTCGAGATGCACAGTCTTTCTCTTTTATTCTTTGCGAGTAGAGGACTTACATAGGTTTAGCTGTGAGGTTGAAAACTTCGCCTCTATGGGCTTAGACATGGCTCCTTTTTTTGCTCAAATGGATCTTCTTAGTTCCAGTTTTCAGATTGTTTCATTATGGTCAGAGGTCACTATGTGTCAGTACGATGCTAACTCATTTTCGGAACAACTTTCAGACCTCGAGGAAACCGCAAACAAGCTGGAAATCCAGCTTCAAGGTTTAAGGTCAAATATCCAATATCTTCAAAAACTAAAGGTCGCCACTGTGAAGACTTGGGATGCTGCCATTGCTAAGCTGGAGGCTCTAGCTTTGCCCCCTCTTCAGTTTGATATGTCATGGCCTTTAGATCATGACTTTTTGTAGTTATTTTTTAATTCTTATATCAAAGAGACTCATATATATATATGAAATACACAGCACAAGCACAGTATATATGATTTCAAAATAATTTTAATCAACAGCCAGCATTCAGTACTAGCATAATAATTTTGTAATTTAATAATTTTACTAAATCGAAAATTTATTAAATTACAGAATAGGTACAAACAAGTTTACTTACAAATTGACTCGATTAACTTCGAACATTAGAAGAGGTTTAGAAAGGTTGTTGGGTACAAACTTAAAGATTCGTCAGAGAAGGAACTCTGAGTCTTTCTAAAGCTTGTATTGGTTTACTAAAACCTGCTGATTACAAATGACTTAGCCTTCCTTTTATAATTCAAGGAAAAGACTATTACAATTTACTATTGAATAAAATAATTACAGACGCATTTAATTATTACAAACAGTACACTAATAATGACACTTTAACTAAAAGAAAGACAGATGGCCGACAACTTTGGACGCAACATCTACTTTCGGCAGAGTGGTTGGTGACTTTTGACTGATTGGCTGCTTTTGAGGAAAAGCAGGTGCCTCTTTTGACTTAGTTCTGCTTTCGGTGGAAAGCAGGTGAAAACGTGCTTGGGCATGATTAACTATGGGGCCATAGGGCCTGATGACTATGCAAACGGGTCCTGAGCATCTTGGAGGTCGATGCTGCCGTATGGGTCTGCATTTTTACTGGATACTATTTGAGAAGACGATGAACAGCTACTGGCATCAACTTCTTCATGGAGCTTACTGATCCTCTCATGAATGGCTTGAGCCAATAATTTTAACTCTGCACTGGAACAATGTTTGACACTAGAAAGGTCAAGAGAACCAGCTGGACTAGGAGTTGACTGAACATCTTTCGATTTACTAGTAGAACCTTTAGGAGGAACTGATTTAATAGGGGTGACTGGTACAAGAGGGAATCCCTTTTGAACTTGACCAGCGGTTCTTTGAACATCGAACTTGCCCCACCATTTAATGAAGAAAATTCTGGAGACAAGACAAACTTGGTTAACTTCTTAGGCGACTGCAAGTCTTTTACCAGTAGGAGAGTAGTGAATGACTTCAGTAACCGGGGATTGAAGGTTATATTGCCATTTTAATATCCAAGGAATTTTATATTTGGATACAAACTGGAGCAATACTGGGATACCTTCAAATATTTTATTGTGTTTACTATGGCAAGTAAAATGGGTGACTTGAGATTTTAAATCCTGGGGAAAGATATCGAATGAAGATCTATATCTTGACCACCGGCGAGTGAACCAAAGGGGAATTTGACTTTTAAATTTATGGTCGAATTGAATAAACCACGAATGACTAAATGATGAATTTTGGTATAAGAAAATCTTATCCCAAGCTTCAATATAATCATAAAAACAAAAATAATATTTACTTTCTTTTAATTTCTCTAAATCCGAAGGATGACTACCCCAATCAAGCATTGAGATAATCTTTTTAATATAAAGGGAGTGAAAAATGACTTTAGTTTCATCATTCCGATCATATATCGGTTTGATGAGGATTGACTCTGTTTGAACAAGAATTTCCTTATAATACTTAAGAGATTTATAAGAAGCTTGAGGGATGAAATGCCATCCAGGAGGGAAATACTTGGAGGCAAGGATTACTGGATCATTTTTCGGAGTCATAAAAGGCTCAATATGAAAGAGATTGACTTCATGACTGGGGATGTACTGAGAATTCAGACTCTGAGGTATGGGATTACTAGAAGACGATGAACAGTAAGGGTCAATTGACTTGGGTTGACTAGCCAAAACCGAATTGTATGGTTTTGGGACTGAACCAAGAACTTGAAACCGGTTTACTAGATTGGGCTTTTCAATAGGGTTAACTGGGTGAGGAACCAAAGTCCCTTTGGGTTGATTACTTGGGCCTGCAAGGCGACCCGACCCACGACCACCACCTCTCACACTCATTGGGAAGTGTTTGGGGTACCTGAATTAATAAATTCTCTTGTGAGAAAATCTGGAATTGAATTATTACTACCTTTAATATATTCAATATGAATTCAAAAATACTTAATAAAGATTGCCATCTGGCAAAAATATGCTTTGCAGCAATGTTTTCAACATCTTTTTCTAAAATATATTTTGCCGATTTACAATCAATTCGTACTAAAAATTTCTTATTTAATAAATCATTTTGAAATTTTGTAATGCATAAAACAAGTGACAAAATTTCCTTTTTAATAGTGTTATATTTAGCTTGTACTGGGTTCCATATTCCGGAGTGAAATTGAACAATTTGTTCAGGGGAATCTGGAGTTAACTTTTGTTTAAGAATACCTCCGAATCCAATATCTAAGGCATCTGTTTTAATAATTTTGAATGTTGAATCATTAGAAATGCCAAGACATGGCAAAGCCTTAACATATTTTTTAACTTGTTGGACGACAGAAGTATGAGTGTCAGTCCAAGGAGGGGGACTGTCTTGCAAACGCTGAAATAGAGGTTTGTAGATTTTTCGCAGATCTTTGTAAAATTTACCAATATAATTGAGAGATCCTAAAAATCTCTGGAGTTGGGTTTTATTGGTAATTTTATCAGGGAATTTGTCAGCAAATTAAATAGCTCTATCAATGGGCTGAATAAGACCATGATGAATAGTGTGACCAAGGAATCTGACTTTAGTCTGAAAAAGACTACATTTGGTTGGTGAAAGAACCAAACTATTGTGTTTGACTATTTTGAAGAACGAATTCAAATGTGTATGATGCTCTTCAATAGATTTACTAAACATGAGAATATCGTCTATGTAAATAATAGCAAAATGATTGAAATGATTTAGAATATCGTTAAGGATATTTTGGAATTCACTAGGGGCATTTTTGAGACCGAATGGCACTACATTCCATTCGTAATGACCAAAATGAGTGGTAAAGGCAGTCTTATACCTATCCCTCTCGTCAATTTGAATTTGACAAAATCCTGACTTTAAATCAAACTTACTAAATACTGTGGCGTTACTAAGCCTACTAAGGAGATCTTCCTTATTGGGTAGGGGGTACCTAATCCATTCAAGGACTTTGTTTAATGGTTTGTAATTAATGACTAGACGTGGGGCACCTCTCTCTTTCTCAGCTTCATTGTTAACATAGAAAGCTGGACAAGACCAAGGGGATTTACTAGGTCTGATTAACCCTTTACTAAGTAATTCATTAATTTCTTTTTAACATAATTCCATTTGTTCATGATTCATTTGAATAGGTCTGGCCTTAGTAGGAATCAAATGCTATTTAAATTCCTTAGCATAAGGTAACCTAACAATATGTTTCTTCCTATGCCAAAAAGCATTAGGGAAATCAGAACAAAGGTTTTCTTTGAGATAATTTTTTAAATTATCAATCTTTTCTTGAACTTTACCATCAGTTAATTGTTTATCAATTTGTTTATATTTAATTTCTTCTTTAAGAAATTTTAACTGATTGGTTTTACTAGTTAAAAGATTTAAGGATTTAGAAATAGATTCTTCTTGAATTATCCTTAGATCTCTTTCTCTTGGTTTAGTAATAAACTTAAATATGACGGTTTTACCTAAATGTTTACTACTTAACCCTTTCGTACTAGTGGTAAAAGGATAAAGTAAATAGATAAAAGGTAGTCCTAAGATTATTTTATCTGTCATATTTTTTACTAAAACAAATGTGGTTTTAAAGCACATATTATCTTGACAGATATGTACTTTAGGTAACTTATACTTAATTTCCATGTTACTACCATTAGCAGAAATTAATCTTTCATTAGTTTTTTCATAATAGATAGTAGGAACTAAACCTTCTTGAATACAGTTTAGATTTGCACCAGTGTCAACTAGAGCAGGTAATTCAATAATGAAAGTTTTATTAATAACTAAGGTTATCTTGATATACCATTTTTGAATAGTAATATCTTTTAATCTTTTAAGAGAAAATCCTTGTTCGTTAATCAAATCTAACTCACTTCGAGTAGAAGATTCAGCTTGTTCAGCTTCCTCTTCTGAAGATTCATTAATTTGAAGGATTTTATCTTTATCTTTCAAATTTTTATTTATTTCATTAATCTCATCTCTTAACTTAGGGATTTCTAACTTAAGCTTAGAGATTTCTTTCTTAAGGATATTAACTTCTTGATTTAATTCTGGCAAAGTAACTTCTTTAACTAGTACTCTAAACCTATCAAGAGTTTTATTTAAACTAAAGATTGGCTTTTCTTTATTCTTTTTAAGCTTATCTTTTTCACTAGTGTCTTTTATTAGTAATTGTTTTAACTGAGACATGTACTGGGCCTTTAACTGCGTATCTGTGATTTTAGTAATTAAATCTATTAATAAAGACTGTTCTTCATCGTCTTTAGTTAATCCATTTAGTCTTTTAACACAACAACTATTTGTACACAAAGTAACGCCACAGTATTTAGTAAGTTTGATTTAAAGTCTGGATTTTGGCAAATTCAGATAGATGAGAGGTGTATAAGACTGCCTTTACCACTCCTTTTGGTCATTACGATTGGAATGTAATGCTATTCGGCCTGAAAAATGCCCCTAGTGAATTCCAGAATATCCTTAATGATATTCTAAACCCTTTCAGTCATTTTGCTATAGTTTATATTGATGATATTCTCATTTTTAGTAAATCTATTGAAGAACATCATAAACATCTGAATTCGTTCTTCAAAACAGTTAAACACAATGGTTTGGTTCTTTCACCAACCAAATGTAGTCTTTTTCAAACTAAAGTCAGATTCCTTGGTCACACTATTCATCATGGTCTTATTCAGCCCATTGATAGAGCTATTCAATTTGCTGACAAATTCCCTGATAAAATTACCAATAAAACCCAACTCTAGAGATTTTTAGGATTTCTCAATTATATTGGTAAATTTTATAAAGATCTGCGAAAAATCTGCAAACCTCTATTTCAGCATTTGCAAGACAATCCCCCTCCTTGGACTGACACTCATACTTCTGTCATCCAACAAGTTAAAAAATATCTTAAGGCTTTGCCATGCATTGGCATTTCTAATGATTCAGCATTAAAAATTATTGAAACTGATGCCTCAGATATTGGATTCGGAGGTATTCTTTAACAAAAGTTAACTCCAGATTCCTCTGAACAAATTGTTCGATTTCACTCCGGAATATGGAACCCAGTACAAGCTAAATATAGCACTATTAAAAAGGAAATTTTGTCACTTGTTTTATGCATTACAAAATTTCAAAGTGATGTATTCAATCAGAAATTTTTAGTACAAATTGATTGTAAATCGGCAAAATATATTTTAGAAAAAGATGTTGAAAACATTGCTGCAAAGCATATTTTTGCCAGATGGCAATCTTTATTAAGTATTTTTGAATTTGATATTGAATATATTAAAGTTAGTAATAATTCAATTCCAGATTTTCTCACAAGAGAATTTATTAATTCAGGTACCCCAAACACTTCCCAATGAGTGTGAGAGGTGGTGGTCGTGGGTCGGGTTGCCCCGTAGGCCCAAGTAATCAACCCAAAGGGACTTTGGTTCCTCACATAGTTAACCCTATTGAAAAGCCCAATCTAGTAAACCGGTTTCAAGTTCTTGGTTCAGTCCCAAAACCATACAATTCGGTTTTGGCTAGTCAACCCAAGTCAATTGACCCTTACTATTCATCGTCTTTTAGTAATCCCAGACCTCAGAGTCTGAATTCTCAGTACACCCCCAGTCATGAAGTCAATCTCTTTCATATTGAGCCTTTTATGACTCCGAAAGATGATCCAGTAATCCTTGCCTCCAAGTATTTCCCTCCTGGATGGCATTTCATCCCTCAAACTCCTTATAAATCTCTTAAGTAGTCATCCTTCGGATTTAGAGTAATTAAAAGAAAGTAAAGATTAATCGGGAATGATGAATCTAAAGTCATTTTTCACTCCCTTTATATTAAAAAGATTATCTCAATGCTTGATTGGGGTAGTCATCCTTCAGATTTAGAGCAATTAAAAGAAAGTAAAGATTATTTTTGTTTTTATGATTATATTGAAGCTTGGGATAAGATTTTCTTACACCAAAATTCATCATTTAGTCATTCGTGGTTTATTCAATTTGACCACAAATTTAAAAGTCAAATTCCTCTCTGGTTCACTCACTGGTGGTCTAGATATGGTTCTTCATTCGATATCTTTCCCCAGGAATTAAAATCTCAAGTTACTCATTTTACCTGTCATAGTAAATACAATAAAAAATTTGAAGGTATCCCTGTATTGCTTCAGTTTGTATCCAAATATAAAAATCCTTGGATATTAAAATGGCAATATAATCTTCAAAGCCCAGTTACTGAAATTATTCACTGTTCTCCTTCTGGAGAACAACTTGCTATTGCTCAAGAAGTTAAACTAGTCAGTCTTGTCTCACGAATTTTCTTTATTAAATGGTGGGACAAGTTCGATGTTCAAAGAATTGCTGGTCAAGTTCAAAAGGAATTCCCTCTTGTACCAGTCACCCCTATTAAATTAGTTCCAGTTAAAGGTTCTACTAGTAAATCGAAAGTTGTTCAGTCAACTCCTAGTCCAGCTGGTTCTCTTGACCTTTCTAGTGTCAAACATTGTTCCAGTGCAGATTTAAAATTATTGGCCCAAGCCATTCATGAATGGATCAATAAACTTCATGAAGAAATTGATGCCAGTAGCTGTTCATCGTCTTCCCAGAAGACCGTCTCCAGTAAAAATGCAGACACGTATGGTAGCATCGACCTTCAAGATGCTCAGGACCCGATTACATGAGTCATCAGGCCCCATGGCTCCACAAGTCATCATAATTCACCAGGCCTCATGGCCCCATAGTCAGCAGTGCCCGAGCACATTCTCACCTGCTTTCCACCAAAAGCAGCACTAAGTCAGATAATGCGCATGCTTTTCCTCAAAGGCAGCCACCCAGTCAAAAGTCATCAACCACTCCACCGAAAGAAGATGTTGAGTCAAAAGTTGTCGGCCATCTGTCTTTCTTTTAGTTAAAGTGTCATTATTAATGTACTGTTTGTATTAGTAAAACGCGTCTATAATCATTATTTTACTCAATGGTGAATTGTAATAGTCCTTTCCTTGTAATATAAAAGGAAGGCTAACTCATTTGTATTGTTCGGGTTTTAGTAAACCAATACAAGCTTTAGAAAGACTTAGAGTTCCTTCTCTGACAAATCTTTAAGTTTGTACCTAGTAACCTTTCTAAACCTCTTCTAATGTTCTAAGTTAATCGAGTCAATTTGTAAGTAAACTTGTTTGTACATATTCTGTAATTCAATAAATTTTTGATTTAGTAAAATTATTTTGTTTTCCCAGAACTGAATGCTGGTTGTTGATTAAAATTATTTTTGAAATCATATATACTGTGCTTGTGTTGTGTATTTCATATCCTTCCGCCCGTTTTTCCCCTTCTTTTAGCATTATTGATTATTTTTAACTCGATTTTTTCCTTAAGACCCAATGTTTAACATTGAATCCCAAGTTATTCAAATTAATACTCCAAGATAACAATATGCATAATATAAGAGCAATCATGAATTTTTTATTTTTTTTAATTAAAAAATATGTTTTTTTCGATTTCTCGCAAACCAACACTTGAATCCATACTTTTAAAATCAGAAACTATCCAAGTATAAGTGAAAGTTTGACATTTTATTGATAATCAGATTGTTTTTAATGAAAAACATAACGTTTTAAAATTTTCATAAAGATAATAATAATAGATCTTGCTTTTTTCGGAGAAAGCATAACGTTCGCTACTTTTAGAGATAAAGTGTAGCTTTCTCGGGTTTGAGGACTTATAGTCAGGTGCCTCGATTATTTTTAAAGTTGAAAGTATAACTTTGAGGACTTATAGTCAGGTGCCTCAATTACGTTTAAAGTTAAAAGTATAATTTGTCGGGTCCGAGGACTGTAAAGTCAGGTTCCTCGGTTAATTTTGAAGTTGAAAGTGTAACTTTTGTGATGACTATCTCATGTGTAATATTTCTTTACCCAGTTCAAGTTTAGTGGGATAGCCTCTGATCTCGTACCCTGTACGGGCCATCCCATTTGGGGTAGAATTTGGTGGTTGGTGTTCCCCTCACGACTTGATTCGTTGTTTTGAGCACCAAGTCCCCTAACAGAATTATCGCGGTACCACTGCGGTATTGTATTTTCGTCCCAGTCTTTTGTGATGCCATTCCAGTTTTTATTTACTTTGTCCCGAAAGGTAGCTAAGGCCTCTAGGGCAGCTGGTCAGTTCTCTTCCTCAACTAAGCTTCAGAGTCTCATCCTAGCCGAAGGGATTTCTATTTCGGCAGGCAAGATAGCTTCTTCACCATAGACTAAAGCATATGGGGTTTCACCTGTAGGCTTTATTTTTGAAATTCGAAATGCCCATAATGTTATTGGTAATTGCTCTGCCCATGTCTTCGGATGATCATCTAAAGTTTTTGATAAGATTTTGATCAAGGTTTTGTTCATGGCCTCTGCTTGTCTATTGCCTTTTGGGTAGTGTGGCGACGATTTATAGTGTTTCACCCTATATCTTTCCATCAGACTCTTGACGCCCCTATTGATGAAGGGAGTTCCATTATTTGATAGAATGATTTTTGGGACCCCGAAGCGGCAAATGATGTGCTCTTTGATGAAATTTGCCACTGCTGGCCCTGTAGCCTTTTTCAAAGGGATTGCCTCCACCCACGTCGTATACATCTCAGTGGCAGTCAAGATCCATATGTTGCCTTTTGAATTAGGGTGAATAAGACCTATGAGATCTATTCCCCATGTATAAAAGGGTCATGGCGTTGCTATAGTTCTCAAGTCCACTACGGGAGCGTGAATCAAATTCCCATGGATTTGACAGGTGTGACATTTCTTGACAAATTCTAAGCAATCTCCTTCCATCTTAGGCCAGTAGTAACCATGATCAATCAACTATTTATACAACTTCACCCCCCTTTGGTGTTCATCTTTGTGCATTTGATAGACCAAATCTTTGGCCTCTCCTATCTCCAAACACCATAAGGGCTTGCCATTAAACCCTCTTCTAAATAATTCTCCATTTTATAAGAAGAATTGTTGTGATTTCCTCTTTATTATAATTATGTCTTTCTTTTCAGTGGGAAGGCTTCCGCTTTATAAAAACTCCATATATAGGATTCGCCAATCTTCTATGTCATCAATGAAGGTGCATTCCTCCTCCCTAGGGTATTCTTGGCACAAAAGATATTGTAGCTGAAGTGCATCTGCTTCCTTTTTCATTTCGGGCCAATAATACCCTTGGTGTTGCAACCTCCTATACAACCCAATATCTATCAATCCATAATTTTTTGCATGTACCTGATGCAAAACTCCATTCACTTCCTGCCTCCCCAAACATCGTGTCAATACACCATCTACTTCTTTGTGATACAAGACTCCCTTAATAATGTTGTATTGCTGAAGTTTTACTGGTGATATTGTTCCATCCTTTGTTTGCAATTGATGGGAGATATCATATTTCCAATCATGTGTCATGTCTTTGGGGAACAAGTCTAGCATCGTGGTTGGGAGGGTTCTCTTCATTACCTTCACATCTAGATCTTCTCCTTGGACATATACTCTAGATGCTACTGTGGCTAATGCATCAGGTTGCTTATTTTGTCCTCTTGGCACATACTCAATAACCACCTTCCTGAAGTATCACTTTTTGTGCTACAGTTCGATATGGTGCCAAGATAGGCTCCTTCACTGCGAATTTCCCCGTTATTTGCTGCACTATCAAGTTTAAATCTCCCTTTACTTTAAGGCATTTGGCTCCCAACTCTCGAGCCGCTAACAATCCCAATATGAATGCCTCATATTCTGCTTCATTATTCGTGCAAGAAAAGTCCAACTTGTATGACAAGGCCACTTCCTTTCCTTCCTTGGTGGTTAACACCACACCTGCTCCACCTTTCCCTTCAGTAGACGACCCGTCAAAGGCTAAATTCCACAATTCTTTGTCTTCATCTACTATGTCAATTTCTTCCACTTTTCCCCTTGGAAGATCCTCAGAGGGAGGTTCGTATTCTCCTTTTGGAAATTGAGCTAATAGGTATGCCAAAGCCTGACATCTGATTACCTTTGGTGTTACACACTGGATGTCATATTCTGAAAGGATCGTCATCCATCTTGCAGAGCTTCCTACCAATGCTAGTCTAGTCAACAAGTATCTGATCGGGTCAGTTCTTGTTGTAAGCTTCACTTCATGTGCCAAAAAATAATGCCGCATTTTTTACACAATGAACACCAATGCCAAGCTTTTTTTTACACAATGAACACATGTGAATATCAGGTTTCTGGTCCTCTAATGATCCAACTAACGTAATACACAAGCTTTTCTTCTCCACCAACCTCATGCGTGATCAATCTTCCTACAAACTTTACAGTAGATGTGATATACAACTATAATGGTATTCCACTCTGTGGTACTACCATTATTTGTGCTGACTTCAAGATTCATTTTACCTTCTCAAAGGCTTGTAGGTCTTGGCCCCACTCCCATTCTTCCTTTCCTATTAGCAACTTCCTGAAATGTTTTGTAACTTCTGCTAAAGCTGACATGAATCTTATCAAGTAGGAAACCTTCCCTAGAAAGCTCTTCAACTATTTATGCGTTTTTGGTGGGGCCATCTCTATAATAACCTTTTCCTTGTTGGGGTCTACCTTCAGACCACTGTTATGCACCAAAAAGCCCAAAAATTTTCCAGCGGCCATCCCAAAGGCACACTTCTTAGGATTCATTTTTAGCTTGTACCTTCTACATCGCTCAAACACCTTTCTTAGGTCCTCTACATGGGTTGCTGCCTTTTTAGACTTTACCACTATGTCATCCACGTAGTCTTCCATTATGTCATGAATCATGTCGTGGAAGATTGCATAAATTGTCCCTTGGTAAGTTGTTCCCGCATTCTTCAACCCGAATGACATTACTACATAGTAAAAATTTCCAAATGGGGTATAAAAGGTTGTCAACTCTGTATCTTCTACAGACATCTTGATTTGATTATAGCACACAAACCCATCCATGAATGATATCATCTCATGATTAGTTGTAGCATCTACCAAAGTGTCTATGTTGGGTAGGGGGTACATGTCATTTGGGCACATTGATAGGTGCATAATATCTGATTATTTTTATTCCTTTATGCTTAGTTTAGTTGCATGTTATTTGTCATATGAGCTGAATTAAAGTGTTTATAGATATTTAGAAGAATTTGATGTGATTCTGCAAAAATGAATTTTAATGCTAAATTTTATGTTGTTTTGCAGAATACTCTATGATCGCTAAGTGAAGGCTCTATATTCATAGTGTTAGGGTGCAATCTGGCAGCTCGACAATTGCAGGAAGGCTAGGCGGAATTGCTCGACGATTTTTGGTTCCACTCTACGATTGCCAAGATTCACTCTACGGCTAGGTTCGCGACACTCTACGTTTTTAGTCCAGTGGCGAAGATTACTCTACGTCTGACGAGCGAACTCTACGATTGGCAAGTTTACTTGGCAGCTAGTTACTCTACGATTCCGAGGTTTACTCTACGATCGCGATAAGTGCTGGTGCGGAGTATACTCTACGTTTTGCTGAGAGAGTGTTACTCTACGATTTTGATTGAAATGCAGATTTCTAATTCTGAGTAGGATTTGAAACATTGAGGCTTAAAGATATGATTCCTAACAGGATTTGGAGATGAAGTTACAATCATACGTGGAAAGTATCTCTAATTATGGAAAGTAGAATCTGGTAAGGAAGATCTAAGTCCAAGCGAATATGGAAATTGATGCTGAACTGGAAAAGGAAACTAAGGAAGAGTTGGATTTGAAAATAAAATCTAATTTGAAAAGGAAGCTACCTAAAGTGGGATTGTAGAGATTGACAAGGATTTAGAATCCTACCATACTTACAGAATGAAGACTTCCGAAGCAGAATTGGATTAGAATTCTTCTAGACTTTAGATATTTATTTATAAATACTTATAATGGTTAGAATTCAATCATGAGATCATAGAGAGAGTTTTATCATATTTAGAGAGTTCATAGAAACATGTCAGGCTAGTTTTCTTTATTCAGTTTGAAGGGGACGTGGATCCTTAGTAGCAGTTTATGGTTTGATTAAATATATAGTATTTATTCCTTCTTATATGAAGCTTATTCTGATAATCTGCTTTAATTATTAAATATTATTTGATTAACTGATTTGGTTTCTGTAGGATTAAATTGGTTAATTGATAATATATTCTAGATTTAGAAATAGTATTACGTAATTGATATTGTTTCTAATCATAAGTAGCAGTTAGTGATACTGATTGTGGTCAAGCTTTTGGTTTATTGCTATGGTTATCAGGAGACAGGTTAAACAAATCGAGTTTATGTGTTTGTTGCTTGGAATAGTCTAATTCCTTAGTTCTTAATGCTACTGTCATATTAAATCTAAAGAGCTTGTTTAGGTTATATGATAGTTAGAATCTTGTGAAGAGCTTATTTCATTAAGTGACAATCTTAGAGGAATTTCGGATAACAGAGCTTGTTGTTATCTAGGACTATTAGTTTCATTGAAGAGTGAATATTGTTATACTTAATTGATCTATTACTGTGAAAAGGTGAAACTGAACTGGAAAACTGAAGTTTTAATTCACTGGTTAATTTCATTATTTTTGTTAATTAGTTAAACAAATTCAAAACACCCAACCTGTATTTATTGTTAAAACCGTTAGAAGCATTAGGATAAATTAAAAACCAGTATTGTTGTTTATGGGATCGACCCTTGCTACTACTATACTGTGCTTAATTTTGAGTTCGTAGAGTAAAAGTGAGGTTTATTTTTGGATTGCTTAACGACAGCTTCCCACACGCCTTATTCAAGTCTCTAAAATCTACACATATTCACAACTGTCCATTGGATTTCTTTATTGGTATAATATTGGACAGCCATATTGGATGTTGAATTGGCTTAATAAATCCTACCTGTAGTAGCTTCTTGATCTCCTCCTTTATTTGTGTTTCTACTTCTGGTGTATAGTTACGAGGTGTTTACTTTACTGGCTTAATTCCTGGGCTTATGTTTAGATTATGTTCTACCAACTCCTTATCAATCCTGGGCATTTTATTGTAATTCCAAGCAAAGACGTCCCCATACTCTCGCAGTACCTTCACGAGCTCCTCCTTTTGATTAGCATTCAGCTCTTTATTGACATAAGTTGTTCTTGGTGTTCCTCCATCTATTACCAGATCAACTTCTTCTAATTCATTTTGTTGAGGTCTTGGCCTATTCTCAAAGCATTATGGAGCTGGTTCTACTTTCTATTACACAACTTCTTCCTCTTCATTACTACTGGAGTGGGGGACATCTCCTGAGCCGTCAGGTTCGAATGTTTCCTCGGACTCCTCCCCCGTGCACCGTCATAGGGGAAACACTATTTTTCCATCGGGCCTAACAACCCTTTCCCATTTTGTCCTCTATTCTTCTTTTCTTCTATCTTCTTTGCCAACTTTTGATTGTGTTGTTTGCTTGGCATTTATTATGTTCTTAGCATCTTCAAGGTCTGTTGCCCTCTTATTTTCTCCTTTTTTTTCTTTTTCCAAGTCTACCACTACTGGCTTTTTAGAACATTCCCCCGGTTCTAAGGTCTTCTTCTTCTTCTTCTCAAGCGCAAACTTGTCTGCCTGCACTTCTTCCCGACTTGCAAGTTTCAGAGAATCAAGTTTTGCAATATGATTCTCCCCTTCCTCAACGACATTATCAAAGAAAGTTGCCTCAGTGATGTGTGCCTCCTCTGCTCCAAAAGGATTCTTCGTTGCTGGTACCTTCACTTCTCTTCCTTTCTAAATAGCTTTCAGGCATTGGTGAAAGATCGAGGGTACTACCCCATAGTCATTATGTCAAGCCCTTCCTAACAACATATGGTGCGCTGCGTCTACTTCTGTCACATGGAACATCACGAGTCCCTGAATTTTCCCTACTTGCATATCTACCTTGATGTGTCCAAGGGTTATCGTGCTTTGGTTAGCAAACCCTGTGATGTTTGTATGTTCCTTCACAATTTTTTTTTTCTAGCAGGCCTAACCGCTTAAACACGGTGTAGGGCATAATGTTTATAGACACTCCATTGTCGATGAACGCCTCCGCACCTCTATGCCATTTATTATTGCTGTCATATACAATGGTCTGTTGTGCGGGTATCTTATCTCTCTATCAGCTTTAGAGAAAGATATCTTGCTTTCTTCTTCTTTCACTGCCTTCATAAATCCTTTGTTGATCGCCATGCAAGTTTCTTATGTTTTGGTTGCTTTAATGATCGCCCTGGTTGCTTCTATCCTTGTTTCTTTAACCAACCCAATCTTGTCGATTTATTTTCTAAATTTAGCTCCATTCATTAGCGCCGTCACCTATAGACCTAGATTAACATCTATCATTTCTGCATTCTCCATTATCTCCACCTCTGGTGCTTCACTATAAGTGATAGTGTTGCACGTTTCTTTTCTTTCGTGGTTGGGCAGTGGTTTATCATGCACACTGCTTCCTTTCTCCAACTAAATTTCTCCTATCGCCAACTTCTCATAATATATCCTCTACAAACTGTAAAAATTCATGGTGGAATGTCCTGCATATTGGTGGTATACACAAAAGTCTAGCCTTCTCTTCATTTCTTCTATCACAACAAATTTGGGTCTTGGAGGTTTCAACACTCCATGCTCTACCCATTGTTCGTACAGGTTCTTGAATGCTTTCTCATTACATGTAATAGCCTCAGGGAATGGCATTCTTGCGAACTTACCTCCGGGCTTTCCTCTGTTCCGTTCAAAAATTTTCTCATTTCTTTCCCTCTTGCCCCTTTGTGGTTTTGGCTGAGAATCTGCCAAAGCCATAGTAGTTGTCCTCTTGCCCTTCCATGTGACCATCGCATGGCTGGTGAGCAATGTTATGATTCCTCCCCAGTCTTGTGCAAAAGACAAGAGAGTAGCAAATGAATCACGGGCTTTTGTGATGAGGTGGGGCTTGAAGGCATCTATGACACCATTGTTGCATATGCTCACCAAGTTCTTTTCTTCAATTGGCTTTGCACACTTTTGTGCCTGGGCCCTAAATCTGTCCACATAATCTGACAGCTCCTCGTTCGGCTTCTACTTGAATCGCATGAGTTCTACAATGGTTACCTGCTTCTGCACATAGAAAAATTTCTTAAAATTAAAACTGTAATTTTAGATCATCCCAATCATGGACTGACCCTTTTCTCCAAGTTATAATACCAACTAAAAGCACCATACGTTAAGGTCTTGTTGAACTCCCTCATCAACAGATTATGGTTATTCACTTCATCATAACCCAACCACGGAAACATTGACTCCACAGACCTGGCAATATGCTCATTGGCATTCCCTTTATCCCCGATATACTTTGGGAACTGCGGGGGGTGCTCAATATACCATGTTGGGTAAAGTTATCTCTGAACGTGTGTCGGGTAGGGTGGAGTAAAGTCCAACTCTGAAGGTCGAGATATCTGCTTGTGAAGTTGATTAATCACATCGATCATATCATCCTTCGTCACATATTGGCTCGCGGTATGGACTCTTTGAGGGGTTGTGATGTATTGATGCATTGGTGGTATGTATGGTAAGGAAATTAGTTGGTGTACACTTTCATCCTACAAGACCTACCTCGGTTGTGCTTGTTAGCTCGTTCGTTGGATATGGATCGGGATAATTGGTATTTGTACTTGTGAAAACACTGGGAGTATGGTCAGGGTGATATTTGGTTGAGGCTGACTTGCTTCTAATCTGGGTTGGGGTACTTAATCACTATTTTGAGGTTCCAACTTGATGATTGGAATCGGCTAACTCTCTGTTGTCGGAGGTACAGTCTGATTCTCTTTGTTGTTGTTGTTATTTTTGTTGTTGTTGTCCTCCACTCCTGCTCGTTCCTCCTGTGAACTTCTTGGGAACATGGCCTTGAAAGTGGAGATTTGCATCAACTGTTGGTGAAAATTCCCCATTTCTTCTTGCTTCCTCTGCATCTCCAGCATCATAGTCATCATCATCCCTTGGCCTTCCCGTGCCTCTTTTAATGCATTAAGCATCTCCAACTACACAACATTCGCAGTTGTCTGCTCTCCAGTTCCTTCCTCACCTTGCCTTCTCATGCTTGTTTGTCGAGCATTGATTTGTTGTTGATCAGCCATTTGAGGTGATGTTGAACTTCCTTCTGATGCGTTTTCTAGGATGGGTTGGTTGAAATCCAGATTCGAGCCTTGGAAAACTTGGTTTGTTTGCCTTGGAATTGGATCCAGCGAACTAACACTTATTGTCGGTGAAACTCTTCATGTAGTTCTCCCACTTCGAGTTATGGGCATACCCTTCACGAATTCTACACCTCCTCAGCAGAGTCGCTAAAGAAATGTGGGCAAGAAAATCGTACCTTACTAGGGTTAGGGTTTCGTGTTGGCTGAGGAGGAGAGAAATCCACAAAGAGTACGTCTTAATTGATTGATTGAAGAAGGGAGAAGAACAGGTAGGCAATTACCCCAGTAACACGTAGCAGAACTCCTAGGATCCAAGTGCCTTCTAGAGTAACTAGGATCCAAAGAGCCTCAATGTGTGCTTCGGGTTGAGAGAGAATCAGTAAGTCTCAAGTTTCTCCAAAAGTCCCATCCTCAATGGAATGGAAGTAATATTTATAGGGTTTCATGGAAAATGGTCACGTGTCAGGCACGTGCCCTCGAGAGAAATTCCAGAAATACCCTTAGTCACCAGAGTAATGCCTATATCGCCCTGTCCTTCGAGCCACTAATCCAATCCCTCAATCAATTCCCAAAATGAGTTGCCTCCATAAGCCTTCTACCTTGGGACTCATGGAGGCCCTTCCTAGGTCTCATATTTTAAGATTCATATTGCTCCACCCATACTTTTCTGCTCTTCCTTCTTTATCTGAGAATCTCGTCGTCGACAAACCTTGGAAGAACTCGGCACGAGACACGAGAGGTCGCACCCTAGGGGGCTGAACCCTAGGGGGCCGAACCCTAGGTGGCCGAACCCAGGGTGACCGAACCCTAGGTGGCCGAACCTAGGATGACCGAACCCTAAAGGGGTCAAACCCTAGGTTTCGTGCCTTCTTCGATTCCTCTTCGTTCGTATCATCTTTTCTTAGTCGGTTTTCATCTTTTTTTCCTAATTCTTGGTCTCGTGAGAAGTTCTTTCATGGAGGTTATAAAGTTAACCATTTCTTCGAGTTTCACAAGATCTTGGTTCTTTTATATGGTTCAAATCTATTGCTTCATCATTGCATCGATCAAAATCTGTCCAACACATAAATCAAGAAGTTAAAAGAGTGTGTGCCCTAGAGGGTTGAACCCTAGGTGGCCGAACCTATGGTGGTTGAACCCTAGGTAGCCAAACCTAGGGTGACCGAGCCCTGGGGTACTTTTGGCTTCCTTTGTTCATCTTTTGTCCATTTGTCTTGTTTTGTTCTGATCATTCAAACCAAGTCCTGTCGGGGAAGAGATCATTTGAATTTGTCTTTGAGGAGGGCCGAACCCTGGGAGGCCAAAACTCTAAGGTTCTCCCTTTTTGGCTCATTGAATGCTCTATTCATTAATTACGATCTTGTTCATTCATTTCCGTCTTTTCCGTCCTTTTCGTCCCTTCATTTAATTCAATTAGGTCACAATGTAAACTTTAATTTATGCATTCAATTCGATTAGGTCATATGTGAACTTTAATTTGTACTTGGGCCCACATCATGCTTTACAACTTACATACATAATCATGTTTTACTTGATTCAATTAGTTGTCTAATGATTAACTAACTAGCTTGTCATGCTTGAAACTTACTAATACAATTCATAAAGCTAAGTATGCAACAATTTATGAATCATATTATACGAATCTATGAACACAAATAAGAGATATAAAACAAGTCTTAAATTATTTCTTGAAGTGCAAGCTTTATTATATCTTGATTATGCAAGACTTTGATTTCTTCCTCTCAATTAACAATTGATCTTACTATGTTTTTCTCTCTTAATGATTCTTGTGTATTGAGCAAGATTACTTAGCAAGGTTAAGGGTTATATTTATAGGCAAGCAAGACTTAGCCTACAAGGCTTGTGCCTTACAAGCTACTCCATACAAGAGTAGCCAACAAGGCCAACAAGCTCCAACCACACATAAGTGACCAACAAGGCCATCAAGCTCCACCACACACAAGTGGCCAACAAGGTCATGGCCTACCAAGCCCCCAAGACTTTGTCTCTTGCAACAATTGTGTTGCTAAACAAGAGGTCACTTGTCTTCACTCTATGCATGACAACACTCCACAAGCAAGCTGTCGACGCCGGGTTTTTCCGCTTAATGCGGTATTCGTCCTCTTCCCGATTTTAGCCTTTTGATTGAATGATTTTTGGAAAAGGTCGGCATTAATTGTCGACGGGGTTTTGAAAGATCGTTTTTTCATGATGAGCCAATTAACCAGAGTCGCCAGTTGGTATATTTGAAATGGATGTACCAACTCATCCGAATTTTCGTTCTTTTGTAAATCGCTGGCTCATATGTGACTCCGAATTAATTGGTCTGCGAATTGAGATTCATAGAGTTCGGGGGCTTGTTTAAGTGAGGGGAAGGTGTTAGGCACCCCTCGACTTCCGTGAAACACGGTTACCGCAACCTTAATGCTTTCCTATCCTTTAATTCACGAATGTGTGTGTAGGTGCGTGTGTGTGTGTGTGTGTACCTATGTGAATGTTGTGGTGAATTTGTATGAAAGAATCATTTGGATTTTAGGGAAAATCGTGTTTTAATTTGAGAACGCTTCGGAATGTCTTTTCGGTATACACGAGAAAGCTTTATTCTTTATGAAAAAGGTTTGATTTTAATTGTCCAAAACTATGAGATTTCCATTAAGTGTCGTTTTGGCAAAACAAGAATTTTAAACCTTCGTCAAAATAGGAATCGAGATCTATACGTTGCTTTCGTGAAACGATCGGGCAATTTCTAGAATCTCTTTCACCCTATGCACGAAGATTTAATAAAACGTTACTTATTTGTAAAATCATTTTGTGTGATATTTTGGAAAACGATTTTCTTTAGCTTTCTCGTTAAATAGGAAATCGACATTCGTTAGCACTTCAATCTCTTATCCTCGTGAAGCTAATAACCTAATTTGATTGATTTTATGAAAGTCTTCATTGTTTAATCTTTGAAATCATTTTTGTGTCACAAGATCTAATCAAGCATAAACACGCGTCGGGGCTATTCATGGGCATGTAAGCCATCAAAATATCCCCAAACGCCAACAATCACATATTCGATTAGTACGGGGCCTTAAACCCGATTCTCACCTTAGCGTCGTTTTAAGGCCCAACGGTTACATGTTACAAAACGAACATCTTGAATCTATCACATACACCAAAACGTCCATCATCGGATTTGGACCACGGGGTCGCATTCCTAGGCTCACACGAGATTAATACATGCCCACAAAATGAATATTACGTAACTAACCCACCCGGATTTATCTAATACACCATAACATCCGGAAATGATGATCTAAATAAATTACACTCAATGAATCACCATAAACAAACTAGAAATTTCGTCGATTGGATATCCTCGGGTTATTAGGAAGAATTTTGTTCCAACGGAACCTTCACTAATAATCCCTAATCCAAGATTGTTCAACAATATGTATGAAAACTACATCTAATCTAACCAAGTAATATGATATAAATTGCTACAACAAAAGGAAGTTTTACCTTGCAAAATGATCTCAAATGAAGGTAAATTTGTGTACTTGAATAGGATAAGAAATATATTTGATACAATCAAAACAAAGGAGTAAAATTTCTCTCTTTTTTCTCTCTTTTCTTCCTATTTTTATTGCAAAATCTAGCTATTTTCTCTCTATTTCCGTGCTTGGCTGCTGCTGAATTCTTCTTCTTCCTCAAAATTTCTCCCACTCCCTGTATGCTGTCCGAAGCTGAGTTTAAATAGGTTGGCCAAAGCCAGCCGCAGATCTATCTACGGCTGGCCGCAGATAGATCTGCGGCTGGCTGGCCCACCTCCCATCGCACTCAGCTGGTAGTGCTGATTTGCTGGTTTCCGTGCTGGCGCACTCACTTGGCCGCAGATCTATCCGCGGCTGGCGGGCTTGACTTTTTCGATTTTCGTGCCACGCCTCGATTTTCGTGCCGCAACGTCGGTTTTCGCTGATAGGCTCGTGTTCTGCAGTCCGGGAATTTCCGGGAGACGTGCCACCTCATTCGGAAATGCCTGCCTCGGACGGCTTTATTGTCACGTAAACTTGGGTTGCCCAAAACATTGCGGCGGTGCCGGGCGCTTGCCCTTGTGCCCGCTCCTTTGCTCCCGCAAGCCGGTTCAATTGATGATTTCGCCCTCCTGTCATGGTTAGTAGAAGGAAACGCAAAATTTGGGTGTCTACAGCTGCCCCTCTTTATCATGTTTATGAAATGATAAATGAAATGAACAGGATAAAGAATAGACACTCGATGCATGAATGACAGTGCGTAAGAATGACAATACATACATGATGCCACACATATAGCTTATGATGCAACATAAGATGTAATGCATGCAAGACATTCGTAAGAGTGTCAATGCTTTAACCCCTTGACCGTATTTGTTAGTCGTTGGGTTTATTTCTTCCAATCTATCGCCTTGTTCGGGGCCGGGTATCGTCGCCGGTCACCCATCGCGTAACCCCCGGTTACCGTCGCCGGTTGGTTATCTTGTCGTAGCCGGGTATCGTCGCCGGTCACCCATCGCGTTTGACTCTGATAGGCTAGGACCTTGACACCTGACCTGCTCGATTTTTTTTTTTTTTTTTTTTTTCATGGATCACATACAGAATTATCATCTATTCATGCGTGTGACACAACATGTAAATTGAGAAAAAATGACCCCCGTACAGTCTTTTGATACTGTTCTACAGATGTCATCACTTGTAGTGGTTCGCTTGGATGCCTTCCCAGGTTGCTCACCACCTTGTGGTGGTTTGTTTGGATCTCAGCCCTTCCCAGGGTGCTCACCATCTTGTCGTGGTTTGCTTGGATGCCTTCACAGGTTGCTCACCACTCTGTCGTGGTTTGTTTGGATGCCTTCCCAGGGTGCTCACCACACTGTCGTGGTTTGCTTGGATGCCTTCCCAGGTTGCTCACCAACTTGTCATGGTTTGCTTGGATATCAGCCCTTCCCAGGGTGCTCACCATCTTGTCGTGGTTTGTTTGGATGCCTTCCCAGGTTGCTCACCAACTTGTCGTGGTTTGCTTGGATGCCTTCCCAGGTTTGCTCACCAACTTGTCCGTGGTTTTGCTTGGATATCAGCCCTTCCCAGGGTGCTCACCATCTTGTCCGTGGTTTGCTTGGATGCCTTCCCAGGTTGCTCACCAACTTGTCGTGGTTTGCTTGGATATCAGCCCTTCCCAGGGTGCTCACCATCTTGTCGTGATTTGTTTGGATGCCTTCCCAGGTTGCTCACCAACTTGTCGTGGTTTGCTTGGATGCCTTCCCAGGTTGCTCACCAACTTGTCGTGGTTTGCTTGGATATCAGCCCTTCCCAGGGTGCTCACCATCTTGTCGTGGTTTTGCTTGGATGCCTTCCCAGGTTGCTCACCAACTTGTCGTGGTTTGCTTGGTTATCAGCCCTTCCCAGGGAGCTCACCAACATGTCGTGGATAGCTTGGATGCCTTCCAAGATTGCTCACCAACTTGTCGTGGTTTGCTTGGATGCCTTCCCAGGTTGCTCACCAACATTGTCGTGGGTTTGCTTGGATAATCCGCCCTTCCCAGGGTGCTCACCATCTTGTCGTGGTTTGCTTGGATGCCTTCCCAGGTTGCTCACCAACTTGTCGTGGTTTGCTTGGATATCAGCCCTTCCCAGGGTCATTTGGCAGGCTTTTCTGCTGCTTTGTTCAGTTCATAGTCGGGCGAAGTGAGATTTGCCCCATTCGGACATCTGCTTATGTGCAATGGTTGCACCGAGACTTTGCCATGGTTGGTTTGAGTCAGTTTGGAGTATTTGATGACTCTTGAGTGATTTTCACTGATGACACCGCCCCAGAGGTATTTACTCCCCCAGATATGATTCCATCTCAGCTGATTTTGCCCCTAGTCGGGTCGCTGAGGATGGCCAGATCCGACTGGCCTTGATTACTACCGTTAGCCGAGCCATTTCTTTATTGGATCGTATCGACATGATGGGGCAGTAGATTGCAGGGGACGCCGATGCTTCAGACCTATCCACCACTTTATCCATCCTGCTTAAGTTAGTTTCAGATCTGTAGATCATTTTATCTCCTGCATAGATTATGTCAGTTTCATCTGTTATCGAAAAGGAAATCTTGTAACGAAATGACTTATATATATAGACATGCATTTATATTCAGTCCATTTTCCCCCTTTTTTTCGTATCGTTGCCTTTCATCGGATCCTCATTTTTATCCAGTCAACCACGATTTTGATATCTTGCCCTCCTTTTCTTCTCAAGTCTTGATGGAGATTTGACAGATACTACCGCACACCCTGTTGATTTCATCGGACTGAGTCTTAGATTTTTTTTTTTGACTAAGTGTTTGGTTGGGTCCGGGTTATGTCACTTGAGATGAAGCTGATCAGGTGGCTGACTTCGGGAAGGTTTTGAGGGTATAGGAAGGCTTTTCTGGTTGTTGGGAATTGGTTTTGACAGAAAGAAGGTCTTATTTTGTAAGGAAATGGGACCGTGCCACGATGGCTGCCTACGTACCCCCACAAGTCGGGAGATCAGGTCCTACGTAGTTCGTTCTTTCAAAGAACGACGAGAAAATGATGATGATGATGGGTTCTTTCAAAGGCTTTTCTGGTTGTTGGGAATTGGTTTTTTTTTTTTTTTTTTTTTTTTTTTTTTTTTTTTTTTTTAATGGAAACCGCTTCACCGAGTCGGAATTGAGGGGTTATGGAAACACCTCTCCATCCCTCTCTCGCAATATGAGGGCTCCTCCGGATATCACCTTCTTAATCACGAAAGGCCCCCCTCAGTTCGGGGCAAGCTTCCCTTTGGCTTCGCTTTTTTTTTTTTTTTTTTTTTTTGTTTTTTTTTTTTTTTTTTTTTTTTTTTAGAAGGCATGCCTTTCTTTAGCACTAGGTCATTTTCTTTGAACTTCTGAGGTCTTATCTTTTGTCGTAGGATCGAGAGATTCTTTGCTGATACAACTGGCCGCGTGAAATAGCAGCCACCCTTTTCTCATCAATTAGGGCCAATTGGTCGTATCGACCTTGCATTCAACCCTCCTCGTTTATCTGAGCATCTCAACCTCAAATGGCAGAAACTACCTCTATTCCGTATACCAGAGTGTAAGGGGTTGCCCCTGTAGAAATACGCACCGATTTTCGGTACGCCAGCAGGGTGAAAGGTAGCAGATCCGGCCATCCCCGATGTTTAGCAGACATTCTCGCCATGATCTTCTTGATATTCTTATTCGCAGCCTCCACTGCCCCATTCATCTTAGGACGGCAAATGACAAAATTGAGGTGTTTGATCTTGAACTGGTCATATAATTCCTTCATAAGGGTACTGCTCAAATTTTTGGCATTGTCGGAGACTAAGGCCTCAGGTTGCCCATATCGGCAAATGATATCTCCATACTGGGGCTTAACAGCTCTGTTTTCTGGCCTAGGGGTCAGATCTGTTCCTATTTTGAGCTCTCTGGGTTTGTCAGGGGTTCCAATTTTTTATGGTGATGGTTTGGTTTGAGTTGGGTTTGGGGTTTGTCTTCGACCCATCCTTTGATCTCGTCAGGCGTGCCGTCATTATCTGTCTCATCTTGCTCAATGCCCATTAAATCGAAATCCAGCCCAATATCAAAATCGTAGTCAACTTTCGAATTTGAAAAATCGTTTGTTTAGGCAAGAGACACTCAAATTGGTACACCTGGCATGAAACAAAATGTTTGTCATATATAAAAGGCATTTTCCTGCAATGATCATCTTTAAGACAACATGACAAAATAACATAATCATGCAAAATTTTAAAATAAGGGACAACAACTGGCATCTACTCATGGTCCTTCTTCATAACCTCTGGCTGCTCTACCACGATCTTCCCGCTATCGATCATGTTCTGAATTTTGTGCTTCAGCGCCCAGCATTCCTGAGTATCATGACCAGGAGAAACTGAATGGTATGCACACTTCTTACTTGGATCAAATCCTCTCCCTTTCGGGTCAATTGGGGGTGCCAAATCGCGTATCCTTCCCTGTGCTATTAATACCGCCAAAATCTGCTCGAGAGGCTCCCCAAGCGGGGTGAATACCCGATCTCTTGCTGTCTCAAATCTTCTTCGTTCGCCCGACCTTTGATAATTGAAATTATGTTGTCGGGGTGACACAATTCTCTGTATTTGCACTGGAAGATTATTCTCTGCCTTTCTAGATGATCCCTGCAGGATGAGGGAAACATCTTCCTCCTTTTTCTGTTGGATCCTACGGGAAGTGCTGCCATAGTTTCCACACTGGATTTGCTCCGCAACCACTTCCAGAGCTGTGAGGTCCCGGATCTTACCAGACTTTAACCCCATGTCCACCATTTCTCCAGGTTTTATCATCTCGGCAAAAGGTCTTCCAATCCCCGATATCACCCGCTCATAATATGGCGCCTCCTGAATGTCCACAAAGGTCATTACCATTTCCGCCTCGCTCATCGGGGGATTCACCTGTGCAGCCATACCCCTCCATCGTTGTGCATAGTCCCTGAAAGATTCTTTTGGTTGCTTCTTGATTTTTGTCATTTGATATCTATCAGGGGCCATCTGGGCCTGAAAGCTGTATTGGGTTAAGAAGGTATGGGCCAACTCCTCCCAGTTGTGGATTCGGGCATTGTCAAGGCGGGCATACCAGATCCTTGCCTCCCCTTGTTAAGCTTTTTCTGGAATAGCTGCATCCTCAGCCCCTCGTCCTCGGCATAAGACCCGAGTTCTCCAATGTATATTTTCAAGTGCGTATAGGGGTCTCCCTTTCCATTGTATTTTTCAAACTCGGGAACTTTGAACTTTTCTGGATATCTGGCTCCGGGGAAAACACATAGATCCGAATAATTAACCCTGCCCAGGGAGCCTATGCCCCTTAGAGATTGGATGGTCTCCTCCATGTGTTTCATTTTTCTCCGAAGGTCGTCATTGTCCCCTTCTCCTGGGATAGTAATCACTGTCCTGCTAGGTATGGGAACGGGCTTTGGGATGACTGGCTCGTCCTTGAGTCGGGGTTGGTCCTCTTTAAGCAAGTTTGCACCATTTTTAGGAGGATTCTGATCATCCCCTGGTGGTGGAACATTATGCGATCCCTGGTTTGCCAAATCCTGTCTGATTAAGAACTGTTCCTTCAGCATTGTGGCCATTTCCATCATCTGTCTTTTAAAATCATCAAACTCCTCCCGAGATATGGAACTATGATTGGGAAGATCAGCCATTTCAGAGGTAGAGACCTGGGCTTTCTTAGACTGCGAACGGGTTTGAGGAGCAATCCTGCAGGCAAACGGTTCGAAGTTTAGTCTTTGGGCAATGAAAGGATGCGGATGCATGCTAAAGCTATAAATTTTTGGTGTTTTTGGGTTTTTTAATCTTTTTCTGCAAAACAACACGTTAGTGGTCCTTTATTGAAATAATGCATGCTAGATACGATTTATTATGCTTCCCGTGCCGTTCCCTGCAAAACACAGAGATTAGTATTTTCTTTTGACATAAAGGGGAAGCATATATGAATATGTTGCAATGGGATTATGACATTTATACGTATAAACGTAAAAGGGCATGATGAGACTTTTCCTGCGTTTGGGTTAATCTGGGGCTGACCTATCCTAGGGTTACTCTCACGGGCTTTTCGGCATGAAGGTTCCCAAATCTTCGCAATCTACTCGTTTGAGCCCTTTCGATTGGAGCGGATTTGAGTGGTGCGTTTCCTGAGCCATCTCCGGGGAGCAGCCCCATCGAGTCCAGTAATAAGCAACCGACGGGTTCGCCTCAGGAGGAGGTACTCTCTCAACATACATTCACATTCATCGTCCTCACCGTATGCAAATGATTACTTTGAAGTAAAGCAAACCCATTCAATCATTCATTCATTGGACAACAACACACATTCGCACAACAAAAGTAAAAAATCAAAATATCGCACACACACACATTTTATGAATTTTAAAGGATAGGACAGCATCAAGATTTGAACGTGGCTTAAGCCCTCTAATGTCCCCAGCAGAGTCGCCAGCTGTCGACGCCGGGTTTTTCCGCTTAATGCGGTATTCGTCCTCTTCCCGATTTTAGCCTTTTGATTGAATGATTTTTGGAAAAGGTCGGCATTAATTGTCGACGGGGTTTTGAAAGATCGTTTTTTCATGATGAGCCAATTAACCAGAGTCGCCAGTTGGTATATTTGAAATGGATGTACCAACTCATCCGAATTTTCGTTCTTTTGTAAATCGCTGGCTCATATGTGACTCCGAATTAATTGGTCTGCGAATTGAGATTCATAGAGTTCGGGGGCTTGTTTAAGTGAGGGGAAGGTGTTAGGCACCCCTCGACTTCCGTGAAACACGGTTACCGCAATCTTAATGCTTTCCTATCCTTTAATTCACGAATGTGTGTGTGTAGGTGCGTGTGTGTGTGTGTGTGTACCTATGTGAATGTTGTGGTGAATTTGTATGAAAGAATCATTTGGATTTTAGGGAAAATCGTGTTTTAATTTGAGAACGCTTCGGAATGTCTTTTCGGTATACACGAGAAAGCTTTATTCTTTATGAAAAAGGTTTGATTTTAATTGTCCAAAACTATGAGATTTCCATTAAGTGTCGTTTTGGCAAAACAAGAATTTTAAACCTTCGTCAAAATAGGAATCGAGATCTATACGTTGCTTTCGTGAAACGATCGGGCAATTTCTAGAATCTCTTTCACCCTATGCACGAAGATTTAATAAAACGTTACTTATTTGTAAAATCATTTTGTGTGATATTTTGGAAAACGATTTTCTTTAGCTTTCTCGTTAAATAGGAATCGACATTCGTTAGCACTTCAATCTCTTATCCTCGTGAAGCTAATAACCTAATTTGATTGATTTTATGAAAGTCTTCATTGTTTAATCTTTGAAATCATTTTTGTGTCACAAGATCTAATCAAGCATAAACACGCGTCGGGGCTATTCATGGGCATGTAAGCCATCAAAATATCCCCAAACGCCAACAATCACATATTCGATTAGTACGGGGCCTTAAACCCGATTCTCACCTTAGCGTCGTTTTAAGGCCCAACGGTTACATGTTACAAAACGAACATCTTGAATCTATCACATACACCAAAACGTCCATCATCGGATTTGGACCACGGGGTCGCATTCCTAGGCTCACACGAGATTAATACATGCCCACAAAATGAATACTACGTAACTAACCCACCCGGATTTATCTAATACACCATAACATCCGGAAATGATGATCTAAATAAATTACACTCAATGAATCACCATAAACAAACTAGAAATTTCGTCGATTGGATATCCTCGGGTTATTAGGAAGAATTTTGTTCCAACGGAACCTTCACTAATAATCCCTAATCCAAGATTGTTCAACAATATGTATGAAAACTACATCTAATCTAACCAAGTAATATGATATAAATTGCTACAACAAAAGGAAGTTTTACCTTGCAAAATGATCTCAAATGAAGGTAAATTTGTGTACTTGAATAGGATAAGAAATATATTTGATACAATCAAAACAAAGGAGTAAAATTTCTCTCTTTTTTCTCTCTTTTCTTCCTATTTTTATTGCAAAATCTAGCTATTTTCTCTCTATTTCCGTGCTTGGCTGCTGCTGAATTCTTCTTCTTCCTCAAAATTTCTCCCACTCCCTGTATGCTGTCCGAAGCTGAGTTTTAAATAGGTTGGCCAAAAGCAGCCGCAGATCTATCTGCGGGCTCTGGCCGCAGATAGATCTGCGGCTGGCTGGCCCACCTCCCATCGCACTCAGCTGGTAGTGCTGATTTGCTGGTTTCCGTGCTGGCGCACTCACTTGGCCGCAGATCTATCCGCGGCTGGCGGGCTTGACTTTTTCGATTTTCGTGCCACGCCTCGATTTTCGTGCCGCAACGTCGGTTTTCGCTGATAGGCTCGTGTTCTGCAGTCCGGGAATTTCCGGGAGACGTGCCACCTCATTCGGAAATGCCTGCCTCGGACGGCTTTATTGTCACGTAAACTTGGGTTGCCCAAAACATTGCGGCGGTGCCGGGCGCTTGCCCTTGTGCCCGCTCCTTTGCTCCCGCAAGCCGGTTCAATTGATGATTTCGCCCTCCTGTCATGGTTAGTAGAAGGAAACGCAAAATTTGGGTGTCTACACAAGCAAATAGGCCATATCACTTCACTCTATGATTGACAACACTTAAAGCTAACAAAGCTCAACTTAACAAAAGCTAAGGTGCAAGACAAGCTAACATACTTACAATCTATGTAAGTAATCCAAGTTTTGCAAATAGCCAAAATGGCCCCCCAAACCTTGGCAAATCCGGCCCCCACCTTAGTCCTAACCAAATTAGTTTACTCCAAATTTAGTTACTTCTAGTTCGATTTCTAGTTAACTTTCCTAATTAATCCGGTTACCCAAAATTGTTGACTTTCTCACAGTTGACTTTACGCTTTTATGAATAATGGTTTTGTAGTTAAGTTTTACATATATTTTCTATAAGCATACATATAATGAAACCATACATATTCAATCACATAACACATAACTTAGGTCACTAAATTAACTTTTATTAATCACATAAGATTACATTTTACAAGCCTTACAAGGATTCGGAATATTATAGATTCTTTTATCCTTTTTCTTTTTCTTTCTTTTTTAAAATAAAAACTGTATAATTTAGAACTTTAGATAAATACTCATTTGTTCATTTAACTTGCATTTTATTTTATTTGTAAAATTTTAACATTTAAATTTTGCTATTATTTTTTTAAAGTTTTAATAACAGTTTAATATTTGTTAAGATGTCGCTTTTTTCTTTTTTTTTCTTTTTTCTATAATTATTTTTTTTAATGAAGTCAAACCGCATCTAAATATGATCAAACAGTATAAAACAATTTGGCTTGTCATAAAATCAAGTATTCTCATTAATTTTCTCTGGAAATTGATTTTGGGGTGGACATTATAAGCAATTAAGTAGTTTATGTAGTAAATTGTAGCTCAATTACTTTGAAAACTGAATTATGAATTTAGTGATACTTGATGCAACAGAAGTGTATTTAGTCCTTTTATAATTTACCCTTTCACAGAACTCCAAAAGACATCATTCCATGTAAATAATGCTTTCGGCCAAAATCACTTATGTTTGCACACAAAAAAAACTAAATGAAACATCCCAAAACCACTTACCACTTAAGAAAAACTGTGACGCCCCCAAATCCGGGTACCTCAAACCCGAATCTGGTGCTACACGGTACATCTCATTCCATACAACATAATAGACATGAATGTAATTACTATATTATTACAACACGTCTTACTCTCAATCCCAGGTTCTATTACCATAACATCATTCCAAATACATAATAAGTCTTAGTATTACAACATTACTAATACAAATAGACTACGACGACATCTAGACGTTCATCTTGCCCTTTCCCTTGTCCTTACCGGAACCTTCGACCCGCTCGGACTTAGCTGCAATGTTTAATATAAAGCAAGAATGAGCATTCAATTGCCCAGCAAGTATAACAGTTGAATAACACCAATATCATCAATCATATCATTTCGCTTCGACAACTAAACAATAGTTGTGAAATAATCTGAATAAACAAGAATAATACTTTGCTTTCGTTTTAAAAATATATTTTTGAAACGACATTGAGTGGTCATAAGACCTTGAACTTTCTTTTGCTTTCTTGAAAAGGTACACAGCATTATAACTGCAAACCGTCTTACTTACGAGCACTTCTAGGTGATCAGCCTATTGTACTCTATGTTGATCAACACTCTAGCTGGAAACGACTATATGCGTTTGTTTAGGCGCTCGATGCCTTGTCAGAATAACTGACTAAAAACTGCCCCTAATATTAGGGTTGTTCATCTCATTCATGTCTCGGAATCCTAACCAAAACAATTCGGTTGGATAGCTCTACTTACTCATAAATAACATTTCAAGGATTTATTATCAAATCAATAAAATATCTCAATATCTGTCTAGCCGAAACAAATGGCATCGACGTTCTCTATAACAGTTCATATATATGTGAACTTGAAAGCTTCAACAATTTATGTCATAACATAGCTCGAATACTTGTGCAAATACTGAAAAATTTACATAAGTAAGGAATTCACACAACCATATATGTATTGCGTAAATCGAAACTTCAAACATCGCATGAGAGTCAAGAGAATATAATCAAATGAATCAAATAAACTTGCACAATATACGTCTATTGTATAAGACACGAAACTTGCATTCAATACTGAAAATGAATGACGTTAGAGAACTTGCCCAACACAAAGGTTAGACAAGGGTTTAGGAAACTTGCCTTAAGCGCTTGCTACTAGTTGACGTTAATCGTCCTTCAAATATGTCCTACGCATTTAAACATATATTCACATACCAATTAGTCTCACAATAGACACCAAACATTGGCTTACATTAATCAAGACATTATAATCATTACGAACATTGATTGCCACTACGACTACCCAAACGAAAAATGCAACTATGCTTTTCATTTCATTTAAGAAAATCTCACGTGACTTAGTCATTTCATGCTTGGGGTCATCTAACTATTACACTAACATATCATGCATATGTCTTGGGGTATTTATAACATGTTGGGACTATATAAACATGCATCGCATCAATAACACAAAGCAGCAGAATAGTTCACCTCTACAGACCGGCGCAGCTGCGCAGGTCTTGTACTTGGGAGTGGCGCAGCTGCGCCACTCGGCATCCAGGACTTTCAGGTCTGGCACCCAGCGCAGCTGCGCAGGTGCTATGCTTGGGAGTGGCGCAGCTGCGCCACTCTGCATCCAGGGACTTTCAAGTTCTGCTACTGCAGAACCCAAAAATCCAAACTCTTGATTCTGTCCCCTTGCTCTTCTTCTAGCCATTATACAACCAGTCTATATGACTTAAAGAATGCTTTTACAACTAAGCTATGCATCATAACATCATTTAATCAATTAACCATTCCTAATTCTCATGTTCCTTAGAGAAATCATTCTCTTGGACATTAAACCAAATAGTTGGTGGGCTTGGCTTTAGAGTTCATAACTCATAGCCTATCATTACATGGTTACCATTGACTCCACATATGAAATCAATTCCCATATCTTCTGGACATATACAAACAGTACACAACCAATGCACATAACTAACCCAGATGATTACAACTTCATTATTAACAAAATATGAATAACAGTCCACTAATGTCCATTTCAGTTCATTTCTTGATTCCTTATGCATAGGTTTGATTCTCATTCATTGTTACACTTTTACATACCATTAACAAGGTTTAATAGAGCTAACAACATTCATACACATGTTCATGAGCAACCAAGCAATTTCAGCTACATAACTCCAACAAAGCAACCAACACAAAACTAAGAACTTAGAAATATTGTGTAAATGAGCTAAGCTCTATATTGCTTACCTCTTGGAGCTTGCTCTAAGGTTGCTAATAGAATTAATACCCAGCTGCTACACACTCCTTCTTCTTCCTCAAATCACCCGTACACACTCAATTCTTACACTCTCTCAATTTTCTGCTTCAACACTTAGCAACAAGAAAGGGATGGAAGCTGTGAAATGGGGGAATATATATAGAGGATGAATCTGAGCTTCAAGGAGGATGGAGGAGCTGAGCATGCTCGGGCATGACAGCTCCCCATGTATGGGCGACTGAGCCTTTGGCTCTCCCCATGGCTCGGGTACTCCCCCCTCTTCTCCCAAGTTGCTTTATTCCCTCCTTGCTTCACCAAATGCAGAATTTGATGCTCCCCATGCTCTCCCACGTTCTTGGCTCTCCTCCCTCTCATTCTCTCCTTCTCCCGTACTCTTCTCCCACCTTCAAATGACCAGCTGATTGCTATAACCCATTGCCCTTCATGGGTCATGGGTTTGGGTCATGGATGGTGGGTTTGGTTCATGGACTCGACCCGTGGGTCTTGGGCTCCAACTTGGGCCACTCTTGTACTTCTAATTTAATTCTAATTGGGCTTCTAATAAAAATTCAATTGGGCTCAAGTAAAATCTCACACTTCGATTATTAACCCCTCTCATTAACGCTTTGGCGAAATTATGAAAAGTCATAAAATCAAAAAAAAGCGTCTTTTGCATAAATAACGCTTTAGCGCTATTTCTCTAATGATTTAATCAATACCAATAAAAATAGTATTAATCAAAAATTATTACCTACACATCATATGTAGTAATAAAATATTCACACACATAACACGGAATAATATTAATAAAAGTTCAATTTATTCAATAAAATTCATAGGCTCGTATTACAAAGCTACCCACGATCCGCGATCGTTACAAAAACTAAAACTAGAACCAAAGGAAATAAAATGACTTTGCTCAAAAAAACATGCTCACTATAACGCCGTAGTA
The DNA here is from genome assembly GCA_034770075.1 of Aralia elata. Taxonomy (NCBI): domain Eukaryota; kingdom Viridiplantae; phylum Streptophyta; class Magnoliopsida; order Apiales; family Araliaceae; genus Aralia; species Aralia elata. The sequence continues at coordinate 11,423,120 of CM068380.1, forward strand.
TATTTTTAGGGAATTGTTATTTATACAAAGAAAATTTAATATTTTTACAAGATCTCATTCACATAAATGTAAGTTTCATTTATTATTTATATGAGTAGACTCTTGCGAAAATATCAATTCCCAATTTTTAAAGGAAGACGAAGCAGCAAATGAGGGGTTTGTTGTATCAAAAGTTAGCACATGAAGCAAGGGTAAAGGTAAAAAACAAAGAAGTGAAAAAGTATAGGTTTATGCACTATATTCAAGATCTGGTGGGAAAGACAAGCAAGAGAACATGGAGAAAGTGAAGTAATTACTTCAATAAAAAAAATAAAAAAAATAAAAAAAATAAAAAACCAAAACTTTGTAAACAAATCCTTAATTATAAGATGGAGATAAAATTGATATAAATAATTTCATTTGGAAAAAACAGTGAAAATAGGGAGAAGTTTGAGATTGATTGACGACAATGCTGAAATCAAAAGCAAAGCAATAAAAACATGGAGAAGTCTGGGTTGAGTGGTGGTAATGCCGATGTCATAAGGAAAACAATGGACAAATTAGAAGATATTTTTGGCAACTGAGAATTGAAAGGGAAAAAAAAAAGAATACGGAAATATTTATGTGAAAAAGATGATAAAAAATATTTGAATCTGAAGGTTTTTATCGGGATACAACTATGTTGTGGCCCTTTCTAAGTCTTTTGAACTCCTCTCATTTGTATTATTTAGCTATTAATAAGATAAAGTGTTGATAAAAAAATAAAAATTTGAAGGACTCGCATGTAATTTTACATACTTTTAGGTTTAAATAGTTTTTATTTTTCTTTTCCTACCTTCTTGATGGGAAAAAAAAACAAGCCATTCGACTATTGTAGCTGATCTTCTTATTTAGCCTTAAGCGAGAGGAACCCACAATACACAAACATTTAATAAACTTCGACGTTCTTAGTTGTGGGTTCGCGACAAAGCAATAAGATTAAATCAAGATAGACACACACATTTGGTCTAATAATTAGCAACTCGGTTATGTGTGACGACCGTCTAATATTTCAAAGAACGGATGGTGTTGAATTTAGTAGTTTTAGCCAAGATTACAAAAGAAAATAATGTTTTATTTTCTGATATCATATGTGTTGGCCTTTTTGTTTCTCTCTTATTTTTAAGCGTTATATTATTAGGGAGCCAGGTCGCTAATAGAGGTATTGTAATAAATTTTAAGTTAAATTACCAAATTGTGAAAACTTAATATATAAGACTGCGTAGGAAATTATAGGAAGATCTCAACTTATTTACACAATCTATTTAAAAAAAATCTTTTGATAATTATAATTATCTTTTCAACCATAAATAGAGAGAACAAAACTAACCTAAAAAACACTATATTAAAAATAAATTTATATTGTGTTAACCCTTGTTTGAAATCCATTATTAGTGCAGTGGAAATATTGATCTCTTTTGAATGAACAAGGTATTACTCTGTTGATGCTTTAGATGCTGACTTGATCAGAAATCCTCAATAACCTTCTTAATTGGTATTATGAAATCCTTATACTTATAATAGGATCAAGGAGGATAACCTAATTCATTATTTATATTAGTAACACTAATGGGCCATTACCACTAATATTTATCAACATTACTGCAGCGAGATATGTTAGAAGCATATCCATGTGGGAGCTTCATCCCACTAACCCACTTGCACACAACTTCAACTTGTTGCTTGGTAAGATAAAATTGAGCTTTAGGGTTTGAGTCTTCCCGTACCCGAATGCGCTCATTAGACCTGGCAAATTAGGCTCAGGCCCGCGGGCCGGGCTAGCCCGTAAAAATTAGGCTGCGGGCTTAAGATTTTTAGCCCACGAAAAGCTGGGTCGTTTTGGCCCGACCCGTGATGGCCCGGCCCGCCCGCATGTTATTTGTTACAAAAAATTGATATCAATGCTTCCAAGAAGAATTGAACCCAAGACCTCTCCAACTTACTAAATAAATGTTTTGACCAACTGAGCTACAACAATTTTATACCTTAACTACAATCTTATTAGTGTATATACGTTATTGTTACATAATATATATATATATAACAATATTTGTTATTATATATACATACGTTATATATATATAACAATATATATTATTATTATATATATATGTAATACTATATATATATATATATATAATTATATATATTATTAATGGGTATATATATAGCAATATTTGTTATTATTTATTTTCCTCTCTCTAAGTTACCTTTTCCTTTCCTAAGATTTCTAAAAGTTTATTATTACTAAAAATTTCGTTTTAACATATATATAGGTTATGTGTTGGGTGTGGACGCCGTTGTATTGTGTTGGTTATATTATATATATGTACTCCGTATATAACTAACGTATATATATATATATATATGAATATATATATAACAATATTTGTTATTATTTATTATTCCTACTCTCTAAGTTACCTTTTCCTTTCCCAAGATTTTTAAATAAGTTTTTACAAACATATTGTTTATAAAATATATTAATAGTATATGTTGTGTAATATATATATATATATATATATATATATATTATATATAAATACTATTTTTAGTAACGTGTGTAGTTATACTATAATTTATATATATTATTACAATGGGTTATATATATATCAAATATTTGTGTATTATTTATTTTCCTCTCTCTAAGTTTACCTTTTTCCTTTCCCATAAAGAATTTCCAATTCCAAACGGTTTTACAAAAATTTGTTACATATATATGTTAGTGTTGTATAATATATATATGTAACCACGTCTATACTATATATATATATAACATAAATATTTGTTTATTAATTTATTTTTTCTCTCTCTAAAAGTTTACATTTTTCCTTTCTCAAAGATTTTCAAAAGTTTTTATAAAAATTGTTTATTTATATATACGTTATTGGTTTACTATATATATATATATATATATATATATTTATATATGAATTGTCCAATAATATATTATTAATTTATATATATTATTTAACAAATAGTAGTGTATATAACAAAATTTTTGTTTATTATTTATTTTTCTCTTTCTAAGTTAACCTTTTTCCTTTTCCAAGATTTACCAAAAAATTTTTAACAAAAATTGTTTATATATATATATTATAATTTATATATTTTATCACGTTACTAATATATCAAATTATAAATAGTATTATATATATAATATATATACTTTAGTAAACAGTGTATATATATAACAATATTTGTTTTTATTTATTTTTCCTTCCCTACTAAGTTACCTTTTCTTTTCCCAAGATTTTCCAAAAGTTTTACAAAAATTGGTTATATATATATAATATATAACTATTCAAATTATTGGTTAACGTTGGTAATATATCATATAATTATATATATTATTAACGTTATATATATATAACAATATATATTAACGCGTGTATATATATATTATTAACGTACATAATGTAACAAAGTTCTTCTAGCTCAGTTGGTAAGAGTTCTTGTTTAGTTGTAAGAGGTTATGAGTTTAAATTTCACCAAGCGCATTATTTTTATAAAAAAAAAAATAGATAGCCCGCGGGCTGGCCCGGCCCGGCCCGTCTCTAGGCCGACCCCCCCCCCCCCCCCCCCCCCCCCCCCCCCCCCCCCCCCCCCCCCCCCCCCCCCCCCCCCCCCCTTTGGTGGCTAGCCCAGCCCGTTTGCCAGGTTTAGCTCTCATTTTACTGTGCCCCTTCTCTGGCGGTGGAAATGTCAACTCGTTCAGCCAGGCCAAGACCTCGTTGCCCGATTGTCTACCAACAACCTCCTTCTTCTCTGTCTTTCTGTTGAACTGTGTAGACATCTTTCTGTAATTGTGATCAACAAGCAATAATCTACGAGCTGTTCCAAAGAAACTACATTTTCGCCTATGCTGCAACTGATTACCTTACACATCCCCCATACACTGGACATGACAGCTTCCCGTGAGTCGACCAACCACTAATCATCCCAAGAGCTGGAAAGTCAGTGATAGTCCACAACAAGGCTGCTTTCATCAAAAAATTCTCGCTGATCGATTTATCATATGTCTGGACTCTTGTCTCCCATAACATCTTTAGTTCATCGACTAACGACTTGAGGTACACGTTTATGTCTTTTGTAGAACTCTTATCACCCGGTATGAGTAAAGTCAAGAACAAATACGGATCCCTCATGCACATTGACGGTGGAAGATTATAAGCTACTATTATGACTGGCCAAACTGAGTAAGGCTAGCTAAAAGTATTAAAAGGGCAAAAGTCATATGTAGCCATATAGAGATAACCGTCGAAAAATCATCAAAACAATTAAAAACGTACTCAATCCATTGATACCGGCCTAAGTGAGAGACATAACATACAGTCAGTCCCAAACTGGGACTATTCGACATTCACTCCTAATGAGTGAATGTCAAACGGGTTTCTAAGCTGCAAACTATACTACATGCACATGTATATATGCAATTTACTGTAATTGTTGAAAACTAAGCAAATGCTACTTAGTTTATTTTTCCAATGATAAACTAAGTAAATGCTATTCAATTTATGATAACTATTATTTGAATATATTATACTATTTTTACATTACTATTTTGTATTATATTATATTATTTAAATTAATTAATTTATTTCATTTAATTTAATTTTATTTAATTTTCTTTAATTTATTTTTTATTATTTTATGTTATATTAATTATTTTATTTTATTTTATTTATATGTTATTATATTTAATTTAATTTATTTTCATTTGAGTTTAGTTTATTATATATTGTATTATATTATATAATAATGGATATTATATTATTTAATTTAATTTAATTATTTTATATTAAATTATTTTTTTAATTTATTTTGTTTGGTTATTTATAAGTTATTAATTTAATTTAAATTAATTTTACTTTTATTTATTTATTTTGTATTATATTATCTTATTTAAATTAATTAATTTAATTAATTTATTTCATTTTATTTTATTTTCTTTACTTTATTTTTAATTATTTTATGTTATATTAATTATTTTATTTAATTTTATATGTAATTATATTTAATTTAATTTAAATTTAATTTATTAAATTTTATTTATAGTTTATTATATACTGTATTATATTATATAATAATGGATATTATATTATTTAATTCAATTTACTTATATTGAATTAAATTAATTATTTAATTTATTTTATTTGCATAATTATATGTTATTAAATTAAATTAAATTAATTTCATTTTTATTTATTTATTTTGTACTATATTATATTATATTGTATTATGTTATTTAGTAGTGCAGAACTAAGTAAATACTACTTAGTTTATTTTAATATTGACAAATTGAGTAAATTATATAAATAAAATAAAGTAGGGCCCACATATATTGCAAGTGTATAATTCTGATGGAAATTTCGTCAAAAATTTCGTTAAAAATAACAAATATATCAAAAAGCAATAGCAAGAGGATATTGGCAAGAACATAAATTCAAATAAAATTAGACCCAAAAGACACAAATTTAGTCTCAAATGAGTCTAGTAACATACATTTGAACAATTAAAACCACTTAGTATGATCAGTCCCAACACACAGTATCAGTAACAAAATGAGCATTTACCAAAATCATATATAATGCAGTCCCAATTCGTAATAACATATATACGATCATTTACCAAAATCATATAGGCATGATATATATTGGAAAGAACAGTGATTAGGGGATAAATTTTATGCCCTAATTTTATGTTAATGTCTGTTAATAACAGAAATTAGGGCATAAAATTTAGGGGATTCTGCCCTAATGTGTTTATCAGAAATTAGTTTCCACATACAAATATATCATGACTGATAATTAGGCCATTCATTTGATTGGTAATTAATTACTTATAATTACTGTTAACTAATTTAGGGCCGAAGATTTTATTTTTTAAATTAGGGCAGAAGAATTTTAGGGAACAACAAATTCATGAACTAAATTAGAGAATAACAAATTTCATGGACTAAATTAACTAAATAAAAACTCACTAATCTTTAAAAATCTTCTGATAAACTATAAGCTAAATTAATGGTTACCGAGGCAGCGGTGGTTCCTTCACTGTAGTGACGGCACTGGTGGTGGCAGTGGTCAAAAGAGGAGGAGTAGCAGGAGGAGGAGGAGGAGAGAAGGGAAGGAGTAGCAGTTGAGAGAGAGAGAGAGCGACGACAGATGAATTGAGAGAGAAGTGAGATGAAAATAAATGGAGGCGGCTGGGAAACATAACATAATTTAGGTTTTAATTAATTTCGACGGAACTTCCGTCGCAATTAAATCCATCGAAATTAACTATTTTCGACGGAACTTCCGTCGAAATTATACACAATCCGTGGAAAATATGCTTGCCGCGAGCGCGAAAGTTTGGCGCCAAGGATTATTCCTATCTCCGAAGGAATTCCATCGAGATAATTATATTTTCGAGGGAATTAGTTCTGACGGAACATTCCATCGAAAATAGTTTTATATCGACGGAATCTATTCCGTCGGAAATAATTTCGTCGATTTTAAGCGTTTTTCTTGTAGTGTATGGACTTAATAAATATGGTTTTCAAGAATTACTTGGATAAATTTGTTGTTATATTTATTGACGATATATTAATTTACTCTCAAACAAAAGAGGAACACGCTGAACATCTGAGAAAGGTGTTGGAAATATTAAAGAGAGAAAAGTTGTACGCAAAATTTTTAAATTGTGAATTTTGGTCGGAGAAAGAACAATTTTTGGGTCATGCGATTGATAAAGATGGAATTTCGGTAAACCCAGCAAAAGTAGAAGCGGTAATGAACTGGGAATAGCCAAAGACCCCAACGGAAGTTAGAAGTTTCTTAGGGTTAGCTGGTTATTACCGACATTTCATTCAAGATTTTTCAAAAATAGTCGGACCTCTAACTAATTTGACACGGGAAGGGGTAAAATTCGTGTGGACAGAGAAATGCGAGAAAAGTTTCCAGGAATTAAAGAAGAGGTTGAGTACGGCACCAGTGTTATCTTTACCAGATAATACTAGAGATTTTACAGTCTATAGCGATGTCTCACATAGAGATTTAGGTTGTGTCTTGATGCAGTATGGGAAGGTGATTGCGTATGCATCACGACAACTGAAAAATTATGAGAAGAGATACCCTACCCATGACTTGAAATTAACGGCTCTGGTGTTTGCGCTAAAATTTTGGAGGTATTATCTCTACAGAGAAAAGTGTGAAATATACACATATCATAAAAGTTTAAAATATATTTTCACACAAAAAGAATTGAATATGAGGCAAATGAGGTGGTTAGAATTATTAAAGAATTACGATTGTACAATCATCTACCATCCGGGAAAGGCTAATGTTGTAGTAGACGCGTTAAGCCGAAAGAATCAAGAAATGTTGAATATGCTGACTGTTCAAGAAGAGCTGAGGAATTCTAGTGAACCAATAGGAAAATTATAAGCGATGGAAGCTTGACCATCGTTACATGAGAGAATTAAGGAATTTAAAAACAAGGATGAAGAATGTGAGCGGATTAGGAGAAGGATAGCAGAGAAAGGTTAGGAAAACTTTCAGCTTGATAAGAACAGTATAATCCGATTTGAAGCGAGGTTTTGGATACCTCTGGTGTTGGAATTGAAAGAAGAAATTCTGTAAGAGGCGCTAGTGTGAAATATTCAATTCATCCTGGCAGTACGAAAATGTTTCAAAATCTGCACCAGAATTTCTAGTGGCCAAGCATGAAAAAGGGGATTGCGGAATGGGTTAATAAATGTCTAACTTGTCAACGCATTAAGGCAGAACACCAACGACCGACAACACCAAAGGGCTTTGATTTTGTGGAGTGGAAATGAGAGCACATTACAATGGATTTTGCAGTGGGACTCCCAACAATACCGAAGGGCTTTAATGCTATTTGGGTGATAGTAGATCGACTTACAAAATCTGCTCATTTCTTACCAATAAAAACAAAATTTAATTTAGAGCAATTAGTAAAGCTTTACATTAAGAAAATTGTCTCTTGACACGGAGTTCTAGTATCGATTGTGTCCAATCGAGACCCACGCTTTACATCAAATTTCTGGAAGAGTCTCCAACAACAACTATGAACTCAAATCAAGTTCAGCACAGCGTACCATCCTCAAACGGATGGACAAAGTGAGAGAACGATTCAAACCTTAGAGGACATGCTTAGGGCTTCAAGGGTAGTTGGGATGGTCATCTATCATTAGCGGAGCTCGCATACAACAACAGTTATCACACTAGCATCGAAATGTCGCCTTACGAAGCGTTGTACGGAAAAAAATACAGAACTTCACTATATTGGAACGAGGTTGGAGAACGACAATTACTCGGACCAAAATTGGAACAATAGATGGCAGATATCGTCAAAATCATATGCGAAAGACTCGTAGCGGCTTAAGATGGCCAAAAGAAATACGATCAAAAGCGTTAAGCTCAGGAATTAGTCGTAGGTCGTTACGTATTTCTAAAAGTGTCTTCATTGAAAGGAAAAATGCGATTCGAGAAGAAAGAGAAACTTAGTCCTCGTTTTATAGGACCATTTGAGGTACTTAGAAAAGTAAGCAAAGTAGCTTATGAAATAGTGTTACCTCCAAAACTGGAACACATACATAATGTGTTTCACATTTTCTATTTTGTGTCCCTATAAACCGGACTATAAACATGTGATAGATTATGAGCCAATACAAGTCGAGAAAGACTTAAGCTATGAAGAAGTTCCAGTCCAAATTGTGGATAGAAAAGAGCAAATTCTAAGAAATAAACTCATACCTTCGGTGAAGGTAATATGGAGAAATCACTCCGTGAAAAAAGCTACGTGGGAGCTAGAAGATAAAATAAAAAAAAAATTACCCACATCTTTTTGAGTAAGTACTGGTGATTATGGGGACGGAATCCTTATAAGGGGGGAGAATGTAATATTCCAAAAACGCATGTAATAAATTTTGTGAATATAAATGCAATTATTATTAAAGTCTAAATTTTTAATTCTTAATTATTGTAAAATATGTGTAGAATGTATATAAATACATATATTATTTGAGTAAGTTTAATAAAAGGGAAAGTAACTAGAAATCACATAATCATACCAAATCAAATGCAAGTATATATACATGTATAAATAATACAAGTGTACTTACTATTACTTACTATTAAATAATATGTGTGTGTGTGTGTGTATGTATATGTATATAGTATGCAAGTAAACAAAACAAGTTAGTCAAAAAGTCAAAAATCTAGAGAATTCTTCAACATGCCAAATAAGCTAGGAAAAAAATAAAAAAGCAAGGCACTATAGAGCATTCAGCTGGCCAAGAGATAAGGAAGGGCGGGCTTCCTTGAGAAGCCTCCCAAGACATTTTAAGGGAAGAGTTATCCAATTTATGACTATAAATACCAAACTCTCTTTCTTTTTCTTCACTTTTTACCAGCATAAGAAACAAAATCCACAAAGGAGAGAGAGATAGAGAGCTCAGCAGCACATGGAGGGAGAGAAAGGAGTAAGCTAAACCACCAAGAAGGAAGGAAAGAGAGAATCTAAGCCAAAAAGAAGCTACTACACACACTAGGTATAAACCCTAACCTTTTTAAGGCTTAAAAAATTTTCTTTGATGAAAATAATTAGGTTTTATGTATAATTCAGATTATGTTGAACATATATATGTTGTAATACAATGGATCATTGAGGAAAAATTAAAAAAACAAAGAAAAATAAGAAAGGAACACAAACTAGTTAAAGAAAACACTAAAATAGCTTCTATAAATAATTTATTAAGTAAATATGTGTGTATATAAATTTATTCATGCTAAGGGTAGATAATAACATGTTGGAGTATGATAATATGAGCTATGGCAAAAGAAATCAAAGATCTTATAAGAAAAAAGAAAAAAAATTAAACAAGTTAAGAAATTTTCAACATATAAGGTAAAAACCCTAAAATATAGGCTAATTTTGTAATAAACAGAACTCTTAATATGTTTCAGATTTTTGAGTAAAGTTTATTGGATAAGATAGATCTATAAGTTAACTAAAATCTTACACTAGTTTAAGGGAAAAAAATTCCTTGTAAATTAGTTTTGGTGAATTTTCTAGTAAAACAAGACAGACTGAATAACTCCCTGGTCTAGTTTTATAAAAGAAAGTTCTAGGTAGATAACTAAGAAGATAAAATATAGGCTTCTGGCGACTAAAACTTAAAAGTATAAAGTATATCTTGGCCCAAAAATGAATATAAACTAACTTATAATGAAAGAGTTATGACCAAAATGAAATCATGGTTTTTAAAACTAAAACAGTTATAACTTGAGTTATACAATTCAGCTAGAGATAAAATTTTGTATAAAAGTGTATATTAATGTGATAAAGATAGTAGCCAAAATTCATAATTTTTGGACTTAATTTTGAATTTTAAAGAATTTCACAAATTTGGACAAAAATTGACTTGAAATAAATAGTAACAATGCTGAGAAAAATCTAGAAAAATTAGAAACTAACTAAATTATAATTATCTATGTGGGACCAGATGTGACGCCCCTAAATCCGGGTCCCTTGAACCTCAGATTTGGTGCTCACGATACAGCATACACATCACCTTTATCTACTCATTCCTTATGAATTATATCATTCATTACATTAATTTAATAAAAAATATATAATCATCTCAGTTCTTACTAACCTTAACATTCCGTACCTAATAATACAAAAGGTTTAAGTCAAAATATAATATAATATTTATTACATAAGTAATATTATTTGGTCGCATTTGTTTTGCCTTTGTCCTTCTTAAAACCTTCGGCTTCCTCGACCTTAGCTGAAAAGTTTTATTTTAAGCAAGGGTGAGCAACTAATTTGCTCCGCAAGTTAAAGCGTACAATAAAAGATATATCATGAATAGAAGAGTTTAACTTTCTGAAAGTTCAACAATGTTTCAAAGATTGTGAAGTAGCTGAACAATAAATCATTTCAAATATCAAGAATTTTCTTGAATTTCATGCTGAATAATACATCAAGAATGAAAAAGTTAAATTCTTTCGAGATTTCAACAATATCCAATTGATTAGGAAGAATTAGCAATACTGCAACAATATTCAATACATAGGGATTATTCTCAGATTTCATGTTGTGTGATCACAATGGATCGTGAACTGCTAGAGGAATCATCAGTTATTATTACCGACTACCTCAAGAGTAAAAGTTAGCTATAAAAACTAATGTTCACTCTTTTGTAAGGACGTAAGGTGATCAACCTTATTGTACCCGAGATTATGCATAATTCTCAAACATGTCGGGTTTTCGACAATAAAATTCCCCTGATTTATTTTTTAGGGTTGTTCATCTCAATCTTGCATCATGAGTTTGTACCACATTAATTTGGTTTGTGTAGACACCCAAATTTTGCGCTTCGTATACTAACCGTGACAGGAGGGCAAAATCGTCAAATGAACCGGCCTGTGAGAGCGAGGGATGCACAAGTGCGAACACTCGACGCCACCGCAACGATTTGCAAATCAAAACCGACGTGACAGCAGGGCCGTCCGAAATGAGCATGCCCGAATGATGTGGCACGTCTCCCAGTGATTCCCAGACTGCAAAATACAAACCTGTCGGCGAAAACCGATGTCACGACACGCGAATCGAGGTGCGGCACGGAAATCGAGAAAATCAGCCCACCCAGCCGCGGATTGATCTACGACCAAACGATTATAATAATGGTGGTGCGCACGGGACTCGAAACCAGGAAACCAGCTGAGTGCGATGGGGGGTGGGCCAGCCAGCCGCAGATCAATCTGCGGCCTGGCCGCAGATCAATCTGCGGCTGCCCTAAACCAGCTTATTTCAGCTCAGTTTCTTCATTTCATCCAGAGGGGTTCAGCAACAAAAAAGGAGGCGGCAGCAGCGGAAAAGAGAGGAGAAAAACAGCAGAAAATAAGAGAAATTAAGAGAGAAAAGAGGGAGAAATAGTGAGCAATTGTACCCATTTTGTGAGATTACATCTCATATTTTCTACTCTATTCAATACACAAATTCATACATATTGTGGCGATTATTGTTTAGATTGCTATTTTTAGGATCTTGTGGGTGTGTAGCGATTTTGGATGTGAGCCTAGGAGCGCGACCCCGTGGTCCAAATCCGATGATGGACATCTGTTGATATATGTAATAAATTCGATGTATCTTTCATTGTAAATATGTAATCATCGGGCCTTAAAACGACGCCAAGGCGAGAATCGTGTTTAAGGCCCCGAAATAGTGAAACTTGTGATCGTAGGCGTTTGGGGTTATTTTGATGGCTTACATGCCCATGAATAGCCCCAACGCATTTTGATGTTTAATTTGATTTATAACACCAAACAAAAGATTTCAAAGTCAAAACAATAAAGATTTTTCTAAAATCAATCAAAGTAGGATATTAGCATCACGAGGATAAGAATTGGAAATGCTAATGAATGTCGATTCCTATTAAACGAGAAGGCCAAAGAAAATCATTTTCAAACATCACCAAAAAATGGCTTTTATGAATGAACGAAATGTTTTATTAAAACTTTGTGCATAGGGTTAAAGAGATCCTAGAAATTGCCCATCATTTGAGTTACGAAGGCAACTTATAGATCTCGATTCCTATTTTGACGAAGGTTTAAAACTCTTGATTTGCCAAAATGATACCTAATGAAAATCTTGCAGTTTTGACAATTAAAATCAAAACCTTTCTCATAAAGAATAAAGCTTTCTCGTGTATGCTGAAAAGACATTTCGAAGTGTTCTCAAATTAAAGCACGACTTTCCCTAAAAATCCAAATGATTCTTTCATACAAACTCACCACAACATTCACATAGGCACACACATACACACTCGCGCACACACACACATTTCATGAATTAAAGGATAGGAAAGCATCGATATTGCGGTAACCGTGTTTCACAGAAGTCGGGGGGTGCCTAACACCTTTCCCTTGCTTAAGCAAGCCCCCGAACTCTATGAATCTCGGTTCGCAGACCAATTAATTCGGAGTCACATATGAGCCAGCGATTTATAAAAAACGAAAACTCGGATGAGTTGGTACATCCATTTCAAATATACCAACTGGCGACTCTGGTTAATTGGCTCATCATAAAAAACGATCTTTCAAAACCCCGTCGACCTCAATGCCGACCTTTTCCCCAAAATCATCTAATAAAAAGGCTAAAATCGGAAAGGGTAACAAATCACCGCATGAAGCGGAAGAAACCGGCGTCGACAGCTGGCGACTCTGCTGGGGACATTAGAGGGCTTAAGCCGCGTTCAAATCTTGATGCCTTCCTATCCTTTAAAATTCATGAATGTGTGTGTGCGTGCGATATTTTGACATGTTGTTGTGTGAATGTGTTTTACCAATGAATGAATGGTTGAATGGATTTTCTTTACTTCAAAGTAATCATATGCATACGGTGAGGACGATGAATGTTAATGTATGTTGAGAGAGTACCTCCTCCTGAGGCGAACCTGTCGGTTGCTTATTATTGGACTCGAAGGGGCTGCTCCCCGGAGATGGCTCAGGAAACGCACCACCCAAATCCGCTCCAATCGAAAGGATTCAGACGAGTAGATTGCGAAGATTTGGGGACCTTCATGCCGAAAAGCCCGCGAGAGTAACCCTAGGGTAGGTCAACCTCTGATAAACCTAACGAAAGGGAAGCTTCTTCATGCCCTTTTATCATTCAGTCAATAAATGTCATGTAAATGGCATATAACCGTCATACCGGCATCATCGTAATAAATATGTCCTGTATCATGTGATTACATCACCTGCACATATAAAGAGAATACTGACATGGTTTTTGCAGGAGGGCAATCCGTGCCACGTACCAAGGTTTTCTAAAACTTCTAAATGCTATCCTGTCATCAAACAGTGACCTTGTTTTGCAGGATAAAATTAGAGAACCGTGACAGCGTGGCATAACGATCACAAAGAACCCGGAGTAGGGGCATATTCGACCACCAAAAAAAAAAAAAAAAAAAAGAGAAGAGAAAAAATGATAATCATGCATCAGTGTTGACATGCATCTGCCAACTTGTAACTGGCACAGTACTAAACTACGACCCTTGTTTGTTTTGCGAGATTGCCCCTACGACCCAACTAAGAGGCCGTAAAGTCCATACTCCATCCATCCAAATGGCAGAGGCCGATAGCCATGAAATTACAGTTCTGCCACTCCAACAATACGGCCGAATACGAGGGATTCATCCTAGGACTGAGATTAGCCTTGGGAATCGGAATCAAAAAGATGATAGTAGTTGGAGACTCGAATTGGTCATCCGGCAGGCCATGGGAATATACAGCATCAAAGGGCATAAATGGGACCTAGCTACGGGACTGCTGAGATATCTGGAAGCCGAAGAAGCCCACAGACAAATGAACGAAGTACATGGCGATGTGTGCGGAGCCCATATGAGCAGAACATTTTAGGCAAAGAAAATCATGTGAACGGGTCACTACTGGCTAACCATGAAAACTGACTGCGATACTCATATCAGGAAATGCCATCAATGCCAGATCCATGCCAATGCGATCCATGCACCTCCTAGTGAGCTCCATTTCTTGACCTCACCGTGGCCAGTTGGACCGTGCAGCAGGTGATATCCCGGAAGGGGTAAATCCAGGAGTATGGCAGTGAATCCCAGCCAGTAGAAGATCAATGGGTTTTAAAATTCTGAGTTTTATTTTAAATCCCTGCACGCTCATGTCATTTTGTCATGTTATCCAAAAAAAGATCATGTGCTGAAATGTTTTATATATATGACAAGCATTTTTGTTTTATGTCAGGTACCCCGATTTGAGGCATTCTAGCCTGACAAGCGATAGGCCAAATTTGAAGGAGGATCACAATTTTGGTATAGAGCTAGATTTTGATCTAATGGGGATTGAGCAGGACGAGATAGATATCGACAATACGCCTGGTGAGATCAAAGGATGGGTCGAAGGTAAACCCAAAACCGACTTAGACCAAACCTTCGCCATCAAACATCAGAACCCCTAAGGTCACAAAGAACCCGGAGTAGGAGAAAAAAAAAAGCAACTTAAAGGACTGGATCTTTTGTCAGCCTAGCGAGATACCGATGCGACCGGTACGAGGGAGATCACAAGAAAAGCAACTTAACACTGGGGCATTTGTCACTACCCGGGAAATGATGACGTGCAAATTGGCCCCCATGCGACAATCCCATCAACATGCACCATCATCATCAAATGCTACCTCATGTCTTCAATCTTCAACGGTACGATCATCTGGCATTTGTCAAGCATAGTTTTCCCGGGATACGATGATCCGCGTGAAGGGGGGATTTTATTTGGCCTGATAGGAATCGGATTAATTCTGACAAGCAACCGTGGAGCACGATTGTGAGTATGATTAGACGAAGAAGGCTATTCAACCTTTTGATCGGGTACAAGGCCTTAATTCAAAGCAGTGTTTGCGACAGAATCGACCTCATATGACAACCTTCAATTTGCATTTGCACAAACTTTCAGTGTGGGGTATAAAACTGTGACAACGATGATGGCAATTAACATGTAGTCAGACAGTCAATAATTATCAAGCTAATATCCAGAAGTCAGACGATAAATGATTATCAAGCAAATGTCTCGAATCGTGGCCTGGGTTATTCGAGTAATTAAGCCCGAGGGGTGTCTCTACACCTGGTGCCCTAAAGCCACCTGGTTTGGGAGTCGCTGGCCCAACACTCGTTACATGGGTAACTCAGAGCCTAAGAAAACGAGCATTACAGTAGAGGAGGCCCGAGCAGATTCGAATCGTGGCATGAGCTACTCGAGTAATTAAGCCTAAGGGGTGTCTCTGCATCTGGTGCCCTAAAGCCGTCTGGTTTGGGAGTCACCGGCCTAACACTCGCTATATGGGTAACTCAAGCCTAAGAAAACGAATCTTGCGCAAGGTCAAGCAAAGAATGAATGGGGCAGACCACCAGCTTGTCTCGAACCGTGGCCTTTGTTACTCGAGTAAATAAACCCGAAGGGGTGTCTGTACACCTAATGCCCCAAAACCGTCTGGTTTGGGAGTCATTGGTCCAAAACTCGTTAAATGGGTAATTTTGAATAGCCTAAGAGAACGAGACAAGTGAAGTGGGTTAATAAGGAGAAGAGAAAATACGAAAAACTCTCGGCCTTAAACAAGAAGTCATGGAAGAGAAACCCCTACTGAATGCTGCATCGCATAGTGCATTTGTCATATGACGTCAATCCTGCTAAGAACGTTGTCGAGAATGAAGACAGGATACCTTTGACGAGGGAGGGTAGTTCTTTTGAATTCGACCCTACTCACGTACAATGACCATGAATGCTTGAAGGTGTTCTTACGATTTCATAACTCGTCAAATAGAAAATCATCAACTTACGAGGGATTGAAAAAAAAAAAAAAAAAAAAACTTCCAATCTAGTACATTCACGGTTCACAACTTGCTAGATTGTGCGATCAATAGATATTCAATTTTATGTGCTTTAACTGCATTTTTGTCGAGGTTATAATATCTTTGTGTTGAACTAACACTAACGGCCTGAGCCTTCAAGTTTTGGCATTTGTTAGTCATCTGATATGCAGGATCTTGCAGAGCTGTGGATAACTCAGCACGATCAACATCGCGAGTTCTCGATAGAAATTCTTGGTAGCGACACGCACCAAGGCAGGGGCAGTTAAGAATCGTGAAATGGAAGGAAGCTGAGGCTGCACAGAACTTCCCATCATTGGGCCTCTCCCCAATCCTGACTATCACTGTCTCGACATCCAAATGATCCACGTGCATATACAAGGATGATATAATGCGGGACAACAACATATCGGCCGTCAGAAATGATCAAAAGGCCAAGGAGCCCAACATAGCTGTCGGTCGTCACAGAGAGCGAAACAGACTGCCTCAACTCGATGAAATGTAGACGACCAAGAACAGGCAGAATACCAAACCAATGTTGAAGTCCAGAAACTACACTTCACGACAAGGCGTGATCCAGTAAAAGGTACGATCAAAATGAAAATCTCCAGGGGAAAGTACAAGCACGTCGCTTTCAACCTCACAAATGATCAGACTGTGATGGCTTTTGTGGCATGGCACGTGGACGATGTTGGTGGGAGATCCAGGACATGAAGCCGATCACACATCCCATTTCAAAAGAAAATCACTCAAATCCAATCAACGACTCCTGGGAAGGGTTGGTATCCAACTAATCAACGACCCCTGGGAAGGGCTGGTATCCAACCAATCAATGACCCTTGGGAAGGGCTGGTCTCCAACCAATCAACGACCCTTGGGAAGGGCTGGTATCCAAATAAGAAGTGAACCTGGGAAGGCATTCACGCGAACCACAACAAGATGGTGAGCAACCCTGGGAAGGGCTGATATCCACAAAAAGAAAAAAGACAAAAAACAACAAACCCTGGGAAAGGCTGAGATCCACGCGAACCACAACAAGATGGTGAGCAACCCTGGGAAGGGCTGATATCCACAAAAAGAAAAAAGACAAAAAACAACAAACCCTGGGAAGGGCTGAGATCCACGCGAACCACAACAAGATGGTGAGCAACCCTGGGAAGGGCTGATATCCACAAAAAGAAAAAAGACAAAAAACAACAAACCCTGGGAAGGGCTGAGATCCACGCGAACCGCAACAAGATGGTGAGCATCCCTGGGAAGGGCTGATATCCACAAAAAGAAAAAAGACAAAAAATAACAAACCCTGGGAAGGGCTGAGATCCACGCGAACCACAACAAGATGGTGAGCAACCCTGGGAAGGGCTGATATCCACACAAAAAAGGACAAAAAACAACAAACCCTGGGAAAGGCTGAGATCCACGCGAACCACAACAAGATGGCGAGCAACCCTGGGAAGGGCTGATATCCACAAAAGAAAAAGACAAAAAACAACAAACCCTGGGAAGGGCTGAGATCCAAACACTAACACCCTGGGAAGGGCTGAGATCCAAATAACTAACACCCTGGGAAGGGCTGAGATCCAAACAACTAACACCCCTGGGAAGGCTGAGATCCAAACGATCGACCGGCGACGATAACCGGCGATCACGAGATGGGTGACCGGCGACGATACCCGGCTCCGACGAGACAATCGACCGGCGACGATAACCGGCGATTACGAGATGGATGTCCGGCAACGAAAACTGGCTCCGACCAGACAACCAACCGGCGACGATAACCGGGGGTTACGAGATGGGTGACCGGCGACGATACCCGGCCCCGACAAGACAATCGTCCGGCGACGAAAACCGGCGATTACGAGATAGAAGTCCGGCGACGAAAACCGGCTCCGACAAGATAACCAACCGGCGACGATAATCGGGGGTTACGAGATGGGTGACCGGCGACGATACCCGGCCCCGACGAGACAATCGTCCGGCGACGAAAATCGGCGATTACGAGAATGGATGCCCGGCGACGAAAACCGGCTCCGACCAGATAACCAACCGGCGACGATAACCGGGGATTACGAGATGGGTGACCGGCGACGATACCCGGCCCCGACAAGACAATCGTCCGGCGACGATAACCGGCGATTACGAGATGGATGTCCGGCGACGAAAACCGGCTCCGACAAGATAACCAACCGGCGACGATAACCGGGGGTTACGAGATGGGTGTCCGGCGACGAAAACCGGCCCCGACAAGACAATCGACCGGCAACGATACCCGGCGGTTACGAAATGGGTGACCGGCGACGATACCCGGCCCCAACGAGACGATCGACCGGCGACGATAACCGGCGATCAACGAATCCCTGGGAAGGGCTGGTATCCAAGCAATCAACGACCCCTGGGAAGGGCTGAGATCCAAGCAAACCCCGACAAACGGTGACACCTGTGGAACCGTATCAAAAGACTATACAGGGGTCATTTTTCATCAAATTTACATTTTAAATGTTGTGTCACATGCATTGAATAGAATGATAATTCTGTACGTGATCCATGCAGGTTAGGTGTCAAGGTCCTAGCCTATCGGAGTCAAAGGCTATGGCTGCCAAGAGCGATGTACGAGGACGAACTCCAAGGATGCCCTTCAAAGCTAGTCAGGAGAATAACTTCCTTTGATGACAATGGGATGGAATAAGGTGATTACGAGAGGGGTGACCGGATATGAGACCCGGCATTCACAGGACAATCGACCGGATATGAGACCCGGCGATTACGAGACGAGCGACAGGTTAGGGATTGATGCATTGACACCTTTACGAATGTGTTGCATGCCTTACATCTTGCGCTGCATCATAAGTTGTATGTGTTGCATCATGTATGCACTGTCATTCATGCATCTGTGTCTACTTCTTTATCATGTTCATTTCATTTAACATTTCATAAACATGATAAAGAGGGGCAGCTGTAGACACCCAAATTTTGCGCTTCGTATACTAACCGTGACAGGAGGGCAAAATCGTCAAATGAACCGGCCTGTGAGAGCGAGGGATGCACAAGTGCGAACACTCGACGCCACCGCAACGATTTGCAAATCAAAACCGACGTGACAGCAGGGCCGTCCGAAATGAGCATGCCCGAATGATGTGGCACGTCTCCCAGTGATTCCCAGACTGCAAAATACAAACCTGTCGGCGAAAACCGATGTCACGACACGCGAATCGAGGTACGACACAGAAATCGAGAAAATCAGCCCACCCAGCCGCGGATTGATCTGCGGCCAAATGATTATAATAATGGTGGTGCGCACGGGACTCGAAACCAGGAAACCAGCTGAGTGCGATGGGTGGTGGGCCAGCCAGCCGCAGATCAATCTGCGGCCTGGCCGCAGATCAATCCGCGGCTGCCCTAAACCAGCTTATTTCAGCTCAGTTTCTTCATTTCATCTAGAGGGGTTCAGCAACAAAAAAGGAGGCGGCAGCAGCGGAAAAGAGAGGAGAAAAACAGCAGAAAATAAGAGAAATTAAGAGAGAAAAGAGGGAGAAATAGTGAGCAATTGTACCCATTTTGTGAGATTACATCTCATATTTTCTACTCTATTCAATACACAAATTCATACATATTGTGGCGATTATTTGCAAGGTGAAAAATCCTTTGTTTTAGCATTTTGTTTTACCATTTTTGTTAAGCTTTTTGTCATCCAAATTATATTAAATGTAGTTGTTCTTGTATATTGTGGTGAATCCTTAGATGGAGGGCTATTAGTGAGGGTTCCAAATGGAACGAAATTCCTCCTAATGGCCCGATGATATCCATTTGGTGAATTTTAGCTCGTTGTAATGATGTATTGTGCATAGATTGTTTAGATTGCTATTTTTAGGATCTTGTGGGTGTGTAGCGATTTTGGATGTGAGCCTAGGAGCGCGACCCCGTGGTCCAAATCCGATGATGGACATTTGTTGATATATGTAATAAATTCGATGTATCTTTCATTGTAAATATGTAATCATCGGGCCTTAAAACGACGCCAAGGCGAGAATCGTGTTTAAGGCCCCGAAATAGTGAAACTTGTGATCGTAGGCGTTTGGGGTTATTTTGATGGCTTACATGCCCATGAATAGCCCCAACGCATTTTGATGTTTAATTTGATTTATAACACCAAACAAAAGATTTCAAAGTCAAAACAATAAAGATTTTTCTAAAATCAATCAAAGTAGGATATTAGCATCACGAGGATAAGAATTGGAAATGCTAATGAATGTCGATTCCTATTAAACGAGAAGGCCAAAGAAAATCATTTTCAAACATCACCAAAAAATGGCTTTTATGAATGAACGAAATGTTTTATTAAAACTTTGTGCATAGGGTTAAAGAGATCCTAGAAATTGCCCATCATTTGAGTTACGAAGGCAACGTATAGATCTCGATTCCTATTTTGACGAAGGTTTAAAACTCTTGATTTGCAAAAACGATACCTAATGAAAATCTTGCAGTTTTGACAATTAAAATCAAAACCTTTCTCATAAAGAATAAAGCTTTCTCGTGTATGCTGAAAAGACATTCCGAAGCGTTCTCAAATTAAAGCACGACTTTCCCTAAAAATCCAAATGATTCTTTCATACAAACTCACCACAACATTCACATAGGCACACACATACACACTCGCGCACACACACACATTTCATGAATTAAAGGATAGGAAAGCATCGATATTGCGGTAACCGTGTTTCACGGAAGTCGGGGGGTGCCTAACACCTTCCCCTTGCTTAAGCAAGCCCCCGAACTCTATGAATCTCGGTTCGCAGACCAATTAATTCGGAGTCACATATGAGCCAGTGATTTATAAAAAACGAAAACTCGGATGAGTTGGTACATCCATTTCAAATAAACCAACTGGCGACTCTGGTTAATTGGCTCATCATAAAAAACGATCTTTCAAAACCCCGTCGACATCAATGCCGACCTTTTCCCCAAAATCATCTAATAAAAAGGCTAAAATCGGAAAGGGTAACAAATCACCGCATGAAGCGGAAGAAACCGGCGTCGACAGCTTGGATTTATTTTAAAGAAATGCTATGATTTCAACATATTATAACAATATTGATATAGCCGAAGCAAGTGGCATATATCCTCAGTAACAAATTAGTTCAAATAATAGAACGTTTCATACTCTAACAAATATTAGTCTAGCTGAAACAAATGGCATCAACGTAGTACTTAAACAATTCAGGCATAATTGAATTTTAAAGATAACTTGAACACTTGTACAAATATAAAAAATTTGTATAAGTTATAGGATTTACTCAATGTTGGAACATTGAGCAACAATAGAATTTCAAAACATCGCGAAACAATCATAAGAACAAAACCAAATGAACATATGAACTTGTACACGGTGCGAATATCAATAATTATCGTAGATGTGGAATAGTTTACAATAATTAATCCACTAGCATGCTTGAAAAATAATAACTCAAGTTTGAGTTAGGAAACTTCCACTAGGTGCGAATATCAATAAATATTATAGATGTGGAATAATTGTCAATAATTAATCCATTAGCATGCTTGAAACATAATAAATCGAGTTTGAGTTACTAGCTGAGACATGGCTCATAAACAATTCATGAATAAAAGAACTTTAAATTATTTCACAGTTCAAATAATAGAACAGGAATTCAATTGCACGAAGTGCGAATAGTAATAATCATTATAGATGTGTAATAATCAATAATAATTATCCACTAACATACTTTGAAATAATAACTCAAGTTTGAGTTAGGAAACTTGCCTCGTCCGGTAATTACTACTAAACAATCTATTATAATCTCTTATGAAAAGACCTATCATTAATAAGATTGATCTTTCCATTAGCATAATATATTATGATTCATAACACTACTAAACTTATAATAAATTATCTGACATTTAGTCACATAAGTCAACATTAGATATCACATTAAATCCTTAATAGTATTATCATACTTTAATAATATTGATATCACATAATCATCATCTTAAATTCTTATTAATAATATTTTATTCACTTCTTAATATTTTATTCAATTACTAATATTATTAATCATTTAATAATATTTTAATCATTCTTTAATAATATCTTAATCATTTTCAAATATTATTAATCTTTTAATAATATTTTTAATCACTTACTAATATTATTAATTATTTAATAATATTTTAACTATTTATTAATATTATTAATCATTTAATAATATTTTAATTACTTACCAATATTATTAATCTTTTAACAATATTTTAATCACTTAATAATATTATTAATTATTTAATAATATTTTAATTACTCATTAATATTATTAATCGTTTAATAATATTTTTAATCATTCATAACCAATTTAATTTAATTGTTTATTATTTACTATTTAATTTATTTAACAAACATAACATTTTATTAAAAAACCAAAATACCCTTATAACATATTCATATATCATATTAATGGTCGTTAATCAATAAAATCACATTTACAAGTTTTACAACTTGATTTAACTTGATTTACTCATTTATTAAAGGTTTTTTGTGAAAAAGATGATAGAAAAATATTTGAATCTGAAAGGGTTGGTGGGTGGGGGGAGGGGGGAGGGGAGGGAGAAGGAAAAGAAAAGAGAGAATATTTGTTAAAGGTTTTTATCGGGATACAACTATGTTGTGGCCCTTTCTAAGTCTTTTGAACTCCTCTCATTTGTATTATTTGGCTATTAATAAGATAAAGTGTTCATAAAAAAAATAAAAATTTGAAGGACTTGCATGTAATTTTACATAATTTTAGGTTTAAATAGTTTTTATTTTTCTTTTCCTACCTTCTTGATGGGGAAAAAAACAACCATTCTTGTATTCTTCTTTTTGCTTAAAAGGAACAATCAAAATTAATAAACTTCAGTTCTTAGTTGTTTCAACAAAAATAGATAAATAAATAGCTCATTTGGTATAATTAATCGTTATGTTGACACCTCATATTTCAACGTTTTTGAATTTAGTTTTACCAAATTAAAAAAAATAATGTTTTGATACATATGGTTAGCCTTTTTTTTTCTTTTTTTTAACGTATATATCAGGAGTCCTAATATGTATTGCAATAAATTTAAGTTAAATTACAATTGAAAAACTTATCTATAGGATGGGTAAGAATTATAGGAAGATCTCACTTATTACATACACATCTATTAAAAAAATTATCTTTTGATAATTAATTCAATCTTTTTAACATAAATAGGAGAAAAATACCTAAAACTTATATAAAATAATTATATTGTGTACCTTGTTTGAAATCCATTATCAGTGCAGTGGAAATATTGATCTCTTTTGAATGAACAAGGTATTACTCTCTTGATGCTCTAGATGCTGACTTGATCAGAAATCCTCAATAACCTTCTTGGTATTATGAAATCTTTAAACTTATAATAGGATCAAGGAGAATGACCTAATTCATTATTTATATTAATAACCCTAATGGGCCATTACCACTAATATTTATCTATATAACTGGTAATCAAAAAATCAACATAACCATTCGTAATATATATTATTTTTCATATATCAGGGTATTTTGACCCTTTAAAACTTAAGCATCCCAATTCAAACTGTGTTTCTATTTTTTTTTATTTCTATTTTACTCTGTTATCCTTATCTTTACCCTCTCACAAAATTTTCTCATTTAACTTTTAATTTTAATTTTGTTTTCTACACACAGTGTATACGTGTCAGATAACTACATTAATGTGGGTAAATTCAGATGATTTTTTTTCCAATTGATATAGGGGTAAAATGGTATAGTGCCCATCCAAAATAAAACAAAATAAAAATTAGCCTTATGTAAACTTAACGCAGGCAGCAGCGGGTCAGGGAAGGGGGGAAAGCGCGATTGAGATTAGAAGTGAAGGAGTGATCTGTTGCCAAGTTAATATCTTTATCCCTTTCAATTAATTCTTCTTCATTACGAGCTCTGTAAGTATGTTTGCCAAGAGGTTGAATTTAGTGTTCAAAACCCTGAGAATTGAAAATCAAGCCCCCAGAAACTATATAATACATTGTATTGTATTATGTAAGAGATGGTTGGATAAGGGTGAGTGGTGGTGGGAAGGTGTTGGATGAGGAAGATATAGATGTTTCGGAGGATGAGGAGGAGGAGGTTGAGAGACAAGAGGATTATGAGAGGGGTATAGGGTTATGGGTCAGACGAGGGTTGTGGAGGGGTCGGTGAGGAAGAAGACAAATGTGAGGAAGTTGCAGAGGGAGAGGAAGGAGGAGAGGCTGGCACAGGCAGAGTTTGAGAGGAAGGAGGAGTTGAAGAATTTGACGAAGAAAGAGATGAATGAGTAGCTTAAGAAGAAAAGAAAGAGTGCAGGGATTGGCGAAGATGGGGTACGGCGGTTGGAAGTGGATGATCTGGAGGAGGAATTTGATCCGGAGGAATATGATAGAAAGATGAAAGAAGCTTTTGATGATGATTACTATGAGGCAAATGATGTGGACCCAGAGTTTGGGAGTGAGAGAGATGAAGATATATGGTCGTAAACTAGGAAAAACGGACTTTGAGAAGGAAAATGAGTTATTTGGACTTCCAAAAGGCTGGGATGATAGCATGCATGGGTTGGGTGATGGGTTTGAAGCTGCAAGGGAAAGGATCTTAAACAGAGGGTAGATAAGGAAGAAGAAGTAATAGCTGCTGATGAGGGTAAGGCGGTAAGCAGAAGAATACTATGTGCACAAATACGATTACACATGAAGTAGGACCAATGTAATAAATAGTAATAAAGATGATATGATCTCATTAAAATATATATGGTAAAATCTATGTACTATTTTCTATATTTTTTATACCATTTGTACAAAATTGTTTGTCCACAATTTGTGTTCATAGAAATACTCATTTAAAATATATTCAAAAAATTATAAAATAATTTCTGAAGATCCTGAAAACAAGATTAAAACTATTTTCATATTATGGAATTAATTGTGTATTATCAATCGGCATTTGAATACGAAATAGCATTAAATTAATTACTAAGTTTAAGGATATATGAAGTTCGTAGGCCAACAAAATAAATAAAACCTTATCCCGAACATTGAATATATATATATATATATAAAGGCTTACACGCACTCTTAGTTGTTAGTCTCATCTATACTGGGACAACCTTCTAAATCTATATTATCACAAAAAAAATAAAATAAAAAAATAATCCTTAAAGTCTTTCTTTTTATCAACCTTCACATTTCAACATTTTTAAGATGTTGCCACAATGTGATTCTTTCATAGATGAAGTCCATGTATTGTTGGTGCACTCTGACAACGATGTACTCAACTCTATGGGTGCGCTGCTCCAGTCATGCTCATACAGAGGTACGTGAATATTAATTAAACTTCATACGAGTTTAGAAGAACGTTGTGGAGACAAAAATATTAAGAATTTTTAGTTGTTAGGTTCTTGATCTTATATTAATGCAAACACATTGCACTAATCATTTTGTTATTAGTTATTTAAATTATATAGCATATCAAGATTATTGCAACTCTTACAAGTTTTGAGTTCATGGTAATCCAATATTGATATTGTATATTTCTCTATATTAGGCACATTCTTCAAAAAAAAAAAATATCTCCATTTTAGTCATTGGGTAATTTAATTGTCTGTCATTGTTTTGCATATCGTTATAAAGTATTCTAATGTCCTCTTTATCTTATTCTTTGTTGAATATTCGTTTAAAATAACAAGAGATATATATGTCTTTGATTTTCCAACATTTTACTGGTTCGTTCAAGTTTATGTCATAACTTTGCTTGGACAAGTAGTTTAGGTGATTAAGTTTAATGTAATTCTAGGCATCTAGAAATATTGTAATTAAGTTCAATGCCATTCTTGGCATAAGTTTTCTGAACTATATATCATCACTATTATTAAAGTTTTGAAACATGGTTTTTTTTGCACTAATAAATTTCAGTAAATTATTATTTTTTGTATTATTTGGATTTGATAATTGTCTATTTTTTGAAAGTAAATGACACTTTACATTCCCCTATTTTGCGCTACTCGACTTTGCATACTTCACTTTGGTTTTAGGGGTTAGTGAGTCACAAAATTGATTTTTAGGGGAAAACTTGTCTTACTACGTCTTTCAATTACTATGGTTTGTTTTGCAACTCACAGCCAAATAAAGAAAAATTTATTGTAGCATCAAACATGTCTAAATATATATCGATTCCTCACTTGCTAATTAGACTTGGTTAAGAGAAGAGTCAAAATTCATATGATAAACTACAAATCGTTGTAAATATCACAATCATAAATAATTCATTAACTTTGCAGTTATAGGAGTTGAACTTGCATATGAAGCAATGTCCATAATTTCAAGAAAGAAGCACAAAGTTGATATTCTACTTGCTGATGTTCGCTTACCTGACTTGGATGTATTTGAGCTTCTTCATTTAGCAGTTAATGAGGACGTACCAACAGTATGTAAGTATTATTTAACAATCATTCTCCTAAAAAATTGAAACTTTTAAATATGTTCAATAGTAGCTACATATAATTTTCAGAGTAAATATGCATTTAGCAATGCT
The DNA here is from genome assembly GCA_034770075.1 of Aralia elata. NCBI lineage: Eukaryota > Viridiplantae > Streptophyta > Magnoliopsida > Apiales > Araliaceae > Aralia > Aralia elata. The sequence continues at coordinate 11,450,126 of CM068380.1, forward strand.
ATTACATTTTTTTCAACAATATTTTAAATTTTCAGCGACACTCATTGCTCTCACAACATAATGATTGTTCAAGCATTATCAACAGCCTTATTATATATATGCATATACTAATTCCACATGTGTTGTCGCTTGAAGTGATGTCCACCAAGGATGATTTTGACATGATGTTGCCAATGAAAGCTATAGAGAATGGAGCACTGGAATTCCTCATGAATCCGATAACCACTGAAACACTACAATACTTGCAGCAATATGTTGTAAGGGATAGACTCGAAAAGACTAAGTCATCAAAGACTTTTATACAATGGACTGGTGAACTTCATGCAAAGTTCTTGGATGCAGTCAACCTGCTTGGTGATGGAAGTACCGTCCTAAACTATGAGATTCTTGTACATGTTTAGAGTTGTGGGATTTGGCAATTTTGTTTTCAGTATTTTTTTTATATATATATGATTTCTACAAACAGGATGTCTTCCGGCGCGGATACATGAACTTATGAATGTGGCTGGGTTGACAAGGAAACAAGTGGCAAGTCATCTCCAGGTTTGTTTCTAGTGTACTATTTTGAACTCTATGTTAGGGATGATATATATTTTATAATATATATTTGCAACTTAGGAATTAAAGGAAACTAGGAATATATACACACACACACACACTTATTTCAATAATACCAAACTTGAAATTCAGAAAATCAGTATGTCAATACTAGTACTCGATACTATGTCTTTAAGACAATTACACCCTCCTTATTGGTGTTTAGAATTAGTAGCACTTGTCTCCCAATATACAATGACAACATATACTATAGCAGCACTACAAATATTATACTCAGCGAACCAAAATAAATGCTCTGACTCTCTCTCTAAAAGGACTCTGAATGAATTATAAATAGAAGACTCGAATGACTTTATAATGCTTGATTGCTTATGAATTGAATGAATAAAATGGTTGTCCCTCCCAGCCTATTTATAGCAGGGGTTAGTGACCCATCAAATGGGACACAACCATTTGAAAATGCATGGGATGCTTACGAAAAGATATGGCACAACATCTGTTCGGTCGAAACGACGTAGTTTTGTGCTTTGGCAGAAGGGATGCGTCCGTTCGGGCCAAAAACGACGTAGTATGATAATAAATAACATTTCTCAAAACAACACAGTTTTGATAATAGAAATAGAATAAAATAAACAAAATTCAAATAAATTTTGTCCAAAAAATATATACAAGGACCTAGACCCACGAGCCTCGAGCCTCAAGCCACGAGCCCGGCCCGACCGACCGGTCAGCAGCGGCGCGCGCGTGTGGGTTTAAACCAAGTCTTAGCTAGATCATCTCCCTTCCACAAAAGTGGGGTGCTCCTTAGGGCCCAAACCCAAGAGCAACTTTCTTGGATATAAATCAATTAATACTTTAGTTCTTAACCGATATGAGACTTGGCTTCCCACAAGTATTTATTATCATTTCAAAGGGTGATCTTTGAGAGTTAATTTCTCATTCATTACTCCATGGATTTGAGCTTTCAAATACTTAATTTAATTTACTCATGGAATATAACACATTGATATGTGAATTTATTTCAAATAATTAATGAAACTCACTTCACATTTGGCTCAAATTCTAACAATCCCCCACATGAATGAAATTGACTGCCAGACTTATGCAAATGTTATGCAGACTCTGAGAGAGAGACGGAATTGGAAATTATTTGTATAGAGAGAGGTAGCTTTTGGCTTTGAACCTTCCCTTGTGAAAGACTATCGGATTTACTAGTTGTCCAGTGAGCGTGATGTCTTGAACTGTCTAATCGTTTGTGTAAACCGAGACAATAGAAATTTACAACAGAATCTTTCCAAACATTGTTTGGTTCTCATGATTTTGTTCATTTTGGCCCTGAACAATTCCGAATTTATGAGTGCTCTAAAGAAGTATAGCCTTTTATCATACTCATAGAATTGGCCCAGTTCACACTCACATAAGTGATTTAAGCCTTTTATCATTCTTAACAAGAGTATCATGCCATACCCCACTTGTTTATCAAGATTTAAGAATCATTAAAAGCATAGCTTATCCTGAAATCGCTGCAGGTATCACTATCTTGAATCATAGGAATGGATAAAAGAACTTAATTTCTTCATAGTGATTTGGTTGAATCGTTCACAACTTAGTTGTCCCTTTGAACCTAGATCTTGGGATCTCCAGTCAACTAGGTTGGGTTTTCATGATGACGATCCTTATTTATAGGCTTTAAACTCATTCCCCTCGATGTTATTTTTACTTGCTCTCTAGTCAAACCTTTAGTTAACGGATCCGCTATATTTTTTTTTGACTTTATATACTCAATAGACATAAAACCATTAGAGAGCAATTATTTTATGGTATTATGTCTACGACGAATATGTCTAGACTTACTATTATACATATGACTTTGTGCCCTTCCAATTGCTGATTGACTAGCACAATCGACACAAATAGCAGGAACACGTTTAGGCCACATAGGAATATCTTCTAGAAAATGACGAAGTCACTCGGCTTCTTCTCCAGTCTTATCCAATGCAATAAACTCAGATTTTATCGTTGATCGAGCAATGCATGTTTGTTTAGAAGATTTCCATGATATTGCTCCTCCACCTAATGTAAACACAAAACCACTTATGGATTTAGAGTCTTTTGTATCTGATATCCAATTCGCATCACAGTATCCTTCAAGTACTGCTGGATATCTCGAATAGTGCAATCCAAAGTTTTGAGTGTATTTTAAATACCTTAAAACTCTTATGATCGCTGTCCAGTGATCTTTTCCTGGATTACTTGTAAATCTACTCAATTTATTAACAACATGTGTTATGTCAAGACGTGTACAATTCATTAAGTACATAAGACTTTCAATTATTTGTGCATACTCAGGTTGTGATATGCTCTCTCTTTTATTTTTACACAAGTATAGATTTATATCTATTGGTGTACCCACATGTTTACAATCATATTGGTTGAATTTCCTCAGTATTTTCTCAATATAGTGTGATTGTGATAATACTAATCCATCAGATGTTTTAGAAATTTTAATTCCTAATATTACATCGGCAACACCCATGTCTTTCATGTCAAATGCATTATTTAATATTTTCTTGGTAGTTTTAATGACTTCATTATTACTACTCAAAATGAGCATATCATCTACATAAAGACAAATTATGACAAACCCTTTCTCAATGTCCTTGACATATACACATTTGTCACACTCATTTATTTTGAAGCCATTTAACATCATTACACTGTCAAATTTTTCATGTCATTGTTTACGTGCCTGTTTTAATCCATAAAGGGACTTCACAAGCTGACAAACTTTATTTTCTTATCCTGGAACAATAAACCCTTCTGGTTGTTCCATGTATATTTCTTCTTCAAGATTACCATTCAAGAAGGCTGTTTTCACATCTATTTGATGTATCTCTAAATTATATATAGTTGCAATGGCTATTAACATCTTAATTAAAGATATTCTTGTCACAAGATAATAGGTATCAAAATAATTCAAACCCTCATTTTGCTTGTATCCTTTTATTACAAGTCTTGCTTTATATTTATCTATAGATCCATCTACTTCATTTTCATCTTGAATATCCACTTATATCCAAGAGGTTTAGAACCTGGTGAGAGATCTACTAATTCCCACGTATGATTGTGTAGTATGAATTCTACTTCACTATTTATAACCTCTTTCCAATATGGAGCTTCAAGACTCGATACTGCTTCTTTATAAGTTTGAGGCTCATTTTCTGACAAATAAGTTGGAAAATCTGGACCATAAGATTTTGATATTCTAGCACGTTTACTACATCTAGGTTCATCAATATCTTTTAATCCATGATCACTATCTCTAACAGTGTCATAAGTTCTTTTGTTTGAACTTATTTCATGTTCATTAGAACTTGGCTCTTGTGATTTATTATTAGGCAATACTGTTTCAAAAAATTCAGCATCTTTTGACTCAATAATAATATTTTCATGTATTTTCTCTATTTTTGATTTATTAACCAAAAATCTATATGCACTGCTATTATTAGCATAACCAATGAATATATAATCTATTGTCTTTGGTCCTTATCTTCACCTTTTTGGGTAGAGGAACCACTACCTTTGCTAAGCTCCCCCACACTTTTAAGTATTTATAAGATGGTTTTCGTCATTTCCATAACTCATAAGGTGATACATTAGACTTCTTTTGAGGTATTCGGTTGAGAAAATAATTTGTTGAAAGAATTGTTTTCCCCCACAAATTTTGAGGTAGTTCAGAACTTAATAATAATGCATTCATCATTTCTTTTAAAGTTCTATTCTTTCTTTCAGCAACACCATTTTGTTGTAGTGAATATGGTGCAGTTGTTCGGTGTATTATACCATGTTGAGAACAAATTTTAACAAAAAAAAATTCATATTCCCCACATCTATCGCTTCTAATTATTTTGTTCTTTTTATGAAGTTGATTCTCAACCTCATTCTTGTAATGTGTAAACATTTCCAAGGCCTCATCTTTACTTCTCAATAAGTAAACATAACAATATCTTATACAATCATCAATAAAAGTAAGAAAATATTTCTTAACCTCTTTTGTTTGTATATACTTTAAATCACAAATATCAGTATGCACTAATTCAAGAGGTCCGTACTTCTTTCAATTGATTTAAAAGAAGATTTCTTAAGTTTTGCCTCAACACAAACTTCGCATTTATGATTGAAGTTAATCTCACATTTTAACAAACATTCCATATTAATTAATCTACGTATAGTATTATAATTAACATGTCTTAATCTACCATGCCATAAATTAGAAGACTTAATCATGTAACTAGAAGATGTAATTTTATTAATATTGGAAGGTACAATTGTCATTACATTCAGTTTAAAGAGCTCATCGCTCATATATCACTTCCCTACATACATCCCATTTTTAGTTAGGACAAACTTGTCCGATACAAAGACCAATTTGAATCCCTTTTAACTAAGAAGAGATCCTAACACTAAATTCTTCCTAATATCGGGCAAATAGAGCACGTTATTGAGGGTGAGTTCCTTACCAGATGTCATTTTTAGAACCACATTTCCTTGCTTTGCAACTTTGGATTTTAAAGAATTTCTCATGAATAATTGTTCTCCATTCTCAATTTCTTGATATGTGGAGAACATCTTCTTGTCAAAACACACACGGCGAGTTGCTCCAGTATCTATCCACCATTCCTTGGGATTTCCAACCATGTTTATTTCAGAAACAATTGCTGATAAGTTCATTTCAGAAACATCTTGAAGAAGTCCATCCACTTCCGTTACATTGGCTTGTGCAGACTTCTTGTTCTGGTCTTTATGTTTACGACAATCCTTTGCCCTATGTCCGGGCTTATCACAAATGTAGCATTTACCTTGAAACTTTTTATTCATTCCCTGTTTAGGCCCATTGCCAGAGTGCTTTCTCTTATTAAACTTTTGACCTTGTTCCTCCACGTTGGCTTTATGCTCCACAAAAGTCCTTCCTTCTTTTTTCTCATAAATACAGTTGTCCTCTTCTATTCTTAATCTCACGATTAAGTCTTCAAGTTTCATCTCTTTACGTTTATGCTTGAGATAATTCTTAAAATCTGTCCACATTAGTAGCAACAACTTAGAAAGATTCGCTTAAGGACATATCTTCTACATGTATTTCATGCAGGATTACTTGTCATTCTTGGACTTGGTTGATGACAGCCTTGGAATCCACCATCTTGTAGTCCAAAGACCTGCCAACTATGAACTTCTTCATGCCAACATCTTCTGTTTATATTTTTTATCCAAGGAATCCCATAATTCTCTTGCTGTCCTGAAAGAACTATACATATTATACAATGTGTTGTCCAGTCCATTAAGGATATAGTTTCGGCACAGGAAATCAACATGTTTTTATGCATCAATAGCAGCAGTAACCTGCTTATCTGTTTCATTCTCATTAAGCACAGGGGGGGTCATCATGAAGAAACCTCGTCAAGTTGAGCGTAGTGAGATAAAACAACATCTACTGTTGCCATCTTTTAAACTCTGTTCTATTGAACTTTTCTGATTTTTCACCATGATTCACAAGAACATTTGGTATCATAGGTGTAGAAGAAAAAGAACCGATTATAGTAATAGAATCGATAGCCATCCTTCTTACAAATATAAATTAAATATATTAATAATTGTCTTAAGATTGTTAGGGATGATATATATTTTATAATATATATTTGCAACTTAGGAATTAAAGAAAACTAGGAGTCTATCTATCTATATATATATATATATATACACACACACACACACACACTTATTTCAATTAAACCAAACTTAAAATTCAAAAAATCAGTATGTCAAGGCTAGTACTCGGTACTGTGGCCTTAAAACAATTATGCCCTCCTTATTAGTGCTTAGAGTTAATAGCATTTGTCTCCCAAGATACAATGACAATGTATACTATAGCAGCACTACAAATAGTATACTTAGTGAACCCAAATAAATGCTCCGACTCTCTCTCTAGAAGGACTCTGAATGAATTATAAATAGAAGACTCGAATGACTTTATAATGCTTGATTGCTTATGAATTGAATGAATGAAATGGCCGCCCCTCCCAGCCTATTTATAGCAGGGGTTAGTGACCCATCAGATGGGACACAACCACTTGAAAAGGCATGGGATGCTTATGAAAAGGTATGGCATGGCATCTATTCGGTCAAAACAACGTAGTTTTCTGCTTTGGCAAAAGGTACGCGTCCGTTCGGGCCAAAAACGACGTAGAATGATAAAAATAACATTTCTCAAAACGACACAGTTTTAATAATAGAAATAGAATAAAATAAACAAAATTCAAATAAACTTTTTTCCAAAAAATATATACAAGGACCCACGAGCCACGAGCCCGGCCCGACCGATCGGTCGGCGACGGTGCGCGTGTAGGTTCAAACTAAGCCTTAGCTAGGTGCTCTCCTTTCCACAAAAGTGGAGTGCCCCTTGGGGCCCAAACCCAAGAGCAACTTTCTTGTATATAAACCAATTAATAGTTTAATTCTGAACTGATGTGGGCCTTGGCTTCCCACAAGTATTTATTATCATTTCACAGGGTGATCTTTACGAGTAAATTTCTTATTCATTACTCCATGGATTTGAACTTCCAAATACTTAATTTAATCTACTCATGGAATAGAACCCATTGATATGTGAATTTATTTCAAATAATTAATGAAACTCACTTCACATTTGGCTTAAATTTTAACACTCTATGGTATCCAATTGCATATATGATGTTACTACCACACTAATTCTGACCATTTTGACAAAATTTCTAGATCTGCACCGCACCACTAATCAGTATCAATTGCATTTCCTAAAGATCTATACCAAATGTCTTGTAACAAACTTTTTAAAAGTATTACAATAAAAATGTTAGGATGGACATATACTTCAGCGGACTTATACTTCAGCGGTCCGCACAATACAATAGGGTAGTCGGGTGGGTATTAGGGCTTGGTGGTTTATGAGCAGCCCGATTTTGGGTTTGTCTAATACTTTTGGGTCTCATGTGTTTGAGTCCATGTTATAGCAACTAGAATTTTTTTTAATTGTTATATAACCAATGTTTAGTGTGTCGATCACTATAGAGTGTGCGAGGCATATTAATGAATATATCAGTTATGCAGGACTAGCCACAATTTAATGAATCTGGATATATCGTGTGTTCTTTACTTTCTGTTCTTAATATAATATATGCGTGATTGTGTCCAAGATTATATCTTAAGTCTTACAAAATTAAACTTGATAAAACTCATTTCTATATTGGTACAGAAATACAGAGATGGAACCTGGCGAAATGCGCGCAAGTCACCCCATCCAAGAACTAATCCAGAAAAATTTGGGAGGATTCCTCTTACAACTGCAAACTCATCTAGTAATACGCAACCAGCTGAATTGCAAGAAAATGTGGATAAAAATCCTAACAACAACATGGATACAGAATCAGAAAAAAATGTGGAGCAAACTTTTGGTTGCCAGGCATTAAACAATTCTCCAAATATATGCAGTTCATCAAACCAGAAAAAACCAGCTGATGATTTGCTTGATTTTATTCCACAAAATGCTCAAGACTTCTCTGGACTGCCACCTTTAAATAAAAGCACGTGACGTTAAGAAAATGTGTTTGATTGCGAGAGGCTACTCCAAGAGCAGGTTAGTCCTATAAAACTTCTGCACTACAAATACTCCTTCCTTTCTAAAATTAGAGAGAGGATTTATTTTATGTTCCAAAATTATATGTTCGTTTCTATTTTTATGACTATAAAGTGACATAAAGTTCGTAATATGCCATTTTTTCTATTCTTTATTAATTGAGTACTATCATGTCACCATTGTCACTGTCTTATCTATTGTCTCATCCCATGTCATGTAAATTTTTATTCAATTATAAAGTAGTTGTAAATAAATGGAGAATATGTGGGAACAATGTATATGAATGAGACAACCGATGAGACACTCGATGTAACAGCAGAATTGAACTCCACCACTACTACATTTCTAAATAATGTTAAGTATAAGTGGGGGAAGAAAAAAGAATTTCCTAGAAGTCTTCGTTTTATAGATATATTTCTAATTTTGGAACGGAGAGAGTACTAATATGTAGCATTTGCTTGTTTCGAAATCAAAGGAAAAACAAAGAAAATATAAGTACATGACTTGTGATCAATACTAATACTAGACAACCTTAATAAGTATTTTTTGACTTTAAAACTCACACTTAGCATATTTGCATGGCGTACCTCATAAAAATAAATACATGTGACAGCATTCCATGGACACCAATAACATGACTAGAGGCCAGTGCAGTGCAGGAACTTCATGCTTTCGTGGGCGTCAACCTTAAGTGTTGGCTATATGCAGTGGATTCTTCTTTCTCATATAGTATGGCTAATTAGCTGCTTGGAGTTCTATGAACTATCTACAATATTTATCTAGTTCAATAGTAGTAAGGCTAAGCTGTTTGGAGTTCAATGAACAACTATAATATGACTTGTTTGTGTTTTGAAACTATTTCTAATGATTTTTGTTATGTAGTGTCATCCAACATCAATTTGGAGACAATGTTTCATTTGAGTTTACAATATTGGGTTGCTCTTATATTATCTTAATTAGTTTATATTGGTTGCCCTAATTTTTAATGAGTTTGCTATTTCGACTTGTAAATTAAGGTTGATTTGAAAAATTAACCAGTAAACATCACACCATGTTATCATGCATTCATGCTAATATAGTATATGCACATTTTGAATATCTAGTGTAAACATATGATATCATGAAGTTGTGACATGGTCAACAATGCATTTTACAAATCTGACCTCGAACTTTGGTTCGTTAACACAAAAGTTTTTTACCTGCATGTTTAAAAAAATTGGGCCCGAGATTATTGGAAGAATGCTTTACAGTTTACTCTTATGTGTTGTCTCCTATGTTTTTTACTCTAATATCAACAATCACAATACTCTGATGTGAATCCCCCTTCTCATCAATTGCACCTTAAATAAAAGAAATCCACATTATCTGTCTTTATTTGTAATTATGTTGTATGATATTAGACTATTAAACTAGTTAAGTACTTATAATTCAGTACTTTTTTATTCTTAAGCTAGTCCCATCATAACAATTTCATGGATTTTTTTTCCTCCTAAGGTCATTTGATTCTTTAAATGGGGATATTATTTAATCTCACCTTACTGATTGGGATTATATAGTCTCTCATAAAATATACTATCTCTGTCCTCAAAAGAATGAGTAAAGTATAGTTTGCACACATATTAAGAAAAAGTAAAAGTAGAGGAATGAGAGTAAAAAATTTTAAATTTATCTTTAGTGGTCTTACAAGATTATATAAAGAGATGAAAACTTTTATTTTTTTTATACTAATGGACCCCACTAAATGATATATTTACCATTAACTTTATGTATTTTATCTCATCTTTTTGGAAACAAAAAAATTTATACTTTTATGCATCCTTTTGATAATGGAGGGAGTAAACAATGAGATTGTCATATTGAGACTAATCTAAGGATACAAAAAGTGCTTATAGGTACTTAACTGTTGTATATACGTTAAATTAATTTAATCACATGCAACATAATTACAAAAAAATATAGCTCAATAATTTATGGTTTAGGCTAGAAAGCCTTAAATAATCTTTAATTAATGTGCCCTGAATGGATAAGATGATCAATTAAAGGCCCATGATCCCATAAGTGTATAGCCACAAATGCATGTAGGCAAGCTTGATGGTAGGCTGCAAACGAATATTTTCATATGCGAATATAGATATATTTGTATCCGTATTCGAAAATAAATTTTAATATCTATATTTGTATTCGTATTCGACGGATATGTAATATGGAATATCCGTGTTCGTATTTGACAAATAATATTCGAATACCAGTATTATTCGTAAACATTTTGTACAATATAATATGGATAAATATATCAAATATTTGAATATCTGTATCTGTATCCGTATCCATTCAAAATAAATTTCATCAATGCATATGTTCTATTTGATTCAGGCGCAATGTGTTCGTTTATATCACATAACTTTGTGCATTGTTTGAATTTAATTCCTAAAGATTTAAAACATCTCTTAGGCGTAGAAGTTGCTAATAAGGAAATCATCCATGTTTATCAAGTGCATATAAATTGTTGTGTGAAAATTAGGGGTTATAAGACTTTAGTGAACCTCATTTCAATCCAATTAGGAGAGTTTGATGTTATACTAAGGATGGATTGGTTAAACAACGATGAAGCGATGATCGACTATCATCGAAAGACAGTGAATCTTAAGATTTTGATAAGACAAAAGTTATATTGTATGAAAACCGTAATCCTAGACAGTCTAATTGTATATCAATGATGTAAGCAAAAAGACTGCTTAGGAAATGATGTGTTAGGTAGATGGCTTAAATAGTGGATACTCAACAAAAGGAATTGAAGTTAGAATAAATACTCGTGGTGAGGGAATTTACAGATGTATTCCCGTAAGAATTTCCTGGACTCCCGTGCAATCGAGAAATAGAATCTGCAATTGATCTCGTACCGGGAACTATCCCTATTTCAAAAGCTTCATATCGAATGGCCCCAGTACAGATGAAATAGTTGATGGTTCAATCACATGAGCTGTAACGATCGCGGATCGTGGATAACTTTGTAATTCGAGATTTTAAATATTATTGAATAAAATAAATTTTTATAAATATTATTCTGTGTGATGTGTTTAAAAGGTGGTGTGACAACTTAGATTATGTGTATATGATGATTATTAAGTGATGTTATTTCATAGTATTTAATAAATTATTTAGAGGAATAACGCTAAAACACTGTTCGCGCGAGTACTATTCACGCCATAAACGCCTTTTTTTCGATTTTTTGACTTTTCTTATTTTCGTCAAAGCGTTAATGCGAGGAGTTAATTATCCAAGTGTGGGATTTTATGAAAGTCTAATTGGAATTAAATTAGGAGTTCAAGAGTGGCCCAAATAGAAAGCCCAAACCAAGACCCAAACCCATGACCCGATCGATGACCCAAACCCATGACCCATATAGGAAATGGGTAATAGAAATCAGCAGTTGCATTTGAAGGAAGAAGGTGAGTACGGGAGGAAGAATGAGAGGGAGAGGAGACACAAGTGGTGGGAGAGCATGGGGAGAAACTCTGCATTTGGTAGAGGAAAAGGGAGAGACAATAGCTGGGGAGAAGGGAGGGGGAGTACCCGAGCCTTGGAGGAGCAAAAGCTCACTCTCCCATTAATGGGGAGCTGATGCGGGAGAGCATGCTCAGCTCCTCCCACCTCCAAGAATGTCTGACCATTCCATCTATATATATTCCTCCATTGCCAAACCTTCCATTCTTTTCATTTGTGATAAGTTAATAAACTAAAAATTTGAGAGAGCAGTGAGAGTGGGTGTATGGGATAACTAAGGAAGAAGGAGAAGAGGATCCTTGCAGCAGTAACCAATCTATCTAGCATACTAGAAGAAGCTTCAATAGGTGAGCAATGAAGAACCTAGCTCATTTCCATAATAGCTTCAAGCTTGTAGTTTCGCTATGCTTGTTGGAGTAAAATGTTGTTGTTATTGTTGTTAGTTGATCATGAATAAGAATAGGTGTTGTTAAAACCATAGAACATTGTTAATAATTTATAAAAAAGGATTTCTATAAAGAAATATGGGTTAACCTATGATTATATGTCTATGAAATCAAGTTTCTAAGACTACGCCCACAACATGTTTGATTAAATGCTCCAATGAGAAAGATTGGTTAAAATGTGGGAATTAGATGTTATTATTGTTATTAGTTGTTAATAAACGAGTATAGATGTTGTTAACACCTTAAAACATTGTTAATAACATGCAAGGGTGGAACAAGGAATGAAAGATCCATACCTATGCATAAAGGAGGAAGAAATGGACACATGCCGACTGTTTTGGACCAAACCTGCTCAATGATCTGTAATGGAAAGTTGTGCTTATGGGTTTCATGTTAAACTCTTATGAATGAAGAGTATCACCTAATTGGAACGGAGTAAAAAGCTCTTAAAACGAATCTGTGGCGAGAGAATTAGTAAACTAGGCTTAATAAGAAAAAAACAACTGATATGAACAGTGGCCTTTGATTCAAGAACAAATACGGATCCCTTATGCACATTGACGGTGGAAGATTATAAGCTACTATTATGACTGGCCAAACTGAGTAAGGCTAGCTAAAAGTATTAAAAGGGCAAAAGTCATATGTAGCCATATAGAGATAACCGTCGAAAAATCATCAAAACAATTAAAAACGTACTCAATCCATTGATACCGGCCTAAGTGAGAGACATAACATCCAGTTAGTCCCAAACTGGGACTATTCGACATTCACTCCTAATGAGTGAATGTCAAACGGGTTTCTAAGCTGCAAACTATACTACATGCACATGTATATATGCAATTTACTGTAATTGTTGAAAACTAAGCAAATACTACTTAGTTTATTTTTTCAATGATAAACTAAGTAAATGCTATTCAGTTTATGATAACTATTATTTGAATATATTATACTATTTTTACATTACTATTTTGTATTATATTATATTATTTAAATTAATTATTTTATTTAATTTAATTTAATTTAATTTAATTTTTATTATTTTATGTTATATTAATTATTTTATTTTAATTATATATGTTATTGTATTTAATTTAATTTAATTTATTCATTTTAGTTTAGTTTATTATATATTGTATTATATTATATAATAATGGATATTATATTATTTTATTTTATTTAATTATTTTATATTAAATTATTTTTTTAATTTATTTTGTTTTGCTTATTTATAAGTTTATTAAATTAATTTAAATTAATTTTAATTTTATTTATTTTATTTTTGTATTATATTATCTTATTTAAACTAAATAATTTATTTCATTTTATTTTATTTTCTTTACTTTATTTTTAATTATTTTATGTTATATTAATTATTTTATTTAATTTATATGTAATTATATTTAATTCAATTTAATTTAATTTAATTTATTAATTTTATTTTAGTTTATTATATACTGTATTATATTATATAATAATGGATATTATATTATTTAATTCAATTTACTTATATTGAATTAAATTATGTTTTTAATTTATTTTATTTGCTTATTTATATGTTATTAAATTAAATTAAATTAATTTCATTTTTATTTATTTATTTTGTACTATATTATATTATATTGTATTATGTTATTTAGTAGTGCAGAACTAAGTAAATACTACTTAGTTTATTTTAATATTGACAAATTTAGTAAATTATATAAATAAAATAAAGTAGGGCCCACATATATTGCAAGTGTATAATTCTGATGGAAATTCCGTCAGAAATTCTGTCAGAAATAACAAATATATCAAAAAGCAATAGCAAGAGCATATTGGCAAGAACACAAATTCAAATAAAATCAGACCCAAAAGACACAAATATAGTCCCAAATGAGTCTAGTAACATACATTTGAACAATTAAAACCACTCAGTATGATCAGTCCCAACACACAGTATCAGTCCTAAAATGAGCATTTACCAAAATCATATATAATGCAGTCCCAATTCGTAATAACATATATACGATCATTTACCAAAATCATATAGGCATGATATATATTGGAAATAACAGTAATTAGGGGATAAATTTTATGCCCTAATTTTATATTAATGTCTGCTAATAACAGAAATTAGGGCATAAAATTTAGGGGATTCTGCCCTAATGTGTTTATCAGAAATTAGCTTCCACATACAAATATATCATGACTGATAATTAGGCCATTCATTTGATTGGTAATTAATTACTTATAATTACTGTTAACTAATTTAGGGCAAAAGATTTTTATTTTTTAAATTAGGGCAAAAGAATTTTAGGGAACAACAAATTCATGAACTAAATTAGAGAATAACAAATTTCATGGACTAAATTAACTAAATAAAAACTCACTAATCTTTAAAAATCTTCTGATAAACTATAAGCTAAATTAATGGTTACCGAGGCAGCGGTGGTTCCTTCACTGTAGTGACGGCACTGGTGGTGGCGGCGGTCAAAAGAGGAGGAGTAGCAGGAGGAGGAGAGAAGGGAAGGAGTAGCAGTTGAGAGAGAGAGAGAGAGCGGCGACAGATGAATTGAGAGAGAAGTGAGATGAAAATAAATGGAGGCGGCTGGCAAACATAACATAATTTAGGTTTTAATTAATTTCGACGGAACTTCCGTCGCAATTAAATCCATCGAAATTAACTATTTTCGACGGAACTTCCGTCGAAATTATACACAATCCGTGGAAAATATGCTTGCCGCGAGCGCGAAAGTTTGGCGCCAAGGATTATTCCTATCTCCAAAGGAATTCTGTAAGACCCCGAAAATTTTAATAAATAGAATTTAATTTTCTTCTTATTATTATTTTAAACAGAAAGGTGTTAAATCGATAATGATAAAGTTAATAGTGAAATGTGACAATTGAGATGTCTAGTAATAACGCTAAATCACTATTCACACGATCACTATTCATGGGGTACTATTCACGCTAAAACGCTTTTACATTTTCTTCGATCTTCGAATTACGTCATAACGTTTATATAAGCTGGATACGAAAATTATATGGTATAAATACGAAAGTACTATTCATACGAATATACTATTCATTTATACAAAAAGTCAAACTAGTATGTCGGGGAATATTCCTTCTGTCGGATATAGAAAGTGATAGAAATTGGCGGCAAAACTTTAACCGATAACTGTTGAAATACCCGGTGATAAAAAGAATAGTAAAACGCGTTATTCCACAGTAGCACACGTTATTCCACAGTAGTACACGGTATTCCACAGTAGCACACGGTGTTCCACATTGTTTTATATTATTGATTCAATAATTGATAAAGTAACAATTGCACAGTATCTTGATTCAATAATTGTTCCAGTAGTATCTGCATAATATTTTATATTATTTGTCACGACACTGTAACACATATTATTTGATATGATAGTTTAGCATTATTGACAATGTCTAGAAATTCTGTTAAGGAAAGGGGTTATTTAATTGAGTGCCATTTTTATGGAAGGCCCCCTCTTTCCTAGGAATAATCTAGTTGTCAGTATTGCGAGTATATGCTATCTGTCATATTAATGCTTTTAACTCAATAATACAGAAAAAGGGGATTTATTGTGATAATGGAGTTATTTTTATAATGGATTAATCTTTTTGAATAAATGGATGGATGATATTAATGGAAGAAAAAATGGATGGATGATATTAATGGAAGAAAAAATGGATGGATGATATTAATGGAAGAAAAAATGGATGGTTGATATTAAAAGAATATGAGGAAAAGACCAAAATGCCCTCACCTTGATTTTCCTATAAATAGGGAGAGTTTGCTTAAGAAATTTTCACACCTTCATTGCCTATACTTCCTCTCTATCTAAATTTCTTAAGTTCTATAAGTGTGCTAGGCTATTGTGAGTATTTATGAGAATACTAGTATTATCCAAAGTTAGTAAACTTCATAGAAAGCAACATCCAGTATTTTATTAACGAAGGTAGGGAATATCATTTTTTTCATACTCATATATAATATCATTTGCTTTTATGTTCGTGAGTGATATTATACTCATAAAGGTTGTTATTCATTCTGTATTAATTTGTGGGGATAACCTAGTCGTGCGGTATGACGCATGCCTGGTGAATATCCATTTGTATTCATTCCTTATTATTCTATGGGAATAACCTGTAAGTACGAATGTCGTACCTGGTGAATACCCTTCTGTATTCATTCCTTATTAATCTGTGGGTATAACCTGTCCGTGCGGAGTGACGCATGCCTGGTGAATAACCCTTTGTATTCATTACTTATTAATCAGTTGTGGAAATAATCTGTCTACGCGAATTATCGCATGACGGGTGAAAATCCAGTTTCATATATTCTGTTATACTCGTATAACATATCATTTCTTTTGTACTCTTTAAGGGATATCTTTTCTTTCACATTTCTCCATTTATGATAAGAAATTTTTGTTTGTTTCCAAAACCTTATTTTTAAATGGAGAAAGTCCGTGAAAATTAGTAGAATATCCTTAATAGTTTGTGCTTCATCTAATATCTTTTCACTTGAATCTTTCTATTTCATTTTATACGTTATAGTTGAAGCATGAAACAATTTCTTGAATATCATTCTTGAATTTGACTCCACAATTTGGTCATCGTGTTGGCAATTTGGTCAATCTTTGATACTGATTAAATTATAAAGCTTTTCTTATCCTTAATCTCACTGTATCATTGTCATCATCCTCATCCTCATACTTAAATTGTGGTGATAGTTCTCTTTGGCCCGTAGTGCAAAGATGAACTGGCGTGACATGATTTTGACCAAACTGTGTATTGGTATTATCATGACTTTTGGTGTTACAAACAAAGGCGTATGATGAAAGTTCTCTTTGGCCCGTAGTGCAAAGATGAACTGGCGTTTGGCATGATCATGACCAGTGATGTTACAAATAAATATCTTTGGCACATAGTGCAAAGAGAGGCTGTTGAAATTGTTGATTGGTGTTACAAATAAATATCTTTGGCACGTAGTGCAAAGAGAGGCTGTTGAAATTGTTGATTGGTGTTACAAATAAATATCTTTGGCACGTAGTGCAAAGAGAGGCTGTTGAACATGAATTATTGATTGGTGTTACAGGGACATAATATTGGTGGTGATCCTTTAACTTCTAGAAGATGGTAGATATTATAATCTACTTGACTCTTCTAATGGATTGTTCGTTCCGCTGCAGTTGTTGTTGAACAATTATAATATCTTTAAATCTCTGATTTATTATTGTTGAAGACTAAAGATAATTTTTATTCTTCATTATCTTAGTCATGATATTTCTTACTGGGCTATTTGAGCTCACCCTTTTCAGTTTTGTCCCATTCTCAGGAAAGGAAAATGTAGCTGGGACTAGCCGGGGAGTGGAGTGATGGTCCGAGTTAGTGATTGTCCTTATCAAGTTATGGCATAACTTAATAATGATTGTATTGGAAACTTAAAACATGTGTTGCCGTCTTTTTATGGCATTATAATAATTTGGGTTTGGATACTGTGGTACCATACGGTACGATATTTGTATGGAAAGTCACAGTATGTGTGTGGTCGTATTTTGCACGACAAATATTAGTTATAAATTAGAAAATTTATATTTGTATTTGTATTTGCATTTTTGTAGAATGTTATTGGCGACTCAAAATGGGTTGTGTGGACCTATTTTGGGGGCGTCACAAATTCCATCGAGATAATTATATTTTCGAGGGAATTAGTTCCGACGGAACATTCCATCGAAAATAGTTTTATATCGACGGAATCTATTCCGTCGGAAATAATTTCGTCGATTTTAAGCGTTTTTCTTGTAGTGTATGGACTTAATAAATAGGGTTTTCAAGAATTACTTGGATAAATTTGTTGTTATATTTATTGACGATATATTAATTTACTCTCAAACAAAAGAGGAACACGCTGAGCATCTGAGAAAGGTGTTGGAAATATTAAGGAGAGAAAAGTTGTATGCAAAATTTTTAAATTGTGAATTTTGGTCGGAGAAAGTACAATTTTTGGGTCATGCGATTGATAAAGATGGAATTTCAGTAAACCCAGCAAAAGTAGAAGCGGTAATGAACTGGGAATAGCCAAAGACCCCGACGGAAGTTAGAAGTTTCTTAGGGTTAGCCGGTTATTACCGACATTTCATTCAAGATTTTTCAGAAATAGTCGGACCTCTAACTAATTTGACACGGGAAGGGGTAAAATTCGTGTGGACAGAGAAATGCGAGGAAAGTTTTCAGGATTTAAAGAAGAGGTTGAGTATGGCACTAGTGTTATCTTTACCAGATAATACTGAAGATTTTACAGTCTATAGCGTTGTCTCACATAGAGATTTAGGTTGTGTCTTGATGCAATATGGGAAGGTGATTGCGTATGCATCACGACAACTGAAAAATTATGAGAAGAGATACCTTACCATGACTTGGAATTAACGGCTCTGGTGTTTACGCTAAAAATTTGGAGGCATTATCTCTACAGAGAAAAGTGTGAAATATACACATATCATAAAAGTTTAAAATATATTTTCACACAAAAAGAATTGAATATGAGGCAAATGAGATGGTTAGAATTGTTAAAGAATTACGACTGTACAATCATCTACCATCCGGGAAAGGCTAACATTGTAGTAGATGCGTTAAGCTGAAACAATCAAGAAATGTTGAATATGTTGACTGTTCAAGAAGAGCTGAGGAATTCTAGTGAACCAATAGGAAAATTATAAGCGATGGAAGCTCGACCATCGTTACATGAGAGAATTAAGGAATCTAAAAACAAGGATGAAGAATGTGAGCGGATTAGGAGAAGGATAGCAGAGAAAGGTTAGGAAAACTCTCAGCTTGATAAGAACAGTATAATCCGATTTGAAGCAAGGTTTTGGATACCTCCGGTGTTGGAATTGAAAGAAGAAATTCTGTAAGAGGCACATAGTATGAAATATTCAATTCGTCCCGGCAGTACGAAAATATTTCAAAATCTGCACCAGAATTTCTAGTGGCCAAGCATGAAAAAGGGGATTGCGGAATGGGTTAATAAATGTCTAACTGGTCAACGCATTAAGGTAGAACACCAATGACCGACAACACTGAAGGGCTTTGATTTTGTGGAGTGAAAATGAGAGCACATTACAATGGATTTTGCGGTGGGACTCCCAACAATACCGAAGGGCTTTGATGCTATTTGGGTGATAGTAGATCGGCTTACAAAATCTGCTCATTTCTTACCAATAAAAAAAATTTTAATTTAGAGCAATTAGTAAAGCTTTACATTAAGAAAATTGTCTCTTGACACGAAGTTCTAGTATTGATTGTGTCCAATCGAGATCCACGCTTTACATCAAATTTCTGGAAGAGTCTCCAACAACAACTATGAACTCAAATCAAGTTCAGCACAGCGTACCATCCTCAAACGGATGGACAAAGCGAGAGAACGATTCAAACTTTAGAGGACATGCTTAGGGCTTCAAGGGTAGTTGGGATGGTCATCTATCATTAGCGGAGCTTGCATACAACAACAGTTATCACACTAGCATCGAAACGTCGCCTTACGAAGTGTTGTACGGGAAAAAAATACAAAACTTCACTATATTGGAACGAGGTTGGAGAACGACAATTATAGGACTAGAATTGGAACAATAGCCGACAGATATCGTCAAAATCATACACGAAAGACTCGTAGCGGCTCAAGATCGCCAAAAGAAATACGATGAAAAGCGTTAAGCTCAGGAATTAGTCGTGGGTCGTTACGTATTTCTAAAAGTGTCCTCATTGAAAGGAAAAATGCGATTCGAGAAGAAAGAGAAACTTAGTCCTCGTTTTATAGGACCATTTGAGGTACTGAGAAAAGTAAGCGAAGTAGCTTATGAAATAGTGTTACCTCCAGAACTGGAACACATACATAATGTGTTTCACATTTCTGTTTTGTGTCCCTATAAACCGGACTATAAACATGTGATAGATTATGAGCCAATACAGGTCGAGAAAAGACTTAAGCTATGAAGAAGTTCCAGTCCAAATTGTGGATAGAAAATAGCAAGTTCTAAGAAATAAACTCATACCTTCGGTGAAGGTAATATGGAGAAATCACTCCGTGGAAGAAGCTATGTGGGAGCTAGAAGATAAAATGAAGAAAAATTACCCACATCTTTTTGAGTAAGTACTGGTGATTATGGGGACGAAATCCTTATAAGGGGGGAGAATGTAATATTCCAAAAACGCA
Organism: Aralia elata; assembly: GCA_034770075.1. Taxonomy (NCBI): domain Eukaryota; kingdom Viridiplantae; phylum Streptophyta; class Magnoliopsida; order Apiales; family Araliaceae; genus Aralia; species Aralia elata. The sequence continues at coordinate 11,470,518 of CM068380.1, forward strand.
TGTAATAAATTTTGTGAATATAAATGCAATTATTATTAAAGTCTAAATTTTTAATTCTAATTAATTATTGTAAAATATGTGTAGAATGTATATAAATACATATATTATTTGAGTAAGTTTAATAAAAGGGAAAGTAACTAGAAAATGTAACACTTTAAAAAAAATCACATAATCATACCAAATCAAATGCAAGTATATATACATGTATAAATAATACAAGTGTACTTACTATTAAAACAAGTATACATACATACATAAATCACATGTGTACATACATACACATGTGTATGTGTGTCATATATATATATATATATATATGTGTGTGTGTGTGTGTGTGTGTGTGTGTGTGTGTGTGTATGTATATGTATATAGTATGCAAGTAAACAAAACAAGTTAGTCAAAAAGTCAAAAATCTAGAGAATTCTTCAACATGCCAAATAAGCTAGGAAAAAAATAAAAAAGCAAGGCACTATAGAGCACTCAGCTGGCCAAGAGATAAGGAAGGGCAGGCTTCCTTGAGAAGCCTCCCAAGACATTTTAAGGGGAGAGTTATCCAATTAATGACTATAAATACCAAACTCTCTTTCTTTTTCTTCATTTTTTACCAACATAAGAAACAAAAGCCACAAAGGAGAGAGGGAGATAAAGAGCTCAGCAATGTAATAACCCTAAAATTTTGACATAATTAAATAAGAAATTTTACGAATAAATTTTTTTTTATATAATAAAACTATTTTATTATATAATAAAGCAAGTGTTGGAATGCAAGGAAAAGAATTTATGATTTTCTATAAATTATATTCTTAATAAACTAATTTTTTGTAGTAAAAATATTTTATTATTTAGTCTTCATGAAAATATGATTAATGTATTATATAGATAATATATTTATATTTTAAATGATTCTTAGAAGCTATTGTAATTATTATTATTTTAATATATGAATTTATCAAGGATAGTTAAGTTAATTATTTTAACTTAACTAAGAACAATTTATAATGAAAAGTTGGATTTTGGATCAAACCCTAATTTGATTTAGGGTCATGTATTTTAATTTTAAATATAATTATTATGGTAATTATATTTAAAAGGAATTATGTTTATATATTTAATGGATATATGAATAATAAGAATTTATTTATTTTCTTATGTAAATTTGAATATTAAATATACAAATGATTATATTTATATTTGAATGTGTGAATGTATAGTATGGATAATAATAATTTATTTTATTAGGGTAATTCAAATATGAAATATAGTTGGTAATTATATTTATATTTGAATGTATGTAAGTTATGGATTTTAAATTTTAAATATAATTATTGTTATAATAATTATATATGTATTTTGGATAATAAGAAATTATTTTTATAAGTTAAATATGTAATATAGTAATTAATTATTTTGTATGCATGTATGTATAGACTGACAATGGTTGGTCGAGTATGTTATATTAGTGGAAAACCCTATTTTGGGGAAATTAAATGCTATGTATAAAGCTTTTGTGTATTAATTACAATTTAATTAAGTTAGAAACCCTAATTTATAATTAGGAAAAAAACCTAATTGTTAATTTAATAATTTTAATGTTAATTAGGAAACATTAATCCTAATTCTCAAGATATAAGTAATTAGAAAACCCTAACTATATCAAGAAACCCTAATTTTTATTTTATAAAACCCTAATTAACTTTAAAAAAACCCTAATTTTGAATTTAGTTTACTCTAATTACAATTTTATTAAACCTAAGTTAATTTTCTTAAACCCAAAAATTAATTGGGTAAACATTAAGGGTTCAAATCTATTGATTAAAACAGCTAGATTCATGTGCATGGGACAAGAATACCCTTAAAATTATTTAATAAGTTTACTATATTACCCTTTTTGGTATTTATTTTATTTAGAAGATAATGAAAGATTTGCCAAATCTTGCAAATCTTATGACTCATCAAGCCTAGATATCTACTATGTGCTGAAAATCATTTCAATCAGCTGAAATTGGACAGCTAGCCATCAGATTTCAAAGGATCAAAAGAAAGAAAAGAAAAGAAAAGAAACTTTATTGCTCAAGCTCTCACCAACTCCTTCTCTCTCTAAAACCCACGAAATATTGTAGCATTTCAGTTCCTAAATCAAGCCCAACCAATACATATAACCAAATCAGTAGCCAAGAATCAAGATTGGTTCATAGAAGGTATAAACCTAACCCTAGAAATTTGATCTTTGATCTGTTGTTAGATGTTAGTTTTTAGTGTTAAAATATGGTGTATATAGTGTATAATGATGATCTGGGTTGATAGATGTTAGATCCATAATATCTATAAGCTCAGATTTGAAGATTTCAAGAATCTGGAAATTTTGTTTTTTTGTGTCTGACAGTCAAATGTCAGTCCATTTAGATCCTTAGATGTTTGTGGTTTGGTCTGTTTAATTGTTCATAGTTGTATTATGACATGTGGTTAACATGTTGGAAGTGGAATCACAATCAATAGATGTGTAGGATCAAAGTTATTGTTAGACAAAAGTCATGGATCGAAACTGCTCAAGAACATTTCTGGGTTTTCCAGAAATGTTCAAGAACAGATTTTCTTGGTTACTTTGACCGGCCCAGATTTTGGTATATGAAGTTGTTTGATCAAAGTAAAAATATGTTGTTGTACCTTGCCATGTGGACTACAACCTGGAACTCTTAGATCACTTAAGAATTACACGGATTACAAGTAGTGGAAGCCCAAAGTAGGCCTCACGAACTGTTCTTCATTTCTGGGTAACCTAGAAAATGAAGAACAGCTCTGACAGCCACTTTGGATGCTTAGATCTCACTCGTGTTATGCTTCTTGGCCATGTTTGTTGTTAGAACTTGTATTCTGACATAAGGTGTACATAATAAAACCTTTAGATCACCCAGAATCATTAAAACCAAGAATCTAGAACCGGTCATACTAACCCACCCGAATTCTGACATGAATTTCTAGGTTTGATGAAGAACATGAAGAACACCTATAGCGACGGTTCTGTCGCTATAGGCCCCCCTTTAGCGACGCTTATTTCCGGAAAATAATTTATTTTAATTAATAAATAGAAAAAAATAGTTTTTAATTATTAAAAATACATAATAAATTATGAAAAATTATTTTAAAGCCAAAAAAATTAGTTTTTAATTATTTTAAGTATATTCCATAAATAATTAATATTTTTGGAATATAAATGGTATTTAATTTATTTAATTATAATATTAACTAGATTAGTTAAAAATGATTTTAATATTCCAAAAAATCATTTAAAAATGATATTAATGTTTTAAAAAGTATTTTAAGTTATATTAAATAACTTTTAATATTTTACCACAATAAATTTCATTAATATTTAATATTAATGATAATTAATTTATTTAATATTTATATTAAATAAATTATCTAAAAATGGTTTTAAAAATATTTTTAAGTTATATTTAATAACTTTAAGTATTTGACATGAATTACTTTAATATCTTAATATTAATGGTAATTATTTAAAAATGATTTTAATACTTTAAAAATCATTTAAAGGTAATATTAATGTTTTAAAAATATTTTTATGTTATAATAAATAACTTTTAATGTGTTGACATGTAGTTCATTAATATTTTAATTATTTGAATATTAATGATAATGAAATTATTTATTTATTAAATCATTATAAATGCTATTAATGACTGAAAAATTATTATAAATGATTTTAATAATTGGAAAAATGTTGCAATTGATAAACAAATTATCTAAGATGATATTTAAGTTCTTGAACAAAGTTTCATTAAAAAGAAACTTGTTTATTGTCCGATAATGCAATCAGGACATCGAAATAGTGTCGAACTCAAACCAAATGGACATAGTTTGACCTGATAGCTGTTTTTAAATGTTTTAATGACTATTATGAATATGTGACAATGTGTTAAGTTGTATGATGACTGCAAATAAGCAGTATTATGTGTTAAGTTGTATTATTCTAATTAAAAGAATAATTTTATTGATGATAGGACTTCGTATTAAAGATAAAAGCTTAAGCTATATTGTGTAACAGTAAACAGCGAACAAGGCAAGTATCTTACCTTTTCATTTACTTTATGAATTGGATCTGTGTAGGCAAGTATCTAAACCTTATGCACTACTTTTATTTTGTGCGAACATGTATATGTTGTGATTAGTTCCTAACTCATCATGAGTTATCAATTTCAAAGCATGCTCGTGAATAATTATTGTTAATTATTCATATCTGTCATGATTCGTTTATGCAATTATTCTTACATTATGAAATTGTACTCAATCAATTTATTGTTTATTAATATCTCATTATTACCTTTCATTATACAAGTGTCCCCACTTGTATAAACTACTGTTGTTACACAAGAACTATTGAACTTAAATCCTTTGATATGACAAATCTTGTTATTTATTATTGAACTTCAGTACAAGTATTATGGTTTACAGTCTGTCTAAGCCATTTGACTCGGCTAGACATAGTTCGAAATACATTGTTGAATACTAAAAGTTATGTTTAAGTCGTCCAACTGAGTTGTTTAGTTAGGACTCCAGACTGAGTATGAACAACCCTAAAAGGGGAATATGTTTTGTGCCCAAGGCGAACAGAGTGAATGCGTTTAGCGTTCAAACAGACAGTATTGATCAATACAGGACATAACGGGGCTGATCACCCTACATGTCCGTGAGACTAGATCGGTTTGCAGATGAATTTCTGTTTAAACCTTTTTGAAAATGAAAAATAAAAGTTCGTGGTCTACTGACCGCTCAGCATTCATGGTAAATATGTTGTTTCAAAAATTTTAAAACGATTTAATATGTTATTAAGAATGTCTTCAAATGACTTCACCACTATTGATTCGTGGTAGAAGTAGGCCTCAAAGAAAATATTTACTTCTTTAGCGCATTATTATATTTGTTATTACTTGCTGAGCAATTGAATGCTCATTCTTGCTTTGACTTAAATGTTTTCAGCTAAGGGTGATAGACCAGAAGGCTATGGCAAAGACAAGGGTAAAGGAAAGCTCAAAGAATAGAATACCAGGTGTTGTTTGTAATAGTTAGACTTTATTAAGGTGATAATATTTATTATCTATCATGTAATGAACATGCTTAAAGGTTGCGTACTTGGGATTAGACAACTCTGATATGTATATATTAAGTTTGTAAATTTTATTTTTCCGCTCAAAGAAATGGTATCGTGTAGCACCAAGTTCGGGTTTCAAGTACCTGGATTTGGGGGGCGTCACAACTTGGTATCAGAGCTATAGGTTAGAAACCTTAGGTAGGGGATTACCTTAGGCTATAACCTTAAGCTAGATAGAAACGTTGAAAAATAAATAACTCAAATAGAGTTTAAAGGAGATGAATTAAGGAAATTCATCGTAAAATGAAATAAAAACTAACTTATATGAAACTATTATTTGTTATGTGTATATACTATGTACTAATCTAGATTATTTGTGTATAGATGTCAGGAAGGAAAGTACTAGGAACCTCTCATATTGTAAAGAAGGAGCAAATCACTCCGCCTGAAAGCAACCAAGATGAGGTCATCATTTTGGAAAACATAGAACCAGAACCAGAAATGATAATGCTGGCAGATAGTGATTCGGACGCTGAAGTTGAAGCTGACCAAGCATCAACGGAAGTGCAGAATCTGAAGAATAAGGTATTATGTCTAGAAAAGTTGTTGGAAATAGAAAGACTACTGAATAGTCGGATGCGAAACGCCTTAATCGAAATAATGGAAGAACAAGATAACTTGAAACTTCAAATTGATGAAATGGGAGTCAAATGCAATAAATCGTCTGCAACTCCAAGCTAGAAAGGAAAAAGAAAGATGAATGATCGTGATATCGAAAATTCGAACCAAGGGAACTATAAGCAAGTGTCAAGATGTGCAAACTGCAACAGGAAGCATGAAGGCGTGTGTATGAAAGGGCAGAACGTATGCTACAATTGTGGACGTGAAGGACATGTCTCTTCTCATTGTCCCGAACCGAAGCAATGCATATGTTTTGTATGTGGAATAGTAGGTCACCAGGCAAAGGTTTGCCCAGACTCTAGGAAAGGTGTAGGAAACGAATAGGATAAGTATTTTAAGATTATGTATGGCGAATGGTATGATATGTGTGTAATGTACTAATCCCGACTTTTGTTGTCATTAAGGGATAGTAAGTAATGTTATTAGTATGTTTGGTGTAATGAAAAGTACTTTGTACAGTTTAAATGAAAATGAAAATGATTATGTTTTGGTAAATAGCGAATATAGCACATTGACTGACTGATAATTCATAATTAGGTAAGCTAAGTTCTTGCATCCAGCAAGCCGGATTGATTTAAACAATGCCGCCAAGATGGAGGGGAATAGGAAGACCGCGAATGCAAAGAATTGCAAATGAAGAATCGGAAAATAGGGAACCTAATAATAGGGAGCCTGAAAATAGAGAACCAGAAACCCAAACTGAGGGTGTCCCACCTATAAACCCTATGCTGCTATATATCGATTTGCTGATGGGGGCATTTAATAATAGAAACCCCACTAGAACACCAGAAACCAGAAATCGGCCAGACAATCAACTGGCGAACTTCAAAGACTTCAAGGCAGTGGGACCACCTGAATTTAAAGGAACAGCTGACCCGATTGAAGCCCAAACTTGGGTAAAGGAAATCGAAAAAGCGTTTGTAATTGCTAGGGTAGCGGAGGAACAAAAGACCGCCTTTGCTACATATATGCTAAAAGGGGAAGCAAACTTCTGGTGGGAGGCTAATCAAACAAGGGCCGGAACAGGAATCATCACTTGGGCAAGGTTCAAAGAACTGTTCAACGAGAATTACTTCTCGACTGCAATGCAAGCCAGAATGGAAATCCAATTTCTAGAACTGAAGCAAGACAATATGACTGTCTCAGAATACGCTGCCAAGTTTAACGAATTGGCCAGATTCGCTCCACACCAAGTAGATACTGAAGCACGGAAGGCACGAAGGTTTGAATATGGTCTGAAACCTTGGATCTACAACAAAGTCGCAGTGTTACAGATTGGTACATTTGCATCTTTAATGGAAAAGGCTATTATAGCCGAAGGGGGAAGTGAGGCTATGAGCCTCTATAATAAGGAAAAGAAGAATAAAGCTAAGTTTGAAGGAAAAGTAAAGGTGGAAGGAAGCAGTGGAAGTGGAAGTGGAAAAAGGAAATGGAACAATGATGGAAATACAGGTAATAAGCAAGTTGGGATGAAGAAGCAGGTGCCGCAGTGTCCAAATTGCGGAAAGAATCACTCGGGCGAATGTCTTAAAGGGAAGTTCGTGTGCTACAAGTGCGGGCAGGAGGGACACATCTCTCCTAACTGCCCCAACCCAGAAAGAATAGTGGTTGTTTCATTTGTGGATCAGCTGATCATATGGCAAGGGATTGTCCGAAAAGAAAGGTTGATGGGGGAAATGCAAATGCTGGGAAAAACGGTGGAAAGCTGGCGATAACCTATCCAACCCCAACGAACAAACCAACTGCAAGGACCTTCAATATGACGGTTCAAGACACGGTAGCAGCCGGGAATGGAAATCCAGGTATTATTTGAATAAACTTTATTCTCTTATATATGTTTTCTTATAAATTTAATAAATAAATATTTCTAGTAAAAATTTTGAAGGAGGAATTTGAGTTCTATTAGGAATCAGATTCCGTTTAATCAGAAAGACAAGCTTTAAGTTGAATGTTGAAAGATCAGTTCGATCAAATCTGATCGAGATCTGTTTGCAATAAATGTGTATGTTATTTACCCCCGTAGGTATAAGTTTTGAAACGGTGATTCCGGGGACGGAATCCTTATAAGGGAGGGTGAATGTAATAACCCTAAAATTTTGACATAATTAAATAAGAAATTTTACGAATAAATTTTTTTTTATATAATAAAACTATTTTATTATATAATAAAGCAAGTGTTGGAATGCAAGGAAAAGAATTTATGATTTTCTATAAATTATATTCTTAATAAACTAATTTTTTGTAGTAAAAATATTTTATTATTTAGTCTTCATGAAAATATGATTAATGTATTATATAGATAATATATTTATATTTTAAATGATTCTTAGAAGCTATTGTAATTATTATTATTTTAATATATGAATTTATCAAGGATAGTTAAGTTAATTATTTTAACTTAACTAAGAACAATTTATAATGAAAGTTGGATTTTGGATCAAACCCTAATTTGATTTAGGGTCATGTATTTTAATTTTAAATATAATTATTATGGTAATTATATTTAAAAGGAATTATGTTTATATATTTAATGGATATATGAATAATAAGAATTTAATTATTTTCTTATGTAAATTTGAATATTAAATATACAAATGATTATATTTATATTTGAATGTGTGAATGTATAGTATGGATAATAATAATTTATTTTATTAAGGTAATTCAAATATGAAATATAGTTGGTAATTATATTTATATTTGAATGTATGTAAGTTATGGATTTTAAATTTTAAATATAATTATTGTTATAGTAATTATATATGTATTTTGGATAATAAGAAATTATTTTTATAAGTTAAATATGTAATATAGTAATTAATTATTTTGTATGCATGTATGTATAGACTGACAATGGTTGGTCAAGTATGTTATATTAGTGGAAAACCCTATTTTGGGGAAATTAAATGCTATGTATAAAGCTTTTGTGTATTAATTACAATTTAATTAAGTTAGAAACCCTAATTTATAATTAGGGAAAAACCTAATTGTTAATTTAATAATTTTAATGTTAATTAGGAAACATTAATCCTAATTCTCAAGATATAAGTAATTAGAAAACCCTAACTATATCAAGAAACCCTAATTTTTATTTTATAAAACCCTAATTAACTTTAAAAACCCTAATTTTGAATTTAGTTTACTCTAATTACAATTTTATTAAACCTAAGTTAATTTTCTTAAACCCAAAAATTATTGGGTAAACATTAAGGGTTCAAATCTATTGATTAAACCCTAGATCATGTGCATGGGACAAGAATACCCTTAAAATTATTTATAAGTTTACTATATTACCCTTTTTGGTATTTATTTTATTTAGAAGATAATGAAAGATTTGCCAAATCTTGCAAATCTTATGACTCATCAAGCCTAGATATCTACCATGTGCTGAAAATCATTTCAATCAGCTGAAATTGGACAGCTAGCCATCAGATTTCAAAGGATCAAAAGAAAGAAAAGAAAAGAAAAGAAACTTTATTGCTCAAGCTCTCACCAACTCCTTCTCTCTCTAAAACCCACGAAATATTGTAGCATTTCAGTTCCTAAATCAAGCCCAACCAATACATATAACCAAATCAGTAGCCAAGAATCAAGATTGGTTCATAGAAGGTATAAACCTAACCCTAGAAATTTGATCTTTGATCTGTTGTTAGATGTTAGTTTTTAGTGTTAAAATATGGTGTATATAGTGTATAATGATGATCTGGGTTGATAGATGTTAGATCCATAATATCTATAAGCTCAGATTTGAAGATTTCAAGAATCTGGAAATTTTGTTTTTTTGTGTCTGACAGTCAAATGTCAGTCCATTTAGATCCTTAGATGTTTGTGGTTTGGTCTGTTTAATTGTTCATAGTTGTATTATGCCATGTGGTTAACATGTTGGAAGTAGAATCACAATCAATAGATGTGTAGGATCAAAATTATTGTTGGACAAAAGTCATGGATCGAAACTGCTCAAGAACATTTCTGGGTTTTCCAGAAATGTTCAAGAACAGATTTTCTTGGTTACTTTGACCGGCCCAGATTTTGGTATATGAAGTTGTTTGATCAAAGTAAAAATATGTTGTTGTACCTTGCCATGTGGACTACAACCTGGAACTCTTAGATCACTTAAGAATTACACGGATTACAAGTAGTGGAAGCCCAAAGTAGGCCTCACGAACTGTTCTTCATTTCTGGGTAACCTAGAAAATGAAGAACAGCTCTGACAGCCACTTTGGATGCTTAGATCTCACTCGTGTTATGCTTCTTGGCCATGTTTGTTGTTAGAACTTGTATTCTGACATAAGGTGTACATAATAAAACCTTTAGATCACCCAGAATCATTAAAACCAAGAATCTAGAACCGGTCAAACTAACCCACCCGAATTCTGACATGAATTTCTGGGTTTGATGAAGAACATGAAGAACACCTATAGCGACGGTTCTGTCGCTATAGGCCCCCCTTTAGCGACGCTTATTTCCGGAAAATAATTTATTTTAATTAATAAATAGAAAAAAATAGTTTTTAATTATTAAAAATACATAATAAATTATGAAAAATTATTTTAAAGCCAAAAAAAATAGTTTTTAATTATTTTAAGTATATTCCATAAATAATTAATATTTTTAGAATATAAATGGTATTTATTTTATTTAATTATAATATTAACTAGATTAGTTAAAAATGATTTTAATATTCCAAAAATCATTTAAAAATGATATTAATGTTTTAAAAAGTATTTTAAGTTATATTAAATAACTTTTAATATTTTAACAAAAATTTCATTAATATTTAATATTAATGATAATTAATTTATTTAATATTTATATTAAATAAATAATCTAAAAATGGTTTTAATGTTTTAAAAATCATTTAAAGGCAATAAAAATTTTTAAAAATATTTTTAAGTTATATTTAATAACTTTAAGTATTTGACATGAATTACATTAATATCTTAATATTAATGGTAATTATTTAAAAATGATTTTAATACTTTAAAAATCATTTAAAGGTAATATTAATATTTTAAAAATATTTTTATGTTATAATAAATAACTTTTAATGTGTTGACATGTAGTTCATTAATATTTTAATTATTTGAATATTAATGATAATGAAATTATTTATTTATTAAATCATTATAAATGCTATTAATGACTAAAAAATTATTATAAATGATTTTAATAATTGGAAAAATGTTGCAATTGATAAACAAATTATCTAAGATGATATTTAAGTTCTTGAACAAAGTTTCATTAAAAAGAAACTTGTTTATTGTCCGATAATGCAATCAGGACATCGAAATAGTGTCGAACTCAAACCAAATGGACATAGTTTGACTTGATAGCTGTTTTTAAATGTTTTAATGACTGTTATGAATATGTGACAATGTGTTAAGTTGTATGATGACTGCAAATAAGCAGTATTATGTGTTAAGTTGTATTATTCTAATTAAAAGAATAATTTTATTGATGATAGGACTTCGTATTAAAGATAAAAGCTTAAGCTATATTGTGTAACAGTAAACAGCGAACAAGGCAAGTATCTTACCTTTTCATTTACTTTATGAATTGGATCTGTGTAGGCAAGTATCTAAACCTTATGCACTACTTTTATTTTGTGCGAACAGGTATATGTTATGATTAGTTCCTAACTCATCATGAGTTATCAATTTCAAAGCATGCTCGTGAATAATTATTGTTAATTATTCATATCTGTCATGATTCGTTTATGCAATTATTCTTACATTATGAAATTGTACTCAATCAATTTATTGTTTATTAATATCTCATTATTACCTTTCATTATACAAGTGTCTCCACTTGTATAAACTACTGTTGTTACACAAGAACTATTGAACTTAAATCCTTTAATATGACAAATCTTGTTATTTATTATTGAACTTCAGTACATGTATTATGGTTTACAGTCTGTCTAAGCCATTTGACTCGGCTAGACATAGTTCGAAATACATTGTTGAATACTAAAAGTTATGTTTAAGTCCTCCAACTGAGTTGTTTAGTTAGGACTCCAGACTGAGTATGAACAACCCTAAAAGGGGAATATGTTTTGTGCCCAAGGCGAACAGAGTGAATGCGTTTAGCGTTCAAACAGACAGTATTGATCAATACAGGACATAACGAGGCTGATCACCCTACATGTCCGTGAGACTAGATCGGTTTGCAGATGAATTTCTGTTTAAACCTTTTTGAAAATGAAAAATAAAAGTTCGTGGTCTACTGACCGCTCAGCAATCATGGTAAATATGTTGTTTCAAAAATTTTAAAACGATTTAATATGTTATTAAGAATGTCTTCAAATGACTTCACCACTATAGATTCGTGGTAGAAGTAGGCCTCAAAGAAAACATTTACTTCTTTAGCGCATTATTATATTTGTTATTACTTGCTGAGCAATTGAATGCTCATTCTTGCTTTGACTTAAATGTTTTCAGCTAAGGGTGATAGACCAGAAGGCTCTGGCAAAGACAAGGGTAAAGGAAAGCTCAAAGAATAGAATACCAGGTGTTGTTTGTAATAGTTAGACTTTATTAAGGTGATAATATTTATTATCTATCATGTAATGAACATGCTTAAAGGTTGCGTACTTGGGATTAGACAACTCTGATATGTATATATTAAGTTTGTAAATTTTATTTTTCCGCTCAAAGAAATGGTATCGTGTAGCACCAAGTTCGGGTTTCAAGTACCTGGATTTGGGGGGCGTCACAAGCAACACATGGAGGGGGAGAAAGGAGTAAGCTAAACCACCAATAAAGAAGGAAAGAGAGGATCTAAGCCAAAAAGAAGCTACTACACACACTAGGTATAAACCCTAACCTTTTTAAGGCTCAAAAAATTTTCTTTGATGAAAATAATTAGGTTTTATGTATAATTCAGATTATGTTGAACATATATATGTTGTAATACAATGGATCATTGAGGAAATATTAAAAAAACAAAGAAAAATAAGAATGGAACACAAACTAGTTAAAGAAAACACTAAAATAGCTTCTATAAATAATTTATTAAGTAAATATGTGTGTATATAAATTTATTCATGCTAAGGGTAGATAATAACATGTTGGAGTATGATAATATGAGCTATGGCAAAAGAAATCAAAGATCTTGTAAGAAAAAAGAAAAAAATTAAACAAGTTAAGAAATTTTCAACATATAAGGTAAAAACCCTAAAATATAGGCTAATTTTGTAACAAACAGAACTCTTAATATGTTTCAGATTTTTGAGTAAAGTTTATTGGATAAGATAGATCTATAAGTTAACTAAAATCTTACACTAGTTTAAGGGGAAAAAATTCCTTGTAAATTAGTTTTGGTGAATTTTCTAGTAAAACAGGACAGACTGGACAACTCTCTGATCTAGTTTTAGAAAAGGAAGTTCTAGGTAGATAACTAAGAAGATAAAATCCAGGCTTCTAGAATGAAACTTAAAGGTATAAAGTATATTTTGGCCTAAAAATGAATATAAACTGGCTTATAATGAAAGAGTTATGACCAAAATGAAATCATGGTTTTTAAAACTAAAACAGTTATAACTTGAGTTTTACAATTCAGCTAGAGATAAAATTTGGTATAAAAGTGTATATTAATGTGATAAAGATACCAGCCAAAATTCATAATTTTTGGACTTAATTTTGAATTTTAAAGAATTTCACAAATTTGGACAGAAATTGACTTAAAATAAATAGTAACAATGCTGAGAAAAATCTAGAAAAATTAGAAACTAACTAAATTATAATTATCTATGTGGGACCAGATGTGACGCCCCTAAATCCGGGTCCCTTGAGCCTCAGATTTGGTGCTCACGATACAGCATACACATCACCTTTATCTACTCATTCCTTATGAATTATATCATTCATTACATTAATTTAATAAAAAATATATAATCATCTCAGTTCTTACTAACCTTAACATTCCATACCTAATAATACAAAAGGTTTAAGTTAAAATATAATATAATATTCATTACACAAGTTACATTATTTGGTCGCATTTGTTTTGCCTTTGTCCTTCTTAGAACCTTTGGCTTCCTCGACTTTAGCTGAAAAGTTTTATTTTAAGCAAGGGTGAACAACTAATTTGCTCTGCAAGTTAAAGCGTACAATAAAAGATATATCATGAATAGAAGAGTTTAACTTTCTAGAACTTCAACAATGTTTCAAAGATTGTGAAGTAGCTGAACAATAAATCATTTCAAATATCAAGAATTTTCTTGAATTTCATGTTGAATAATACATCAAGAATGAAAAAGTTAAATTCTTTCGAGATTTCAACAATATCCAATTGATTAGGAAGAATTAGCAATATTGCAACAATATTCAATACAAAGGGATTATTCTCATATTTTATGTTGTGTGATCACAATGGATCGTGAACTGCTAGAGGAATCATCAGTTATTATTACTGACTACCTCAAGAGTAAAAGTTAGCTATAAAAACTAATGTTTACTCTTCTGCAAGTACATAAGGTGATCAGCGTTATTGTACCCGAGATTATGCATAATTCTCAAACATGTCGGGTTTTCGACAATAAAATTCCCCTGATTTATTTTTTAGGGTTGTTCATCTCAATCTTGCATCATGAGTTTGTACCACATTAATTTGGTTTGGATTTATTTTAAAGAAATGCTATGATTTCAACATATTATAACAATATTGATCTAGCCGAAGCAAGTGGAATAATCAATAATAATTATCCACTAACATACTTTGAAATAATAACTCAAGTTTGAGTTAGGAAACTTGCCTCGTCCGGTGATTACTACTAAGCAATCTATTATAATCTCTTATAAAAAGACATATCATTAATAAGATTGATCTTTCCATTAGCATAATATATCATGATTCATAACACTACTACACTTATAATAAATTATCTAACATTTAGTCACATAAGTCAACATTAGATATCACATTAAATCCTTAATAGTATTATCATACTTTAATAATATTGTTATCACATAATCATCATCTTAAATTCTTATTAATAATATTTTATTCACTTCTTAATATTTTATTCAATTACTAATATTATTAATCATTTAATAATATTTTAATCATTCTTTAATAATATCTTAATCATTTTCAAATATTATTAATCTTTTAATAATAGTTTAATCACTTACTAATATTATTAATTATTTAATAATATTTTAATTATTTATTAATATTATTAATCATTTAATAATATTTTAATTACTTACCAATATTATTAATCTTTTAACAATATTTTAATCACTTAATAATATTATTAATTATTTAATAATATTTTAATTACTCATTAATATTATTAATCGTTTAATAATATTTTTAATCATTCACAAACAATTTAATTTAATTGTTTATTCTTTACTATTTAATTTATTTAACACACATAACATTTTATTAAAAAACCAAAATACCCTTATAACATATTCATATATCATATTAATGGTCGTTAATCAATAAAATCACATTTACAAGTTTTACAACTTGATTTAACTTAATATATTCATTTATTAAAAGTTTTTGTGAAAAAGATGATAGAAAAATATTTGAATCTGAAAGGGTGGGTGGGTGGGTGGGTGGGTGGGGGTGGGGGGAGGGGGTAGGGGAGGGAGAAGGAAAAGAAAAGAGAGAATATTTGTTAAAGGTTTTTATCGGGATACAACTATGTTGTGGCCCTTTCTAAGTCTTTTGAACTCCTCTCATTTGTATTATTTGGCTATTAATAATAAAAAAAAATAAAAAATTGAAGGACTTGCATGTAATTTTACATACTTTTAGGTTTAAATAGCTTTTATTTTTCTTTTCCTACCTTCTTGATGGGAAAAAAACAACCATTCTTGTATTCTTCTTTTTGCTTAAAAGGAACAATCAAAATTAATAAACTTCAGTTCTTAGTTGTTTCAACAAAAATAGATAAATAAATAGCTCATTTGGTATAATTAATCGTTATGTTGACACCTCATATTTCAACGTTGTTGAATTTAGTTTTACCAAATTAAAAAAATAATGTTTTGATACATATGGTTGGCCTTTTTGTTTCTCTTTTTAACGTATATATCAGGAGTCCTAATATGTATTGTAATAAATTTAAGTTAAATTACAATTGGAAAACTTATCTATAGGATGCGTAGAAATTATAGGAAGATCTCACTTATTACACATCTATTAAAAAAAAATCTTTTGATAATTAATTATCTTTTCAACATAAATAGGAGAAAAATACCTAAAACATATATAAAATAATTATATTGTGTACCTTGTTTGAAATCCATTATCAGTGCAGTGGAAATATTGATCTCTTTTGATGAACAAGGTATTACTCTCTTGATGCTCTAGATGCTAACTTGATCAGAAATCCTCAATAACCTTCTTGATATTATGAAATCTTTAAACTTATAATAGGATCAAGGAGAATGACCTAATTCATTATTTAAATTAGTAACCCTAATGGGCCATTACCACTAATATTTATCTATATAATTGGTAATTAAAAAATTGACATAACCATTCGTAATATATATTTTTTTTCCATATATCAGGGTATTTTGACCCTTTAAAACTTAAGCATCCCGATTCAAACTGTGTTTCTATTTTTTTTTCTTTCTATTTTACTCTGTTATCCTTATCTTTACCCTCTCACCCTCTCACAAATTTTTCTCATTTAACTTTTAATTTTAATTTTGTTTTCTACACACAGTGTATACGTGTCAGATAACTACATTAATGTGGGTAAATTCAGATGATTTTTTTTTTCAAATTGATATAGGGGTAAAATGGTATAGTGCCCATCCAAAATAAAACAAAATAAAAATTAGCCTTATGTAAACTTAACGCAAGCAGCAGCGGGTCAGGGAAGGGGGGAAAGCGCGATTGAGATTAGAAGTGAAGGAGTGATCTGTTGCCAAGTTAATATCTTTATCCCTTTCAATTAATTCTTCTTCATCACGAGCTCTGTAAGTATGTTTGCCAAGAGGTTGAATTTAGTGTTCAAAACCCTGAGAATTGAAAATCAAGCCCCCAGAAACTATATAATACATTGTATTTTATTGTGTAAGAGATGGTTGGATAAGGGTGAGTGGTGGTGGGAAGGTGTTGGATGAGGAAGATATAGATGTTTCGGAGGATGAGGAGGAGGAGGTTGAGAGACAAGAGGATTATGAGAGGGGTATAGGGTTATGGGTCAGACGAGGGTTGTGGAGGGGTCGGTGAGGAAGAAGACAAATGTGAGGAAGTTGCAGAGGGAGAGGGAGAGGAAGGAGGAGAGGCTGGCACAGGCAGAGTTTGAGAGGAAGGAGGAGTTGAAGAATTTGACGAAGAAAGAGATGAATGAGTAGCTTAAGAAGAAAAGAAAGAGTGCAGGGATTGGCGAAGATGGGGTACGGCGGTTGGATGTGGATGATCTGGAGGAGGAATTTGATCCGGAGGAATATGATAGAAAGATGAAAGAAGCTTTTGATGATGATTACTATGAGGCAAATGATGTGGACCCAGAGTTTGGGAGTGAGAGAGATGAAGATATTTGGTCGTAAACTAGGAAAAACGGACTTTGAGAAGGAAAATGAGTTATTTGGACTTCCAAAAGGCTGGGATGATAGCATGCATGTGTTGGGTGATGGGTTTGAAGCTGCAAGGGAAAGGATCTTAAACAGAGGGTACTGGGTAGATAAGGAAGAAGAAGTAATAGCTGCTGATGAGGGTAAGGCGGTAAGCAGAAGAATACTATGTGCACAAATACGATTACAAATAAAGTAAGACCAATGTAATAAATAGTAATAAAGATGATATAATCTCATTAAAATATATATGGTAAAATCTATGTACAATTTTCTATATTTTTTATACCATTTGTACAAAACTGTTTGTCCACAATTTGTGCTCGTAGAAATACTCATTTAAAATATATTCAAAAAATTATAAAATAATTTCTGAAGATCCTGAAAACAAGATTAAAACTATTTTCTTATTATGGAATTAATTGTGTATTATCAATGGGCATTTGAATACGAAATAGCATTAAATTAATTACTAAGTTTAAGGATATATGAATTATTAAGGATTGAGAATAATTTTGATATTGAAAATTATCCTGATATCCCTTATGATTCTAATAGTAACACCACTAGTAATTCGAATAGTGAATCTGATGAAGTCACTTTATGTACAGAAGATTGTACAAATAGTTGTTGTGTTAAAAGATTAAATGTATTAACCAAAGACGATGAAGAACAGTCTTTATTAATAGATTTAATTAGTAAAATCACAAATCCTCAGTTAAAGGCTCAATACATGTCTCAGTTAAAACAACCACTATATTTAGTAAATTTGATTTAAAGTCAGGATTTTGGCAAATTCAAATTGATGAAAAGGATAGGTATAAGACAGCCTTTACTACTCCTTTTGGACATTACGAATGGAATGTAATGCTCTTCGGTCTTAAAAATGCCCCAAGTGAATTCCAGAATATCCTTAACGATATTCTAAACCCATTCAGTCACTTTGCTATTGTCTACATCGATGATATTCTCATCTTTAGTAAATCCATTGAAGAACATCATAAACATTTGAATTTGTTCTTCAAAACAGTCAAAAACAATGGTTTGGTTCTTTCACCAACCAAGTGTAGTCTTTTCCAGACTAAAGTCAGATTTCTTGGTCATACAATTTATCAAGGTCTAATCAAGCCAATTGATCGAGTCATTCAATTTGCAGATAAATTCCCTGATAAAATCACTGATAAAACCTAACTCCAAAGATTTTTAGGATCTCTTAATTATATTGGAGAGTTCTATAAAGATCTTCGATTAATTTGTAAACCCTTATTGCAGCGATTACAAGACAATCCTCCTCCTTGGACTGACGTTCATACTTCTGTCGTCCAACAAGTTAAAAAATATGTCAAGAACTTGCCTTGTCTTGGCATCTCAAATGATTCAGCATTCAAAATCATTGAAACAGATGCTTCTGATGTTGGCTACAGAGGCATTCTTAAACAGAAATTAACCCCTACTTCTGCTGAACAAATTGTTCGATTCCACTCAGGCAAATGGGATCAAACGCAGGCCAAGTACAGCACAATTAAAAAAGAAATTTTGTCTTTAGTATTATATATTAACAAATTTCAGAGTGATATATTAAATCAAAAGGTCAGAATTGATTGTAAGTCAGCAAAGTATATTTTAGAAAAAGATGTTAAAAATATAGCTGCTGAACATGTTTTTGCCAGATGGCAATCTTTATTAAGCATTTTTGATTTTGATATTGAATATATTAAAGGTAGTAACAATTCAATTCCAGATTTTTTAACTAGAAAGTTTATTAACACAGGTAACCCAAACACTTCCCTATGAGTGTGCGAGGTGGTAGTCGTGGGTCGGGTCGCCCTGCAGGCCCAAGTAATCAACCCAAAGGAACCTTAGTTTCACACCAGTAAATCCTGTTGATAAGCCCAATATAGTAAATAGGTTCCAAGTTCTTGGTTCAGTCCCAAAACCATACAATTCGGTTTTGGCCAGTCAACCCAAGTCAATTGACCCTTACTGTTCATCATCTTCTAGTAATCCTAGACCTCAGAGTCTGAGTTCTCAGTACATCCCTGGTTATCAAGTCAATATCTTTCACATTGAGCCTTCTATGACTCAGAAAGACGATCCAGTAATCCTTGCCTCCAAGTATTTTCCACCTGGATGGCATTTTGTTCCTCAAGCTCCTTATAAATCTCTTAAGTATTATAAGGATATCCTTATTCAAACTGAGTCAATCCTCATCAAACCGATATTTGCTAACCAGTGCCTAGCAGTTATAGGTAAACAGTTAGATAAAATTGAAGAAAAATTTGATGAATCAATGGTTAAAAATCCGACTAGTAAGATTGAGCAACCTTTACTTAAACTTCCTGAAAATAGGTCAAGTTTAGGTTTACCTAATAAAGATGATTTGGTCGCTAAACAGTTAGATAAAATGTTTAAAAAATTACAAGAAAGAGGTGAGCCTAGTATTCTTGCCACTATTGACCAGGTCAGTAATAATTCAGAGTCAAGCTCCGACTCAGAATCTGATTCAACTACGAATAGTAATCAAACTATTATTGATCAGTTGAATAAGTTAACCTTTAATCATTCAAGTATTACAAAAAATTGGTATACTAGACCTACTCCTCCAGATCTACAATTTGAAGAGAGAAATCTATATAATCAATTTTCTGTATCCTCTAATAAAATTTATGAATGGAACATAGATGGATTAAGTGAACAAGAAATATTAAACAAACTTAATCATATGTCCATGGTTTCTAATCGTTACGTCACCAATTATAGCACTTTAGCCCAAACTGATATTGTTGAGCTATTGGTTAGTGGTTTTACGGGTATTCTTAGGTCTTGGTGAGAAAAACACCTCACTGAAGATGCCAGAACCTCTATTATTTACGTTATTCAACATGAGATTGTGCTCGGACACTGATGACTAAAGGGTCATGGGGCCTGATGAATAATAATGACTGAGGGGCCATGGGGCCTGTTTACTATGCAAATGGGTCCTGAGCATCTTGTAGATCGATGCTGCCGTACGGATCTGCAGATTTATTTGAAACTGTCTTCTGGGAGGAAGACGAGGAACAACTGCTACTGGCTTCAATTTCTTTATGGAGCCGAGAGACTTGAGCATTAATGGCATCAGCTAGTAACTTTAATTCACCAACTGAGCATTTCTGAATAGTGGAAATATCAATCGAACCTGATGGACTAGGGTTTGACTGAATTTCTTTGGATTTACTAGTTGAACTTTTGACTGGAGCCGATTTAATGGGAACAGCTGAAACAGGCGGGAATTCCTTTTGAACCTGCCCAGGAATTCTTTGAATATCAAACTTATCCCACCACTTAATGAAGAAAAGTCTGGCGACAAGAGTGACTGGTTTAACTTCTTCTGCAACTGCGAGCTTTTCACCAGAAGGTGAAAAATGAATAATTTCAATGACTGGGGAATGAAGGATATATTGCCATTTTAATATCCAAGGGATTTTGTATTTAGATACAAATTGGAGCAATACTGGGATTCCTTCAGATTTTTTGATGTATTTACTATGGCAGGTAAAATGAGAAATTTGAGTTTTTAAATCTTGAGGAATGACTTCAAAGGTAGATTCGTATCTGGACCACCATCGAGTGAACCATAAGGGGATTTGACTTTTGAATTTGTGGTCGAATTGAATAAACCACGAATGACTAAATGTCGAATTTTGGTGTAAGAATATCTTATCCCAAGCTTCGATATAATCATAAAAGCAAAAATAATGATCACTATCATTTAATTTTTCTAAATCAGAAGGATGACCACCCCAATCAAGCATTGAGATATTGAAACTGTCTTCTGGGAGGAAGACGATGAACAGTTGCTACTGGCTTCAATTTCTTTATGGAGTCGAGTGACTTGAGCATTAATGGCATCAGCTAGTAACTTTAATTCACCAACTGAGCATTTCTAAATAGTGGAAATATCAATAGTCTTCTAACCCCTGATGTTATTAAAAAACATAGGAAAAAGGATTATAATTTTATTCATTTAGGACTTATTCAAGTTGCAGTAAAATCTTTACTTTCGGTGTAGTGGTTGAACAACTTTTGACTTGTTGGCTGCTTTAGGTGAAAAGCAGGTGAGATTGTGCTCGGGCACTGATGACTAAAGGGCCATGGGGCGTGATGAATAATAATGACTGAGGGGCCATGGGGCCTGTTTACTATGCAAATGGGTCCTGAGCATCTTGTAGATCGATACTCAAATTAATCTTGTATTTGAGCATCTTGTATTTTATTTCCATATTACTACCATTGGCTGAAATTAATCTTTCATTAGTTTTTTCATAAAATTTAGTAGGAATTAATCCTTCTTGAATACAATTTAAATCTGTACCAGTATCTACCAGGGCAGGTAACTCAAAGATAAACGTTTTGTTAATAACTAAGGTTATCTTAATATATCATTTTTGAATGGTTATATCCTTTAATCTACTAAGAGTAAATCCTTGTAAATTAATTAAATCTAACTTATTTTGAGTAGAAGACTCAACTTGTTCAGCTTCTTCATCTTCTGAAGATTCATTAACTTGCAAGACTTTATCCTTTTCTTTTAAGTTTTTATTAATCTCATTAATCTCTTCTCTTAATTTAGGGGTTTCTAATTTAAGCTTAGAGATTTCCTTTTTAAGGATATTAACTTCTTGATTTAATTCAGGTAAAGTGACTTCTTTAACAGGGGTTTTAAATCTATCTAAAGTCTTATTTAAACTAAAAATAGGCTTTTCTTTATTCTTCTTAAGCTTATCCTTTTCACTAGTGTCTTTTGTTAATAATTGTTTTAACTGAGACATGTATTGAGCCTTTAACTGAGGATCTGTGATTTTACTAATTAAATCTATCAATAAGGACTGCTCTTCATCGTCTTTAGTTAATACATTTAATCTTTTAACACAACAACTATTTGTACAATCTTCTGTACATAAAGTAACTTCATCAGATTCAATATTCGAATTACTATCTGTATTACTATTAGAATCATAAGGGATATGAGAATAATCTTCAATATTGAAATTATTCTCAATCCTAAATAACTCTAAAATTTGTTCAGAATCTTCACTGGAGATTTTTAACTGATTAAGTTTTTGTTTTATTTTACATTCATTTTTATAATGACCTTTCTGCCCACAATTGTGACAGATAACTTTACTTTTGTCATAATTTTTTCTTTTACTAGAATGTTTTTTACTAGATTTTGGTTGACTATAGTAATTATCTTTACTATCTTTGTTTTTACTATGATGGCGCTTATGCCTATGTTTTTTATGACTTTTGTGAGACTCATGTTTATGCCTATGCTTTCTTCTAGAAGGAGCAACAGGAGGTAAACCATACTGTTCACAAAAGGTTCCTAACTCATATTTAGCTTTCTTTTTATCTTTTCTAGCTTGTTTACTGAGTTTGAAATCAATACACATCTTTAAGCCTAATTTTTGAATTTGGCTTATAATATCATCATAGGTTAAATTGTCATAGTCAATAAAACCTAAATCCTTACTAAGAGCTTCTCTAACTTTGTGAGCAAACAAATTAGGTAAACCATTAACAAATTTTTCTTTCCAAAATGGTTTATTAATATCATTTCTCATCATGACTCGAGAAGTAAAAACATCTTTATACCACCTAAAATCACTTAGAGTAGGACAAGTAAGGTTACTTAACTGATCATGAATTCTTTCTGTAATATTACTAGGGGTTCCAATAAAATGTTTTATTATTGTGTAAATTAATGTGTTAACTCCATCTGGAAGACCTATACCTAAAAGTCCTTGAGTGGATTAGGTATCCTTTGCCAAATAAGAAAGATGACTGTTTCAAGAGGAGGATGATTAGAAAAGACCTTTGATTTATAGGACTTTTATTAAGAGCATGAACATTTAAATTTGTTAAGGGTCAAACTGTTTTAATTAGTAAATAGTTATAAATCTAGGATTAAAAATATGAATAGGTTATTTGGGTCTGGTTCGTCAGACGACTCTAGGTCAGCATTACCACCTGTCCCAGATATAGTTAATCAGGAAGAACATAGTTATGAAAACATTAGTCAAGCACTTAATAACTGGAACATACCAAGTGTATCTCCAAGAGAGATATATAAGTCAACATATCTCTCTTGGAGATACACTTGGTATGTTCCAGTTACTAAGTGTTTGACTAATATTTTCATAACTATGTTCTTCCTGATTAACTATATCTGGGACAGGTGGTAATGCTGACCTAGAGTCGTTTGACGAACCAGACCCAAATAACCTATTAATCTTTTTAATCCTATATTTATAACTATTTACTATGTTCTTCCATTCATACCCTCATTACATATATATATATATATATAAAGGCTTACACGCACTCTTAGTTGTTAGTCTTGTAAGAAAGTATGTATGTAATAGAAATAAGAAAGAAGCAGTAGCAATAATATTGCTTTTGTATATTATCTCCCCATTCTGTATTACATGAGTTGTAGCCTATCTCTCCCGTCCGTTGGTATTACACTGCAAAGGATTTTATATAGTATACAAGAGTTATATTATGTCCGTTACTGTGACCACCGAGGGAATCAATGTGGCTGTTATAAAATACTAATCTGTTGCCCATGATGAGTTCTCACTACTGCTTCCCATACTCCACTAGCTACTTCCCATACTCCACTAGTTATGTGCATGTGTTGGTGAGCTGCTAAGGAATATACTAAAGTATGTCTTCACCCATGCTCCATTAAAGTTTGTCTTTCACCCCCCTCAAGCGCAACGGTATGGAATGGAGGTTAAGCTTGGAGCATAAGAACAGAAAACGAAAACTTGTTAATCCTTTTGTAAAAATATCTGCAAGTTGATAGTTGGATTTAACGTAATGGATGGAGAGATGTCCTTTGGCAATGAGTTCCCGAAAAAAATGATAATCTATTTCGATGTGGCGAATGCGTGCATGAAAAACCGGATTACGAGCAATGTGAAGAGCTAAAATATTATCACAGTAAAGTTGTGGGGAACGTGGAAACGAGATGCCAAGTTCTCGAAAAAGAAAGGTAAACCACCGGAGTTCAGAGGCAGTGGTGGCGAGAGCACGATATTCAGCTTCACTACTAGAACGAGAGACAGTGGCCTATTTCTTGGCTATCCAGGAGAGGAGGTTGGGTCCAAGAAAGACACATGCACCAATAGTAAAGCGACGATCGTCAAGATCATCAGCCCAATCGGCATCTGAAAAAACTCGAATAGAAAAATCAGTGGATTTTTGAAATTTGAGACCATGTGTTATGGAACCTTGGAGATATCTGAAAATTCTTTTGACGGCTTGAAGATGTGATGTGCGGGGGGAATGCATGAATTGACATACTTGGTTCACGACAAAAGCAATGTCGGGACGAGACAAAGTAAGATACTGAAGACCGCCAACCATGCTACGATAGGTGGTGACATCAGTCAAAGAATCACCCTCGTGACTGGATAAACGAGCATGCGCAGGTAGTGGAGTGGATGAAGGCTTACATGAGTCCATGTTAAATTTTTGAAGCAAGTCTGAAGCATAACGAACTTGTGTAAGAGTGAGCTGAGAGGCTGTCCGAGTTACTTCAATGCCGAGAAAAAAACTTAGTTCACCCAAACGACGACTCTCAAATGTAGAACACGGAATTTCAATGGACTCGTTGATTTTAGCTAGAGAGTTTCCGGTCACGATAAGGTCATCAACATAGACTAAAAGAATCAAAGTTATTGGGCCAAAACGCTTGATGAATAACGATGGAGCAGAGCGGTTGTTTGCAAAGTCATGGTATGTAAGAAAGGTTTGAAGACGTTGAAACCATGCACGAGGTGATTGCTTGAGGCCTAGAGTGCACATTGTAATTTACACACATGATGAGGACGTAGTGGATCAATAAAGCCAGGGGGTTGAGTCATATACACGTCCTCATTTAGGACACCATTGAGAAAGGCATTGCGGACATCAAGCTGTTGTAATGGCCAATCATAACTTAGAGCAAGAGCAAGAACTGTTCTGATAGTAGAAGGTCGGACAACAAGACTGAAAGTTTCATCATAGTCAATGCCCTCTTGTTGTGTAAATCCTTGAGCCACAAGACGTGCTATATAACGCTCAATAGAGCCATCAGCCCGCCGTTTGACCCGATATATCCATCGACACCCAACCACATTTTAAGATGAAAAAGATGGAACCAAGGTCCAAGTGTTATTTTTATGAAGTGCATTAATTTCTTCTTTCATAGCTTGTTGCAATGAGAGTGTTTGGATGCTTGGCGAAATGTGGCAGGTTCATATGATAAAGATTCAACTGAGATTGCGGAGAGAGCCTTAGGAAGAGAATATTTGGAGGTGTTGGAAAGAAGTTCATGGATATTGTGAGTCTTAAGCGGTGGAGTTGAACCACTACAACTGGGAATTGAGTTTGTTGTTGATGATGGAATTATATCTAATGGAGAGGAAAGATAAGGAACCGGGCTGATAGAGGAACCAATATGATTTTTATGCATGGCCAATGGAGATGTTAGTATGGCCAAGGGGGAGGAGATGGAATCTACTGATTGTGGGGTTAAATTGTGTTGTGAATGGTTGCGCTCCATAGATTTTGGGACGTTGGAATGCGGCATTGTGACAAGCGGAGCACTGATAGATTCAAGGTTGGAATGTGGTGTTAGAAGAGGTGTCGTGGTGGGTGGAGCCGGGATAAAGTCGGGGCTAAAAATGGGTGTCGTAGGAGGAAAAACTCGGGCAATAATGGGGGTGGAAAAAGGCAATACATTGGACATAATACTACTAGACGTGGGGCTTTTCATAGAGGAGAATGGAAAAGTGGTTTCATCAAAACTCACGTGGCAAGAGATGTAAATACGATTAGTCAATGGGTCAAAGCAACGGTAGCCCTTGTGATTTGAGTCATAACCGATAAAGATACACTTAATATATAGATTTTGGCATAAGCTTATGTTTAGTGTATGGGACGAGATATGGAAAACACGTGCAACCGAAAATCTTAAGTAAAGTGTAATCTGGTTTGCGATTAAGTAATTTTTCAAAGGGGGACATATATTTAAGTTGACGCGTGGGTAACCTGTTAATTAAAAAGGTGGCTGTAGAAAAAGTGTCAAGCCAAAAGGAGAAGGGAAAGTTTGCTTGATTGAGTAAACACAAACCCATTTCCTCAATGTGTCTATGCGTACGCTCAACAACACCATTCTGTTATGGGGTGTGTGGACATGAAATTTGATGATGAATACCGTGTGTTTTGAGAAAATTTTGAAACGAGAAATTGGTACGAAATTCAGCTCCCCCGTCGGTTTGAATAATTTTAATTTTTTGGTTGCCATAGTATGATTTGGTTAGAAAGTTTTCTATCATTATCTTGAAATTAGAAAATGTAAAAAGTACCTCTGATTTTCGGAACAACAGAAAAATCCAAGCATATCGACTATAGTCATCCACAATAGATAAAAAATAACGAAAACCAACATTAGATTTAACCGGGGAAGGACCCCAAATATCCAAATGCAATATTTCCAACAGAGAAAAAGTAACACGAGAACTGGAGTTAAAGGACAATTTGCATAATTTTCCCAAAGGGCAAATATGACAACTGAAATGGGAATTATTAGAACTATGCAATAAAATTTTGGAATTATGACAAAGATGCTGTAAAATATCATTCGAGGGATGACCAAGTCTGGTGTGCCAAACTTCAGATTTTGCACGTTCTCCAAGTGTGACAGTATTAGCAATGGATGGTGATGAAGAGTTAAGATAGTACAGACCATTAGTACTAGTTCCGGAAAGGAGAGTTTTTTGTGTCTTGTTATCCTTGATCCAATAGCCATGTGAATCAAATTCAAAATAAACATTATTGTCACGAGAAAATTGACAAATAGATAAAAGATTTCTATGAATACCTTGGTACGCACAAAGCATTAGAGAGTGAAAAAGATTTATTTGATGTCGTAAGCACCGAAGAACCATAATGAGAATAGGGAGATGAGTACCATTACCAACAATAACAGAAGTAGTACCTTGGTAGGGATGAGAATGCTTGAGATTTATAGGAGATGATGTCATGTGGTTTGTGGCCCCAGAATCCAAACACCAATTTGAGTCCCAAGTTGGCATAGAGAGATGTGCTTCTGCAACGAATGTTATGTGAGGATGGCGAGAATAGTGTTTTGCTATGTGGCCTGATTGGTCACAAAGTTGACAAACAGAGGAACCCTAGGGAGGGTAGTTGGATACAAAAGAGGGACAAGGAAGTAAAGGAGGACATTAAAGCGGTACGTGAGCTGGGTGCAGAACGTCGTGAGACAGTTCAGTCCATATCCGGTGTGGGCGTTAAAGCATTGAGAGGACCTTTATTGTTTGGAAAGAATCGCATGGGTTGAGGTCCATTTTGGTGGTTGAAGTTGTTGTGGCGGTTGAAGTAGCTGCGGTTGGATCTATTGAAATGATTATTAATAAAATTACGGTTGTTGGTACTTGAGAAGCTATGTTTGTGGTTGTTGAATCGAGAACTTTAGTCGAAACTGTGAGTATGAGTGGTTTGATTTTGTGATGCAGCGGAAGTGATATTGTTTAGTTTTTGCTGAGATTGAGATTCTGCAACAAGTGTTGTATTGGAGAGATTGAGAAGGAAGAAAAACGAGTTTGAAGTGTCTCCTCTTGGATGAGAAGGTCATGAAATTCATCAAATGAGACTTAAGGGTGGAGATGGAAAGAAGTAATGAACTCCTTAAAATCAGCACTAAGTTCATTAAGTATATGATCAATGAGATCACTTTCTGGAACAATACAACCTGCAGAGGCAAGTGAGTCGGATATTGATTTCACGTGGAGAAGAAAATCAGATATAGTGGTGTTAGAATCTTTCTTGAGAGTATGAAGACTATTTTTCAAAGTTCGGATATGGGTTTTAGAAGAAGAGGCAAAGTATTTGTGAAGTATGTCCAAAGCTTCGAGAGCAGTTTTGCATGAGACAAGTAGATTTTGAATGGAGGGATAAACAGTAGATTTAATCCATGTAAGAATAAGACTAGTAGAACTTTTTCATTTGGTGGATTCGGGGTTAATGGTTTTATCATCCAACTTTTCCAATGGAAAATTTTTGTCATGAACAACCTGTTCAAGAGAGTGGGTGCACAGAACTGCAAGAAATTGAGAGCTCCAATTCAAATATTTTTTTTTGGTTAGTATGGTGTTGGATAACAGAGATTGAGGGTTAAAAAGAACAGGGAGAGAAGAAAAGATTGCAGAAGATGAGAAGGAGGAGGAAGAGGAAGAGGAAGAGGAAGAGGAAGAGGATTCAGCCATGGAGAGAGAGAATTACGAGCTGTTGAGCAGTAGCTCTGATACCATGTAAGAAAGTATGTATGTAATAGAAACAAGAAAGAAGCAGTAGCAATAATATTGCTTTTGTATATTATCTCCCCATTCTGTATTACATGAGTTGTAGCCTATCTCTCTTGTTCGTTGGTATTACACTGCAAAGGATTTTATATAGTATACAAGAGTTGTATTATGTCCGTTGTTGTGATCACCGAGGGAATCAATGTGGCTGTTATAAAATACTAATCTTTGCCCATGATGAGTTCCCACTAGTGCTTCCCATACTCCACTAGCTACTTCCCATACTCCACTAGTTATGTGCATGTGTTGTTGAGCTGCTAAGAAATATACTAAAGTATGTGTTCACCCATGCTCCATTAAAGTTTGTCTTTCAAGTCTCATCTATACTGGGACAACCTTCTAAATCTATATTATCACAAAAAAAATAATAAATAATCCTTAAAGTCTTTCTTTTTATCAACCTTCACATTTCAACATTTTTAAGATGTTGCCACAATGTGATTCTTTCATAGATGAAGTCCATGTATTGTTGGTGCACTCTGACAACGATGTACTCAATTCTAAGGGTGCGCTGCTCCAGTCATGCTCATACAGAGGTACATGAATATTAATTAAACTTCATACGAGTTTAGAAGAACGTTGTGGAGACAAAAATATTAAGAATTTTTCGTTGTTAGGTTCTTGATCTTATATTAATGCAAACACATTGCACTAATCATTTTGTTGTTAGTTATTATATAGCATATCAAGATTATTGCAACTCTTACAAGTTTTGAGTTCATGGTAATCCAATATTGATATTGTATATTTCTCTATATTAGGCACATTCTTCAAAAAAAAAAATATCTCCACTTTAGTCATTGAGTAATTTAATTGTCTATCATTGTTTTGCATATCGTTATAAAGTAGTCTAATGTCCTCTTTATCTTATTCTTTGTTGAATATTCGTTTAAAATAACAAGAGATCTATATGTCTTTGATTTTCCAACATTTTACTGCTTCGTTCAAGTTTATGTCATAACTTTGCTTGGACAAGTAGTTTAAGTGATTAAGTTTAACGTAATTCTAGGCATCAAGAAATATTGTAAAAATCAATGCCATTCTTGGCATAAGTTTTCTGAACTATATATCATTACTGTTATTAAAGTTTTGAAACATGGTTTTTTTGCACTAATAAATTTCAGTAAATTATTGTTTTTTGTATTATTTGGATTTGATAATTGTCTTTTTTTTAAAAGTAAATGACACTTTACATCCCCCTATTTTGCACTACTCGACTTTGCATACTTCACTTTGGTTTTAGGGGTTAGTGAGTCACAAAATTGATTTTTAGGGGAAAACTTGTCTTACTACGTCTTTCAATTACTATGGTTTGTTTTGCAACTCACAGCCAAATAAAGAAAAATTTATTGTAGCATCAAACATGTCTAAATATATATCGATTCCTCACTTGCTAATTAGACTTGGTTAAGAGAACAGTCAAAATTCATATAATAAACTACAAATCATTGTAAATAGCACAATCATAAATAATTCATTAACTTTGCAGTTATAGGAGTTGAACTTGCATATGAAGCAATGTCCATAATTTCAAGAAAGAAGCACAAAGTTGATATTCTACTTGCTGATGTTCGCTTACCTGACTTGGATGTATTTGAGCTTCTTCATTTAGCAGTTAATGAGGACGTACCAACAGTATGTAAGTATTATTTAACAATCATTCTCCAAAAAAAATTGAAACTTTTAAATATGTTTCAATAGTAGCTACATATAATTTTTAGAGTAAATATGCATTTAGCGATATTATTACATTTTTTTTAGTAATATTTTAAACTTTCAGCGACACTCATCGCTCTCACAACATAATGATTGTTCAAGCATTATCAAGAGCCTTATTATATGCATATACTAATTCCACACGTGTTGTCGCTTGAACTGATGTCCACCAAGGATGATTTTGACATGATGTTGCCAATGAAAGCTATAGAGAATGGAGCACTGGAATTCGTCATGAATCCGATAACCATTGAAACACTACAATACTTGCAGCAATATTTTGTAAGGGATAAACTCGAAAAGACCAAGTCGTCAAAGACTTTTATACAATGGACTGGTGACCTTCATGCAAAGTTCTTGGATGCAGTCATCCTGCTTGGTGATGGAAGTACAGTCCTAAACTATGAGATTCTTGTACATGTTTAGAGTTGTGGGATTTAGTAATTTTGTTTTGAGTATTTTTTTTAATATATATATATGATTTCTACAAACAGGATGTTTTCCGGCGCGGATACATGAGCTTATGAATGTGGCTGGGTTGACAAGGAAACAAGTGGAAAGTCATCTCCAGGTTTGTTTCTAGTGTACTATTTTGAACTCTATGGTATCCAATTGCATATATGATGCTACTACCACACTAATCCTGACCATTTTGACAAAATTTCTGCATCCGCACCGCACCACTAATCAGTATTAATTGCATTTCCTAAAGATCTATACCAACTGTCTTGTAACAAACTTTTAAAAAGTATTACTCTAAAAATGTTAGAATCGACTTATATTTCAGCGATCCGCACAACATTCGCGACGACAGGGTAGCCAGGTGGGTATTAGGGCTTGGTGGTTTATGAATAGCCCAGTCTTGGGTTTATCTAATGTTTTTGGGTCTCATGTGTTTGAGCCCGTATTATAGCAGTTAAAGTTTTTTTTAGTTGCTATATAACTAATGTTTATAGTGTGTGGATCATTGTAGAGTGTGGGAGACATATTAATGAATATATTAGATATGCATGACTAGCCACAATTTGATGAATCTGAGTATACCGTGTGTTGTTCTTAATATAATTTATGCATGATTGTGTCCAAGATTATATCTCAAGTATTAAAAAATTAAACTTGATAAAACTCATTTCTATATTGGTTCAGAAATACAGAGATGGAACCTGGCAATATGCGCGCAAGTCACCCCGTCCAAGAACTAATCCAGAAAAATTTGGGAGGATTCCTCTTACAAATGCAAACTCATCTAGTAATACACAACCAGCTGAATTGCAAGAAAATGTGGATAAAAATCCTAGCAACAACATGGATACAGAATCAGAAAAAAAATGTGGAGCAAACTTTTGGTAGCCAGCCATTAAGCAATTCTCCAAATATAGGCAGTTCATCAAACCAGAAACAACCAGCTGATGATTTGCTTATTTTATTCCGCAAAATGCTCAAGACTTCTCTGGACTGCCACCTTTAAATGAAAACCCGTGACGTCAACAAAGTGTGTTTGATTACGAGAGGCTGCTCGCAGGTTAGTCCTATCAAACTTTCGCACTACAAATACTCCTTACTTTCTAAAATTAGAGAGAGAATTTTTTTTATGTTCCATAATTACATGTTTGTTTCTATTTTTGTGACTATAAAGTGAAATAAAGTTGGTAACATGTCATTTTTTCTGTTATTTATTGATCAAGTACTATCATGTCACCACAACTATTGTCTTTATCTATTGTCTCATTCCATGTCACGTAAATTTTATTCAATTATAAATTAAGTAGTTGTAAATAAATGGAGAATAGGTGGCAACAATGTATATGAGTGAGATAACCGATGAGACACTCAATGTAACAGCAGAATTGAACTTCACCACTACTACATTTCTAAATAATATCAAGGATAAGTGGGGAAGAAAAAAGAAATTCCTAGAAGTCTTCATTTTTTTTAATCGTGGAACGGAGAGAATGCTAATATGTAGCATTTGCTTGTTTAGAAATCAAAGGAAAAACAAAGAAAATATATATAATTACATGACTTGTGATCAATACTAATACTCGACAACCTTAATAATGAAACAATACTTTTTGACATTAAGACTCACCCTTATCATATTTGCATGGCTTACCTGGTAAAAATAAATACCAGTGACAGCATTCCATGGACACCAATAACATGACTAGAGGCCAATTCGGCAGGAACTTCATGCTTTCGTGGGCGTCAACCCTTAAGTGTTGGCTATATGCAGTGGATTCTTCTTTCTCATACAGTATGGCTAATTAGCTGCTTGGAGTTCTATGAACTATCTACAATATTTATCTAGTTCAATAGTAGTAAGGCTAAGTTGTTTTGGAGTTCAATGAACAACTATAATATGACTTATTTGTGTTTTGAAACTATTTCTAATGATTTTTGTTATGTAGTGTTATCCAACATGAATTTGGAGACAATGTTTCATTTGAGTTTACAATATTGGGTTGCTCTTATATTATCTTAATTAGTTTATATTGGTTGCACTAATTTTTAATGAGTCTGCTATTTTGACTTGTAAATTATGGTTGATTGGAAAAATTAACCGGTGAACGTCACACCATGTTATCATGCATTCTTGCTAATATAGTATATGCACATTTTGAATATCTAGTGTAAACATATGATATCATGAACTTGTGGCATGGTCAACAATGTATTTTACAAATCTGACCCCGAACTTTGGTTCGTTAACACAAAAGTTTTTACCTGTATTTTTTAAAAAAATTGGGCCCGGGATTATTGGAAGAATTAATACTTTACAGTTTACTCTTATGTGTTGTCTCCTATGTTTTGTACTCTAATATCAACAATCACAATACTCTGATGTGAATCCCCCTTTGTTAACGTCAAGATTCGTCCACGCGCCCAATCACCAAACTATGCGTTCAATCCTGCACAAAAACGAAATCACACTCAAAGAGTTGACGGCCTGAGTCGTCGGAGGATATCTCCGGTGTGAGAATAAGTACAGGCTGAATAAGGTTTAACAATGGAGGCTTAATGTTTTAGTGCTGAAAAAAGATTATTACCTGTGAATTAGAGTTTAACCTTGTATTTATAGTGCTCACACCACCAACTTCATGCTCGTCCCCGTATGAAAATAGAACTTCTCATTAGGTTAGATATCTTAATGGGATTAAATTGAATCTCCTTAAAGAAAAGGAAGTTGAATTATATCCTGACATTTTCCTTAGGAGTTGAAAATTAAATACAGTTAGGATTTCTTAATATTCTCCAACTGCCCAAACAGTCTCCTACATGGAAACATTCCTCCACGTGGACTATGGCCCACTATATCCACTGGGCCCAAATAAACACACTCTAACATTGCCCCCCCCCCAGTCTTTCATTACAATGGGACATTTAATAGAATAGTACATCATTAAAAAACCCAATAATTAAACGTGAAAACACAAGGCCCAAAATCAGATACTTCGGTAACGCACCCAGCACGCATTGTCGGGCCCTACCATTACTACTCAATCCATTTATTATGCCATTTTTGAAAAAATGTGCGGAGCCCAAAGGTCAAACAATTCAAAACCCCCTCTCCCCAAAACAACTGTCACATTTCAGATCTAATCTCAAAATCATTCAAGCTCTCTCTGCAACTTCTTCCTCCTACTTGCAACCCTCACTTTTTCCCAGCGAAAACCCCTTCCGATCATCATATTCTATTAACCACCAATGGTTGTCACAAACACCCCCCTACTATTGTTCCAACCACATCCGGATCCACCAACCTTCCACCCCAACCTCAACCGTGGTGACCCCCGCCACCAACATCGCCATTCCTACTGAAGCTACCACCGTCACCACAACCATCACCTCAACCCCCCGACCATCAGGCCCATCCAAGACCAAAATCGACAACCTAAAGATGCTAAAATAGTATTCCAACAAAGAGTCCTTCGCCCATATCAATACTACCTCCATCATCGCCCCCCAAGACCTCGCCGGAATACGAGAATAATATTGTATCCCAGCCACCTATGAAATCTGAGCCCCTCTCCATATCGAACGAATGTACCACCGTTTTGATGAGGTTCGCCTGCCTCTCCACGCCTTTCTCATCAGAGTCGGCTTCGCCCAACAGGTGGTGAACTCCTATATCCACATCATCTCCTTCATCACTTTCTGTCACGAGCTCAGCATTCCTCCCACCATTGACTTCTTCTCCTTATTCTCCATGAGCCGATCCAAAGAATATGGATTCTGCCAAATAAACAAGCAATAGAGCAAACAAATTGAAAAATACCCACTGATGAAGACCTCTTCAAGCAACAAAGGATGGCATTCACAGTGGTTCTACATCTGAGGCCCTGACACCAGTCTAATACCTGACTGGTCCGAAACTTCCTGAACTAATGTAACTCACCCATCCGCCATTGGAAACACCACTTCCCGTCTAATTTACATGTGTTAAACATGTCGCCAGCGTTCATCCTGAGCCAGGATCGGGGAACTTCCTCGAACCCGTCTTGAAGAACTGGTGAAGACCATTGAAAGACTACCGATAAAAGAATGGGACCTCGAGCTTCTAAACGACCAAACCTGGTTGTATGACCATAAGTGTAAGTCTCGAACCCTTCGAATTGATTTCAAGTTTCCCTTCTAATATAACTTCTTAATTCATACAGTGTCTCTCATCAAGCCAACCCCAGTCGCCGACATCGGTCAATCATCCTCCAGACCCACTAAAGAAACGATCCCCCCACCAGAATCAACCGAAACCCCACCCTTAATTCAACCTATCACTACAGTCCCGATGTCACAACCTTCCTTATCCTCCATCATCCCTACACCCAGCTTCACCGAGAAGAGCTTCTAAAGATTCCTGTTTCTGAAAGAGACAAACTTATCCGAGTAAAGAGAAGGCAGACATTTAGTGAAGACTGTCGATCATGCACCTCCAACCAAAGCACAACAAAATACCCAATCCAACCAACCAACCTCCGAGGCCCCTCAAACAGAACATACCGAACCGAACTCAACCACTGACCTAATTCCTTCCACTGATCGAAGCCCAATCTCCGAATTGGACCAAATATAAACAGAAAAAAGAAAAGAACTCGAAGGCCCTTCATCCGAACCCTTAACCAAAAAACAACACATCGAAACCTCTCTCGATCACCAATCTCCTCCCCCTTCTCCTTAACGCTCTATAACTCCTCCTAAATAAATCCAAGAGGCTCCTACCTCGGCGACATTGTGGCCCCAACACGCGAAAGACTTCCCGATCGACCTCTTTGAGCATTTCATCCTTCCCAAAGACGGCGAAAGGTTGAAGGGAGTAAGTCTCCAAGAGCTCATAAATGCTAACGCTTTACACCAAAGCCGGGTAAGTATTTCTGATCTAACCCTACTTATGAACTTGTATAATAATTCCATCATTTAACTTTCCCTCCGTCTGATCTTAGGCCACTATCATCACTGGCCGAATCCTGTGCCGACTTTCCCAGGCTAATGAGAGAGAAAAAGAACTGGAGGCCGAAGTCGAAAGCCTTGAACTTATGGTTCAGACTGCAATGGTTGGCATCAAGAAAGAAAAAAGCCTGCACGCCAACACTTCCTTCCACTGCAATGAACTTCAAACTGAACTGGAAATGGTCAAAAAAGGAAGCCTCCGAAGGCGAGAAATGTCGAAGAACACTTCTAAAAGACCGTGAAAGCACGAAGAATGAGTGCGACACACTAAAGGGTGACAATGCGGCTTTGCAGGGATAGCTCAAGACTATTCATGAAAAGCTCAGAATGTCCATAGATGCTCACAACACCTTGGAGAAGGAATTCACTGATTACAAGGCACTGGGTCCCCCACTAACCGACGCAGTCAAGCAACAAGTGTGCAAAGAATATCGAAAGTCCCCTAAGCTCTCGAAAGAAGTCATTCAACAATTCAGTGACCGATATCAAAGCACTCAGGACAAAGATAAAGAAAGAATGTTTATCGTTGGTCTTGATCCTTCCATCCTATACTCTTCAGACAACAAAGTTGAGGCATAAAGCAAACCTCCTTCTCCACAACAATAAAAATTTTTGTAATAGTTCATTATGCTCTTTATATAATCAAATCACCGATGTACATACATTCAAAATCAATGAAAATATCATTCGAGTAAAATTGTACTTTTATTTCATTAAGTACTTAGACAAAATTACAGAGTCATAAAGGAAACTACTTAACATGAACTACTGATAATACTTTTTAAGTCTCCCAATATGCTTCTATCTTATCTATTGCCCGAAGTCGGTAAGTCCTAGTTTTGACACTTCAGTAACCTCATAGGGTCCTTCCCAGTTAGGCATTAGCTTTCCAAGGCTTTGGGGCGTCAATGCCTCCATCTCTCGGAGGACTAGATCTCCAACTTTAAATCTCCTCAGCTTTACCCCTTTATTATAGTGTCTGGTCGTTCTCTTCTGGTAGACTGCTAGCCTTACCAAGGTCAACTCCCGAACCTCCTCTAACAAATCTAAATTGAGGCGAAGGCCTTCATCATTATACAGCTCCTTAAACTGACTGGCCCAAAGCGAAGGAGACTCAATCTCAACCGAAATAAGGGCATCAGTCTCGTAGGCTAATCTGAATGGTGAATCGCCTGCCGTAGTCCAAGGAGTGGTTTGATATGTCCATAGAACACAAAGTAACTCCTCGGGCCATCTTCCCTTAGTTTCATCCAATCTCCTTTTAATTCCATTGAGTAGAGTTCGGTTAGTGACTTCTACTGGACCATTTGATTGAGGATGAGCAACCGAAGTCTTCCGATACTAAATGCCCAAATCCTTCAGGAACTCTTCAAACTTCGATTCCACAAACTGTCTACCGTTGTCTGAAACCACTACCATAGGGATTCCGAAATGAAAGACCATGAACTCCTTGAGAAATTTAAGATATTCTTGCTCCATGATTAACCGAAGCGGTTTGTCCTCTACCTACTTTGTCATATAATCAATAGCCACTACCACAAAACTAACCTGCCCTTTTGCCTTCTGCAATGGTCCCAAAATATAAATTCCCCACACTGCGAATAGTTTCAGAGACAAGACCGAAAATAACTCTTCAGGCGGCTGATTAGGAATAGGGCTATTGAGCTACCATTTAGGACACTTCTGAACATATTCCTTAGCATCCTGAAAGATAGTAGGCCAATAATAACCCTGTCGGAGCACCTTATACGCCAATGTCTTAGCTCCTATGTGATCCTCACAGATTCTTTCGTGAACTTCCCGAAGTACGTACTATGTTTTAGACAGGACCAAACACTTCAACAAAGGCAAAGAGTACGAATGCCTATATAAATCGCCATCAATCAGAATGAAGTTCAAGCTCCTGTACTTTATCTTCTTTGCTAATATCTGATCCAAAGGTAACTCGTCATTGGTAAGATAACTTATATAAGTTGTCATCCAATAGTTTGAACATTCCACCACACACACATCTGACTTCTGAATACTTGGAAACTCCAGAACCTCCAAATATACTGACCCACCGAAAGAACTCGTATCCGACGCAGCCAACTTGGATAAGGCATCGACAATAGTATTATTGGACCGATCCACCCTTTGAAAAGTATACGAACTGAAATAATGGAGCCGATCCTTGACCTCGGCCAGATACTTAGTCATCCTTGCCCCCCGGGCCTCATACTCCCTTGATATCTGCTTAACTACTAATTGAGAGTCATTGAATATGATTAACACTTGCACCTCCAAACTCTTCGTCAACCGTAACCAAACCAAGATCACTTCATACTCACCCTCATTATTAGTCGCCCTGAAACCGAAGCAGATGGCCTGCTGCACCCTGAAACCCTTTGGACTTGTCAGAATTATCCCCGCGTCACTGGCACCCAAAGTCGATGACCTATCCACATACAGTGTTCATGAAGTCTGAACCTGTCGAACCTCCGAGATCGACCCAACCACCGTTTATACCTGATGAATAGAGTTGGGTTCAGAAAACGAGCACTCTACCACAAAGTTGGCCAAGGCCTGACTTTTAATCGCTGTCCGAGGATGGTACTCTAGCACAAACTGAGTCAACTCCATAGCCAATGCTGCAAGCTGTCCTGATATGTCTGGCTTATTCAATATCTTCTTCAGAGGCTGATCCGTGTACACAACTATCAACCTTCCCTGAAAGTAGTGGCGCAGCTTCCGACTAGCTATAATCAAA
Source organism: Aralia elata (assembly GCA_034770075.1). Lineage (NCBI taxonomy): Eukaryota > Viridiplantae > Streptophyta > Magnoliopsida > Apiales > Araliaceae > Aralia > Aralia elata. Next base: position 11,509,182 of record CM068380.1, read on the forward strand.
TCATAGGCAAACTTCTCCAGATTCGGATATCAGGTCTCCGCATCCTGAAGAGCGTGATTAACATAGTAGACCAAGAACTGTTTTCCTCCTGCTTTCCAAACCAACACCGCTTCGACTGCCAACAAACTCGCCGCTAAGTACAAATACAAAGGTTTCAAAAAGACCGACTTCATCAATAGAGGCGCCTAAGATAAATATTTTTTGATTCCCTGAAAAAGCGTCATCGCACTCCGAAGTCCATTGGAAAGTCTTCTCATTCTTCGGTCCCTTCAGCGTATCAAAGAACGACAAATATCTTTCTGCCGACTTGGACATAAGCCTTCTCAAAGCTACAATCTGACCAGTCAAACGTTGCATATCCTTAAACATCAGAGGAGACTTCATGTCTAGAATGGCCTTGATCTTCTTTGAATTCGCCTCAATACCTCTTTTGCTCACCAAATACCCTAGGAATTTACTCGAACCGAGGCCAAAAGTGCATTTCATCGAGTTCAGCCTGATGTTGTAATGCTTGACAGTCTGGAAACAGTCCTCTAGATCATCCAAATGTTGTCAAATAGATAGGCTTTTGACAATCATATCATCCACATAAACTTCCATGCTTCGGCCCAACTGCTTCCGAAACACGTCATCATCCTTTGGTAAGTGGCACTAGCATTTAGCAATCTAAAAGTCATCTTCTTATAAGCATAGATCGTCCGATATGTTATAAAAGTCGTCTTCGGGATATCTTCCATGTGCATTAAAATCTGATTATACCCCAAAAAGGCATCCATAAAGCTCAACGATGCATACCCTAATGTGGCATCAATCAACTAGTCAATGTGTGGGAGTAGGTAGAAATCCGTCGGACACGCCTTATTCAAATTGGTATAATCAATACAAATCCTCCACTTCCTGTTCTGCTTCCGAACCAACACCACGTTCGCCAACCACTAATGATAATCAATCTCAAATATAAAATCAGTCGCTAACGGCTTTGCCACCTCCTCATTGATAATCTTTTGCCGCTCCAGGGCAAAGATCCTCCTCTTCTGTCGAACTGGTTTCTTGGCAAGGTCTAAATTCAGTTTATGCACAGTAACTTTCTCGTCAATCCCAGGCTTGTCATTGGGCTCCCAAGCAAAGATATATGTATCTACCCGAAGTAACTCGATCAATCCTATTCGAAAGGGCTCTTGAAGACCCGATCCAATCTTTATCGTCTTATCCTTCTTCCCCGGGATCAACTCAATATCTTCAGTCTTTTTGGCTGGCAGAGCGAGGGCTTCTGTGCTTTCTTCGATAAACGGTTCCACCTCGATTACTATTGTTTGCCTCTGTTTACATCTTTCGATCGCCGAAGATATCAATGAATTCCTGTAGCACCTCCGAGCCATATCTAAATCTCCTTTAACTTTGCCAACTCCATTCGACATAGGGAACTTCATTTTGAAGTGAGTAATAAAAGTTACCGTCTGCAACGCCGTCAATGTCGTTCGTCCTAGAATAGCATTATAAGCATAATTCACATGCGCAATAAAACACCTAACATTGACTTCCACCTGCTAAGGAGTCGTCCCAAAGATGACTGGCAACTCAATAGTCTCTGCTACCCAGACCGGGTCATTAGTGAAACCATACAGCGGAGGCTCCTGCCTGACCTCCACCTTTCTTCCTTCCAAATCAAACCTCTGGTAAGCATGGGCATATAATATGTCAACAGAGGAGCCGTTGTCGATTCTGATCTACCTCATGTCCATCGACTCGACCTGAGCAGTAATAGTAAAATTCTTCATATGGCTCGATGGGTTCCGATGGGTAATCCTCATCAGTGAACAATATTACTGTACTGGGGTATGACTGTTCCCTCCTAGTAGGTTGTTCAGTCACCGTCAGAACCAAATCCAACACCCCTCGTATTTTTTTCCCAGCTACCTTCCCAATCGAACCACTTGTTATCACGTCCACCACCCGTCGGACTATCAGTGTTGGTTCAGATTGCGGTTTAAGTTTCTGCTCAATGTTAATGTTATTCGTCGTCCTTCTCAAATCCTCCCGACCAGTAATGAACTAGACCAACTCTCCCCTCTGCACATTCGTCTCGATTAAGTTTTTTAGATTTCTACAAACCTCGGTGGAGTGTTCGGTAGTTTGGTGATAATCGTAATATTTATTTTGATTCTCGTGATCCCGATGGGTGTTGTTCGGGAAAGGTTCAACGTATGGCTTGTCTCTCATATGTTCCAATATTGTTGCTCGATCTGTATTGAGACGGGTGTACACCTTATTAACTTTTTTGTTCGGGAAGGGCGGACGTCCTCCTCCCGAACCACTATTAAAATTCGTCTTAAGCTGGTCGTCTGTTCTGTTATTATTATCTGCCCTAGGGTAGTTATTCATATCCCGATCCTTCGATTTTTTCGCCTTGTTCGATTTTAGACTACCCATGGCTTCCTCAATTGCAATAAATTTTTCAGCTCTGTCATAAACTTCAGTTAAGTCCTTCGGAGCATCGAGCATCATGTCCTTTTACAACTTCTTTTATTTCACCACATCTAGCCCTGTGGTAAAGTATTCGAGGGCCTGCGGACCGTTCAAGTCCGTCACTGTGCCAACCACCTCTCGAAATCGTTTCACGTACTGGCCCAACGTTTTGTTAGAGTATTGCCTTATCTGCATTAAAGAAGTCGCCGGCTTCCCATTCCTCTTATTTCTCCCGAACCCGCCATAAAACTTGTCACATAGCTCCTTCCATGAAGAGATTGAGTTCGGTGCTAACGACGTCATCTATTGTCAAGCCTCCTTCCTCAGGGTAGTAATGAACATCTGACACTTGGCAGCGTCAGAGTAGTTGTAATAATTCATCAACCTGTCGTACACTTGGTTGTGGTCATACGGATCTCTCATTCCATTATAGTTTTCTATGTGTGGAACCTTATTATTAGGATCGACTCGAACCCAATCAATCTCTGGGGAGAACGGTGATGTCGAGTCAATCGAAGTTTCCTTCTCCTAGTTAACCGTTGCGAGCATCTTCTCTAACTCTACAACCCTCCGGGCAAGTGCCTCGGGATCTTCCTTGCGCGGAGATGACTCTCGCCTATCCCCGACCTTTCGGGCAAGTGCCTCGGGCTTTTCCCTTCGGAGGGATGACTCTCGCCTATCCCGACCCTGATCTGGAGAGGCCACTTGTCTTTTTCGTTCAGATCATTCTCTACTTTCACTGCTTACTTCCCAAGAGTGGCTTCGACGCCTGCTCCTATCATGGGATCAGCTTCGTTGCCTGATCCTCTCCTGAGAGCGACTACTATGCCTGCTCCTTTCATGCCGAGAATTGTTTGAACGGTATGTCCTGAATCGGTCCCTTGGTGATACTTCTCAACACCGATGTTAACTGGAGGAAACTTCTTCTCTGTCTAATAGCGATGCCATCTACTTATCCAACTCTATCTGCTGAAGGCGTAGAGCCTCTATAGTGTATTTGTGTCGTTGCATCCTTTTGGCCAGGATCGTCTCCCTTTTATCGCGACCCTGATCCAGCCTAGAGTTTTGGTCTTCGGCATGACTATCATGGTCTGCCGTCTTCTAAGTGGTCGAAAATAATTTTATCCTAACAATTGCGGTCCGTGGATCGGTTGGGCGTACCGACTGACTTTAGGGGCCCAACCTGTCCGAGATGCTCCTAGATGGCCCCAGCCTATCTTTGACCGAGCCTTTGGGTTGAGAAAGACTAGCCGTTGATTTGTCCTACGCCGACGCCGTTTTTGCTTTACTTGGCGCCATTACTCCTGATCAAACTACTGAGTGATTGAGAATTATCTTAACACTAAGGGCCCTCCTTCTAGCACCAATGTTAACGTCAAGATTCGTCCACGCCCCAAATCACCAAACTGTGTGTCCAATCCTGTACAGAAACAAAACCACACTCAGAGAGCTGATGGCCTGGGCCGCCAGAGGATAACTCTGGTGTACGTGAAAATAAGTACAGGCTGAATAAGGTTTAGCAATAGAGGCTTAATGCTTTAGTGCTGGAAAAAGATTATTACCTGTGAATTAGGGTTTAGCCTTGTATTTATAGTGATCACACCACCAACTTCATGCTCGTCCCCGTATGGAAATAGAACTCCTCATTAGGTTAGATACCTTAATGGATTAAACTAAATCTCCTTAAAGAAAGGAAGTCAAATTATATCCTAACACTTTCCTTATGAGTTAAAAATTAAATACAGTTAGGATTTCTTAATATTCTCCCACTGCCCAAACAGTCTCCTACGGGGGAACATTCTTTCACGTGGACTATGGCCCACCGTATCCACCGGGCCAAATAAACACACCCCAACATTTCTCATCAATTGAACCTTAAATAAAAGAAATCCATATTATCTGTCTTTATTTGTAATTATGTTGTATGATATTAGACTGCCCTAAATAAAAGAAATCCATAATATCTGTCTTTATTTGTAATTATGTTGTATGATATTAGACTATTTAAACTAGTTAAGTACTTTTTTATTCTTGAGTTAGTCCCATCATAAAAATTTCATGGATTATTTTTTCCTCCTAAGGTCATTTGATTCTTCAAATAGGGATATGATTTAATCTCACTTTACTGATTTTGATTATATAGTCCCCCATAAAATATACTATTTTCGTCCTCAAAAAGATGAGTAAAGTATATTTTGCATACATATTAAGAAAAGTAAAAGTGGAGAAAAGAGAGTAAAAAAAAATTTAAATTTATCCTTAGTGGTCCTACAAGATTATATAAAGGGGTGAAAATTTTTATTTTTTTATACTAATGGACTCCACTAAATGATATATTTATCCTTCACTTTATGTATTTTATCTCATCTTTTTGGGAATTAAAAAATTGTACATTTAGTCATCCTTTTGAGAATGGAGGGAGTAAACAATGAGATTGTCATCTTGAAACTAGTCTAAGGGTACAAAAGGTGCTTATAGGTACTTAATTGTGGTATATACGTTAAATTAATTTAATCACATGAAACATAATTATAAAAAATTATAGCTCAATAATTTATGGTTTAGGCTAGAAAGCCTTAAATAATCTTCAATTGATGTACCCTAAATGGATAAGATGATCAATTAAAGGCCCATGATCCCATAATTGTATAGCCACAAAATGCATGTAGGCAAGCTTGATGGTAGGCTGTAAACAAATATTTTCAGATGCAGATACAGATATATTCGTATCCGTATTCGAAAATAAATTTTAATATTTGTATTTGTATTCGTATATTCGACGGATATGTAATATGGAATATCTGTATTCGTATTCGACGGATAATATTCGAATCCGTATCCATTTTGTATAATATAATGTGGATAAATATATTAAATATTCGAATATTTGTATCTATATCCGTATAACTTTGCGCATGGTTTAAATTTAATTCTTGAAGATTTAGAACATCCCTTAGGCGTAGAAGTTTCTAATAAGGAAATCATCCATGTTGATCCAGTGCATAGAAATTGTTGTGTGAAAATTAAGGGTTATAAGACTTTAGTGGACCTCATTCCAATCCAATTAGGGAAGTGTGTTGTTATACTAGGGATGAATTGGTTAAACAACGATGAAGCGATGATCGACTGTCATCGAAAGATATTGAATCTTAAGAGTTCTAATAAGGCGAAAGTTGTATTTTACAAAAACTGTAATCCTAAACAGTCTAATTGCATATCAATGATGCAAGTAAAAAGACTGCTTAGGAAATGATGTTTTGGGTATCTAACTTACATAGTGGATACTCAACAAAAAGAATCGAAGTTAGAATAGATACTCGTGGTGAGGGAATTTACAAATGTATTCCCATAAGAATTTCTTGGACTCTCGTGCAATCGAGATATAGAATCCGTAATTGATCTCGTACCGAGAACTGCCTCTATTTCAAAAGCTTCATATCGAATGGCTCCAGTAGAGATGAAAGAGTTGATTACAGGAGCTATTGGATAAGAAATTCATTAGGCCAAGTGTGTCTCCATAGGAGTATCAGTATTATTTGTTAGAAAGAAGGACGGGTCGTTACGATTACGTATCGACTACAGTGAGTTGAACAATGTGACAATTAAAAATAAATATCCATTGTCTCGGATTGATGATCTCTTCGATCAATTGAAGGGAGCTAAATATTTTTTAAAAATTAATTTACGGTGGGGATGTCATGAATTGAAGATAAGAGAAGAGGACATGCTGAAAACAGCATTTCAGCCACGTTACGGGCATTACGAATTCTAGGTGATGCCCTTTGGACTCACAAATGTCCCAGCTGCATTTATGGACTTAATGAATAGGTTTTTCAAGAATTACTTGGATAAATTTGTCGTGGTATTTATTGACGATATTTTAATTTACTCTCAAACAAAATAGGAACACGCTGAGCATCTAAAAAAGGTGTTGGAAATATTAAGGAGAGAAAAGTTGTATGCAAAATTTTTACAATGTGAATTTTGGTCGTAGAAAGTATAATTTTTGGGTTATGTGATTGATAAAGGTGGAATTTCAGTAAACCCAGTAAAAGTAAAAACGGTAATGAGCTAGGAACAGCCAAAGACCCCGACGGAAGTTAAAAGTTTCTAAGGGTTAGGATTTAGGGTTTAGGGTTAGCAGGTTATTAACGGCATTTCATTCAAAAAAATTCAAAAATAATTGGACCTCTAACTAATTTAACACGGGAAGGGGTAAAATTTGTGTGGACGCATAAATGCGAGGAAAGTTTCTATGAATTAAAGAAGAGGTTAAGCACGGCACCAGTGTTATCTTTACTAGATAATATTGGAGGTTTTACAGTCTATAGCGATGTCTCACATAGAGCTTTAGGTTGTGTCCTGATGCAACATGAGAAAGTGATTGCGAATACATCACGACAACTAAAAGATTATGAGAAGAGATACCTTACCTATGACTTGGAATTAGCGACTTTGGTGTTTGCGTTAAAAATTTAGATCAAAGGCATTATCTCTACGGAGAAAAATGTGAAATATACACATATCATAAAAGTTTAAAATATATTTTCATATAAAAGGAATTGAATATGAGGCAAATGAGGTGGTTAGAATTGTTAAAGGATTACAACTGTACAATCACCTACCATCCGAGAAAGGCTAACGTTGTAGCAGACATGTTAAGCCGAAAGTGTAACTATCGCGAGTCGTAATACCTTTGTAATTGGGTTTTATTATTATTAAATGAATGGATTATATTTTTTATTTTTATGTGATGTTTTTTAAGGTTATTTAATAACCTTGATGATGTGAATGTATGAATTTTATGTATTGTGTCCCGCGGGAGTGAAAAAATTGATTTCGCAAAAATCACAAAATCACTATTCACTGGGCACGTTTCCCAAGACACTATTCACGGGCACTATTCACGCCCGAATATTTTTGCGTCTTTTTTTATTTCTATTAATTTTGTTAAGACGTGTATATGAAGGAATAATTTTTTCAAGTGTCAGAAATTTTATTTGAGCTGATACGTGATTTAATCCGTATCCGAAATGTATTATATGGGTGTTCTGAATAATTAGACAAATCTCATAATAATTATTTTTACGCATCCCAATATTTTATGGGAGTACCCATTTTAATTTTTGGTAGAGTTATTTACCAAATTTGGTACAAAAGTGGGAGTATTCGGGTATATTTTAGTGTTATGCGGTACCTATTGGGAAGCGTTGGAGCAATGGACCAATGGGAATTAAGCACAATCAGCAACTTGTTGTCGTTGCCGAGCCATTAACCAAACATTCTCCCTCAATTTTATTTTCAAGAAGCTCGGTTCTTGCCGCTTCCTTCCCCCAATTCATTCCTTCCTCTCCCCTAAGCTCAGTTCATTAGAGAGAGTTACAGTAGAGAGAGAAGAAAATTTGAAAGAAGAAAAAGAAGAAAGCTCACGGGTGAAAATAAAGAAGACGAAGAGAAGGGAAGAGAAAGTAAGAAGAAGAGGAGAGGACTAGCAAGGCCCTATAACACCCTAAGCAACGAGAATCAAGTGGTAAACAAACCTCAATCCATCTCATTTCCATTTTTCTAGCTTTTGGTGTTCTTGAGCTCAAACCGATGGGTTTGAGCTTTTTTTACAATTTTTGTTGTTATTGTTGGTTGTGGTTGGTTTATATTGTTACCAAGACACTTTGTAAGCTATTAATACCATTAAAGTGGAACAAAAACGAATAATGATCCGAACATTTGCTTAATAGATGAAACTTTGGACATTTTTAGATAAAATGACTTTCGAACGAATTTAGAGGACTATAAAGCTATGATTTCGTGCTTCTTGTGTTTATTTGTTGTTGTGCTATTTTAGTTCCATGGGTTATCTTCATAACCCAGTTGGAAAGGAATTAAAAGAAGTTAAAACAAAGTTTTGGAGTTGATTTTGGTGAAGAACACCAAGAACAGAGTATGAACTTTGTACTTTGGCTTAAGATTTGGACTTGTTAATGATAATGGGTAGCTCTGCATTTTTGATATGTTGTAGCCCCATGAGTTAGGAGTTCATAGAGTCCGGAATGGACCAACTTGAAATTGAAGGAGTTATGGCGATCGGAGCGGAGAAGGGTCGGACTGCACGATTGAAAAATCTGCAGAAACCCAGTCCCTGTATGTCGGCGCCACAGCGACGTTTATAAGAACAAATCTGGCGCCGCAGAGCCGGACATGTGACGAAAGACGGGAAACAGGTTGGTGTCGCAGCACCGACGATAGTTCGAAACTTGGCGCCGCACCGCCGGGTCAACCCGAACCGATAGGAGAAATCGGGTTGGCGCCGCAATGCCGTTGTCTAGGCCAAACTGGGCGCCGCAGCTGCAGGTCGGGTCGGGTCAGGCCCAGTAAAAAAAATTCAACAAGACTAGAATCTAGGTTTTCTTTAATGATGTTATATACATGTTGTATGTATCTCATGACCCTATAGTGAAGCCTTAGAAGTGCAAGATAATTCTATATTTTTGGCATAGAATGATTAGACACGTTAGTTATTTATAACGTGACTAATCGTACTTTACGTTTGGCTTCTAGGGGGTGCTGCCCCCTTACACCCACACTAGCTCACTGGCAAGCTGGGCAGCCGGTCGCTCACCGGGGAGCGAGACTCTCGACTACCTTGTCGTAGTAGTCATTGATGCAGTCTAATGATGTGATGACTGTAATGAACCTAGTCCTAATGTGACTAATTGTTATGTATATATGTATTTACATGTGTAGGATATTAAGGAACGTGTGTTATAATATTGTAGCAGACGCTTGAGGCAAGTACCCTAACCTTACTCAATTTATATTTGAGCAAGTTTCTTAAACCGTACAACTCTTATATATTGTGCGAGTTTCCGATGTTATATAAATTCTAAACTTTCACAATTTATTTATTGTGCAAGTATTCTTATTTTTATTCAAGATATCTAGTTATGTTATAATGCATGTTATTGAAGCTTTAAAGTTCTATATACCATGAACTGTTGAAAAGGTTGTCTAAGCCAATTATTTCGGCTAGACTTGTATTGAATTGTTTTGTTAATTCAAAAATGATTCATCAAGATATTGTTGATATTTATTGTAGTTATCTAACCAAATTGTTTGACTTGGATTTCCTTGATGTAAAGCTAAGAAGAACAATCCTATTATTGGGGAATTATTTTTGGTCGGTAATACCGGTTGACCCTATATGGGTGATAAACAAATGCTTAGATGTTTACATAGATGTTGTACAACATATGGTATGATAGGTTGATCCCCTAAAGTGTCCAGAGGAAAAATGTTCGGTTTATAGTTATAAAACTATTAAACCCTTTGATGAAAGAAGAAAGTTCAAGGTCATTTGACCACTCAGTAAGTTGCTTTAAAATGTTAGTAATGTAAATGAATACCTTGTCGTTGTTCCTGTTTATTCAAAATGTGTTCTCAACTATTGTTCAGTTGTAGAACTGGAAGCATGATTCCTGGTATTGTTGTTATTTACATATTATACTTGCTGAGCTATTGAATACTCATTCTTGCTTTAAATTACATGCTTTCAGCTAAGGTAGAACAGGTAGAGAGTTCCCGCAAGGACAAAGGCAAGGAAAAAGTTACCGAGTAAACGATAATATATCATATCCGCTTTTGTAATAGTTTATGCTAGGAATGTGTGATCTTTTTGGATTGTATTAATTATCTTAAGATGTTATGTACTTATGTTAAGGTCTTAGAACCTGGGATTTGTAGAGTAAGACGTTGTGTAATATTTAGTAATTACATTTTTGTCCTTATGTTGATGATGAATGGGTAGAATAATCGATGATTGTGTAGTACCGTGAGCACCGAGTTCGTGGGTAAAGAGACCCCTGATTTGGGGGTGTCACAGAAAGAATTAACAAATGTTAAATATGTTGACTACTCAAGAAGAGCTAAGGAGAGAGTTTGAGAAATTAGAGATTGATGTGAAGAATTTTAGTGAACCAATAGGAAAATTATATACGATGGGAGCTCGACCATCATTACTTAAGAGAATTAAGGAATTTAAAAACAAGGACGAAGAATGTGAGCGGATTAGGAGAAAGATAGCATAGAAAGGTGAGAAAAAAATCCAGCTTGATAAGAACGGTATAATCCGATTTGAAACGAGGTTTTGGATACTTCCAATGTTGGAATTAAAAGAAGAAATTCTACAAGAGGCGCATAGTGCGAAATATTCAATTCATCTTGGTAGTATGAAAATGAATCAAAATCTGCACTAGAATTTCTGGTGGTCAAGCATGAAAAAGGTGATTGCAAAATGGGTTAGTAAATGTCTAACTTGTCAACGCATTAAGGCAGAACACCAACGACCGACAACACCAAAGGGCTTTGATTTTGTGAAGTGGAAATAGGAGCACATTACAATAGATTTTATGGTGGGACTCCCAACAACACCGAAGGGCTATTATGCTATTTGGGTGATAGAAGATCGACTTAAAAAATCTGCTTATTTCTTACTAAAAAAATAATATTTAATTTAGAGTAATTAGCAAAGCTTTACATTAAGGAAATTGTCTCTCGACACGGAGTTCTGGAAGAGTCTCCAAGAGCGACTAAGAACTCAAATTTTAGCATCGCGTACCATCCTCAAGTAGATGGACAAAGCGAGAGAACAATTCAAAACCTTAGAGGACATGCTTAGGGCGTGCGTCATGGACTTCAAGGGTAGCTAAGACGAACATCTATCTTTAGCGGAGTCCGTGTAACAACCCAATATTTTGATATAATTTAAATACGAAATTTTACGTATAAATTTTTTTTATATAAATAAAATTATTTTTATTATATATTAAAGCAAGTGTGGGAATGCGTGCAAGGAAAAGAATTGTTGATTACTGTAAATTATATTCTTATAATAAATTAATTTTTGTAGTAAAAATATTTTATTATTTATTTTTCATAAAAATATGATTACTATATTATTTAAATGATAAATGTATATTTTAAGAAATGATTATTATTATTACAATGATTATTTTTTTATAATATGAATTTGTAAGATTAGTCAATTTAAAATAAATTGACTAAGTATGGTACATGTGGTAAAGTGACATTACGGATCAAAACCCTAATTTGATCTATGGTCATGTATTTTAATTTTAAATATAATTATTGTTGTAATTATAATTAAAAGAATTTATGTTTATATAGTTATTATATGAAGAATAATAATTTATTTTCTTAAGTAAATTCGAATATTAAATATAATTGATTATATTTATATTTGAATGTGTGTATGTATATTATGGATATTAATTTTAAATATAATTAATGATATAATTATATTTAAAATAAAGGAATATGTAATTTGGATATTAAGAATTTGTTTTGTTTAAGTAATTTAAATGTTAAATATAATAATTAATTATATTTGTATTTAAATGATCATGTGGATAATATCTTATTAAGGAAAATGATTAGAAAACCCTAATTCATAATTTGGGAACCCTAATAACATCAAGAAACCCTAATTTTCAAATTATAAAACCCTAATTACGTTAAAAACTCTAATTTTAAATTATTATGTCCTAATTAAATATTTATTAATTCCTAAGTTAATTTTCTTAAACCCTAGAATTATTGGGCAAACCCTAAGAATTAAAACCTAAGGGTTAAACCCTAGAATCATGTGGGATGGACAAGTATGCCCTTAAAATTATTTATTAGATTACCAAAGTAGCCTTTTTGTATTTATTTTATTAAGTTAGTGTGCAAATCTTGCCAAATCTAGTGACTCACCACTTCAAGATCTCACATGTGCTCTAAATTTCTCCAAAACATCAGATTTTTGACACCTAGCCAGCCTTGTTCAATGAATCAAAAGGATAAGGATTAAAGAAAGAAAAAGAAAAGAAATATTTCATTTTATTCTCTAAACCAAAGCCAAGACTCTCTCTCTCTCTCCTAGACCCACGAAATTTTCTCCAAAACTAAGTCCTAAGATTAACCAAAAACACCCCATAGCAAGCCAAGGTCAGAATCAAAAAGTGAAAATCAAAAATTTCTCAAGAAGGTATAAAACCCTAACCCTAAGCTAGATCTTGTATGCTTAGATAAATTTTATGTTTTTGTGTTTAAATGTGTTGTATATTATGTTATTTAGTGATATGGGTTGTTATATCATGAATCCATAACATTTAAATGCACGAAAATGGAAATTTATGAAACTGCCAAGAACCTTAAAAATGTGGTCTGACAGTCAAAAGTCAGAGCTTGTAGATCTCACTCTGTTAATGCTTTGTTGTGTTTAAAGGTTGTTATGTGTAGTATGTTATGTGGTGAGTACACTGCAATTCGAATCATGATCATAGCATTTCTAGATTGAAAGTTATTCAAGGTCAAAAGTCCTTGACCGATCATGAAATTTGTTTCTAAAAAACCCAGAAAATTTCTAAGTTAAAAACATGGTCTGACAGTCAAATGTCAGGGCCTCTAGATCTTGCTCTGTTAATAGTTTGATGTGTTTGAAGCTTTGTAGTTGTAGTATGCCAGTAGTTTAACAATCTCCAAGTTGAATCACGATTATAGAATGTATAGATTGAACGTTATTCGCGGTCAAAACCCATGGATTGATCACAAAATTCCATTTTCTGGGTAACCCAGAAAATGAAGAACAGCCTCTGACAGGCAGTTTGACCGGCTTTGATCTTGCTTATGTGATGTAGTTAGACCCCAAACTTGTTACACATGTATAGTATTACATTAGTACTACATCAATGAACCACTCGCAAGCCCAGAAACAAACGGAAATGGAAATTAAGCATGGTCAAAGTACCTATGCTCGCATTGACTAGGCTGTTCTTGGTGTTCTTCATGGGCTGAAGAACACCTATAGCGACACTTTTCGTCGCTAAAGCCTTTAGCGACGGTTTTTAATAAAAATTAATTATATTAGTTAAATAAATATAAATAAATAGAAAATAAATATTAAAAATTCATTAAATGGTTTTAAAAATTATTTTAAGTTATAAAAATTAACTTTTAATATTTTGACATAAATTTCATTAATATTTTAAATTATTTAAATCTTAATGATATTTAATTTATTTAATAATTATATTAAATAAATTAGATAAAAATTATTTTAATATTTCAAAAATCATTTTAAGAATGATATTAATGTTTTAAAAAGTATTTTAAGTTATATTAAATAACTTTTAATATTTTAATAGAAATTTCATTAATATTTAATATTAATGACAATTAATTTATTTAATATTTATATTAAATAAATTATCTAAAAATGGTTTTAATGTTTTAAAAAATCATTTAAAGGCAATAAAATATTTTAAAAAAATATTTTTAAGTTATATTTAATAACTTTAAATATTTGACATGAATTACATTAATATTTTAATATTAACGGTAATTATTTAAAAATGATTTTAATACTTTAAAAATCATTTAAAAGCGATAATAATGTTTTAAAAATATTTTTAAGTTATAATAAATAACTTTTAATGTGTTGACATGTAGTTCATTAATATTTTAAATTATTTGAATATTAATGATAATGAAATTATTTATTATTTAAATCATTATAAATGATAATAATGATTGAAAAATCATTATAAATGATTTTAATGTTTGAAAAAATGTTATAATTGATAATTAAATTATCTAATATAATATTTAAGTTCTTGAACAAAGTTTCATCAAAAAGAAACTCGTTGATTATCCGATAATGCAATCGGGACACCGAAATAGTACCGAACTCAAATCAAAAGGACATAGTTTGACTTGATAACTGTTCGTAAATGTTTTAATAACTGATATGAATATGTGACAATGTGTTTAAGCTGTGTAATGACTGCAAATAAGTTGTGTTATGTGTTAAGTTGTATTATTCTAATTAAAAGAATAATTTTATTGATGATAGGACCCGGTATTAAAGTTTAAGCTATTACGCATAGCAGTAGTCAACGACAAAGGCAAGTATCCTAACCTTTGCATTTACTTTATGCAATGGATCTTAGTAAGCAAGTATCTGAACTCTTTCTTTATTGTGCAAGTTTCTTAACTCACATTATATTGTGCAAGTACTTTATCCTTTTTCAATTACTTTATGAAATGGATTCACGCGTATGCAAATATCTGAACTCTACTGTTATTGTGCAAGTGTCCCCACTTGTACATAATCTCTGTTATTCATTATTCAATTGTTCTTACTTTATTGTATTTCCTTCAATTCGTTCATAGTTTATAAATATTTCAATACTGATTTCATATGTGTCAAGTTTAAACTTGGTATCCTAAGTTTGGATTATACAAGTGTCCCCACTTGTGTAAATTGTCCTGTTCATAGTACAAGTGTCTCCATTTGTACTAATTGTTGTAATCATTATTAAATTTCGTTATGTATTCATGTTTTAAATATTGTCTGAGTTACTTGACTCAGCTAGACAAAATTTGAAAAGTATTGTTGGTCATTATTATTGTATGTAATGCAAGTATAGTCAAATTATTCTGTTATTAGTGTAGTGCCCTCACTTACACAAGTCGTTGAATATTATTGTTTATGATAACGTTGTCCAACTGAATTGTTTTAGTTAGGACTCTAGACTGAGTATGAACAACCCGTAATGAGAAAATATTTTATGTGCCCAAGGCGAACAGAGTGAACGCAAAAGTCGTTCAAGCAGAAGGATAGATAGTATTGATCAATATAGGGCACAATAAGGCTGATCACCCTCCGTGTCCATAAGACCAGACGGTTTATGGATGAATTTCCATTTAAACCTATTCAAAAATTTAAAATGAAAGTTCATGGTCCACTAACCACTCAGCATTCTTAGTCACTACGTTGTTTCAAAAAAAAACGTAAACTACTTGTTATGTTGTTAATGTCAATTTCAAAAGACTTCATAACAATTGAATCGTTGTAGAAGTAGTCCTCAAAGAAAATATTTACTTCTTCAGTTTGTGATTATTTATTGTTATTACTTGTTGAGCAATCAAATGCTCATTCTTGCTTTGATATAAATATTTTCAGTTAAGCGTGTTCAACCAAGAAAGCTTTGGCAAGGACCGGGGAAAGAAAAGTTGAAGAATTAAGTCAAAAGGTGCTATGTGTAATAGATAAACTTTGTTATTGCAATATTATATTATGTATCATGTAAGGAATGTAATTAAAGGTTGTCATACCTGGGGAATAGACAACTCTGATATAAATATTAAGTTTGTAATATATTAAACAGCTCAAAAAAATGGTATCGTGATGCACCAAATACGGGTTTCAAGTACCTGAATTTGAGGGTGTCACAGTCCGCATACAACAACAGTTATCACGCTAGCATCGGAATATCGCCTTACGAAGCATTGTACATAAGAAAACACAGAACTCCACTATGCTGGGATGAGGTTGGAGAACGACAACTGTTCGAAACAGAATTGGAACAACAGACGGCAGATATTGTCAAAATCATATGTGAAAGACTTGTAGCTGCTCAAGATCGCCAAAGAAATACACAGATTAAAAGCGTCAAGTTTAGGAATTAGTCGTGGGTGGTTACGTATTTCTAAAAGTGTCCACATGGAAAGGAAAAATGTGATTCAAGCAGAAGGAAAAACTTAGTCCTCGTTTTATAGAACCATTTGAGGTACTTAGAAAAGTAAGCGAAGCAGCTTATGAAATAACGTTACCTTTAGAACTGGAACACATACATAATGTGTTTCACGTTTCTATTTTGCATCCATATAAACCGGACTATAAACATGTGATAGATTATGAGCCAATACAGGTCGAG
Organism: Aralia elata; assembly: GCA_034770075.1. Taxonomy (NCBI): domain Eukaryota; kingdom Viridiplantae; phylum Streptophyta; class Magnoliopsida; order Apiales; family Araliaceae; genus Aralia; species Aralia elata. The sequence continues at coordinate 11,525,423 of CM068380.1, forward strand.
AAAGACTTAAGCTATGAAGAAGTTCTAGTCCAAATTGTGGATAAAAAAGAGTAAGTTCTAAGAAATAAAGTAATACTTTTGGTGAAGGTAATATGGAAAAAGCACTCTAGAAGAAGCTACGTGGGAGCTAGAGGATAAAATGAAGAAAAATTACCCACATCCTTTTGAGTAAGTACTGGTTATTATGGGGACGGAATCCTTATAAGGGGAAAAAATGTAATATTCTGAAAATCCATGTAATAAATTTTGTGAATATAAATGTAATTATTATTAAAGTCTAAATTTTTAATTCTTAATTATTGTAAAATATGTGTAGAATGTATATAAATACATCTATTATTTGAGTAAGTTTACTAAAAGGGAAAGTAATAAGAAAATATAACACCTTAAAAAAATCACATGACCATACCAAATAAAATGCAAGTATACATACATGAATAAATAATACAAGTATGTATACATACATACATAAATCACATGTGTACATACATAAACATGTGTATGTGTGTCATTTGTATGTATATATATATATATATATATGTATATATATATAGTAAGCAAGCAAACAAAACAAGTTAGACAAGTTAGTCAAAAATCTAGAGAATTCTTCAACATGCCAAATAAGCTAAGAAAAAAAATAAGGCACTATAGAGAAGTTGGTTGGCCAAAAGATAAGGAAGGGGAGACTTCCTTGAGAATCCTTCCAAGACATTTTAAGGGGGAGAGTTATCCAATTTGTGACTATAAATACCAAATTCTCTTTCTTTTTCTTCACTTTTTACTAACATAAGAAACAAAAGCCACAAAGGAGAGAGAGATAGAGAGCTCAGCAACATAGGGAGGAAGAGAAAGGAGTAAGCTAAGCCACCAAGATTCAAGCCAAAGAGAAGCTACTACACACACACTAGGTATAAATCCTAACCTTTTTAAAGCTTAATTAAAAAACATTCTTTGTTGAAAATAATTAGGCTTTATGTGTACTTGAGATTATGTTGAACATAATATGTTGTACTACCATAGATCATGGAGAAAAAATTAAAAGAACAAAGAAAAACAAGAAAGGAACACAAACTAGTTAAAGAAAATACTAAAATAGCTTCTATAAATAATTTATGAAGTAAATATGTGTGTATATGAATTTGTTTATGCTAAAGGTAGATAATAACATGTTGGAGTATGATAACATGAGCTATGACAAAAGATATCAAGGATCTTGCAAGAAACAAGAAAAGAGAAAAAATAAACAAGTTAAGAAGTTTTCAACATATAGGGTAAAAACCCTAAAACAAAGGCTACTTTTGTAACAAACAGAACTTTTAGTATGTTTTAGATTTTTGAGTAAAGTTTATTGGAGAAAATAGATCTATAAGTAAACTAAAATCTTGCACTAGTTTCAGGAAAAAATTCCTTCTAAATTATTTTTGGTGAATTTTCTAGTAAACAAGACAAACTAGACAACTATCTGACCTAGTTTTAGAAAAGGAAGTTTTGGACAGATAACTAAGAAGATAAAATTTAGGCTTTTGGCGAATGAAACTTAAAAGTGTATTTTGGCCCGAGAATGAATATAAACGGACTTATAATGAAAGAGTTCTGACCAAAATGAAATCAGAGTTTTTAAAACTAAAACAGTTATAACTTGAGTTCTATAACTCAGTTGGAGATGAAATTTTGGATAAAAGTGTATATTAATGTGATAAAGATACTGTCCAAAATTTATAATTTTTGGACTTAATTTCGACTTTTAAAGAATTTCACAAATTTGGACAGAAATAGACTTAAAATAAATAGTAAGAATACTGAGAAAAATCTAGAAAAATTAGAAACTAACTAAATTATAATTATCTAGGTGGGGCCAGAAGGAGAAAAAATAATAAAATAGTTAAAGTGGTTTAATGGATAACGTAAAGTATAAAAATTTATGAAAAATTAATTAAAGAAAAATTGAAAAATAAATAAAATATTTTACTGACTAGAATCCATCAAAAAGTGACATATGAGACTACGTGAGTAATAAATAAATACTGTAATAGAATTTTAATGGTGTAAAATTGTACTCAAGGATAAATTTATGGTACCTGAAAATATCAAAACGGAGTTACAAATAGTTATCGACGATAACTATTAATTAATTAAATATAAATGGTGTAGGTTACTGTCTCGATATGAAAAATATCTTACTCGAGGAAAGTACGTCAAGACAGGCAAGCTCCTGCACTCCTGTGCATTTGAACTTCGCTCATTATTAAACTGTAAAAAATTTCTGAAAAGCTTCGTGAACCGCCTATAAAAGGAGTTTATGTCATTTGTTCGGCTAAACTCAGTTGTTATATTTCTATCAATGTATTGAACTGTTTATGATTCTTTGGTGATATGTTAATCCAATCTAAATTGCTTTGGTGTAGATCCTGGGGTTATGACTGAGTATGAATAACCCTAGAAATAGGGGCATTGTATTATGGTCGGATAACCGACATTATCACGTTATATATATATATATATATATATATATATATATATATATATATATATATATATATATAGAGTCCGGATCTTAAGCATAACCTCTTAAATAGCATACCAAGTATACCCCATTTAGCGACGGTTTGGTCCGTCGCCATAGGTCTGGTCCGTCGCTAAAACCTTTAGCGACTAGTTCGTCGCTAAAAGTTGTCTGTCGCTAAAGGGGGTATGCTTGGTATGTCATTTAAGGAGGTATGCTTAAGATCCGTTCTGGATATATATATATATATATATGTATATATATATATACATATATATATATATATATATATATATATATACACACACAACGTGATTAAATGTTACACGTAACATGGGGCATCATTAGGTTGATCACATAATGATACTCTGTGGGATAAGAGTCTGCAGTCTTTGTGACTATTAAACGCTATGTAAAGGTTCACAATCTTTGTGATTGTTGAACATTTGTGTAAAGAGTTCATGGTTCTTACAATCACTCAGTGACCCTCAAAAGAAATATTTTTCCTTATGAATATTTAATTAAATTTGATATCTCAAAATTCCTATTTAGAAATTTGATATTCATTATTCTGTAAAAAGATTTTTGTTGACTTCATCGAATTGTTGATAATATTAATTCTTTCTAAATCCTTGAATATTAATTTGATGTCAGTCATTTTTATTTTATCTTAAACTGTTATACTTGCTAATCAAATTAGTTGTTTACTCTTGCATAAACTTTATGTTGGCAGTTAAGACCGAAGAACTCGAAGGGTCGGGTGTAAAAGATAAAGGAAAGGGCAAAGCTAATGATGAGGAATAAATAAATAATATTGTATTAATTAAATAAATAATTAATGATGTAATATTTTGGAAGTAATGTATCAGTTCATATTGTGTAAGTAAGACCTGACATTTATATGTAAATAATATAAATAATTAATGTATCGGGTAACCTAGTTAATAATAATAATTAGTTAGCATATATGTGGATGAATAATGATGCTCCAAACCTACTATAACTACTACACAAATTTAGGGGCCTCATATTCACGATGTACAAAATAAATTACAAAATCTGTACAAATAATATGGTAATGGGATGAGTTCATGTCCTTTTCGCTTTTATTCAATTAAATAATGCTATGTACTGCCACAAAAGAATCACATTTGGCTTTAAATTAGTTAATTTGAGAAATTTTAAATTTAAATTATAATGAATTTATTTTAATTTTTAAAATAAAAATTTTGAATTGGTAATACTTTCAAAGTAGTTTAAAATATTAATTAATTGCGTACTGCTCTAATTAAAATTAAATAAATCCGCAGTAATATAAATTTTATAAGTTGACTAAAAAAATTAAATGGGATTCTTTATTTAGAAAAAAAAACATATTGATTTACGAAAAAATATCTTATATATATTGTTTTGTTTCGGAGGAACCTTACACTGCACTGCAAATTAATTTAATATATTCCCCACTGTACACACTCAAAGAGTGGTCCAATTAAGGGATCTCCCGGGAATCATTTTGTGGTCCATCCCTCAGAATCACTAAATTTATAGAAGATATTTAGAGGGTGTTGGGCAATGATTTATAATTTATAAGTTGATAAAATTAATTTATAAATTATTTTATATATTTTAAGTGTTTGACAATAATTTATTTTTTAACTTTAATATCTTAGAGGGAAAACAGTGATTTTTGTTTTTCGTTAGTCATATAACATGAGTGGCAATGGTTTTAGACTGTTTGTTGGTGAATTTGAATTTGATTGGTAGACTGATATGCATTGTTTGGTGTGTAAATGATTGTAAAATGTATATGGCATCTAATGAATACATCGACAAATATGATTAACCACATTTTAATGAAATTAAATATATCATATCTTTTATTTCCGTTCATCTATTTTTGTGTATGAACTAACCGAAACTCAAAGTAATAGTAGTCATATAGTATAATGCTAAAATTTTAAATTATAAATATATATAAATATATATATTGCACTTATTATTTTCTTTTGTCAAAATTTTCAGGATTCTAAGTTCCAAACATAAAATTTAACATTTTTAAAATCCTTAAATAAAAATACAAACTTTTACAAGGGTGAAAAAAAGATTGAAAAATGTAAACAAATTAGTCTCGAGGTGAAAATTTAGATATCTACAATCTTCGAAATGGGACCTAGTGTACCACTCTGAAACTCCTAATACTTTTTTACACTATTAATTCTTAATCGCAAAACAAAAAGGGAAAAAAAATGCATCCAAAAACAACAATGAGAAAGAGAGTCAATTTTAAAGGTAGCAATCTGCATTTCTACTTCATAATAATCACGCAACCGGTAATACTATTCCCTCGGTTTCGAAAGAGTCCCATTTTATTTAGCAAAAAAAAAAGTCATTTTTTAATTTCTTTTGTTTTAAAAGGAGTCACAATTTTTTTTACTTATGATAGTATAAAATGATTCAATACATTAATTAGTATTATTGACGTCATAATTTTATTGTCATGTTATCACTTTTAGGAATAACGTATATAAAATTTGCAAAATTTTGTAACCGTGACTCTTTTTGTGGAGTGAAAAAATTAAAAATTTTGTAAATGGACATATTTTTATGAATAAAAGGGAGCAACAATTAAATAAAAGAACTACCATAGCAGTTAAAAGAGATATAACTACATTTATTCATTTCAATAAAAACATAAAAAAAATATGCTCAAAATGCTAAGCCTAATTCCACTAATTAATTTCACTAATAAACCTATACTACTAAAACAAAATCTAAATATTCCACTAATTAATTTCACTACTAAACCTAAAAATCTAAATAACTATTTCATCATGCAGATGGGCCAGAAGTAGAACATGCATCTTTGATGAAGATAGGAATAAACCTATCATCAAAATGAGAAATTATTGAAGGGCACTTCTTATGGAGATCTGCAATTTCATCACAACAGTTATCTTCAGTGGGCTCAGGGAACCAAGGTGATAAAAACTTTTTCTTTACACAAATGGCCAGGCCCAACTTGGCCTTAATGCAGTCTGGGCCCACAAACGGTTGATTCTTAATGGGCCGTGTCAAGAGTCCACGGTCTATGCGGCCTTGGCCTCGAGGAATGACCAAGGCCATGGAGAAAACAAACACAAGAACAAGAAGAGCAACTGAGTTCTTCATGCTTCTCTTTTTCTCTCTCTAAATATTTTGTTTTGAGTAGTGAATTTGATGGTGTGATTAGTGCATGTATTTATAGGAGATGGGAGGCAATTGTAGATAATAATGAAATTATCTAATTTCACTAGATAATCTTTATCTTTTTATTTACTTTTTTGTGTGTTGATAACTCACACATTTGGATTGAGTTTAATTGGTTACACACACCCTAATCTCAATACTGTTTATGATCTTATTATTAGTTTTTTTTTTATCTGATATAAAAATCCATATATAAATCACTTATTAGAATCTAGATCATTTATCCTTATCATGTCATTTGGAGGATTTGGCTTATGGTAAATGATTATCTTAAGGTAGTATCCGGTAACAAGCCTTTAGGACTAGTGACTGGAAAGTAAAAAAAAATTAATTTTTTATTCAATTTATTTTAGTAGTTTTTTTTTTTGAATGATAATAAAATTGAATAGTTAAAAAACGTGAGGTACTGTGTCATTGCTACCTTCAGCAGAAAATGTGATTCTTAAAAAATAAAATTTAAAAAACAAAAAGGGGATAGAATTATATATATATATATATAATAGTGAAATAAATAAACAAATAAATAACTGGATACACAATATGAATTCTCGAAAATTGTCGAAAGATGCAACTTCTGTTGATTCTTGTTCAAAAAATAATTTTGACCCCATATGCAACTTTTTGCAACGAGGATAATTCCCGAAATATTGTATAGGCTAATTTTTATAGTTTTTTTTTCTTGATATTATTGAACCATTACATCATTTTTCATCATTTAAACACTACCCTGCGGCTAGGCCAACTCTTGATCCTACAAATTTATTAATATAGTTAAACGTTGACAAGCCTAATCAGGTATTCAGGTGTGTCATAAAAATGCAACGCTCTTGAGCATGTTTGGTGCACTTGTTTTCATTACGTGACATGCATATGTCATGGCAAGAATCACAAGAACCAAATAAGTTCGATACAAGAATATATATATATATATATATATATATATATATATATATATGGGGATTAATGTTGTAAATTTAAGTTTATCCTTGTAACAAATCGTGACCGTCCTATAACAGATATAACGGTGAAAATTATCTCTCGTCCGCAGTTTAATACTACGGAGTCCGCACAACTAAATGTGGATTTAAAAATTGCAAAACGCTGGTCAAGATTCACACTTTAATAACATGAACGATAAGTTTCAAAATATTCAATATATTATCATTATATTAAAATTAATGGTATTTTTATAATATTCTTGTCCGCACTTTAATTGTGCGGACGGTAAAGTGAGATTTAAGAGTAGGTGGGCATCTTCCTTGCCTTCTTCCCTTGTCTGGGTTCCTATTCTGTAAATCGAAAAATAAATGATTGTACTCCCCCAAAACCCTCCTTAATCCCCTCCTCCCTTCTTCCTCCTCACCATCATCAAAACCACCACCCCTCTTCCTTTCTCTCTCCTCGTCTCTACCCTTTTCTCCAGCACTACCGCCGCCGCCAATCAAGAAGCCTCACTACTCTTCTCATGGCTACATACAAACTCCCCTGTTTCACCCCCACCACACAGATAATTACAAAGTGAGTTATTTTGACATCTCCTCCATGACACAGAAATTGAAGGATGGAACATAAAATGCGTGAATAGAACAAGAGGGTGTGGCATCTGCAATTTAATATTGCAGAGCCCGAAAAAAAAATTGATATCTGTAATTTAATATTACAAAACCTAAAAAACTAAAAATAAATAAATTGAATTTGACATCTGTAATTTAATATTATGAATCCCAAAACATTTTTAAAAAAATAAATTTAAAGGAGTATTTTGGACAATTTTCCCGTCCGCAAAATTAAACTGCAGACAAAATATTATTTTTACCGTTCAATGAACAGATAATCGACTAAAATCTGTTATAAAGATAACTTTATCTTTACTACGTTGACTATGAATCAATCCTCTATATATATATATATATATATATATATATATATATATATATATATATATATATATATATATATATATATATATATATATATATATATATATATATATATATATACACACACACACACCCTTCCTTTCTTTTCCATATCTGTTGTTCAAAACACTAGTAAAAAAATACTATTTATAGGGTGGGGGGGAAATTTAATCCATCCAGAAAAATCAAAATCCTAGAACTTTGCGATGCCGCAGCTTATTTTCTCACTAGGAAAAAAAAGGCACATTTCAAGTTAAAAGTTTGGTTCACAAAATGGTAAATAAAAGGAGAAAATTAAATAAAGAGCTTTGAATAAAAATCAAGACTCGGCAACAAGAAATCTGAAACAATAAAAGGAAATGACTAGTAAAATTGAAAAATGAAATTTTACATTTTTGCTCATTTTTTTACTCATCTAATTTCCATGGTAACTAACGAGAAACCAAATTTCAGTCTTTCTCATCCACATTCCCTAAAAAACCATGAGGACAATGATATATCTTGCAAATTTTTTGTCGACTTTTTTGTTACAACGTACGTGAATAACTATATTTAGTAATATTTTAACAACGTATTTAATATAACAAACCAACCTTATAATCCTACTCAATCTCATATTTACCTTCGTCTCAATACTTCGCAATCGTAACTCGACAACAAGCTTTCACAATACATAACGGGACTCAGAACCATAAACAACACGGAGAAATCATTTTCTTTCTCCCGAGAGCTTATATCAGAACAATCGCCACAAAACCTTACTTCGGAAAGAGGCAAGGTAAAGAAGACCAAACATTCATTTTATAATTTCCAAGCCAAAAACATTCTAATTTACAAACCAGTTGTCACATACACAAAAGCTTCCGACTGAATTATCAAGCACCAGATAATTATTATGCCAACAATAGTATGATTTCAGCACATAAAAAACTTCTCATATAACCTGCATCTTGAAGTAATATCTAACAGAAAAACCAGTAATTATGATCGTATAGTAATTTAAGATGGGGCCACGAAAACAGGTACTACACTACCTCAATCAAGTAATCAAAACATCAAAACCTCTGAAAATAGTAGCAAAAGTGTTGCCACTAGCAACATTAGCCAACCTTCAGGACAATACAACATTGAGATATGTCATGCTATATCAGAATCAAAGGAATGCATTCTGTTCCAAGTGATGCCGTGAGAAGAAAACCCCTTTGATAAACTGCTAATTTGTGCCCAAAAATATTTGTATTGTTGACTCTGTCTGCCTGAAATAAACAGATCATCATGAGAAACAAAATCATGAGAAACAAAATGAAGTATAGCATATGCGTTAAGCAAGCTAGCAGGAACAAAAATTGACGCCGTGCTTGATTGACTGCACACATGGGGCCAAATCAAGAAACTTGGTCAAACCCATAGTTGTTAAAGGCGCAAAAAAGTGTATGCCTAGGAGCAAGGCGAGGCGCACTTTTATGCGGGGAGGTGCATTCAAAAAGGTGAGCATCTTTTGGGCCTAGGCCCAAGGTGCAGGTCACAATTAAAATAGGCCTTATTTCTAAAACAAGGCCCCATGTAATATTTTTTTCATATTCTTCTCTTCCCTTGCTTTTTCCTTCTTTTTTGCTTCTGTTGTTCTTCACCTTCTTTTATTCCCTTTTTACTTCGTCTCTTTTCCTCCCACTTTTTTCTTCCTTTGTTTTCTTATCCTTTTTGACTCTTTCTCTGTTTTTTCTTACCCTTTTTTCTCTGTCCTTATTCCTCCTTTTCCTTCTATTTTTTCTTGCATCTTCTTAATCCCACTCCTTCCTCTTTCCTTTTTCTTCCCATGTTTTTCTTCTTTCTTCTGTTTAGTGTGTATGTATGCCATATATTGTAAGTTTACATCATAACATACTTTATTTGTAGCAACAAAGAGAATAAACTAAGAAATATGACTTAACATATCACTAGATAACATCTGCTAGAAAGTCTAGATCTTGCAGTGTAACATATCTGCATGAGACAAGGCATTATTAATGGCACACCTTTCAAGGCTTTAATGCCCCGACTCATGAGCTAATCTGCTAATTTTCTGTTCTCCTTTCAATACCTTTTACCTTATGACTTACTGGGAGTTAAAGAGATCAAGCATAACTAGTTGCAAATTTTCCACTAATAAGCTTAAACGGAATGGAAATAACTAAAAATTGAAACCCACAAATAACCCCCAAAAAAAATTTCAATGTTACACCACAGACACCATATAGCAGAGGTAATCAAGTCATTAACATTTTTACCTCATAAGCCAAAATTGTTTACGAGCTACTACTTGCTGAAGAAAGCTCAGTAACTTTCCCAACTGCGACTGTTTTTCCTGTAAAAATGGTGAGATCCTTGTGAAGACGCATTCTTTCATTTTTTTTTTTGGTTTTCAACGGTTTTACATTCTATTGGGCATGAGGTGTTTAGGGAAAGGGAGGGGGTTAAGAACTAGTCGGATCAAGAAATTAATGGAAATCAGTTTATCACCTTCAGTACAGAGAGTGAACCCTCCAAGTTGTGGAAAATCAGAGAACATCTCAATACATATCATATTATTCACCTGGGAAATGTTTTCCAAGGAGGAAAAATCATCAAACGAGATATTATCAGCAAAGAACTTTACATTTCTACATTGTAAGATCATAAAACCTTTAAAAAACAAAGAATGGAGAAAACAGAGTGGCAACAGGAATCAACCCTCATCTAACTCCAAGATAGCAGCTTGAATTTTCATTAGGAGTATGTGCCTGTTATATGCATGTGTTTGGAAGGGTTAGGATTGATTACAATGAGTAGGGATACAGCTGAGCAGGGCCTGTTCCATTACGCTAGTTTAGGCAGTTATTGAGAAAGAGGCTGGGCCTACCCATACCCTTGATCTTAGGTGCCAGTGCCGGTGCCGGTGCCGGTGCCGGTGCTGGTTTGAACTGGTAATTTTGAAGGTAAGAATAGGCTAAAATAGAAAGAAAGAAAAAAGGCTAATATTGTGGGACGAACCCGTTCGCACAAGTTCTGGACTGGTCCGATTCAAGGTTCAGAACATCACTGCCCAGCCCAACCCTATACACAAGGGGTTAGGATTATTTCAGTTGTAAAGGGGTCAGGTCGGGTCCGACCCCCTGTTTTCAGTCCTAATTTGCACCCCTACTGATATTGAGATATAATATAGAGCCCAGGAAGTAATGAAATAATAAGAAGGAAAATAAAAGGAAGAATAAGCTATAGAACTTCTCTTGATATGAAACTACTCTTTCCCATCTAGAAAAAGAGTACTTTCTTTAATGAAAATTAGGTCTTGCGTAGACAAAATTTAGACACAAAATGTGATCATTTTTTTCAACTCTGAACCTTAAAATCTAAAATTTACTTTTGGGAAGAAATTATTGATAAAAAAATTTATCCGTGTCCTTGGAAACCTGAATATTTGTAAAAGAGTCAACGGGTAGGACTCTTTTCAGGACAGAGAAAGAGACACGCCTAGCCGATGACATGAAGAAAATTGGCATACATGCAGAATTAAGGAATAGAACTATAGAAGTAAGAGGATTCTTCAGACTAGAGATATCCTCAGCAATAAGCAAAAAGCACCTGAATGCGGCACACCACAATAGCACCATTCTTCACGAAAAGAACTTTCTTTTTCATAGGTTTTCTTGTCTTCAAGTCAATCTGCTGCATCAGCTCAACAATCTCACATTCCTCAACAACAGAATGAATATGCAATACAGCCTTGTAGCCAGCAGTAAAAATTGCCTGCAATAACAATGTCTTGGATTTGATTACATAAATTTACAATAAGAAATACAAATAAGAGTGGAACAAACAGAGAAAGAAACAGGAGAAAGAGAGAAGAGATTAAAAGAAATAAAGTCCAAGCCTGGAAGTACATTATCAAGTAACTCCAGGAACTGCAACTGGGCAACAAACACGTTTACAGCAGGTATTGGCCTAGCTGCAAAACAAAAGCAAAAAAACAATTTATTAGAAGTCATGTTACGAAGTAGTGGGACCGAAGAATGCATAGAGAAACAGCAAACAGAACAATATAGAAACAAAGAGAGGCATTTTAGATGCCTTGGGAAGTAATAGCAAAGAACATCCCTAAATCTACTCTCTATGACCCTCATTAACTTAGAAAATGGCATAACATCAAAGAAGACCGTTAAAATAATTCAAAACAAAACAGACACAAATACTACTTCGATATTTTAGAAGTACTAGAACAGCCTATTGGGCAATTAAATCAGACTATACAATTATGAAAATCAATGAAACAAAAAAGAAATATGATTTTTGGCCAAGCGAAATCTGTAGTATTGGCAGCAAAACCCTCTATAGATCGACATTCAGCAAATATTGCATCTAGGAAGCTACTACTCGGATTCTACCTTGCCCATAACAACAGTACCCATATCTTTAAATTTGTCAATAATGGGCAGCCTACAAAATAAGAAAATCAAATAAATAGATAGCCAACAAATTAACAAGTACAACTGATACAAGAATTATAGAAGGAAACAACCTCTAATCACTCCTAGCTCCAAAAAGAGAGAACCAAATAAGCAAAAACATCAAAACAGTGTTGTCAATGATTACCAAGAAAATTGCTTATTAAAGCAAACTAGTCTTGCAAATACCAGGGCTTTCTAACTGAAATATGATAAAAGGATTCCTAATCACCATTCAATATTTTAGGTGACCACAATGAAACTACGAAGAGAATATATAAACTTGATAAGCAAGAAAACATCATAAGAAACAAGATTCAAAGTTTAAGGGAGAAATACAAAAAGAAGTTATCAAACAACCTAACTCTATACACACACACATACACAGTTACATATATATATATATATATATAGAGAGAGAGAGAGAGAGGAATGAATGTGAAATGAGAATTGGTATAGAGCTTGAAAGATTAAGGTTCTATTGTACCTAAATGGACCTTTAGGGTCACGAGGCGGAACTTCAATAGCATCAAGGGCTTCAAATAGGCATGCACCATCCCACCATGGACATACACTTTTGTCCAATCTTGTCTGCATATTTGAACCAAGAAGCCCAGATATTGGAAGAAATTGAACATCTGCAAAAATGAAAGCATAAATTAGATCTAAAAGCAAGTGATCATCAGGCATCAAACAAACATTCCCCAGAAATTAATTAAATAATTTGGATTACAATATAATTTTCAAGGGGTGTGTGGTTAGATAATGGATTCCATTTTTCTTATATCTCCTCTCTTTTCGGTAGATTAGCTATGAAGTTAATTTCGCATACTAAATAAATTACCAGCTGCAGGTTAAGTAGGTTAAATTTAGTATGACAGAAGATTAGTAGATTACATAACAAACATAGTATAGATGGACAAGAACCTTATCCAAATTATATACACACACCTATAATTATACGTATTACCTTTTTTTGTTTTCATAAAAATTCATGCAAATTAAAATCATATACAACATATGTATCTGCACCAATATGTAATTGTTTCTCATTAACCTTTTCAATCTAGTTCCATCTGGCTCCATTTAAGTGACCCTTTCCACTTGCCATATATTTCAAGAAGTACTTGACAAAAACATTAATTACTTTCTACTACAAAGTCTCACTTTTTAAAAATTTTAAGCATAATAGCATATCCAAACAGGGATTAAGTTCAATTGAACAGGAAAATCCCCAAATTGAAAGGTCACTTAGATTGGGATGGGAGTTAGTAACTAAAAAAAAGAACCAAAAAGAGAAGGTGCAACCCCATCTATGACATTGTGTATACAAGCGAAAAAGATACATAATAAAAAATATACCCAAGATACAATTCTTTTGGGAGAACAAGCACACAACAACGAAGACCTTCTAGGTTTCGATTAGTACGCTAGAATAGAGGGTGGGAATCATTCTTATTTTGACGAATTCTGACATTTGGTACGTATATTTGTTGGTACTTGGTAGTAATCTCATTCACCTATAAATGAGATTCCTATATGGAATTGGTATCTCATTCCTTTCTCAAGATGTTAACTCTTACTCCACACCCTCTATGAATTAATAGTATAACATGGAAAGCTAAGTCCAAGTATCATAAAACTAAGATAAGATTCCTGAACAACATTCTAGAAATACCCAAACCGTTCGAACAAAAAGACATCGAGAATTTCATTACCAGTAATGTCATTACCGGGGGTAGTGAGATTCCAGTACAGCGTAACACATGAGGCCTTACCTCATTAATGAGGGATTTACACCATCTCACATGGACTAAAAAATTCCATATTTCACATGTGAGTCCCTACAACTCCCCTTTGAGTGTGAACATCCACTCTCAACTCATATGCTCATTTGCCCAAGTAAGGATCAAAATTCTCACGCAGTTTGAGAAACCACCAAGGTGCCAACACGATTCCAGACCAATCAGGAGACCAGATATACAGTAATAAATCCCTAAACCCTCACAATCTATATTTGAAGCGCTTTGAAAATTTTAAATTGAAATCTAATGTTCAAAACCAATATACTGACACCTTATGCCCATGGATTGACCCTCAATTTTGATGCTTTCTTTCTCTAAAACAAAAACACCTTTGGCATATGTTTAATGCATTTTCTTTTTTGGAACTACGCCATATCTATTCTGACAGAGACCAAGAAAGAGAAAGGGAGGCACATCATGTTTCCACTTTCCAAACTGTTCTTGATCTTTATTTCCATTTTTTCTAAATTTTCTAAAGATGAGAACATGTTAGGTTTGAAATTTAAATGAATATCTATTTATGAAATAGAAACAATAAATATATTTGAAGCTCAAGTGCACACCCTATCTCAAACTACAAGTCTTTGAGTGTCTCTTATTACCATATTCAGTCAATTAATTCTTAACCAAATCTTAAGACAGCTAAAATCATTGTTCTAGCACTTTCTGCAATGGATTGTTTCCCCTTTGGTGTTAATTTTATATATATTTGATTTATTTATCAGAAACAAATAATTAATTATATGCGCATATATGACACATAAAATGTTACTAAAACACTTTTAACGAGTTTTTCCAATAAAAACATAAAAAGGTATTACAACATGTCCAAAAAATCCAAGAAAGATTTGAACAAACCTTTGACCATTATTTTGCAAATTCTAACATCCTAACTGAACCTCCTTTCTTAAACTTGAAAACTTGAGCGACTGAGAGCTAGAGATTGATTTGCATTTGAAACCTAGAACCTTCATTCTTACGATTGAGATCACTAAGAGCAATCTAGAACTATACCATAAGTTTGATTCACATCTAAAATCTAGAACCTCAAACTCCTAAACTTGGAATTTCTCTGAGAGATCTAGAAATATCACTAGAATTTGATCTACATTTTGAAAGCCTATCCTTAAAGAGTATGTCATTGTATTACTTCTTGAGAACTAAAGATTGGATCGACTTGGTATGCAACTAAGGATACGTCTACTATGAGATGACAGCCAAGGAAGCTAGATTAATGAAATCACAATAGCTTAGGCTACATGCCAAACAATTGACACAGCGTTGCTTAAATGCTTAAGTGGTCTGACATTTTACAAGCAACCTCTGTAAATAAAGCATCTTCTATTGTGCTCTCCAAATGGACCGCACGACACGGTGAGGGGCTAACTCTTATTTATTGTCAATTGTTTCCTGATTTGCACCGCATCCAACAAATCACAAGTCTGCCATACACCATTGAACCGCCCCTTATATACAACAAGGCTGAACCTACCTGGAAACACATCTTAAAATCCTAACTAAACAAATTAAGCAATTAAACCATGACAAAAGTCATATTTCTAGCAATCAACAATTAGAAGCTGAAGCAATTGGCGCTTTAGTGGAAGCTGCTTTAACGGATTTATGTAGGGATTGAGGGCCATCCTACAATCGGACTTCATACTTTCATTTTTTGTTAAGTTTGGAGGATGTTTCGCCCTCCTTGCCTCTTCTACCTTACAAATATATACACTGCCGCTTTATATCCAAAATGTGCTTCTAAACAACTCTCCAGAACATCTCTTTCAGGATAGCATACTATTAAAACAAGTTATTACAACTTACAAATTATAAGCAAGAGTAGATACATGTCAAAAGAAGGCGCAAGATTAAATATCTAATTAGAGACATTAAGGAACAAAAAAAAAAGAACCAGTACTACGCTCAGAAAATTAATATTCAGTTACCTTTCTTCACATTGTAACCTGAAGACTTCAAGAATGGTATCATTTTTGACTCAATTTCGGTATACCTAGGAAAATAAATCAGCATTAGTAAAATGCAAAAGGGTTTTTTGGAATTTAAATACAAAAACCAGAAATTTGGTCAAGCACCTCTCTTTTGACCAGTTCACTGTAGGATCATCCATTTTATTCACAACAACAAGCAGCTTAGAGACACCCAGAGTTTTTGCGAGTTGGACATGTTCACGAGTCTGCCCACCTCTCTCATATCCAGTTTCAAACTCTCCTTTTCGTGCAGATATTACCTGAATACCAGACAGATCTCAGAAACCAAATCCACAACTCATGCTAGTCCAATGCAGGATTAAGAAAATGCATTGCAGCAGTAACCTACCAGCACGCCTATATCAGCTTGAGATGCCCCGCTAATCATATTAGGTACATAACTTTTGTGACCCTGAAGAATCAATGAAATTATATATAATGGTCATTATGAATTATTCAAATCAAGGTTCAAAAAGGCATACATAATCATAAAAGAATAGTAAGACATATTATCAACAGGAACTAAACTGAACCATATTAAAACCCTTCACAAAACCAACTTGATCTATTCTGAATCTTAACTAGCACAGAATCCATATGATGGACAGGCTATGAGATGAAACAAATATATTTACAAATGAAATACATACTCAAAAGAAAAAGGGAAAAGTTAGCTCGTGATAGTAATCAAAAAAATAATAACTCAAAAAGAAAAATCGCTATTTCTTTGTATCTATAGTCTAGAAAGATTGAGATGTCAAATTAGCACTTTTATATAACAGTCAAAGATTCCTTCCGAATATAACTCACTTGAAGGGCAATTCAAGTATTTAGTTGTACAATAACAGACTGAATAGTATCAAATAAGGTCAACTTATAAATATACTTTTTAAGTATACAAAACAGGAGCCAAAAATCTTTAAACATAACTTGTCAAATATCTAAAGACATTATACACCGAATTTTAGTTGAGCCATTTAGTTGTGAGAAATTATGTTAATAATATTGCATTTATAACATGAAAAAGGAGAGAAAAATATAATATTGAAAACTAATCAGTAAAATAGTGATACAAATAATTTGTTATTAATGACTGCTATGGATTACATGATTTAAGAAAAATTGAAAATGATGATTGAGTTCATAATGATGAGTTAATGTAAGATTTTCTCAACAATTTAGAGAGAATTGTAAAGAATTAAAGTGTAATCCTTTATAGATATTGAGACATAAGACACTTTTCAGAATATTACATTATTACTGGCTAACAGTATCAAGTGAAACATGTTAACATGAGACAACACTAAGAACAGTATGTCAGGTGAGAGCGCTCTAAAAGCCACGATTTAACATGAGAGAAGTATAGAGAAACCATCTCAGTTGGTCAGTTGTAAAGACACACGCACTTGTTCCTGATTCCCCATCTCATCAGTTCATCCTTGTTGCACATACCCTGCATCCTTATTCTCAACGTCTACGATAACTACTAGCAAAGTACATATGTACAAGTGAAGGAGAATGCATGCTAGCTCAGAAGGATTAGAGAGATTTAACAATCATATATAAGAAAAACTGTGCAAATGTTATTTTAAGAGAGTGATACAAATGGTGGAACTGGTGATTGTTATACCTAAAGCATCATCAAAACGCCTAAAAGGTGCAAGGTGGCGACACTAACTTACCAACTAGGTGGCGATCCAAAAATAAAAAATTCCAACCTTTAACTTTTACAATTGAAAATTTAATTAGCAATATATCATACTAATACATTGATAGAATCCATAAATATTATCACATATTTTAATTCATTCTTTTCAAAATATACAAAATCAACATACTTTCACTATTGTTTCAAAACAACAATATTTTAACTAGTTAAAAACACTTGAAATTCAGGCCTACTAGCAAAAAGAATAATAAAATGAATATATATATATATTATATAAATTTATATATATTCTGGAACATATGCCAATGTAAAAACTTGATTAAATCAAGTCCTAAAACAATTTGTAGTTTTGATTTTCTGCAAATAATTATGTGAATATAATGCACTTTTGGAACACGGCCTTGTCTAGCAGCAGGTCAACAATCAACAGCTTCTCCAGCTTGGTGAGCTTAGCTGCCATAGCCACTGCAGGCACCCACAAGACTGGGCCACTTCTGCTCCCCCTCCCTCTTCTTCATTTTTTCTTGTTATTTCTCAGCCAAAATTGAAACACTATACTCATAACTTAAGATCTCAACTTGACCACTAAGTCCATCACTCCTCTCCTAGGCATTTTTGGTGGTATGCATCACCAAGGCAGTGTCCATAACTACAATACCTCAAGCTCATTCAAAATATCCACTATAATAATTTTAAATGTCCCGCCAACGATATAAAGGTTAAAAATATAAAAAATTATGAAGGCAAAGCAAAGTACCGGTGCATCCAGAATAGTAAATCTTGTTGTTTCTGTTTCAAAGTGCGCTCTTCCAACTTCAACAGTTATTCCCTACAATAAGCATGAAACATAAAGATGGAAACTTAAGCATGCATAAGTTTTACCTGAAAAGCATACGTGGAAAACAAGGAGTACTATTAATTATCCCGATAAAAAAGCGCAAAATTGCACCAGTTCATAAGGATCGTCCTTTTTAAAGGATTTGACAAGTGAGAAAGCAATATTTTTTGGCTAACAACATTGGGATGTTCTTTCAATCAGATAGAATTATAGATAAATTTTATATCCCATCTTATCCTGATACCATGCCTATAAAAAATTATAGAAATTTACAAGTGACTGAAATATGAGCATCTCACTCATTAGAGTTACCAAGTTCAACGAGCAATCTCTATCCATAGAACTTCCTTTGTCATATCTCAGATAATTTTTTTAATCTCTCTTTTCCAGACATCTACCAATGACTTGGGCTTTTTGAAATTTCTCAAATTAAATTGGAGAGAGAAGAAAAGAAAGTGAAGGAAAATAAAAAAAAGTGGTGTCTTTGTGTTTTTTAATAGAAGAGAAAAGAAAGGAAAGCTAAGGAAACTGTTGTCTTTGAGTTTTAATTAGGGAAGAAAAGAAAAGAAAGCTAAGGAAAGTGAGTGCATTTTGAGTCAAAAACATTCTTCTCACTTTTGAGAAAAAAGCTAGAGAAAAGAAAGAAAAAGTCTCTTTTCTCTTCCCTTCTCTTCTTTAACTTTCTTTTCTTTTCTACAAATAAAAAACTCCCAGACAGGGTGACAAGGAACAAAATATTATAACCCTGATATCACATACTTTAAAAAGAAATCAATAAACGAAGAAGAATTTATAAAAATCGAGAAAAGAAAACTACAATGCAACAGGAGAAACCCCAAAAGGAAATTAAAATTTACAAAACCATAAAACTAGAAAAGACACCATAGATCTCAATTAAGCACAGACCACAAATCCCTATGTAAATAAGATAAAAGAACTCCCAAAAAAACTTCCATCGTGAAAGCACTACAGAATGCATAAATGACAATATAACCCTAAACAAAAGGAAACTCAATCGCCATCTGTAATTTCAAAATCACATTTTTTACCAAACTCCAGTAAAGGAACACAACCTAAAGTAAAACAAGATGCATGCCAAAACAAGATGTTTACCTTAACCCTTTCTTCTTCATTGGTGTCCATGATGTATGCCATATACCTAGAAATAATCAACTAACAAGGTTAGGAAGTTTAGGTAACACAACAAAAGCAAGCAAGTGGTAAGCACCTCACTATATGATTGCTGAAACAATAGTCCACCCGCAAAACTAGATCAGCAACAAATGAATGGACAACACCTATGAAGCACATATATGGTTACAGGACACAGATGCGACAAGATACACGACACAGGACACGTCATTTTAACAAAAAATAGGATTGCTATTAATAGTGTTTGTTGTTGGTTTTTATCAATATGTTTGTTTCAATACTTTATCTTGAATCTTTTGATCTTGAGACAAATAAAAAAACAAACAGTTAATCACAACTACAAAAATTCTATTTAGCAAAAAAAAAAATTACTATATAAATTATTAAGTTCCTACTAATTTGTTTTTCCCTTATTCAGTTGTGTCCTGTCGTGCCCCGTTGTGTCCCAGCCGTGTCCTATCCTGTCCCGTCATGTCCGAATTTTAAAAAAAGATTATGGGTGCGAATCGGGGAACAAGTTTGAACGAGTTTGAATTGTATTGAAAGACTGTATAACTATCATCAACTATAATAAAACTGTTAATTAATCATATTGAATCTGTTATAATACAATTCAAATTCCTTGATCTTCTCCCAAATTAGCTACATGGCATATTATTATTGGATAATGTAAAGCAATTGTAGTTTTTCAGGCAATCCTTGTATAATTTGTTCTTGAAACCAATATCTATTACAATGACATAATAAACTAATGATAAATGGAAGAACAATATTTTCAAACACTAGAAAGAAAACACATTTTGGAGCAACTGAATTTCCACTATTTCATGTTCCTCATCCAAAAAGTACAAAATCCCAAAATTAGGAAGTGAATGATGTCTCACCAGCTCTCTCTACTTTTATCCTTCGCTTCTTTCTCGTACTTTTGGATTGTACGCTCATCAACCTGTCCGCTAAGGAATAATGTTTGCCCTCCGATTGTGGACTTTCCAGCATCTGCAACCAATATCAAAAATCATAATTGAAGCACTACAAGTAAAATATCAAGCTGGCCAAAAAACTAGGCCTAACTACACATTCAGATAAATTGTGCGAAACCCTAACACATAAATTCACAAATTAATACGTTCATTGGACAGACCACCATTCAGCACCATCTTTCTTATCATTGTACTTTTCTCTCTAACCCAAACCCAAACTTCAAATACACATTATCCAACAGTCACTTCCATTCTAATTTTTCTCCTAAAGCTAAAATTCTTCAGTTCCTATTCATTGTTTTTGTTTAATGATCCTTCCCACAGTCCAGAAAGGTAAAATCTGTTGACACAAAAGCAGCTTTATCCTCTACAATTCTAGAAACATCGAGGAACCTAATCTTATTGAACCAGTGATCATGCCAAAATCAAAAGTTTGACCTGAATACAAAATTCTCCCATTTTTCCATTAAATTTCCAAGCCAAGGCCAAGGGATTGAAATTTCAGCCAAAGTTCCTTGAAAATTCCAGAGCTGCTCGATATCATTAAGGCATTGAACTTTTAAGTTTTGAACTTTATGTGTATATACATTTTTTCCATTATAGGAACTATTTCAATAAAGGCCAGTAAGAAGTCTGAACTTGCCAAAAAAAAAATTATTACATTGCAAAAAAAAAAAAAAATATCCTTTTTCATAGAGATCTTTTCTCGCATTTATTCAATCATCAATGGTTAACTGGGAAGTGACTACAGATTCAATTTCCTCAATTTGAAATTACAGCCAATCATAAATTGCTTTACAAAAACTAAAATCATAATTAAATTAAACAAAGACCGACAGAAAATAAGGAAAATCAACAAAGACAACAGTTACGAGCTATTCATTATCAATCTATAAAGCATGGATACTTCACAAGGTCAATGTATCCGTGTCGGACACCAACACTCCACGGACACTTCTGAATATATATTGCATGCTTGCTTCTAGATACGTATTGATGGGTCGAGAATTTTCATTACACTTAAATATATGAAATTTACTTATTACATCTATATAAGTATATTGAAATAATATATAATTTCTTCTAGTTTCTACGATGAATTTTCTTGTGGGTTTGTTGATAACTAACTACTTTTCTAATTTATACATGTCTACTTTACTGATTTCCTTAGTTTTTTTTCTCTACCATGAATTTATATATATGTATATATGTGTGTGTGTGTGTGTGTGAATGTGCGCGTAGTGTGTGGTGTGTGTGTCTATATATAGATATATATATATATATATATATATATATATATCTGTGTGTGTGTGTATATATATATATATATATATATATATATATCTACGTATATATATCAAATATATGGACATTTTTATCAAAAGTTATTCAACTACATCCCATAATATCAAAAACCAAGAAATTATCGAACAAAATTGAAAACTCAACACTGATCTTACCCTCATATATCTGAATCATGGATCAATTGTGACCACTCCAAGCATGTTGCTGCTGCATAAATCCCGTTCTCATCAATTGGAGTTTGAAATACATCAAAACTACATGTTTATGTTCATTGATTTGAGAAAGAAGAACAATCTTTATTGCTGAAGTCAGACTTCATCAGGATCACCTACAAATGTTGTATACCACCCCCCGCCCACCCTCGCCCCACCCCACCGGCTACCTTCAATGCTTGTGTATTTTTAAGTAGAAAAACAATATCATCTACAAGTGCTACATGCTCTTGTTAATATACCAAGGCTGTATGTCTGTTTCAAACATACAAGCGACTATTATGCAGCGCTTAAGCAGCAGTAAATGTACTCTTGCTAAATTATTCAAAAATCTAAACCTACAATTGTGCATAGAAGCACGAGATAGTGTGTGGGTTATACTTAAAAAGAAAAAAAAATCCTGAGAGACGTTAGACTTAAAAAGTTTATTTCCCCCCCTCAATATTGCTCTATTTGTAAAACATTTTATAGTTCTGAACAATTGATTGCAAAAAAATATGGTCCTATTTGCAAAAAATATCGGATATACCTCGACCGGAAAGTCTCTTGTATGAAAGATTAGTGATTATCTATGTTTAATCCATCTGCAACTGAAGTTTGCAAACAATACCTGGAAACAAAAATAGTAAGATTTGAGATTATTCACTAGTCCATAACAGTATAATGCACCAGAATTCTTTGCACTTAAAGCATTAATTATAGGAACAAAAGAAACAGCTCTTTGAGTACCTCTTATCGTATAACCGAATTGAGGTCAATTGCTGCAGGTTCTTCATTACCGGAAAGTTATAACTCCAGGAAACCTATATCCATGGAAGAATCCAGATAGAAATAAAAGCCAAGAAGCTCAAATTACTAAATAAATATAGGAACTAAACTCCATTCTGGAATAATTATGAATTAAAAATTCAGGAATAGATAACATTTCGGGTATCGCCAATACAGTTTTCCTCAGAAGAGACCGAAATGCTTAATAAGAAACTGTTAATGGAAGAACTGTAAGCCACAAAGAGGCTAATACACCTGTAACATAACATTACTGAATGTCGTAACTGCACCATAAAATCTCTCTCCAATTCAGAAAGAGTATGTTTAATAAAATCAAATTAGAACACCTACAAAGTACAAAATATGTACAATGACTTGCCTCTGCCCTCGCCAACAAATAATGAATAAAAATAAGGAAGTAGCTTAGACACACAGTACATAGTGTATTTATCAAGAGTCGGCCTAATTACTAGAACCTCTTTCAAACTTCCAAGCACACTGTAAAAATTGACAACTCGAGCAGTATCTGTCATTTGGCTTGTAGTTGGAGCAAGAACACTTCTGACAATCACAAGCTTTTCTGGAAACCAAAGTCTATAATGGACCTTCCAGTTAATTAAACTTCCACCATTCCTTCAATCAAAGAGACACAAAGGCTTTTGTCAGGAGTTTTGTCTGCACCAAACATCTATCTGACAAGTTTTCAAATTGATATATCTCTGGTTTTTGCATGAGCTTAGTACAAGGGTATTGTGTGCAAGGAGGGTGTAGTAACTAAAGCATGACTCATGAGTTCTTCCCTAAAAAGTCACACCCTTTAGAGAAGCACTTTGGACACCTTCAGAGTATAGAGTAGATAGAAGGACAAAAAGAGCTGTCAGATAAATGACTGATACTGAAGGAGCAGGTTGTACAATCTTAAAAACAGCACATCCGGAGCCAACTTCCATGATATTCCTTAAATCCCCTTCATTTAGATTGATGCCCGCAAGATTTCCAAGAATGCTGGGTTTGACCTGCAACTATCCACAACAAATGACAGCATTCCTTCTAAAGAAGAACTACGTTGTCTCGTCCAATCTCTGTTGAAGGTAGGGTCAGTACATCAAAAGACTAAATTATAAATCACTTTTCTCCAAAAATTTATCGACATTCCCTATTCCTTCAATCAAAGAAAAATAGGTGCTGTCATCTGGAGTAATGCCTTTACTAACCATTTCTTTAAGGAGCTCTTCAGCATGATCTCCTTCTTGGTTTTTGCATAAACCTTGTATAAGAGCATTATAAGTGAGACGAGTAGGATTGAAACCGATACTTAGCATCTCGTCCCGAACTCTAAGGGCATCATTCATGTCACCTCTCCTACTATACCCACTAATAAGAGTGTTGTAGCTGATGTGATCAGGCTTTATCCCCCTTATCTTCATCTCATCAATAAGCCCACGAGCTTCTTCAACTTTACCCTCTCTGCAATGCCCTTGCATTAGAGTATTGTAGGTCACTTCATCAGGGGTAATCTTCATCCTATCCATCTCTTTCAAAAGTGAAAGAGCACGTCGCACGTTGCCATTGGCACAGTGGCCATCAATCAATGAGTTGAACATTATAAGATCTGGCAAAACCCCTCTCTCAATTATTTTCGCAAACAAGTCATCTGCTTCCTTCATCCTACTCCGCTTGCTCAAAACATAAATAAGGGACGTATAGGTCACACGCGTAGGCTGAATCCGTTTACTTAACATCTCATCATGTAGGTTAAAAGCTTTCTTTGCATTCCCAGACCTGCAATACCCATTAATTAATATGTTATATGTAATGGCATCCAGAACCATCCCCTTTTGTCCCATATCTTTTATCATATCATCAGCGTCAGCCTCCTTACCCTCCATAAACAGTGAATGAATCAACATATTATAAGTGGATACAGTTGGCATAATGCCCTTCCTAACCATCTCATCTCTATAACTGAAGGCCCTCTCCAGGTCTCCTTTATTGCAATACCCGTCAATCAAAGTGTTATACGTCACAGCACTTGGAACCAACCCATATTCCTCCATTCTCTCAAAAAGAGCAGATGCCTGCTCAACCCTCCTCTCCTTACACATCCCATTAATAAGTGAACCGTAAGTGTATGAATCCGGCTCAATACTTTTTGATTTCATCACCTCAAAAACCCTTTGAGCACCCTCAAGATTCCCCCTCAAACAATACCCTTGGATTATCGTGTTGTAAGTTACAACATTCGGTTTAAACCCCAATCCCTCCATGTGCACAATAAACTCCTTAGCCTTCTTCATCTTCCCTTCTTTACACAAGACATTAATCATTATATTAAACGTATAAACCGTCGAATTAATCCTCAACCTAAACATCTCCGCGTACAAAACCCAAGCAGCCTGAGTCCGATTCAACTTGAGAAACAAACTCAACAAATCATTACAAGTTTCAATCTTGGGCAATATACCCTTTCCTTTCATCATGCAAAAACACTCAAAAGCTTCATCAGCTCTTTTCAATTCACAAAATGCCCTTACAAACAAATCAAATACAATCGAACTCGATACACTTAACCCTTCCCTAGCAACGACCAACCCATCAAAAATCTCTTTTTTCGTGGCAATGCCATAACTAAACACCCTTTTAATAAGTTGTAAAGCTGATTTTGGCGAAGGTAACCGAGAGATGATTATAATTGCTAGACAATAGCATTCAGTATTAAGAGACTGAGGATCAACTTGATCAATGAACTTGAGAACGAGATCAGGGGATGAACGGAGGTTGGGCAGAACGGTGGAGATTAAGGAGGGGGTGAGACTGGGGGAAAGGTGTTTGATGAAATGCCACTGAGAAGATAAAACTGAATCTTGTAGCGACTGAGGCGTTATGGGTGGTTGATGGGTCTCGGGAAGAGGAATTGAAGAGAAGAGCAGACCTTTGGTAATGGCGATGGCGGCTGTGACCTTGTGGGGTTGGAATTTTTGGATACTGAAAACCTTGCTAGGTATCATGGTGCTTGTGGCAGTGACAGCTTGGTCGCGAGGAAGAGATATATATTTATAAGTTTGCAGTTATACTCGGGTAATTTTAATCTTTATGCTAATTGGCAATTGTTTTGTGAGTTTTGAAGAAAATGAAAAGAGAATAAAAGAATTGAAAATTTGTATATTCTTGTTCCACATAGAAATACGTGAGTTTAAGTAATGGGTGAATATGGCCTAATTTTACTCATCCTAATATCTGTTTAGATAGATTGTCAAGGGATAAGTTGACCTAAGTTAATGAATTGGGTTTTAATTAGATTCGAATTCGAATTTTGAGTCGGATCTTTACAAAAATATAATAATAAACTTTTTGGTGTGTTATTTGTAAGTTTACGATAGAAAATATGAATAGATTTTTTATTTTTTATTTTTGTGCTGTGAAGAAAATAATATAAAATTAAATGGTTGTACAGTTTTTTTAAGTATAATTTATAAGGAAGATAAGATTCGGTTTTATGTATTTTATTAAAGGGTCCTTCTAATGTGTAACCTAAGGGCACACACTATACACAGAAATCGAGAGAATATTCTCTTAATTACTGTGCATAGTTCTTTGATTTTTGCGTTTACACACAGACCAAGAGAATATGCACAGGAATCAAAAGAATATTTTCTCGATTTTTGTGTATAGTGAATACCTTTAGGGCACACATTAAGAAAATTTTTTATTAAAAGGTAATTTTAGAAATGAGAAAGCTTTTATTTAAATACTTTTCATTTTTTTCCAATTTTTTTTTATTTTTGAAAAGAAAAACAAAAATTAGGACATACCTCAAAAACAATTTGATTCTATCAAAAGTTAGCCTCGACTGATCCACTACTATGGCTAATGAATTTACCCTTTTATTTATATAGTTCCAAATTTAGTTGTGTGTAATACGATCGCTTATTAATTAGTTGACTACAAATGGTAAGAGGATGGAGGCCAAAGAAAAAAAATAACAAAAAAATATACTCCCTCAATCCTTAAAATATGTTTTCAAATATAAAAGGATGTCTAAAAATATACGAATTAAATATAAAATAAACTTAAAAATTAGTTTATTCTCAAAAATATATTAAAGTGAAGTTCATTAAATTCAAAAAAGACAAACATTTATTAGTCTGCTTGCATGAAGTCTACTGTGAACAAAATTAAAACTTGTTTTATTACTCTCTCATTTCTTTTAGTGTTCTTAATTTTTGTAAAATTTGTACTTTGACCATAGACCATTAAATTTCGAGGATTCCACTTCTCATTGATTTATGCAAGTGACAAAAATATGGTACAACTACATTGATTTAAGGTTAATACTCCAACATAAATGCAATGACAATGTGTGTTCCATGCGACTTCAATATTTTTTGAGTCCTATTGCTATATATTACAAAAGATTTCAGCTGAATTACGATTGCGACGTATATCAATATATGAGATTGAATAAGATTATAAAATTAGTTTACTGTATCAAATAGATCGTAAAAGTACTACTAATTAAATTTATCTATAATAAAAAAATCGACATGTAAAGTCGTAACTAATTCTCTCAACTCCTCTCCGACAAGTAACTAATTCTCCGTCTTCAAAATTTGTTCTTTGTTGTTTAATTTATCGATGCACTTGTGAATGGAATTAGTGTGAGAGAATTTTATTTTCGTATGTATTTTCACTATTAAAAGCTCATATTGATACATTAATGATCAGATATACGTTGGTAATGATCAGATATTTGTTGTTTTTTTTTAACTGGATTAATTTTGTTTTTTTAGCTAATGAATGTGCTTACCCTTGCTTTAAGAATGCAATTTGACTCTGATGAATATTATTTCCTTACAAAT
Source organism: Aralia elata (assembly GCA_034770075.1). NCBI lineage: Eukaryota > Viridiplantae > Streptophyta > Magnoliopsida > Apiales > Araliaceae > Aralia > Aralia elata. The sequence goes on from CM068380.1 coordinate 11,553,127, forward strand.
GATATATTTTCACCATTATAGTCTTCTGTTTTTTTTTGTTCTTCGCAGTAATGTTTAAATGTGATGTTTATATGCGTTATTTTCTTATTCTTATTTGTTATGCATTGAACTCATTTGCTATGTTACGTTAATTTTCAAAATGTTTCTCTAACATAAACGCAGGAAAGTACGGATCATCTACTAATTACCTTTAACACATCATTTCATACGATAATTTTTGTAAGAATTCTCCTTTTAAAAAACATAAGAAAAATACCTTAACACACTACCTTAGATTTTGGATAGTATTTAATGGTTAACAATTTGGATAGTACTTAGTTATATTGATAGAAAAGAAAAAGGCTGGTGCTTTAAATTATATAGTTGATTTGAGACTCTTACCACACTACCTTTTGTGTGTGTGTGTATATATATATATATATATATGGGCAATGATCCATAGCATCTATTTGATATGGATCAAAAATTGGCAAATACCATCTCTACCTTCTATTACAATTATGAACGGATGAGATTAAAAAAGTCATCTCTGCGTCCGCTAGAATTTATAGCGGACTGTTTTAAAATATTTTTGGGCGATTATGCCCCCCATCAGCCCAAGTCAGTGTATGTCAAATCATGTATTTAAAACAGTCCGCTAGATAGTCTAGCGGACGATTTAACTCTGGAGCAACTAGTACTCACTGAAGCAACACGTGGGCCCCAACTTTTTAAAACGGTAGTACTTTGAATTGATCATAATGGACATCAATAAATTACTTAAAATTTGTAAAATAGGTAACCTTATTTATTTTTGGTCGTATAATATTTTAATTTTGTTTTTATATACCATAAACAAAATAATCCACTATTAAAATATTATTTAAAGATTTTAAAAAATTAATTAAGTAATTTGAAAATTATTCAAAATTAGAAAATTACTTAAAATTTGTAGATAACGCCAATGCGCTGTTAGCCAATGCCAATGCAATGATATCTAGTCAGTAGGCACCCTGTAATGCAATTAGCTAGTCAGTAGGCACCCTGTAATACAATTAGCTAGTCAGTAGGCAGTAGGTACCCCTGTAATGCAATTAGCTAGTCAATAGGCACCCTGTAATGTAACTAGCAATAGGCACCATGTCCGCTAGTATTACTAGCGGACGCAGTATGCAATGACAACTACTGATTAACGACCAGCAACACAAAACTGACAACACAGGTAACACAAACATAAATCAAACATAAACACAAAACTGGCAACACAAACATAAATCAAACATAAACTAAGACTTACAAATCAAACATAAATTAATACTTACTACCAACATAAATTAAGACATACAAATCAAACATAAATTAAGACTTATTACGAGTGATACCATATTAACTATTAAGAACAACTCAGTGAAGATAAATTACATTGTGGGGGTTGGGGTAGGGTTGGGGGTTGGGGGTTGGGGGTTGGGGGGGGGGGGGGGGGGGGGGAGGGGGAGGGAACACTTCAATTATAAGATACACAAACTTGTATACAAGTGTCACCAATCAAGCTCCCAATATATGTTGAATTATGGAACCATGTCAGTTAATAATCAACCTTCCTTTATGTTTTGCTCTTATGGTATTGTGAACAGTGAATTTTTTTGTCTGCGTATACTAATAAGCACCAAACTTCTAATAATTACGAGTTATAAGGATTCCCATCTAAAACTGGGGAAAGGGATGAGAAAGAGCACACTTTTACTATACAGTAATATAAACCAAACGATTGCATTTAGACATAATCAATATATGGTCTCAACAATCACCCATCAATTAATCAGTGCTCCATCAGGATATGCATGGAGGCCTTATCAGAAGGAAGACAAAAATAGGAGCAGTAAATTTAATTTAACTGGAAAGAGAAACGTAGGATCTAGCAGTAAAGTTTAGATGCACTTAACCTGAATAGTATGAGCCTCGCTAAAACTTGGAAACCTATTTAATTCGAGCCAAAGGGTACATCAATCACTTCCTATTTAATTCAAGATCAATGTTGGACTTTCTTAGTTTTTCGGAAGAGTGACTGCAAACTTATGGAGTAAGTCATTAGTCAGGACACATGCCAAAGAATTATTTCTTTACATCAAAGCAAAAAACTCAATCACATATCTACTCTGGTACACAAAACTAAAACAAAGTTAATGAATATGAGCATACACATAACTTTTTAAGCACAACAGATGTTCAAATCAGTTGCTTTAAGAGAAACATGAAAGTGATTATACCGTAAGATTAGTACTGACAACAACCATATGCGTTGCAACCGCTTGAGCCCTGGATAATATGAAAGCCATTTGTGTTCAAAAGAGAGAGAAAGAGATTCAATGGTCTAACTCACATTCACTGTTATAAACTCAAAAGTAGTTCCTAAATTTAGCAATGAATAAAAGCAACATTTACAAGTAAAATACAATGATGTCCAAATTTCCTAAAATATCCACTGGAATATTGCCCCAATTCAACTTTGCCGATCAGACTTACTCCAATTCAACTTTGCCGGTCTGACTTACTCTAATTCAACTTTAAACCCAATTCGTTGCAGCAGGGAGAAATAGCAGGGAGAAATCACAGCAGCCCAAGGGAGTTCGTTGCAGTAGGGAGAAATCGCAGCAGCCCGAGGGAGAAATCGCAGCACCCCCAATTTGCAGCCCCAATTCGTTCGTATCCTGCCCCAATTCGTTCGAATCGCAGGGATTATCGCAGCAGCCCCAATTCGTTCGAATCGCAGGGTTCGTTCGAATTGTTTTTTTTAACTGATGAGACGGCTGATGGGGGCATAATGGCCCAAAAATGTTTTAAAACAGTCCGCTAGAAGTTCTAGCGGACGCGGAGATGACTTTTTTAATACCCATCCGTTCTTAATTGTAATAGAAGGTAGAGATGATATTTGCTAATTTTTGATCCATAGCAAATAGATGTTATGGATCATTGCCCTATATATATATATATATATATATATATATATATATATTTAGTCCGGATCCAGTCCGGGATCCCGGACGGAGTTAAAATACAAAATTTTTTTTTTTTTTTTTTTTTTCTTATTTTTTTTTTGAAACAACTAAAAAAAAAAAAATAATTATGGAAATTAAATTTTTACATAATACAATGTTTTGAGCGTGATTTGGATACATATAACAAAACATGTATGTACAGTCTGCGCAGACTGTACATACATGTTTTGTTATATGTATCCAAATCACGCTCAAAACATTGTATTATGTAAAAATTTCAGTTCCATAATTATTTTTTTTTTTTTAGTTGTTTCAAAAAAAAAAGAAGCAAAAAAAAAAAAAAAAAAATTCTGTATTTTAACTCCGTCCGGGATCCCGGACTGGATCCTTGGCGTATATATATATATATATATATATATATATATATATATATATATATATATAGATCATACTAATTAAAATTAGCTTTTACTCACTTTCTCTATGATACTTTTCCCTTCTAAAAAAGAGTCTCATTTATAAAATTTACGGATAATAAGATACAATATGATGTGAGTTTAGTAATTTATTATGATGACAAAATTATGATGGCATAGTTAAGGATATTGTGTTATTTTATTCTATTATCCCTAAAAGGTGATTTTTTTTTTGTAAAACAAATTTTTTGACGGAATAAATTTGTTTTGCAAAATAAGACTCCTTTTATGAATAGGAGGGATTAATATTTACTTCTTGTTTAGATTTTAGAATACAATAATACCTTGAAATTTTTCTCAAGATTTTTATAGTGCATGTATTAAGGAGGATGAGTGCATTTTTACTTTGCTCTTTAATTTCTTTTCCTTTTTGTTAAAAAGTTTTCAAATTAAAGGAAAATTAGTAGTCCTTTTCTTTACCATTAGATTTCATAGTAACAACAAATTATTCAATTTGTAAAGGACGCCTAAACTCGTCCTTAGAGCAACTCCAGGAGGCCGGAAGTGAACAAATCCTAGACTAAATATAGTCTAGGAATCAGATTTCGCTCCAGCAGATGGAGTAAATATACTCCACGTGATTTTCCAGCGAGGCTCAACGACTAAATCTGCGAATCAAAGCTGATGGACTATATTTCTGACTATAATTTTAACTATAGTTTAATGGGAGTGGATGTCTATTGAAGAAGAAGAATGAGATGGGCTGATGACTGAAGAAGAAGATGAAGGGGGATGCAGGGGCATTGAAGAAGCTGCAGACTCTGTTGAAGGAAATGGGTGTGTTGAAAGAGAAGAACATAAGGCTGTGTTTGGCAAATAAAAAAATGCTACTTCAACCTTTAGCAATAAAAATGCCTTCAAAGTTCAATGGTAAAAAATATGCCTTCAACGGTAATAATAATATTTTCAGCGGTAATAAAAAAGCCTTCAACGGTAATAAAAATGGAACATCTATAAATACTACAATCAACTATTGAACTTTTGAAAAATTAATAGTTGGAGTTTTTTTGAATTCATTGATTATTTTAATCTTTTTATATTTTAGTCCACGAGATAGTCCATCTGCTGGAACGATTAAAGACTAAAGTACATCTGATGATGTCATATGGACTAAATATAGTCCAGCAGATAGTCCATCTGCTGAAGATGTTCTTAGCCAGTTGGTTGGGCCCTTGCCCAGCTTGACAAACAAATATATAGTCCTTTTTCTTTTATATTACCTTAAATATAGAATGGTCCATAATATTAATTAAGATTTATTTCTTCACAAAAAATCATTTTTATTTTTAAAATATACTCTCTCCATTCAAAGAAAAAATAAATTCCTATTTGACTTTGTGTAATACTAAACTTTAAAATTAATGTAAATGTCATACATTCATTAAAATGTAAAACTAAATAAATTATTTTATTGTTTTTAGAACTTAAACTATAAATTTGACATCAATTTTTTAAAATATACTCTCTCCATTCAAAGAAAAAATAAATTCCTATTTGACTTTGAATTCGATTCGTGTAATACTAAACTTTAAAATTAATGTGAATTAATATGCGTCTAGTCAATGCAGTCGTGAATGTCATACATTCATTAAAATGTAAAACTAAATAAATTATTTTATTGTTTTTAGAATTTAAACTATAAATTTGACATCAATTTTTTAAAATATTAATTTCTCGAATCGACTTCAAATGGAAATCCTTTTGTTGAACAGATGACGACATGACTTCGTTCCAAAAATGTATTATTTGTAGTATAGAATAGGTACAACTTTTAATTACAAAATTATTGAAATTTTATCGAATTTTTTCCCTTGATATATATAGAGTCCTCATAAGTCATACCAATTTGACCCATGAAATTCTTATTGAATTTTTTTCATAAAAGATGCATGGTGGTAGCCAGTTCTTTTTTTGTCAGAATTCAAAGGATATATTTCATGAATGGTTACAAGTACTTTTTACTTAGGGGGTGTATTTGTGACGCCCCCAAAATAGATCTATACAACCCATTTTGAGTCGCCAATAACATTCCATAAAATACAATTACAAATACGAATTTTCCCATTTACAACTAATAAGTGTCGTGCAAAATACGACAACACAATACAAATACATCTTAAATTCTCAATATACTTATTGTCACACTAATAGTAAGGTATTGAGACACTTCTATTATCTCAGACCATTACTCCATTCTCCGGCTAGTCCCCGCTACACTCTCTTTTCCTAAGGAGAACAATGGAACAAAAAGGAAAATGGTGAGCACAAATAGCCCAGTAAGAAATATCATGACTTAAGATAATGAAGAATAAAAATTATCTTTAGTCTTCAACAACAATAAATCAGAGATTTAAAGATATTATAATTGTTCAACACAACAACTGCAGCGTAACGAACAATCCATTAGAAGAGTCAAGTAGATTATAATATCTACCATCTTCTATAAGTTAAAGGATAACCACTAATATTTTATCCCTGTAATACCAATCAACAATTCCTGTTTATGAACATCCAAATCAACAGTTTATATTCAACAGCCTCTCTTTACACTATGTGCCAAAGATATTTATTTGTAACATCACTGGTCATGATCATGCCAAACGCCAGTTCATCTTTGCATTACGGGCCAAAGAGAACTTTCACCATATGCCTTTGTTTGTAACACCAAAAGTCATGATAATACCAATACACAGTTTGGTCAAAATCATGTCACGCCAGTTCATCTTTGCACTACGGGCCAAATAGAACTATCACCACAATTTAAGTATGAGGATGAGGATGATGACAATGATACAGTGATATTAAGGATAAGAAAAGCTTTATAATTTAATCAGTATCAAAGATTGACCAAATTCTCAACACAATGACCAAATTGTGGAGTCAAATTCAAGAATGATATTCAAAAAATTATTTCATGCTTCAACTATAACGTATAAAATGAAATAGAAAGATTCAAGTGAAAAGATATTAGATGAAGCACAAACTATTAAGGATATTCTACTAATTTCAGGGATTTTCTCCATTTAAAAATAAAATTTTGGAAACAAACAAAGATTTCTTATCATAAATGGAGAAATGTGAAAGAAAAAGATATCCCTTAAAGAGTACAAAAGAAATGATACGTTATACGAGTATAACAGAATATATGAAACTGCAATTGGATTTTCACCCGTCATGCGATAATCCGCGTAGACAGATTATTTCCACAACAGATCAATAAGTAATGAAGACAAAGGGTTATTCACCAGGCATGCGTCAATCCGCACGGACAGGTTATACCCACAGATTAATAAGGAAAAAAATACAAAGGGTTATTCACCAGGTACGACACTCGTACATACAGGTTATTCCCACAGAGTAATAATAAGGAATGAATACAGAAGGGTATTCACCAGGTACGACACTCGTACATACAGGTTATCCCCACAGAATAATAAGGAATGAATACAAAAAGATATTCACCAGGCATGCGTCATACCGCACGGACAGGTTATCCCCACAAATTAATATAGAACGAATAACAACCTTTGCGAGTATAATATCACTTACGAACATGAAAGCAAATGATATTATATATGAGTATGAAAGAAATGATATTCCTACCTTCGTTAATAAGTGATTGGATGTTACTTTCTATGAAGTTTACTAACTTGGACAATACTAGTATTCTCACAAATACTCACAATAGCCTAGCACACTAAGAGAACTCAAGAAATTTAGAGAGAGAGGAAGTATATGCAAGGAAGGTGTGAAGATTTCTTAAGATAACCCCTCCTATTTATAGGAAAACCAAGTTTCATTAATTGCACAATAAGGGCTCGACTTATTACACTTTAGTACCTCTATCTTTGTCTCTATTTTTTAATATAATCCCTCAAGTATTATCAATCTTGCATAACATCCCCTAATAGTTCCCACATGTGAACCAATAGTTCCCACATGTGAACCAATAGTTCCATCATGTGAACCAATAGTTCACAACATGTGAATTTCAAAATTTCAATTAGGTACCCCTAAGTTAGACTCCACTTTTAATCCGTTAATAATGCTAAAATATCATAACAAATAATATGAGTTACAGTGCCATGATAAATAATAAAAAGCACCATGCGGATGCTATTGTAATTATTGAATCAAAATACTGTGTAATTGCTACTTTATCAATTATTGAATCAATAATTTAAAAATATTGTGCAATACCGTGTGCCTGTGAAATACCGCGTCCTACTGTGAAATAACGCGTTTTACTATTCTTTTTATTACCGGGTATTTCAACAGTTGTCGGTGATAATACTGTTGACAAAATACTGTCGCTTTCAGTATCCGACAATGGGGCCTACTATCGTTGACAATTTTGTCATTTGTGGGGCCCACTAATATTTTGATATTTCGGCGCCGTCGTACGGTACCGAATATAATATTCTCCGACAAAAAGAATATTCCCCGACATACACTGTTTATCAGATAATTCGCATATAACACCCTTAACAATCATTTATAACAATTAAGCACCTTACTATTTAGAAGAAAAAAAATAATCATAAAGAAAATAATAAACTTTTATTTCATAAAGTCGGGATCTTACAGTATTCAATTAAGATTTTTAAAGATTTTTTTTAAGTGACAGATTTTTGTAGAGTCTGTGGATTTTAATGACTTTTAAAGACTTTTTTATAAAGACTCCATGAAATAAGTGACAGACTTTTATAGACTTTTTACCAAGACTTTGGTAGACTTTTGTATACTTCTAATATATCTTGCAGCTTATATTAATTGTTATTTCATAATTAAATAACTAAAAGGTACATAAATATACTATTTATTTTGAATTTGTTTTAGAATAAATCTTATAATAATAGTAATATATATATATATATAATATATATATACACACACACAAACATATACACATTTAAATTAGTTTAAGCATAATATAATACCTCCGTTCAAAAATATAATATTAATAATAATTTTTAAAAGTCAATTTAAAACTTTTTAACATTTAAAGTTTGTATGATTCGTTTAAATTTTGATAACAATAAATCTCATAATTAGTATATTTTTTAGATAATTTATAATAATTATAATTGCATTAACAAAAATTATATAGATTCATATTAATTTTGAAATTAATTTTTAAAAGATCAATACTTATCTTATATTTTTTTTATGAAGGGAGTATATTAACTAGTTTAGTAATAATAAGTTTATTAACAATGGTGATAATTAATATTTTATTCCGTAATAGTTGTAGCAGTAATTAGTTTTAGAAAAAATTATGCAATACCTATCTTCTTCTCCGTCTAGGCTCTCATTGGTTTCCTCAGTCTCGCATCACGCAGAGCATACATCTTGCTTTCAAAAGGTTATTCCTTTTTTCATAAAAAAAATAAAAATAAAAAAAATCAATGAATGTTTTTTCGCTATTCTTTCTATGTGCTTCCCCAATTTCTCTTTTCTTCTTTCTATTTTTTCAATCTTTATGTCAATTCGTTACAGTTATTTTTGCCTAAAAAAATACTTTTTCCGTTGCATAAATCACAAACCAAAATAGTAGACTTACGTGACTGGATGCATATATTAGAAAAGTCTACCAAATATTTCATGTTCTCCCTTTCTCAAATATTTAGAAGTCTTTGGAAGTCTTTAGGGATTAAGTCAGACTTTGGATATGAGTATCTCTTCTTCTAAAGTCTGTCAAACTCTATCATTTGATAGAAATCTAAAAAATCTATGACTTTTTGAATACCAAAATACTTTTATAGACTTTGTAAAAGTCTCAATTCAATATCACCTAACTTTTAAAGACATTACAAAAGTTATAATTGAATACCAGTAAACTTTTATAAACTTTTTAAATGTCTTGATCGAATACAACTAAACTTTTAAAGTCTTTAAAAGTCTTTAAATGTCTTAAAACAATCACAAATCTTTTTGTTCAACAGATAAATAAGTTGATTTATGAAACAAACCAAAAGTTTATTTGTGAAATTGTGCAGGAAATCTATAGTGAGGGGAAGGGGAGGATTTTAGTTAATTAGGTACAATTTGAAGAGTGAAAAAACAGGGGAAGAATTAAAAAAATAATAATAAAAATAAATAAAAATAGAACCAGGGGATCATCATTCAAGTTCTGTATGCCCTTCCATTAAAGCTTTTTATATTTCTGACAAAAAAAAACATGGTTTCCGAAGAAAATTATTAAAGAATAGATAAGTTCTTTAATATATGTTATTCCTTAATTTATCATAGTTTTATGCACTTGACAATATTTTCCTTAATTCTTGTAGAAAATTCCCATAGCTTTTTCGGAATACATGGAAAGAATGATGCCTTGTATTGCATTCCTTAGGGATCGTAACAGAAATCTTTGGCATGTGAAGATAGCCCAAAGAGGAGATCAATTCTGTTTTGAAAGTGGTTGGGCATAAGTTTGTTGAAGAAAATAATGTACAATTTGGAGATTTTTTGGTTCTTCAGTATGATGGTAAATCTTCTTTTGATTTCAAACTTCTTGGCACAACTGCATATGAAAAAGATGTGAAAATTAGAGTTTCTGATTTAGACATAATTAAAGGAGGAAGATAAGCAAGAAGAAGAAGAAGAAGAATATGCATAAATAGTAAACAAAGAGGAGGAAGAAAATGAAGATGTTGAACTCAATGATTATGATGATGAGGTGGAGGATGAAGATTTCATGGATGATGATGGTGATGGTATGATGATGAAGAAGAAGATGATGATGGTGATGGTGATGATGATGATGATGCTCATGATGATGATGATAATGGTGGTGGTGGTGGTGGTGGTGGTGGTGATGAAGGGCATGATCAAGAATTAAGTGATTTTAACAATGGAGAACAAAAGACAAATATGTTGTGAAATGATAGATATAACAAAATATATATCAACAAAAATATATATTGATAAACTTTTGTATTCAAGTGGTCATCCACACTTCTCTTTCATTATGATGTTCTTACTTCTTCCAATATACAAGCAACCATGGACTTAATGATTAATACCAATATCTCAGATGGATGATAGTCTCTCTCTCTCATCCTATATATTCTCTTATTCTATCTGATGCATATATATAGACATGGAGAAAGAGAGAGAGAAATTCCCCAAGTGGACACCTTTTCATCTTTCCAAACTTTTCATTTGCCTATCCTTTCATATTCTAATGCACACTTTATTTCTAACACTCCCCCTTTGATGACCACTTTTTAAGAATATGGCTCGTTAAAAATCTTACCAAATAAAAACCCTGTGGAGGAAAAAAAATTGGCTAAGGAAAATAGTACAATATTCTTGTATAACTTCTAGTGCCTTAGGATTGCCTCATCAAAACTTTGCAAAGGAAAACCCAGCGGGAAAAAACCTTAGCGAAGGAAAAAGAGTACAATCAGCACATATCATTCAGAAAATTTACTCCCCCTCATGAGTACCACTGTTCATGATAAAAATATCCTTTAGTCAACGCATGCTAATGTTGTGCACCATCTTCTTAAAAGTCGCAGTTGGTAATGGCTTAGTGAATATATCAGCCAAATTATCACATGATCGTATATGCTTGACATCAATATCGCCACTCTTCTGGAGCGTATAAAAGAATTTTGGTGCAATATGCTTGGTTCTATCACCCTTGATATAGTCTCCCCTAATTTGAGTGATACAAGAAGCATTATCTTTGTATAATATCGTTGGACTATTTATGATCGATGATAATCTATAGTTCTCACGAATGTGTTGAATTACCGATCTCAACTAAAAACATTCATGACTCGCTTCATGAATTGTGATAATCTCTGCATGATTTGATGAAGTAGCAGAAATTGTTTGCTTAACAGATCTCCATGAAATAGCAGTATTTCCATAAGTAAATAAATATCCTCTTTGTGATCTGCATTTGTGTGGATCAGAGAGATAACTTGCATCAGTATATCCAACTAACTGTGATTTTGATCCATTTGGATAAAATAATCCCAAATCAGTAGTCCCACGAAGATTTCTCAAAATATGCTTAATTCTATTCCAATGTCTTCGAGTTGGTGCAGAACTGTACCTTGCTAGTAAGTTAACTGCAAATGCTATATTAGGTCGTATGAAATTTGCAAGATACATCAAAGCACCAATTGCACTGAGATATGATACTTCAGGACCAAGAGTTTCTTCATCATTTTCTTGTAGACGAAACCGATCTTTCTTGATATCAAGTGACCGACCCATCATTGGAGTGCTCAAAGGATGAGTTTTATCCATGCAAAAGTGCTCCAGGACTTTTCTGTGTATGTTGATTGATGAACAAAAATTCCATTTGGAAGATGTTCAATTTGTAGGCCAAGACAAAATTTTGTCTTACCAAGATCTTTCATCTCAAATTCATTCTTTAAATAATTTGCTATTTTTGTTAACTCTCCTAGAGTCCCTATAAGATTTAAATCATCAACATATACTGCAACAATAGCAAATTCGGATTCTGATTTTTTGATAAAAATATATGGACAAATTGGATTATTCTCAAATCCTTCTTTCAAAAGATATTTACTGAGGCGATTATACCTCTCCATGCCTATATATATGCATCAGATAGAATAAGAGAATATATAGGATGAGAGAGAGAGACTATCATCCATCCGAGATATTGGTATTAATCATTAAGTCCACGGTTGCTTGTATATTAAAAGAAGTAAGAATATTATAATGAAAGAGAAGTGTGGATGACCACTTGAATACAAAAGTTTATCAATATATATTTTTATTGATATATATTTTGTTATATCTATCATTTCACAACATGTTATCAGCACGACGCTCTACCCAATTTTGAAAAGGAAGTTCTTTCAACTCGTTGTAAGTATTATTTTATTACAATTAATGTATATTTAATTGTTTTCGTAAGTTAAAGCAGTGACAAGGAAAGACTCATACTGTTCTAGAAATCAAGCTATATATTTGTATAAATGTCGAACCTTACAAAACTTGAATTTGCTACCCTTGATATCTTGAGCAAGACTTATTTGTCATGGACTCTTGATGCTGAGATTCATCTAGAGGCAAATAATCTTGAAGATACAATTAATGTTGAAAATCATGCATCCCTGCAGGATCATGCAAAAATCAATAATTTTTATTCACCATCATCTCACTATGAAGACATGTTAGAGAAAACATTGCCTACATTTCTTGCCTCAAATGTGCTCCTGCAGTAGTAATATCGAGAACATAAGTTCACAAAATATTCCCTAAAGCGATAGAGGAAACTATGTTCCCTGAAGTGATATCGTGTCTTATAATGGCTGAACAAAATAATGAGTTTTTGCTATAAAAAAAATCACCAATCTCGTTCGACCAGTTCTACTCCATTCCCTGAAGTGAATGGAACCTCATTTGATAAACATAGAGGAAATTATGGTCGTGGTCGTAGGTGTGGAATGGGAGGTCATTGGTCACGTACCTGTCGTATTCCTAAATATTTGGTAGATTTGTACTAAGCTTCCATAAAAGAAAAAGGAAAGGGAATTGAAACGAAAATTTGTTGATCATAAGGATCTTGAAGATCCCATGAATGATCATAATGATCTTGAAGATCTCATGAATTATCTTGACTTTCCAAATGGAAATGGCTATATCAATTAATTATTTTTCTTTCATTATATTATGACATTATAATAAGTATTTTTATTTTGATATGTTTTATTTATATTTCAAGTAATAAAGTTTAATTTATGTTTTACATATATGAAGATGCACGGGTCCTATTGGTAATTAAAGGCTCCAGAATAGCGATTACCATATAGAATGATTTTTAAAATTATGCAAAGTTAATGTCAATACCACATTAGGTTCATTGAACTTAATTAAAAGCTCTGTAAGAGCGATTATTCATCAAACTTACTCAAGGCTCTGGAAGAGCGATTATAATTGAATAGTCTAGAAGAGTGATTATAATGTTGTTAAAGGGCACAAAACTTTATATTAATGATACTTTGTATTCTACTGAGTCAAGCATAAATTTACTCAACTTTAAGGATATACGTTATAATGGTTATCATGTTGAAATCAATAACGGAGGCAGTGAAGATTTTCTTTATATTACTTCAATAGTATCGGGCCAGAAGCTCATACTAGAAAAGCCGTCTATTTTCTCTTCTGGGTTATATTATACTACAATGAGAACAGTTGAAACAAATGTTGCAATACACTAGAAGTGTTCAGACCCAAAGGTTTTTATGCTTTAGCATGATCGTCTTAGTCATCCAAGATCAATAATGATAAGTCGAATTATTGAAAACTCTCATGGACATCCCTTAAAGAACCAGAAGATTCTTTTACATACTGATTATCCATGTAGTGCTTGTTGTCAAGGTAAATTAATTACCAAACCATCACATTCAAATATTGTTGTTGAGTGTCTATCTTTCTTAGAAAGAATTCAGGATGATATATGTGAACCAATACACCCATCTTGTGGTCCATTTAAGTATTTTATGGTTTTAATTGATGCATCAACCAGATGGTCACATGTATGTTTACTTTCTACTAGAAATGTTGCATTTGCTAGGCTCCTTGCTCAAATAATTAGGTTGCGAGCACAATTTCCTGATTATCCAATTAGGAAAATTCGTTTAGATAATGCTGGTGAATTCACATCTCAAGCTTTTGATGTCTATTGCATGTCTATTGGAATTAATGTTGAACGTCTTGTTGCACATACACATACTTAAAATGGTTTAGCTGAATCAATTATCAAGAGACTTCAAATTATTGCTCGACCTTTGCTTATGAAATCAAAATTACCAGTTTCTGCTTGGGGTCATGCTATTTTACATGTTGCATCATTAGTTTGCATTAAACTAACTGCTTATCATAAATTTTCACCATTGCAACTTGTACTTGGCCAACAACTAAATATTTTTCACCTGCGCACATTTGGTTGTGCTGTATATGTACCTATTGCACCCCCACAATGCACTAAAATGGGTCCTTAATGTAGACTTGGAATTTATACGGGTTTTGATCCTTCATCTATCATTAGATATCTTGAACCTCTAACTGGCGATGTTTTTAAATCACGTTTTGATGATTGTCATTTTAATGAAACAATCTTCCCACCATTAGGGGGAGAAAAGTCGTTGTCTGAAGCATAAAATTTGCCTGAAACACGACGAGAGATTACATAGAATGCTTCAACGTTATCTCATCTTGATCCTCGTACAAATCAATGTGAACTGGAAGTTCAAAAGATTATTCATTTGCAAGGAATTGCAAATCAATTACCGGATGTATTCACCGATAATAAGAAAATAGTAAAATCTCACATTCCAGCTGCTAATACTCCAGTACGGATTGAAGTCCCTGTAGGACAATCAGTTAATACAGCAGCAAATGAATCAAAACCACACCTGAAGCATGGAAGACCGATCGGTGTTAAAGATAAAATTCTCCGGAAGAGAAAAGTACAAGAAAAACAAGTTGTAGCCTATAAAGAGACTATACCCATGAAACAGGCCACAAAAATAACTAATTTATCCAAAACTTATGAGCAAAAATCTCCTGAAAATAAAACTCTTGAAGAGTTATCCCTTGAAGAGGATCAGGTACCTGAAAATAACAAGATCTTGATACATTATGTACATACAGGAGAAGTATTTGATAGAAATAAAATTGTTGTCGACAACATATTTTCATATAAAGTTGCTCTTGACATTACCAGAAGTAATGATCATGAATATGAACCACAAACCGTTGAAGAATGTCAACGTAGAAATGATTGGCCAATGTGAAAAGAGGTGATTCAAGCATAATTAAATTCACTAAATAAACATGAAGTTTTTGGACCTGTAGTCCGAACACCTGAAGGTGTAATGCCTGTTGGATACAAATAGGTATTTGTACGTAAACGAAATGAGAAAAGTGAAATTATAAGGTACAAAGCGCGACTTGTAGCATAAGGTTTCTCGCAGAGACCTGGTATTGATTATGAAGAAACATATGCTCCTGTAATGGACACAATTACATTCAGATTTTTAATTAGTTTGGTAGCAAAAAAAAAATTGGATATGCAATTAATGGATTTTGTTACAACATATCTGTATGGATCATTAGATAATGATATCTACATGAAAATTCCTGAAGGATATATAAAATGCCTGAAGCATATAATTCTATATCTCGAAGTATATATTCTCTTATTCTATCTGATGCATATATATAGGCATGGAGAAAGAGAGAGAGAAATTCCCCAAGTGGACACCTTTTCATCTTTCCAAACTTTTCATTTGCCTAACCTTTCATATTCTAATGCACACTTTATTTCTAACAAAATAGTGAAAATTCTGGTGCATGCATGGTAAGTTATGGGAGAAGGAGCTATGATAATATGAATGAGGAAGAAAATGCAATTTTTGAATCAAAACAAGTTGACCGACCTAAGGTTAATGCTTATTTTGTGGCAAAAATCAACCCTTTTCAGCTAGGTGACTTAGTAAGACTTGCACTCATTTGTGAGTTAAATTTCTAAATAATGTTCTGCTATTATTTACACACCCTGCTTCCCGAAATATAAATTCCATTTGACTATTTCTTCACACATTTTGGTTTGTCTAAGACACGCTGCGACGATATTTTTTGGTATTCTTTTTTTAAATTTAAAATTTAGAGTAAAATTTGTTATTGCTAATTTTTAACTAACATATGCAGTATCTTCCGAACATGATGGTTATTCACGATGAAGAAGGGAGGACATAGGATATAAAGGTCAAAGTGTGGAAGGATGGACGAACATGGCTCACGGTGGAAGGCTTTATGCAGATGGAACAAGGTATAGCTGGCCGACTGATACAAACCTTAGCCCCTTTGACCCACCTTGAAAAACTAGCTACTCAAGTCGCCCCGTTTACGAGTCCCGACTTAATTACAAGTATGAGCTCTCAATGAAAACACCAATGATACAAACCTTAGCTCCTTTGACCCACTTTAAAAAACTAGCTACTCAAGGGGAGAGGTTAAGGCCTATATCAACCCACACCAAGTTACATTTACAACCGATGTGAGACTATTTCTTACGGTCTAGTATGGAGGTCGCATCAGCGACAAGTGCTTATGTGAATTTGTTCCGCAAAATGATGGAAAGGACCATTTTCTCCAGATCCGCATTGTGCGAGCAGGAACATGGTTTCCAAGAAAATAGATTCATGTGGAGCTGAAACTTAATGCATATTGTTAAGCATTAGAGTAATTTATCAGTGTTATAGTTATCTTAAAACTATGACTTAAGGGTTAGTAGTAATTATGTAATGGTATTTGTCGAAATGCTGCTGGCTGTAGCTGTTGTGCTAAGCTGATTTACTTATCTATTATGCAGAAGCAAAGCTGAGAGCTTTTTGCTTTGGAGAGACAAGGGGATAACTACAGATTCTTGGTTACTGTTGTTGTTTTAAACTATCTGGATATTTATTTTCTATTGCTTGATCTTGTAGCTTATGCAATGGTGATGTTATTTTGTTATGTATTATTGTTCTGGATTAATGCACTAGTCATACTAATGATGTTCAATTGACTTGTTGGAAATGCACCATTGAGATCGTAATTGCTCGGTATATATGAGAAGGGCAACTATACAAATCTGTAGTTAAATGCAAGTATCTTGTATCTAATGCCGCCTTACCAAGAGTTGAATTTAATACAGTGTTACGATGTAACCATGAGTTCAATGTATTTGTTGAATTTTTATTAGTTTACAAAACAAAAATACCTTTGGCAGGTCACTTAGTTGCACTATTATGTTGGCTTAGGGTGTTTTGTGTACCATGCTACTTGTAAGCTGTACTTTATTTTTTTAATACAAATTTAATCATAATAAATGAAAAGTGCATTATTTTCCTTGCCAATCTTAAAGGGACATGACTTGGGTAAATATCTTTCTGTACAAATATTTTTAGCTACATGTTCAATTGATTGTACCCAACTCCTAATGACTGGTGTATTCCTTGATTGGCCCAATTTTTAATTACAGTGGGCTCTCTTTTGAGGACAAAACAATTGTATGCATCTCTGCAGATATTAAAATTTAAAAATGCTTCACCATTCACGTCCATATATCCCAATTTTTCTCTTGGTCAATATTTAAAGTAGGACTGTCAATTGGGATTAGTGAACCGGGTTCAAGACTGTCCAAGTTCAGTCCATTCAAATATTAATGAATTCGGACTTGGACTCAACTCATTCGAGCTTATAATATGTTGTTCAAATCCAGTCCATATGAGATCACGAGTTTCAAGACATATTTTCGGACAAATCCAAATAAAAAAATCAAAATTAATAAACTACAAAAAAGTAATACAACTCATTATTTAAACGACATTAGCTCATTTTGACAACCAAATTGATAAAAATATTAAAATATTTGCAATTCATAAGATTAAATATCATCAAAAAATAAGTAGTTTGAACTTAAAACATACAACTAATCATGGTAATAATATATCTCCATATTATTTAGATTAGTTAAAATGACAAAACATTTAAAAAATAAATAACTTTGAAGAAAACGTGATACTTAAATTTTAATTAATGACTTTATATATATATATATATATATATATATATACATATATATTAACTAATATAAATAGTCTATATATTCAACTCTATATTTCGATCGGGCATATAATGGGCTAAACGACTTATTGACCAATCTCAGTCCAAATTTTATTTCGAGCGTGAATTTTTTTCAAAGCTTAGCTCAATCTCAAATTAAATTCGAGCGAACTTTTAACGGGTCGAACTATCGAATTTCGAGCTTAACCGACCCAATGACAATCCTAATTTAAAGTAGGAGTTTCTCTACAAAATCAAGCTCTCATCTAATCTCCTTGTCAATCAACCATCAACCCAGCACCTTATCCAATTTCATCCCATTTCTTCCCACACAAAATGTCCATCACTCTCTCTCTCCTCACAATCTCTATACTTCAATAAATTTACAAAATTCCATCAACCAATAAAAAAATAAAGAAGGTAAAATCCAAATTCTAAATGCTCAATTCCTCCCAATCTCTACTACGACTTTTCAACACTTCTATAATTCTAACATTTTTCTCCTTCTTGTTTAGGTTGTGGCCCTTGTGGGCTAGGAACCAATGGCAGCCTCCGCAACTCTGTCTACGGCGGCGACTTTCACTGCGGCGGCGGCCATTGCTAGCCCCAGCCGAGCCTCCCAAAAGAGGACTAATGTGAACTACATTAGTGGGCTGAACTCATTTGGTGGGCTTAAAGCTCAGAAATATGTGGTGTCATTAGGCCATCCTCTTTGCACTGAACAGTCCTTTGCCAACTTTGTTAGCTCATTGAAATTTCCATCACAAGGCCCTAAAAGTGGTGGAGGAGCACTGACCTCCACCTGTAATGCTGTGGGTGAGATTTTCAGGATTGCTGCAGTAATAAATGGGCTTGTTCTTGTTGGAGTTGCAGTTGGATTTGTTCTCCTTCGAATTGAAGCATCTGTGGAGGAAGCTGAGTCATGAAGAATTCCTAGAAAATTTTATGGGGTTTTCTTTATCAAAATGTATCTTTGTTTATTTGATGTAGAATTCAATTAATTTGGTATCTATATAACAAACAAGTAAACTGGGTTTAATTAGAAATTGCAGGGGGACAAACATTCCGAATAAAATCTTGTCATTTTGTTATATCCATAACTCAATGTTATGAAACGCATATATGCAAAGAATGCTTGAATGGTAGTAAGTTAAGATAAATTTGATCTTCTTATTTCATGAATAATTTTATATACGTAGAAAAAAAGTAATTCTGATTTGAAATTGGTTAGCCGTTAATGATTTATAGTCAATTTCAGATGAATCCGGTCGTATGCAAAATTGTTGTATGAACTATGACTAACACGAACTGTTTGTACTAAAATATTACGGATAAGTGAGTAATTATTATTTGTAAAACAATTATGCTTGAATCCTTTCCAACGTTACCACAATTTGTACTAAATATACCGAAAGATTGTAAGAAAATCATCTCTAATATTCATAAAGACTTTGGTTGACGTTAGAAAGTCTCTTTTAATTAGTTATACACAATATGAGGCAAAATGATAACGAAGTCATGCTAATTAATAAGTCATCAAAAGTCATGGCCATTAAGAATGTAGTAGCATCTTTTGCATTCATATTTTTTAAAGATTATTAAGAGTTTTTGTATCTTAATCTCCTGTATCATTCTAAAAAAAATAAGAAGAGGAAGAAAAACTCATTATTCTAATGCAACAATGAACATATCTTTTAAATTCAATAAAAATCCAAGACATGTATGTGAACTTAATTCCATTTTCATTTTCTTTGTCAACTTTTTTCTTATCAAGGTCTTCTGGGCAAAGAGAGCCACAGATTTTGAGTGTATTACAAGGACCTATCAACATCATTGAATTCCATTCAATTTGTATAGTGGACTTTGAAATCCACCCTATCACAATTTTATTTTTCCAAGTCTTCGAACCAAGTGGCCTTTGGCCTAGTGGTACGACTCAACTCATGTTAAACATGAGGTTGGAAGTTCGATTCTTGGTGGCACTAAGAAAGGTGTGTGTGTGTGTCAAAGTAACAAAAATAAAATAAAAAAGAAAAAGAATTTCTGCATTATGCAACTGCTGTTTACACTAAAATATTACGGACAAGTGAATAATCATTATTTGTACAAAATTGTGCAGATAGTTGGATCCTTTTCAACCTTAACTAAGGCGTTATTTGCCATAATTTGCACAAAATATGTTGAATGATTGCAAGAAAATCACCTCTAATATCCATAAAGACTTTGGTTGATGTTGTTTACCAATAATAAGGACTAATAAATTGTTTACCAATAAGTTGTTTACATAAGTTGTTCATAATGTAAATGGATATAATAGGATAATATGGTCATTTTAGAAAAAGGTTGAGATTAATTTTGTCTAAAAATTTTTAGTCTCAAATAGTGAAGATTATAATACTTAGTTGAACATGGTATTAAATAATCATTTATATTAAGCCATTTTATAATTTATGAAGTAATAGTTCTAAGTCTAAATTTAAAAACAAATAAGACACTTGAGATTAATAATCATATCTCAAGTGTAATCATTATAAACAAACATAGTCGACCCTTATTATTATATTTTTTTTAATGTTGATAGCCCCCTGTTGAACTAATTTGGCTAACGTGCGCAAAGGTGCGCAAATTACCACTTTAGAATTGTCACATCAGTGTCTCTTTTGTCTACTTTAATTTATTCATCAATCAATCCTTGACTCTATAATTCCTTCGCCGGCACGTATACGGTATACATGCGTCCTCTTACTTTTAAACTTCAATTTTTATTAAAATTAATTAAGAAAACAAGTACTCTTATTTGGTTAATAAATAGATCAATATTTTTTATTCAAATAAGAAAAAATTAAAAATATCTATCTTATATTAATTTTAATTAGGCAATCATATTTCATTAATCTAAATTGTACTCCGTCCGTCTCCAAAAATATAATTTTTTTCTCTCAAAAAAATAAAATAAAGTACACAAAACGAAAAATAAATATATCATTTAGTGAGATATATATTTGTATAAAAAAATAAAAATTCTCATCACTTTATATAATCTTGTGGGGCCACTAAAGATAATTTTAAATTTTTTTTACTTTTTTTTTTTACTTTTATTTTTTTAATATGTATATAAATTGTATTTTACTCATTTTTTTGGGAATAAAAGGATTACCATTTTAATTAGAAAAAGCGTCATAATTAAGTTGAATGTGTACCCATTTTCCGTTAATAAAAAATTAGAGTAATTGATGCGAATACTTGATGCAAAAATATATATTGAATAATAATTTAGGAAATTAATGTGATGAAGGTGACTAATTATATATATTGTGACTTATTTGGTCTACAATCAAATCTTAGCATTAAGATAATTTGATTGTGCTAATTATGAATTTAGATAATTACATTTTTTAATTAAATGTTATTCTCTTGATATTTATATGTAATTTTCGGGTCTATACTACTAAGTTTTTAGATTTCAGGTAATACGATTATGTATATTATGAGCCTGATTGAATTGATTTTTAAAATTTTGATTAATTACTTTTTAGATTTTTTTAGAGATATTTAAATTGACTTATTTGCTATATTATCAGATATTACTTCAGGAATAAATAGTAGTTTGATAATTTTGTATTTAATACGAAATATATAACGGAAAATTTATTTTCTTAGAAAAAGAATTCTATATTTTGTCATGACCATTAAGACCAACTTATTGGTCAATAAATCTTACTGATTAGTTTATATAATCTTCAAACTCATATATATAATAAACTTCATATCATATACTGAGAATTTTATTAAATTTCTTAATTAGTGAATCATCCTACAATTAATCTACAATATACCATAAAGAATAATTTATTAATTTCCCTTTTTGGGTTAGTAAGTACCATAAAGAATATTAACACAAACTCATATCTGAACCTTTTTTCCTTTAAAATTAGTGTGGACTATGAAATTTAGATATTCTTGATTATTAAAATAAAATAAGAAAATGATATATATTGCGAACATTTACGTTAAATTTTTAATTTTTAATTATGTGAATAAATATTAATGGTAATTTTTTTGGAGATATGTTTAATAAGTGGAGCCCTCCTATTATTTCTATCAGCTCCATAGATTAATAAACTTCACAGTTATAATTCTGCATAAATTTATCGCAATACATAACCTAACTCAAAAAATATACAATCAACTTAAAATTCAGTCTAATATGTTCAAGTTCACTGATGCCATTTCTGAAGGGTGGGATACCCTTTGATTTTAACAAAAAGATATGATAACTTAATGACGAAATCAATTATAAATGTACACCACGCGTCATTTTATATAGTCATTTTTTTGGCATTTTTAGCAATTATTTAAAATTTTAATAATTTTAATGCAAAAAATAATTTATATACCTTCCTTTTAATAAGTTAACAAAAATTCAATGATTTTTTTATCATTAAATCTTAACATAATTACCACTAAATGAAAATATCTACACGGATTTTTGTTTGAACTTATATGGTACACCTTTTTCCTCAAGAATGGATACCCTTAAAACTTAATTACTAAAATGAAATTATTTATCACCATTTATAAATCACCGCACCACATCAATTTTGATACGTTTATATATTAAATAAATTGTATTAATCATCACTGATAGCATTTGGAAAAGTAACAATGCTTTATCGACAATTTAACATCATTATCTTTTGTTGGAGGTAACCGAACGTCGCATGAACATACACGAAATACTATAATATATATATATATATATATATATATATATATATATATCCCTTTTATCTGACATACCAAGCATTCATACTTCTTTTAGCGACAGATCGAATGACACTTTAGTCCGTCGCCATAAGTATATATTTTAATTTGACTCAAAAATTTAAATCATTGCTTCTTAGATTTATTCCTTTTTACTTTTTTTATTACGTATTTAATGTAAAATTTTAACTTAGGGCTTATTCGGTCATGACTTATAAGTCGGTCAAATATTATTCGGGTATTCGGTTATGACTTAATTTTTAACTTATAAGTTATGTTTGACAAGTAACTATTCTTTATTTTTCAAAAAATAACTTATTAGTTATTTAAAATAAATAAGTTTGACCAAATATAATCACTATTATACCCTTCATATTTTCATAAATTACATCTAATATTTCTCTTTATTTCTCCCTCTCCCTCTCTATCTCTATCCCCTCTCTCCTACCTATCTCTCCCTCCTTTTATCTGTTTTTTATTTTGATTTTTAAATTGATATAAGAATTTTAAAAAATAACAATTAAATTTACATTCGTTATGATAATTTTTTCCCAATATTTATTTAAGTTTTTCTTTCTTTTAATTATTCTAAGTTTTTCTTTCTTTTAATTATTCTAAGTTTTGCAAATCTCAAAATGTAAAAGTAATAATAAAAAAAAGACTAATATTATACTAAAATGTCTACAGTAATAATAATAATATTAATTAATAACTCATGGATATTATGTCAAAAAAGAAGAAAAAACTCATAGATATTAGAGTTATTTTTTTAAATAATGTTGGAATTTCTTATAATGAAATGTTGAATCAATGTTTTTTTTAGGGAATTGATATTTTTACAAGTAAAATTTCATATTTAAAAAAGATTTATCTCACATGAGTATGAGACCTATTTACTATTCATGTGACATGTACCTTCTGAACTAATTATTTTTACTTGCGAAAATATCAATTCTTTTTGTTATTAATGTATTTTTTAGTAATCGTTGCGATTTATTTTAACTTATAAGTCATTATCAATCATGTACCTTCACAATTTATTTTAACTTATAAATCAAATTGATATGGAACATTTTAACTTATAAATTACAACGAAAAATAACTTATAATTCATTTTAAGTTTTAACTTATAAGTCGTTTTAAAATAAATCATTATCGAATGGGCATTTACTTGTGATATAATAATAAAATTTAGTCGAGCCTTTTAATTAAAATACAATCCCTTGTTTTCAATTGCCGATCAATTATTTTTTTTAGTAATATTAAGGATTTTAAATTTTTAATTTAAAATAAATTTTAAATGATATTATATTAAATATTTTAATAATAATTTATGACATAATCAATCACATTAAATCTATTTAATCAATATTACGATAATACATCTTTTAAAATATTTTTAAAATTAAAAATTTGAGACCTATGTTGTTGTTGTTATTATTATTATTATTATTATTATTATTATTTTAATGTTGATAGTATGAGGAGCTGTTGAACTAATTTGGCTAACGTGCGCGCAGGTGCGCAAATGACCACTTTAGAATTGTCACATCAGTGTCTCTTTTGTCTACTTTAATTTATTCATCAGTCCTTGACTCAATAACTCCTTCGCCGGCACGTATACGGTATACATGCGTACTCTTACTTTTGAGGTTCAACTTTTTATTAAAATTAATTAAAAAATACGTGCTCTTATTTGGTTAATAAATAGATCAATATTTTTTATTCCAATAAGAAAAAATTAAAAGACTTAAATATAAATTGCTACGTTAAAGTATTACTTTTTTTCACTTTGATGATCCATTTTTTAATTTTTTTAATTAGGTGATTAAACTTTCAATTTTTTTCACTTTGGTTCAATTGGACTTGTCACGTCGTAAATTGATGATGTGGCCTCACTGACTAGGCTAATCAATGCTTGCGTGTAATTAAAAATTATTATTTTAAATGAATTTTTATATTTATTAAATGTCTAAGGGTAAAAAAGTCAAATCACTATAATAACCTTATTAACACTTTTATCTCTCATTTTTTATCAAAGTAAAGAACAATCAAATACAAATCTAGATCCAAACTAATGATCAAATGTTAACCCCAGATTATCAAGAACCAGCCGCTATCTCGTGCGGTGGAACCATCTCCGACTCTTCCTCTTCGCCGTCATCCTCAATTTCGTCGAAATTTCCCAAATTACCAGACGTACGTTCCCCAAATTTCTTTGGCCAAACCGCCGATTGATGGCATTTGGGCCAGCCGAGATCCTCCGATCGTAGTAGCGGCACCGGGGGTATAGTCCTCGCGGTCGTGGTTGCCGACACCGACGGGTTGAGACCGAATTTCCGACGAACGAGAGGGTGGTGATCGTCGGTCAAAGCGGTGGAGAAGCCAGACTTGTCAGGATGAAATGGAGGGTGTTGGTGGTTAAGGTGGAGGAGCCACTAGATGGTTTGGTCGTCGGACTTGTGACCAAGCTCGCGAGTGAGCTGGAAGACACGACCCTCGTCTTCATCGCCCACAGGTTCCTCTTCTCAAACCCATGAAATCCCTTGCATCTGACGACGTCTCCCTCTCTGAATTCCTCTTTTTTCTCCTCAATCGTTGATTGATACTTCTCCATATCCTTAATTGTCACTCTAATTGTGATAGAAGATTTTTGAATCCTAAGGTTTGAGTTATGAAATAGAAGGTTTGGGGAATATCATATATATGTAGAGAGAGAAAAAAAAAGAAAATAAAGAATTATGGAGGGGTAATGGCTGATGGGTTCAACACGGTGGTGGTATGGCGCGGTGGTATCACATGATGGTTGAGATGTAAAACGGTAGTAATGGTGAATTTGATGGGTTAGGGTTTTGAGGTTGATGAATGAGATGTTTTTTATTTTTTTTATCTTGATTTTAATATTTTAATTTTAATTTGTAGTGCATGATTACATTTAAGTCCTTTTAACTTAATAAAATAATTTAAATGAATTGTAAAATGAGTTCTCTTTTAACACATAAGCATTATCATGCTACTTGTCAAAGCCATGTCATCAATTTTTAATGTGGTCTTTTAATTGAATCAAAGTGAAAAAAATTGAAAGTTTAATCACCTAATTGAAAAAATTAAAAGGCGGATCATCGAAGTGGAAAAAAAGTAATAGTTTTGGATAATAATTTATATTTAAGCCAAATTAAAAATATCTATCTTATGTTAATTTTAAATTGGACAATCATATTTCATTAATCTAAGTTGTACTCCCTCCGTCCCCAAAAATAAGACTTATGCTACGTTTGGATTGAAGAAATGGAATAGAGAAAGTAATGAAATAAAAATAATGTATTTGAAGATCATTTTGGAGGATAAACCATTCTAATGGAATGAAAATTCATTTCATCCCTTTGTTTTCTTATCCCATGTGGAGAAGGTGGAATAAAATTTATTCCAATAGAATGGATACATGTGATAATTTTATCATTATATGACAATACCCACCACCACCAACAATCAAACATACACTTAAAATACTTTAAAATTATTCCATTTTGTCCTTCATTTCTATCCTTCAATCCAAATGCAGCATAAAAGTACACTTTTTTTCTCCTAGAAAAATGAGATAAAGTACACAAAGCGAAAGGTTAATATGTCATTTAGTGATGTACATTTGTATAAAAGAATAAAAGTCATCATCACTTTATATAATCTTGTGAGACAATTAAGGATAATTTTAAAACTTTTTTATTCTTTTTCTTCGACTTTTACTTTTTTTAATATGTATGTAAATTATATTTTACTCATTCTTTTGGGGACGAAGGGATTACCATTTTAATTAGAAAAAGCGTCATAATTAAGTTGAATGTGTATTGTTGTCCAATTTATATAATAACAAATACGCGCAAGTATACGCGGTCAACAAGTAATAAAGAGTAAGTAGAGTATCATTCACATGAAAAATGATTGCAAATTATACTAACAATTATCAATCTTATACTAACTCGATTTTATTAAACCAATAATTAATGATTTGTAAACTCATGAAATTATAGTTAACTATGATATATTGATTTGATTTTAAAACTAATAAAGACAATTAAGAAAGCAAGAGTTAAATAAAACACAGAAAGAATTCAAGATAAGAAGATCTAAAATTACAACTTCCCCCAACTCTTCATTTGAATATCATAACTTTCTCTTTTTTAACCAGTTAGAACACAAAAATTGTCATCCGATAAATCACATTTATATAAAAGCCTCTTTCGATGGTCAAATACGTATTTCCTAATGCAGCGTATAGATATATCTCTATTCTATACACTAACAAGGAACCAATATCAAAAATAATTAACAAGATACATGTCACGGGTAAAATCTCATTAACTACTCTATCAATTACCAACTTTCGCAATAGAAATCATTAAGCATAGATTCTCAAATGGATGCATGTGGTATTTAGGTATATGTCTATCCTAAATACTATCAAATTATCTATTCTTGAAGAGAATAAATAAGACACACGTCACATAATCTCATAAAATACCTATAAGAATATCCAACTTTCATATGAATTCATAACTAGGTCTCAACAATATACTCCATTTCTCAATTTCATATAGGTTACCAGGATAATTACGGGCCAAGCAATTAATTCATAAGCATAGGTTATGATTTCCAATTCACAAGAGACTAACTAATATTCAAAGAGAAAGTATTCACTACAAACTATGAGTTGGGTTCCATTGAAATCTTAGAAGTAAAAGTTTAGTTCATGATAGCTCTAAATAACATTATATTCAATTTACATAATATGGTTTTGAAATTACAAAACAAGAATGAAATACTAGAAAATAGAATGATAAAACCCTTTTTAGAATGATTCCCGAATTGCTTGCTTGGTAGTATCTTCTTTCCTAGCTTTCATTCTCAAAATTGTATTCCTTAGCTCCTTGGTAATGTTATAGTGGTTCTTCCTTCTCTCTAGTTCTTCTCCATAATAGGTTGAATAATCACTTCCAATCTCCTGTATGCTCAATAATCCGACCATTCTCTCTCATGATGTCTCATTCAATTTCCTGAAATTCCTCTCAAGCTATCCTATTATGACAGAACAAGACATACATTGCCGCTGACAATTCCCGACGAGCCCGCCCTGACACCAGTTTTGGCCTGGGGAGCTCGCCCCGGCGCCAAATTAAGCCTGAGATTTTGCGCTCCGGCGCGGGCCAATTTTGCAGAATTACGAAAATGTCACTAAACCCCAAAAATTCCAGTAATAATCATCCGAAGCCGCCTCCTACAAAATCAATGCACACACAAGTAAAATAACACTAAAAATACTTAAAGACAACAAAGAATTGAGCCTGAAAGATATCCAATTCGTAGGTATAAAAAACCCACTCATCATGTACCCATTTTTCGTTAATAAAAAATTAGAGTAATTGATAAGAATACTTGATGCAAAAATATATATTGAATAATAATTTAGGAAATTAATTTGATGAAGGTGACTAATTATATATATCGTGACTTATTTGGTCTACAATCAAATTTTAGCATTAAGATAATTTGATTATGCTAATTATGAATTTTGATAATTACTTTTTTGAATTAAATGTTGTTCTCTTGATATTTATATGTAATTTATGGGTCTATACTAGCAGGGTGTTGTTTGATAAAATTAAATGAAAATTTTTGAATGTATAGGAGAATCTGAATGAACTAAATGAAGACTAATTATGAACAAATTTATTATGTAATCATAAATAAACAATGATATCTAAGAAAAATTAAATATAAATTTGTGAACAATCTTTGGTGGAGTATACTATTATTAATATAATTTTAGGAATAAATACTAAAATTTTCTTAATATCATTCTATTAGTCCATAAAACCAAAACAAAAGACTGCAAACAACATTCATTAAATTGGTTATTGACCAATTTGTTTAAGAAAAAAATCAAAAAAATAATTTGTAAACAACAAAATTTATTTGAGATAAATATTAAACATAATTTTTAATTATCTATGACGGTAGGTTGGTAAAAATATCATTCAACAATATTTCTTACTAATTCAGCTACAATTTTATAGATGAATCGTTTAGACACATTCAGCCGCATTCAGAGTTTAAAAGTTATAAAACAAACAGTCTGAAAGACTTATTCGTCAAATTAAGACTCATTCAAATGTTAACAAACAACCCCTAAGTTTTTAGATTTCAGATAATACGATTACGTATATTATGAGCCTTATTGAGTTGATTTTTAAAATTTTGATTAATTAATTTTTAGATTTTTTAGAGATATTTAAATTGACTTATTTGCTATATTATCAGATATTACTCCAGGAATAAATAGTAATTTGATAATTTTGTATTTAATACGAAATATATAACGATAAATTTCTTTTCTTAGAAAAAGAATTCTATTTTTTGTCATGACCATTAAGCCAGCCTATTGGTCAATAAATCTTACTGATTAGTTTATACAATCTTCAAACTTATATATGTAATAAACTTCATATCATATACTGAGAATTTTATTAAATTTCTTAATTAGTGAATCATCCTACAATTAACCTACAATATTTATACCGTAAACAATAATTTATTAATTTCCCTTTTTAGGTTAGTAAGTACCATAAAGAATATTAACACAAACTCATATCTGAACCTTTTTTCCTTTAAAATTAGTATGGACTATGAAATTTAGACATTCTTGATTATTAAAATAAAATAGAAAAATGATATTGCGAATATTTACATTGAATTTTTAATTGTCAGTTATGTTGATAAATATTAGTAGTAACTTTTTTAGAGATACGTTTAATAATTGGAACTCTTCTATTATTTCTATCAATTCCATATATTAATAAACTTCATAGTTATAATTCTGTATAAATTTATCACAATACATAGCCTAACTCAAAAAATATACAACCAACTTAAAATTCAGTCTAATATATTGAAGTTCATTGATGCCATTTTTGAAGGGTGGGATACCCTTTGATTTTAACAAAAAGATATGATAACTTAATGACGAAATAAATTATAAATGTACATGTAAGTAGAAGCGTCATTTTATATGGTCATTTTTTTTTGGCATTTTTAGCAATTATTTAAAAATTTAATAATTTTAATGCAAAAAATAATTTATATACCTTTCTTTTAATAAGTTAACAAAAATTCAATGATTTTTCGATCATTAAATCTTAACTTAATTACCACCAAATGAAAATATCTACACGGATTTTTGTTTGAACTTATTTGGTACACCTTTTTCCTCAAGTATGGATACCCTTAAAACTTAATTACTAAAATAAGATTATTTACCACCATTTATAAATCACCGCACCACATCAATTTTGATGCGTTTATATACTAAATAAATTGTGTTTGAAACAAATCACTTATAAATAAAAAATATTTTCAAATATATTTAAAATTTTTAAACGAAGGGACAACTTAAAGTACAATATTTGAACTATTCAATCAATATAAAAGGCAACACGTAGTTGAAAAAAATTTGAATAAAATATTCTACACGTTTAAAATTTTGATACTATATTTAATTAACTCATTTAAAAATTTAAATCGTTAAAAAAACATCAATAATAAATATCATCTATATATTACTGTTTTATCTTTTTTATATTATTTTTTTATATCTTCTTTTAGTTTTAATATAAACATACAAGAGAGTTAATATTTGGACTTTCAATTGTCTGCAGGTTCAGGTGTAGGACTGTATTGTGAGGTCTATAATACACCACTAGATTTACCAAAAGATAATGTCCTATGCTATGTACCCCCATAATAAGTAGCATTTGTTTTGGACAAAAGGGTTCACCACCAAAGGCCACTTTCATCATTCTATTTTACTTTTAACACTTTTAAATAGGGCTACCTCCCAATACTGTAGCCTCGTGAAGCTCTGTCTGTCTGTCTGTTATCAGTCAAACTAACGGTAAAATAATTGGAAAAAAAAGAATACCTATATACTACTCCATCTACCATTTATGATAATTGCACGCCTATATATTATAATTGTACATTTTACTTATAAATATAGTATAATATAATCTGATAGTGTATCTCTCTCACAATCTATGGCAAATAAATTTCGAATTACATGTTTCTTTATCGGTACACTCAATTTTATATAAAAGGGAAAAATATAAATTTCTTTTATAAAAAAATTACGTTTTATAGAAAATATTGAATTCGATGATTGTTCAAAATTTATTTTTAATGGTCATATAAATACTAATTTTACAATTATATAAATACACTGTGTACACTAATTTTGTGAATATTTATGAACTATATAGTTATTATTTTTAAAATTAGATGTGCATGTATCATAATTATTTTGTAACATTTTTGTTGATAAATATTGGAATTTTTTATACTAAGAAAATATACTACATCGGTCCTTGAAAAATTTGATTTTTTTTAATCAAATAGACTAATTTTAGAATAAAAAATTAAGTGTATACATATATATTTATATTTTCAAACTCCTAGAATAAAAATATCAATTTAAATATAAATACTGAAGATGTGACAATATGAGTTTCTTAAATATACATATAAGATGTGGGCATATAATTATCCAATAGTAATACTATGGGTGGGTGACAAAGGCATGTGATTATCAGGGAATCTCATCAAAAATTTAAACCAGAAGAGAGAGACGGTTTTCCCAAGACATTTCAGTAATATTTATAGAGGAGACTGTGGATATGCAAATAAAGAAAAGTAGTAAACCCCACTCACCCACCCCACTCATCTCTTCTCCACACCTTCCATTCATTCATTATATAAACACCTCCACCTCCCTTTCCCCTTTCATCTCTTGAGTCTTCGTCCTAATCAAAAGTCTATATCCCTCTCTCTCTCTATATATATGTATATATATAAACTAGATCTTAGCTAAAGAGATGGTTTGATTTTCTATTTAGATCTCTCATGCTCTAGTTTTGATGAACAGATTTATGGGTTTTCTTAACAACCCTATATTTGTACAAGGGTTTGGTTAATATTCATGGATCTGCTGTTTCTATGAATGTTTTCTTGATTTTTTTATTACAAAGTTATGGGTTTTTATGGGTTCCATTGATTTTAGGATAAGGTTTGTTTCTTGATAATACCTTTTAATCATTTTCCTATTAGGATCTTGTAAAGGTATGATTTTTAATTGATTTTATTCATCTAGATGTTGCATGATGAGTTTGGGGTTTTTTTTTGGGTTTTATGAATTTTATGTGAACAAGTTGATTCTTGATTTTTTTTTCTAATTTTTATGTTAAGAGTTTTGAGTGGAGCTCCTTGAAGTCCAATAGAGGAACTTTGTGGGAAAATAGAGCTGCTGATCTATGGATCCCTCAAGCCCTATCCCATCCCTTTATCTATGTGGTGGATAAGCTTGTGGCTTGCATATATCAGGAGCTGCATTACCCAGCTTCAGATCCTTGTTTGGATTGAAGGGAGCTCTACACTTTACTCTATTCTAATCTCGTTTTAAATTAATCATATTGTACTTATGTGTATGTACTTGTGTGTTTTATAAACTCTTCACAAGGAGATAAAATGATAGATTCTCTGTCTACGTATATGGCATCTTAATTTAGTTTCTGTTCTTCCACAATCTAAAATAGTTTCCTTTTTTCCATTTATGGTCCTTGAGGAAAGTCAAATACTTCTGTCCAGGCATTCACTTTTCAGTTTTCCTATATATCTATATATCTAAATATATACGTGTATGTAATATATATATTTATATATACATACATACATATATATGGATGTATATATATAAATTTCTGATCTGTAGGTTTGCGCAGGGGTCATGAATCAAACATAATCTTTGCAGGCCTGCATAGAGGAGAAGTAGCTAGATTCTTATTCGCTGTACAGATCTTGGGAGTTGCCCTTAAAATGTATTTATTTTTGATAGTTTTTTGATGATTTATTTTTTCTTTCTTTTCCTTTTACCTAGTTAATTCAATTGTATACTACAATGTTAATTTTATTTATAGAGAGATTGTAGTAGGAGATTTAGTATTTGTACTTTTAGCATCTGTTTCTTCATTGTCCTTCTCAAAAGAGTGACCAGTTTTGTCAGGCATTTGTTCATTGCTCAATATAATCAAATCTTTAAATTTTCTGGGCAAGATTTAAGTTTAATATATTCTTATGTGAAAATATTTACCAGTAATTGCTTTTGACCCAGTTTCAATTAGCATTTCTATTGTAATTAATGATATATCTCTATCCTTGCTTATTTTGTTGCCATAGTAACGGTTAGGGAGTGTAGGAAAGTAAAAAAAATGAGGGGTTTTATTAATTTGTACTATTCTATAATTACAAATATATTTTTAGTTGGTTTTAAAAATTGAGATATTTTAAGAACATTGTAATTAATGAGAGGCTTTTGATATTTGTTAGTACTGAATTTATTTGTATTTATACTTAAAATCTGTAACCAAATTCAGATTGGGAGTTTCAAAATAGATAAGAACTCATATGTCGATATATGAAAATGTGCTTACATTTACTTAAAAGAAAAATGGTATATATGTTGAATATATAATTGTGACGAGTAGATGCAGTAAAAATTCATATAAAGTTTAAATTATCTACTAAAAATTTCATTGTGTGTAGTAGTTATAAACCAATGTTTACATATTTTGTTACAATTTATACGACTATAATTCAAAATAGAAGTTTGATCATAGAAAAGTCATCCTACATTGTGCAGTTTAAATTTAAGTGTTGGAGAAAAAGAGAAAACTAGTTGAGTTTTGAGTTGAGCAGTCATAAAAATTACCCCATCTTCAACAAAGAACTCCAGTTAAATTTTTTTGTAATGAGAAAGAGTTAATTAGTATTAATAATGGTAAAATAATATAATATATTTCAAATTTGACCTTATAATTTAGTACCATATTATCACTAATAAACTTATTATTTTTAAGTATAAACATGAAATAAAAATATGTTCTTAATATTTGTAAATTTTATAATTGAATTTTTCTTGAATAAAAGTGGATTTATAAGTCATACAATTGTATCTACTCAAAAAAGTTCTAGGCAACCGATTTTTTTTTTTATAAAAATAATATTTTTATGAGTTTTTTATATAAATGCAAAATCTACCGACGGTTAGGTTATGTAATAATATTATTTTTTCACATAAAAATATTTTTTTTTTATATATGGAAAAACAAACAAAGACTCATTTGATTTTCTTACCAAAAGATTACTAGATTTCCTGTTCCAAAAGGAAACAAATAGAAAGATGATAACTAGATTTTATCAAGATTTGGTGTCCTTATTTACTGTGCCCTAACAATCAAAGCTGTCCTTGTTTAGGTATGGTCATGTCTGAGCCCTTTTTCGTGTGAAGACAAAGTAGTTACTGCTCCTTTACTCTTATGCATGTACCTAGCTAGTATGTATATTATTTGTTGGCTTAGTGTAATTACACAACTCCTTGGGGTTTTTATTATAGTTAGAAACAATACTTTTACAAAATTATAACCCATGGTTAATAGCTACCTTTTTTTTTTTTTGGCATAAAGGTAATGCTAGGGTTTGGGACCCGAAGCCTAGTCATGTTCGGCTTAAGTCTAGCCTGAAAAAGGTTTGGCTTGATCAAAGTTCAGCCTGAAAATCCCCAAAAAAACCCCACATTTTAGCTAACAGCCACACGACTTGAAAAAAGTTTGGGTCAGACTTGGCATGAGGTTTGCTGCCGACCTGACCTGCCACACAGCCTAGCGCCTAGGTCAGTGTTTAGGCTAGCACCGAACGCCTAGGCGTGCTTAGGCTAGTGCTGCCCAGCACCCCACCCAACCCAACGCCCAAGACCTTTGCCCCCACCTCAGCAACCCCGATTGATTCCCTCAGCGTGACAGCGCCCCAAAGCATGGGTTGGCCTGATTAGCAGGCCCGCAAACAAATCATGCCTATAACCATAGAACCTAGTCTAGCCTGATCGGGTTTGACCAAGGGCAGGGACTGATCTAATTTGACTAGGGTCTGACATCGTTAATTTGACTGACTTACCTTTTAATAATTAAAATTTAATTTTTTTTATAAATATTATTTTAAACAGTAAAATATTAAATTAATAAAAAAATTAAAATTAAAGATGATATATACAAATTATAAAAATAAAAAGAATGTCAGAATATTCGATATGTCTGGGAATATTCGGTAAAGTACGATAGCGTCGAAATAATCAATCCTTGGTGGACCCCACAACGAAAAAATTGTCAGATACAGAAAATAATAGACATAATATTTTTAATATAAAAATATTATTAAAAATAATAGAAATATTGGCGGAACTGTTACTTTTAATTGTTAAAATACTCAATGATAAAGGAATAATAGCATGCGGTACTTCACAGTAACACACAGTATTGCACAATAATTCATATTATTGAACAAATAATTGTCCCAGTAGTAATTGCACAATATTTCATATTATTGAATCATTAATTGTCACAGTTACAAATGCACAATATTTTATATTATTGAACAAGTGATTGTCACATTAACAAATGCATAATATTTCACATTATTGAACTAATAATTGTTATCGTAACAAATGTAGTAATGGAAAGTTACGTAATTAAAAGTCACGAACATTAAATAGTTAGACAAACTCATTATTTGAAGAACATTAATATCTTTAATACATCAAGTCAATAATGCAAAAGATTGATAATATAATAATAATTGTGAATAGTAAAGAAAAAGGTAATCTTGAAATGTGAAAAATGTAAATAATTAATATGTGATAGATTAAAAGTAATCTTGAAATGTGAAAATGTGGATAATTAATATGTAGTAGATTAAAGGTAATATTGAAATGTGAAAAATATAAATAATTGATGAATGGTGTACATTAAAGATAATCTTAAAATGTAAAAAATGAATAATTGATGAATGATATAGATTAAAGATCTTGAAATGTGAAAATTAAGTGTGGTTAATTGATGTGTGGTAGATGTTGATTAAGTTTTAACAATCAATAGGGGCTTAACGTGACAACTCGAGAAATTGTATATCCTTGTAATTAGGTTTTCGATATGAATATCTAATAAAATAAAATTTTATTAATATTATTATGTATAAATGTGATTTTATGTGATTAAAGGTCAATTTTTGACCTAGTATATGTGTTATGTGATTATGTATATGTGTTGGGATTTTTAGAGGAAAAATAAAATTTTTCAAGAAAAACTCTAAAATACTATTCATAAAGTGCAGAAAATGTTTTTTCGTTTTTTTCGACTTTTCGAATTACGTCATAGCGTTTATTCGGGAACGAGAGATGAAATCTTCAATAAAAAAATTTCGAGAAAAAGATGTTAAAACACTATTCACGCCCTTTACGTTTTTTGGACTTTTCGAATTACGTCATAACGTTTATTTGAAAAAGAGAGATGAAATCTCCAAAAAAAAAAAAGAACAAATGAAAAATTTTGCAGTTTTGGCTAAGGAACGAGTTAAGAAAAATCTAACGAAAAGAAAAACGAACGAGTTACGAAACGTAATTAAAAACGTAACGAGAAACTAACCGAAAGGACAAAAGCCAAAAAGGGGCTTAGGAAGGGGGGGTGTACCCGACCATAGGACTGAGCATTCGGTTATAACCGAACCGAATTGCTTATTCGGTTATAACCGAAAACCAAAATTTTCTGAATTTGACTATCCGAACAACTAACCGAATTTAGAGATAACCGAATTACCGAAAACCGAATAACCGATTTTGTTATTCGGTTATTTCGGTTACTAACCGAAATTAAATTCCATAGAATACTAAGCATGGAGAATTACGGGAAAAAAGAGTGCATTTGGCTCCAACGTGATGAACTGAAGATAATAAGAGCCGTTGATTCCATTAGTGACTTTAGCGGCTGAGATCTCACCATATTCTGTTGAAACGAGTGACCACGTCCCAAACTTCCTTATCATCAATTCATCATGGTCTGAAGCTGCTACTGCTACTGTTACCGTTAGAGCAAAATAAAGCAAGATTATTGAAAATAGTGAAGCAAAATCTGATCTCTTCTTTTTCAACATATTTGCTTTAATCAAACAAGCCACTGAAGTTAGTGTTCATGACCATTTCCGAGCTATATATATATATATATATATATATATATATATATATATATATATATATATATAGGAATTAAGGGAGTGGGCTAGCAGCCTACGTGGCTTTCTCTGTGGACACATGGCTGTCCTAGGTGTCACGTGGCAGCTGCTTGTATTAAATTTGCTCAGCAAATTTCTAATTTTACATGCAGCTGGGGTTTCCTCTAAGCTCGGGTAATTATTGCAATTTGGGCCTGTTTTCTTTTCACTTCATTAAAGAGCGAGACTGTAATAATGATGGGTATTTAAGATTGAGATTCAGAATGGGCTTCACTAGCTTCTTATAATGTTATGGGTCTGGCCTATTCTGACAACAAAAATTTATTCGGTTATTCGGGTAAACCGAATACCACATTTTCAATAACCGTATCCAAACTCGAAAACCGAATTATTAATCGGTTATAACCGAATTGAAGGAAATAACCGAATAACCGAAATAATTCGGTTAAAAAAATTCGGTTATGTTCGGTCATTCGGTTTTATCCGTTTTTTGCTCAGCCCTACCCGACCACCTTGGCTAAGGGAGAGGCCAAGGGACAACCTCCTACCAAAAGGTAAGAAGAATGAACAAGCAAAGCATTAAATGCTAGACAAAGAAGTCTTGCATGTTATGATGATAACCAACCCTAGTTAGCTTACTTAATGATTGATTAGGTTAGCTTGATGGTTGATTAACAAGGATTTGGTGAGTATAAGGGATTGATTAGGAGAAGACCAAGTGTAGTGACCAACTTAGAAGCAATACAAAATATGTTTAATATATACCAAAACAACCAACACTTATGCATTTTATTTATTTCATTTGCTAAGTGTAAGAGAGAAAAGAGAGCAAGAGAAATAGAGAGAGAGAGAGACCCACAGACAAGGAGAGAAGAGGGAAGAGCAAGGATCCTAGCAAGCTTAAGTTATCATCCATAAGCAAGGAGGAAGAAGAAAGAACAACAAAGGTAAAACCCTAACTTCTTCATCATCATTTTCAAGCTTTTTAATTAGCTTTGATGGTGGTTGTTGTGATTATTAGAGATCATGAAGGATATAGGAGGTATAAGGTGGTTTATATATGTAAACTACCGGTATAACAAGAAAAGTGGAACCAAAATGAAAAAGATAAACTCAAGCATAAAGGATGGAATAAACTTAAATAGCGGACTGTTTTGGACCCCTTTTTGTATAGTGCTCCAAAACTAAAAATTAAGTTATAGGGTGTTTTGTTATGCTCTTATGAGTTATGAACATCACCCAATTGGAACGAGGGAAAAAACTTTTGTAACGAAGTCATGGTGATTTTTTTTGTAAAACTAGTTAAAAACTGAAAAACTAGTGTGTACACTGACTTTTGAGTCAGTTTTCTGGGCAGTTAGAGTTACTAAAAAAATTCCGTTTTTTGAGGATTTTGTTTGAGGATTTTGTAGTATGTAGAACAAATAAGCCGTAGGCTCAAGAACGAACTCATTCCGACTTCACATGAGTGAGTTATGACGTTGGGAAAAAGGTACGTCAAATCTGTCTAAGCAGAAAATTAGTCAGCGAAGGTTTTTCGCGCCACTGTTTTGGCGTGACAATGGGTCTGGAAATTTTTTTCGTCCAGTGGGATTTGTAGAGGATGTTACGAGCTAGAAAATAGTTCAAGAACGGACTTATTCCGACCTGGAATGAGCAAGTTATGAGGTTCGGAAGAAGGGGGGTCAGGGCTGTCAGAGCAGGAATTCCCTGCATGGGCAGCGGCTGGGCGCGCGTGCGGCTGGGGCGCTGTTGCTGGGATAGGCTGTGCACGGGCGTGTCGCGAGCTGTTTTCGAACGTTGTGCGACACCGTACGAGGTCGAGCGACGCCGAGCGACATGATACACGTTGGGGGGTGTCGAGGGACGCCGAGCGACATGGTACACGTTGGGGCGTGTTGGGCGACGTCGAACGACGTTATGCATGTCGGACGTGTCACAGACGTGTCGCCGTGCCGTTTCGCGATGACATGCGACATTTTTAACATTGTTCTAAAATGTTCTAAATTATAAAAGATAAATATTATAAAATGAATAATAATGAATATAGACCATCATAAGGGGTCGTTAAAAGGGTCGTTGTGTTCCCGAACGCCGCGATGCCGTAAGAATATTTTGAAGAGTTGTCGCGTTATTTAAATTCTAAAATGCGAGCAAGTTAAAATAAAAAATATTGTAATGTAAAATACTTAACATAAATCAGTGTTTCGTAAGCAAGTTGTATGAGCGTGCTAAGCGTACATAAGAGCGTGTCACTCGGGCATTCACGTAGGTAAGTTGGGCGTGCTACGTACAAACGTTGAAACACCGTGCTAATGAAGCGAATATTATAAATTATGGAATAGAGTTAATGTAAATCAATAATTGGCATCATTATATGGCTAATTGGTATATCGTCATTCATGTAAATGTGTAGGGTGTTCGAAGGACGAATTAGCGTAAAGTTGTAAGCGAATATTATAAATTCTAATGAAGTGTTCCAATTCTAATGAAGTTGTAAAAGAGACACTTACAACGCTGAGAAGTGTTCCAATTATAATGAAATGAAGTTGAGAAGTTGTAAGCGAATATTATAAATTCTAATGAAGTGTTCCAATTCTAATGAAGTTGTAAGAGAGACACTTACAACGCTGAGAAGTGTTCCAATTCTAATGAAGCGAATATTATAAATTATGGAATAGAGTTAATGTAAATCAATAATTGGCATCATTATATGGCTAATTGGTATATCGTTATACATGTAAATGTGTAGGGCGTTCGAAGGGCGAATTAGCGTAAAGTAGTAAGCAGTGGTTAAGGCAAGTTTCTAACTCTTGTCTAAACTTTATGTTATGAAAGATTTCTATTTATGTGCAAATGTTTTATGTTTGTGCAAGAAATTTAGTTATTAATTGTGTTGTGTGCCAATATCTGCACTTATATGCTATTGAGATGAACTGTTTTGTTATTGAATTGTTCAAGTTGTTAAAGTCTGTTATTCACGAACTATGTAAGAAGAGTGTTAATGTCATTTGTTTTCGGCTAGACAAGTGTAAAGGTGAGTTAATTAATTATTGAAAACTTATTGAAGTTAAGGAAACTGGTGTAAATATAAGAGAGAAAAACCAAATATAGGGGAGTTAAGAGTCAAGAGATGAACTAGACACAGGTTGTGTCATAATAATGAAGTAGACACAGGTTATGTCATAATAATGAAGTAGACACGGGTGATGTCAAATCTAAGAAAAGAACAGAGAAAAAGGTTAAGGTCTTAAGGAGTGATCAGTATGTTGTTTCAAAAATATTAAATGAAAGGAAATTATTGTTCATATTTATTCAAAACTGCTTCACAACTATTGTTTAGTTGTTGAAGTTTTCACTGAATATGTCAATAGTCACTATGTTGTTGATTGTTTATTCAACTGTTATACTTGCTGAGCAATTAAATGCTCACTCTTGCAAAATTCTAAAATTTGTGTAGCTGGAGCTGAAGGACCTGAATGGTCAGAAGAAGATAAGAGAGAAGATTTAAATGTATAGAAGTGCATGATGTGTTGTAATATTATATAATATTGTAATATTATTTGAGATAGTTTAGTAAAGGTCTTTGTATTTGGGAGTAGAGTGAGACATGATGTAATAATATTGTATTTACACTTATGTCATTAAGATTATGTTGGATGGGTAGTACCGTGACGCACCGAACTCGGGTTTAAAGGTAAACCCGGATTCGGGGGCGTTATAACATAAAGAGTTTCATAATTTTTTTGT
This sequence comes from Aralia elata, assembly GCA_034770075.1. Taxonomy (NCBI): domain Eukaryota; kingdom Viridiplantae; phylum Streptophyta; class Magnoliopsida; order Apiales; family Araliaceae; genus Aralia; species Aralia elata. Next base: position 11,593,853 of record CM068380.1, read on the forward strand.
TTATCCTTCCTTCCACTATCTAAAAATTGCTTAGTGTAAGTGTCTCTCTGAGTGTGCTAAGGCTACCTTAAGTATTGGTAAATATCAATAAGACTGCAAGAATTGTTCATGTGAGTTTTTCTATAAAAGTTGCACAAGCACCCACACACACATCAAACAGTGTTTACAACTCTTCCTTTAGAAGATTCATTTTGAAAAGTTTTATTTGAAAGATTGTTTTGAAATATTACTTTATTCCTTCAAAAATTATTTTGAAGTTTATTCTACTCTATTTTGTACACTACACAAATTTATACTATCAAGTCACTTTTGACGATTTCATAATATACGAGTTAATGTATATCATGAAACTTATATGTGGTTGTTACTAATTAACTTATAAATATACATATAGATTGATTAACTACATAGAAAACAGTATCTAATCATGTGCTAAGGTAAATAATATTATTTTTTTTCATACTCTTAAATTTATGGTAAAAAATTATTATTCGTTTCTACAGCCTTATCATTAAACGGTGAAAAATGATTAGAATTTCTTTAACAGTTGGTGTTTCATCTAATATCTTTTGACATAAATCTTTCTATTGAATTTTAACCGTTATATTTAAACTGTGAACTTTAAATATTATTCTTGAACTCGAATCGATATTTTGGATATCGTGTTAACAATTTGGATATTATTGGACTTTGGACAAATTAAATTTCAAATCTCTAATGTTCATTCTTTATCTTATTATTCTTATTATTTTTGTTCATCCTTTATATCATTGTTATTTATACTAATCATCAAGACTTAAGTTGTTGTGAATGTCTTTGGTCTGGGTGCAAAGACAATATGATTGTTGAGTGTCTTTAGCCTGTGTGGCAAGGACACATAGTGAAAGTTCTTTTTGGCCTGAGTGCAAAGAGAAACTGTTGATTGGCTTGATCATGACTATTGGTGTTACAATTGATGAAATTTTGATGGTAAATTTTTTTAAATTGAAGAAGATAGTAGACATTATGATCTATTTGGCTCTTTTAATGAATTGCTCATTCCGCTGCAGTTGTTTGTTGAAAACTTATGTTGTCTATCATTTTTTAAATATCTGATTTATCATTGTTGAAAGCTAAGAATAATTTATTCTTTGTTATCTTAGTCATGATATTTTTTACTGAGCTATCGAGTTCACCATTTGTTTCATAATTCCTTTCAAAAAATGAGAGTGTAGCAGGGGTTAGCGGGAAGAACACGGGAATAAAACTTAGTTTGTATGTTGTCATATTATACACGACATTGTTAAAAAAATTTATGTATGTTGTTTGCATTTTGACGACTCAAATTAAGTGGTATAGACCCGAATTTGGGGACGTCACAACTAAGGTCTGGACATAGTTTAGTCAACTATCAAGATCTGAAAATTTCAAACTAGGTTAGGCCTTGCGGCCTTACATTATTTCTATATCTTTTGTGATTAATAAAATATTCATCGTCTTAAATAATATGTCATCATTACATTATGTGTATGCGTGATACGTCGTGTGATATCAAACAATTACTTCAATATATTTTCGACCTAAACAAAAAAATATAAGTAATGAACTCGTCTTGAGTTAGGGGGGGAAATGATTTCAAATCGAGTCGAACAGTACTTTACTCAAATTATACTAGATATTTTTTAAGGTACTCAGATTCGAATACAATTTTACAATATTTGCTCATATTTGAATTCGACTCGTTTTATTATACCCAAGTTCGACTTAACTCGACTCGTGTTTTCATCGAGCTACTTGCGAGCAGGTGAGACATATATGAAACAAAAGTGAATCATTTATATTATGTTAATTTAGATAAAATTCACTTAGTCAACTATTTGAAATAATTTAAATTTGAACTTCAAATTAGATCTCGAGCCTTGAAAAAATTAATGAGATGATATTTTCACTCTTGAATCAATTGATAGACACGTACGTGAAACATAAAAACTCCTTCCACTTTTTAGAGTATGTAGAGAATTTAATTGTTAAATACTATAAAATAAATTGAGTATACTCGATACCGTATATAAGCAATAATCAACGAATTTGTATCGAGTATGGATCAGTGAGATAAGAAAATTTTGATACTTTAAATGAGCGAACAATAGACAGTTCATATTCAACATGTATAAGTGTTCGAATATCAAAACAGATTCGAATTCGACTCGTTTAAATCTCGAATCCGAGTCTCGCTTGTATTTTTTGAGTCGATATCGAATTAAGTTTCAAAGTGACGGGTTCTCTGCCCCTGCGGGGATGGAGCGACAGAAGTTTTGAGAATTCAAGAGAAGGTCACATTCATTTTCAGCCCTATCCGGAGTTTCTAAACCTATAATTTTGTTCAACTCGAGAAGGTTCCATCCGTTGCTATCAAAACAAGATTCTCCCTCATGAATTTTAAGTTCTATATCCTTCCCGGTTGGGGAAGAAATTGAGTGAAACACTGGCCATCAAATATCCTTGAAAAGAAAAAGTATATTTTTGCCCTCGTAATTGAGAAATGGAATTAGATATATTTCCACAATTTTTGTAGTTTGGGATCCCAAATTGAAACTTTATCCAAGCTGATATTACTCTTCATTTGTTTTGGTACATACATTATATGCTTATAATACTCTTCCCACTGATCATACCACTTGAGCTTTCTGGACTGGAATATGCTTGTAAGCTACATGAGCTCCAAAAAACTGTTTGGCATAATATGACGATAAATTTATGTTTATATTAGATACCTATAAATGTAAATACACGAGGAATGAGATAATAAAAAAAAATATCAATATTTTTATCTTATCATTTTCAATTATACGATTAATCGCAATTCACATTAAACATAAACTTAGTCGACATATAAATCATTTTTTGCACCAAAATACCATGCAGCGTAGGTATAACGACAAAGTGATTTTTTGAATAAAATTATATACACTTGATGAATATCCCGAAAATTACCCAAATACAAAATTTTGCCGTAGAACTCCTATAAAAAAAAGTTAAATATGGGGGAGAAGAAATAATGTTTATACATTACCTATTATGCAAATGGTGTGGGATCAAATCCCCCTCTCCCAAATGTTGTTATGAATCTTAATGGTGTCAAAAAAAAAAATAGAAAAAATAGAAGGAAGTATCTTTTTTCTATCGATTTATAAAGGCTAAGAACCCCATTCCAATATTGAAATGCTAAAATGGCACAATTTCAAGATCAAGAATTAAAAGAACTCCAGTCCTCTACTCAAGTAAAATAACACGATAGCAGAAAAATAAAATAAAAATGACACAATTACATGATCAAGACTTAAAAGAACTCCAGTTCCCTGTTTAAATAAAATAACAGGATAGCAATTTCATCATATCAAGAATTCAAACTCCAGTTCCCTAGTTAAGTAAAATAACACGATAGCGGAAAAAAATTAAAAAAACCAAAATGACACAATTTCATGATCAAGAATTAAAAGAACTCCAGTTCCCTGTTTAAATAAAATAACATGATAGCGGGAAAAAAAATACACCAAAAAGGCACAATTTCATGATCAAGAATTAAAATAACTCCATTGCCTGTTTAAATGGCGTAACACGATGGCTAATGATGAATTATTTTGTACTACTCTGATCTGAACCTAGATCATACAAAGGGATTACACATAATGAAGAATAACAAAACATGGAAAAAACCCAGAAAAACAGCTCTCACTTATTACAACACCTGAAATATAACTATTAAAATAACAAACTAATGAACAACAGTGGGAGGTGAAAAAATTACAATTTCCACTCGACTATCTTCATATCTTTTGTTATTTTGCTCAAAGTGTTGAAACTTTTGAGAAAACTATCTTTTACATTCATGCATCCATCGAAGCTACAGATGACTTTGACATAAAAATATAGCTCACCAGCCTACGAAGGTGGCATGTTTGCATACAGAAGAGTGAAGAAGACTTCAACCACTGGTAGGTTTCGGATTATATGAATGAACCTGTTCTTGCTTGGTTCTTCAAGCAGTAGTGGACCCATCTGAGCGATTTGCGGCAGAAGTTTGGCTAGTGGCACTCCTGACAGGTTGCTACCTCCGGGTCGAACCTTCATGTCTTGCATAAGTTCATCCACTACTGTTTTCAATGATACATCTACAATACTTTGAAATTCGGCACTGCAAGTGAAAAAAGAACACATTAAAAAATTTCTTGCCCTCTATGTATTCACATCAAAAAACTCCTTTTATTCTTCTTAGGATAAATGTTCTCTATTGATTTTTATGATCAAATTGACCATTTAAAAAAAAATAATAATTAAGCATATTGTCATTACTGATATTGGTGAAGGGCACTATTATTAATATTATAATACTGTGAGGGTAGTTAAATAAACGCATAGCATGTTTTCTGTGCACAGATAAAATAAGTTAAGAGGGGCATCTTTGTCTTTTATGAGCATACTAGTAGTCCATAAATATCTAGTGATGTAATAGAATCATTAAGCTTGATAATATGAATGAAATCTAAATTGTGTGAGCTCTCTTGAGAGTCGCATTTATTTTCCCCCTCCCATTCTTATCCAACCTCAGCTTCTTCTCCAAGTTCTCATCTAAATCCTAACCCTAGACTCTATTTCTAGCCTCTGCAATTCTGTGTCGATTTCGGGTATCCCAGGACCTGCCCCGAGGGTCCCGACACATATATGAAGATTTATAAAAACCGCAAAATTTGAGATTAATACTAAATTACATGTAGTTTATCATATGGTCATAGTGTCTTTGCATATATCTACAAATATATCTACAAAAATAATAAGATTTATCAACTTTAAAAATGGTAAATTTGACCATAACAATGGAGTAGATGTATTCTAAAAAGGAGAGCGTAATTTCCAACCAAGGATATGCAAATAATATCCAACATTGATCCAAGCTTCTATATACTCTCTCCGTCCCATTTTAAGTGAGAGCTTCTCTCTTTGGGGATGTACTGAAATAAGTGAACTCATTCTCTCCACACCATTAACTCTCTCCATCCAAGATGCAGCCACTTATTGTAGAGCCAAAGCTAAGCGCCAAAGGTTTCATTGCAGAGCAACAAGGGTTGCTTGCTAAACAAGAAGGAAGCTCTCTAACGAGCTTTGAGTAGGAGAACCCAAAGATCTCGGTCAGAGCAGATATATTATTTTCCCATTAACTTCTTGATATCTCTTCTCAGATTTCTTGTTTGTTAATTTACAAGCTTAGTATGATCCCCTTTTTCTTTTAAGACAGAAATATGCAAGAGAATCAAGGATAAAGTAGCCAATAATAACTGAAAACTGCTGTAGAAACAGCCTCTATTCCTCCGGTGAATGAAAAATTTAAACCTAACCTTCGAGCCAACTATGTTAACCTATATATACTGCTGGAGACTACAAACAAGATCTTACCATTCAATACTCCTAATCTCAGCAAGTATATACAAGACTCTTAACTTAACAAGACCACAGTGAGCGTGTACACGACTACTTTAAACAAAACAAAACATTATGCACAATAGAACTCCATGAAAACCCATTAACTCTCAGTTATCAGCTCAGCTGTGAGGCTGTTTTAGGCAAACTTGGATAGCCCAAGTCATTTGGAAACTTGCTGTCTTGCTGATTACTTTGTCGCTGCATAAATAACAACTAAAAGCAAACCTCAGCAGCAAGAATTCTTCTGCAGGTTGGCAATCCTCAAATCAAGCTTTGGGATTCTTAAATTCTTCTAGATTTGACAAAATTCTTCTGTAGCTTTTTTTTATTGATAAGAATTGAATATATTACTAATACTATATACTACACTAATTAATATAATGTTTTATCTACTACTATTATGTCTTTCTCAAATTCCTAGATGGTACTAATTTTATGTATTTATTATTTTCTTCAATGTTTTAACATTTTATCACTAATTATCATGTACTGGCATTGAGTTTTTAATGTATGTATACATATATGTATATGTATTATATACTATAACTGTGCATATACATATATGTATTATATATTATAAGATTTGCCCAACTGACGAATCCCGTATGGCGAACGCGAATGCTCAAACCCAAATTCTTGCTTCTTAGAAAAGTTCCCTCCTTAAACTATGTGCCACTTAAACCAGCTCACTTAATTTAGGTCGGAAGGAGTACAAGTGATAGTTTTATAAATGTAAAAAACTTCTATTGGCCTTGCTAGAATATCGAATGATTTTGTTTAAACATTCCTAAAGAAATAACATTTACAAAAGCTAAAAGAATGACATTTTGTGTTTAATAGTTTTCATCTAAGTTTACCTGCTTTCAGACTTTAACATGTTTCGATACAGTCTCAGCTTTGTTTGTAAGACATACAAGAACATGAAAATCCCAACAACTTACGGAGGAAATATTCCTGACGAACAATAAGTGGCCGAGCAAATCGGTTCTAAAAAATGCAATAAATCCATGCTTATAACTAGAACTGAAAAATAGTTATACATCCATTACCACCTTTCTATTTAACTTAGTATTCTCAACTGTAGTTCACTTCCACCCTTTCAATTTTTTAATCATAAGGGAAGTAGTAAATGCATGTAGTTCTAAGATGGAAGTACCTTGATAACACTGCATGAGTCTCCAACATTAGTAGGTCAAATTTGGAGACTTCCGAAACATTTTGGCCATCCCTACTGGAAAAGGCAGCAGATCTGTACTTCAAGTCCTCAGGCATCAAATAATCCACCCATTGGTGAGGGTTTCCCATGCTCATGAACTTGTCCAGTATCTGCAGAATGGTTTCGTGAAGTACTGAAGTGGTGAAGATATCCTTCAACTGCTTTCTGCAAATTGAAAATCAATCAACATATTTAAACTTTAAAGACTTTGGTATGTTTAATTTCAGATAACCTCTAAAAAATCCACGAGTTTTTATCAGCAGAGCTAGTCCCTAAAATGAAGAAGAGCCAAAAATATAACACTATCCATTTCATATGTGCGGACAGTTTTGGAAACTCAGATTAGGGGAACTTTAGTTAGTAATTGTTTTGATAAAAAAAATTTAGGCAGTTTGTGTCAAGGATGTTCTAAGATACCTCAGGCCTTACAATCTTTACCAACAGATGCTACCATTTTCTTGGAGCAGCGCGAAGAAAGGGATGAAAAACATATATGTTAAGAAAGTTTCACGAACGGTCAAAATCTCATTTGAGTTCTCATGGGAGTCTATCACTTTCCTGTCTCTATTTTTCTGTACGTGTGTTTTACAATCAGGATAAGGGTAAGAGCAAACCAGTATACCATTTGTAGTATTTGATTATCAGTTCTCTAGAAAATAATGAGAGGAAAATCAAAATATGTGGTGTTTTACCGCCAGTGTTGGGGGTAAGAGGAAGGATTATACCCTTTGTAGTCTTTGATTATTCTTTCTCTAGAAAATTAAGAGAGAAAATGATCTAGACTATAGCTCTGAAGTAAATGACATGCATAATATATGCCATATTTTTAGAATAGAAACCCTACTCCTTGAGGACTTCAGCTGCTGCTGCCTGCATATTAGATAGCAACGTGGACATTCCATAATTAGAAAGGAAATCTACAGCTGCCAAAAACTGCTGCTGGTCATTTCTATCAATGAGTTCAGCTTCATCCTACCAAAGAAAAGAAATTAAAACAATGAATTAGTTTCAGGTAATCAGAAATGCCAGAGCTAGTAGCAATAAAATTACAATAACGAGATGGAAAAATCGTCATGCTTGGACTTCATTGCTCCTATGTCTAAGAAAAGACTATTCTCTCGTCAATCGCAAGCACCTAAATATATAATCCTTCTTGTTTCTGTAAGGAACACTCTATTCAGTCAATTATTTTTTTTTTCTTTTTCTTTAGATAGCAAAGAAATCTGATTAGAATAATATAGAGAATACAAGAAGGGGGAGTGGACTCGGGGGGGGGGGGGGTGGACAAGGAGTCCACCCATCCTATAACAAATGGGAAAAGAGAACACACTCAAAAAATAGCAGCTTTCCAATCTCTATATAAATACCTCATTGCCTAATTGCCTTAGCTATCCAGTTTCTAACAATACCTTATTGACTTACCTATCAAGTTTCTAAGTCCTAAACTCCTAATTAGTTTAAGACTGACCACTAAATATAAATTGGAGTCCACAGATTGAAACCTTATTATTAGCCAAACCTGAACACGGTCTAAACCAGGTATACATATACATACATATATACACGACAGATAAATATATATATATATATATATATATATATATATATATGCATTTAAGGGTGTCTCCTAAATTGTTCTCTACTCTGCTCATTTGTTATGTACGAGGTAATACAATATCATGATATACTGCATGTGAAACCCACCAAGCTTCAGATGAAAGGAGAAATATCATGTCCAGACTGGCTAAGATAATTCACAACCCTATGTTACATCCATTTACTTTTTGGGCACAACAGGAGGGAGTTTTTTTTTTATTATATTTTTATGACCAATGGAAAATGTAACCAAAAATATGAAAATTGAGGATTCTGACCTCGGAGTCCAACTTCAATATAATCTCAACATTCATGTTTCTACTATATCATAAATATGTTTACAACAGTAAGTTCTGATTTCTGTAGCCGCATAGATTGACTTGCATAGTTGCACATCGTGATTCAAGAGAACTGAATGACTTTCATAGCAGAAACTATTGACTTCCGACTAATTGGAACAATTCCCATCAAAAGTATTACCTAACCAAAGTTATTGTAAGGCTTCAGATGTGGTTCAATCTTATCCTGTTAGTGACTGAGCAAGCCTTAAGAAGGGGTAATATCAGAGTTCCACGCACAAGCAAAGTTGACTTGGAGAATAGAGTTTGAACAGCAACACCAAGCTTCGCTCAACTGGTTTATACTGCTAACTCTGTGCAGTTGTGCCCTATAACGTCAATTGGACCAGTTAATCAGTTATGGATTCAAAAACTCAAGGGTCTAAATCACGTAGCTAATATATCGTGCAGGTGATATAGACGAGTCCTAGGGAACCGAAAACAATAAGTAGTCCTTTCTAAAAGTTCTATATCCTGAAAGTTTATGAGCAGGGGTTAACCACTGAACATCAGCGATGCAACTTAACAATCACCAGTGACATTCTAATTATGTATGAATGCATACATAAAAACATAAGGAGGTGCATCTGGATGGGTCCAGCATTGGATCCTCAATTCTACTGTAGGAAATATAATTAAATTAAAGTTTGTTAACACTGCACAACATAATTTTTGGGAAGTTCTTACTCTTCATGATACTAATTGCGTTATAAATATCCAATTCGAGTACAAAAAGAAAGATCTTAGATGTCCTTATCAAAAGGATTAAATGGTTGGAATGAGATATATATCCTTCGTTTTACCTATGGTTTATCAGTTACACAAACAACATTAACAGAACCTTTACCTTTGAAGTCTATTCAATTGTTTTTCTCTTAATCTACAGAAAATGATACTATTCAACTAATATATTATACTATTATTTTCCTCACATATTAGTGTAAGTTTGTATATTGAAATTTACCCTTTATATATCAAGGACATCATAATGTTATCAAATAAAAAGATCTCCAAACCAGTTCAACATCAGGTATGGCCCTATGCCATTCTCCTTTAATAAAGGTCCAATATTAAAATCCAAAAGCTGTGACCTAATCAACTCTAGAACCCAATTATCAGCCAACAACATCGAATAACATTACAAGTCCTTAAGTTACCAGTACTCATTAACAAGTAAATGGTAATTACGAAGTATCAAAATACAGGATTACAAGGAGAAAAGTATCCAAAAATAAGTTAATATACCTCCTATGATGAAAGGCCCAATGTGAAGCTGATACCACCCTTTCCAAGAAACTAATGGATTCTTCTTGCGGAGAAAGTAGTGTCAACAAAATAAATTCCACACATACTTTCATGGGCACCAGAATAAGGGCTCACAAGATTCATATTAAAACCTACGCAAAACCGTCATCCATATAATCGCTTGCAAGCATATGCATTTCCTACCATATAATTTTGTTAAAGAGCTCTCTTGCCATTTTCTAGACTATACTGAGGGCAATCATATGTATCCTTCATCTTCAACATAAGAAACAATAGTTCAGCCTAGGACATGACGAAGTTTAATCGAGCATATAAGAACTTATGACCCAATCAACTACCTATACTTTCATAAGCAAATTCCGTTAATATATCAGTGTCTTTACCTAATAGTTCTCAATTTACAAGTACAACTCAACTAAATCAACTAAGCCTTACTCCCAAACTAGTTGGGGTTGGCTAAATGAATCCTGAATTAGTGAAATACAAACTCGGCATGGGGTAAGGGTGAGGAAAGATTGCAGAAAGCTGCAGGATTTGGTGCCTTGTAATATTTGGGGGATGAGTTGAAAGGAGTGGAATAACAGGTATTAGAAGCACAATTAAGACCAAATGCCCATGATCAATATATTTTCCTGAGCCTTCTCTTCTACCAGCTTCATGAGGTATTTATGGGTTCCATTGTGCATTGTGTGGATTTTTTGGGAGAGTTTGCACTAGTGTTACCTGGCACACAGTTCGTTTCGGTACGAGGTATGTTACATAAGATAAAACGCAGTAAGCTAGGGTAGCTTTCGATGAGAGTTTATAGTTAGAAATTTTCTTAGAGTCCTAATGCAGTAAAACTAAGTTTTGTAAAAGATATTTACTTGAATCAACAAGTTGATTGTTTGACAAATAATTTAATACAAATGTGATGTTTGAGCATCAAATTTGAATACTAAGTTAGAATATTGATATTTGTGCAACTATAGGAAACTAACAAAGAAACATTTGATATGCTAAATTAGAGTGCTACTATGTTTAGGAACGCAAGTACCAATACACGGTTCGTTTGGTTAATAAGAGTTTATGATCTCTGGTTTGCACTAGGTACCTTATGTAGGTATCTTTGAGTTTCTTGTATAACCCTTTTTTTTGTGGTTTTTGTGGTTTTTGTGGGAGGATAGGTGTGCCTTTTATTTCACCTATGCTTTGTATATGTTTGCTCCCATTTTTGGCACTTATAGCAAAAATTATTTACTTTTGAAAAAATAAAAATAAGCGTACAATAACCAGAAGAAAACGCTACAGTTTACAAACAAAGGGCAGGGGAGAAAAGCTATCTCAAAACCTGTTATTCCAAGAATTGAAGAACGTGAGTTACTATCAAATCTCAAATGAACCATTAACATGACAGAACTTTAAGAAGAAACATCCATCTAAATTCAAACTAGATAATCTAAAATAATACTTCTTTTCATAGGCATGCAACAGCAGACTATTCATTTTATTATTAGGTAAGTCTAGCCCCAATTTATGGGGATTGAAACCATCAAACTTGAGGTTTTTTGTTAAGAGTAACCCTAGTAGTAGATTTATGTTATATAGTTGTAATGGCACTTTTTGTATTTCGTTATGTTTGCTAGCTATTAGATAGAGTGACCTCACATGACACGTGCATGGTTGCTAGGGGTAGGAGAATTTGGAAGCCTCTAGAAGGGTCCACTAGTAGTATAAGTACGAGTAGTTGATATAATTTCATTTTATGCTTGATTTGAATGAATATCGAATATCGAAAGAAGTTTCTTTCAGTGACCCTTTTCCTCGACCTCAGTTTCTTCCTTTTTCTTCTCATTCTTCCTCCATCCAACTCTATTCTGAAATCTACTTCTTCTATTGGTTCAAATAATTGTTAAGATCTAGCTTGATCCTGACATTATTCCTCACGAAAGCTATCATTTCTCCCAGCCCTTGGGGTTATTATAGGGCATGCAACAGTGGACTATATATTGTTCCTGAGATTAGCACTACGTTCCCAACTCCTACAAGGAAGATTAAGTGACTGCAGTTACTAAAACAGTAACCACAATCCAAAATTATCCATAAATATCTATTCAGAGTTTTAATCTAAATAACCCAAACAGTTCTTTATTCTTAGAACTTTGCTCAACCAATGATACTTAGAGCTGCTTTACAGGGGTTGACGCTAATTTACATGCATTTGGAAGTGGAATATTACTTAAATTGATGAGTAATTTATTGTTAACAGTGAAGTTGTATTTACATATCTTAAAAATAAAATAACAAGAAATCAAAAGGCTGCCGTATTTGTATGAATAAGTGTAGTTTACATGGACAGTACACTTTCTACATCCAACGAGTTTGTTTTATTAGAACAATAGGTTTTAAAATTAACCTTTCCATTATCTAAAGATTAAAAATAACAATTATAATAACAGGGTAGCAATGAAAAATCACATTTAAGTAATTTCAAACATCTCTTGACATGAGCAATCGTTGTTTGAGAGCAGAGAAAGAAATTCCTAGATAGCACAGTCTGAGTATTATTTGAACGTATACAATTCAACCAACAACAATAAATCAACTGAATGACGTGTAAGATACCTGTCTAATCACTCATATAGACAAAAAAGATACTAGCACTTACAAGTAAATGAGAAGCTCCCAGACCACGTGCAGTGTCAATATACATATGTCTCCCTAAGATGTTGACCTGAACTCTAATATATAAGCTAAGAGTTGTCATTGCCCAAATGGACAACACCGTTCTAGTGAAACCTGGCAAAATAAAAGCATTTCAATACAAGGTTAGCTTTTCTGCAGTAGCCAGTAGGTATATACAAGGTTAGCTAAGAGTAGGTTGTTTTAACCAAAAGATTAAAATAAGAATCTATAAGCAAGGAAAGAACTAAAAATACGATAGAAACACAATTTTAACAATCTTCCATACTTAGAATTTTGAGTCTATCCCACAGTTCAAGTTTTTCTGAAGATGTGAGAGTATTGGGCTGGTCTTTCCCTTTCATTAGCTTCTCTGTGACGTGCAAAATATCCAACTCTTCTTCAACACGGGCACTCAAATAGAGCATGGCATGAGGCAATGTTGTAGTATCGGCTATTCTTTGAATGTTCTCGAAATGCACTTGCATTCTGTCCATTAATCAAAAACCCAAAAATCACAATCCAAGTATTATTTTTCTTTTTAAAACAATTCTACCTAAGTTCCAACCAATGAAAAATATACTCTCTCCGTTCCAAAATTAGAGATACATTTTGACGTTTAAAGTCAATTTGCAAAATCCTAAAATAAAAATAGATGGGAATTTATTTGATTTTAGTACAAATAGCTATAACAATCGTTACTAACCTAATAAGTACCACTGATAACTATATTTATTGCTTTCAAGACTTGAATCATATCAATTATGAATTTTTAGCGATTTTGAAAATTAACTTCAAAAGGTCAAAAATGTAGACTCTAATTTTGGAAGGGATGGAATAAGAAATTGGATAATTTTTAAAATCTTAACTGGACTTTAACGAGTTCCTCATTTTCTCGCTCGGTGGCAAGTTCTTTCTCAAGAACACGAAGCTGTTTCTGATGAGCATCATAAAGCTTGTATAAAAGATACCCACTTCCAAAAACTCCAAGTGTGACATAGACCTTCTTCTTATGCCTTCTCCAAAGCTCCCTATCAAGCCAAATCAATGGAAATCAAAATTGAAACACCAACAGAAGTTACAGAACAACACCATTTATTGGCTATTGCTAACAGAAAATTCAACAAGTTTACCCAGACAAATAAAAAGCAACTACAGCACAGAAGCATTCTTCATTATTCCAAGAAGAAATAGTTACAAATACTCCCTCGGTTCCAAAATATAAGATCAAGTTTTGACTTTAAACTCAATCTGAGACATTTTCAAATTCAAAATTGACATGAATTCATTTATTTTTAGACAATAAAATCATGAAAATTGTAAATAATCTAAAAAGTACAACAAGTTACAACATTTATTGTTTTAAAAAGTAAAATGAATCACATCAATTTTGAATTTGAACTAAACCTCATATTGACTTTAAAAAGATCTTATATTTTGGAACCCAGGTAGTAATATATAAGGAAAAATAATACAAGATTAGTCAAATTGCCACATCAACGAATTAATTTTTATCAAAACCCATCTATATCTGCATAGCATTTTCTCCTGAAAGAAACCTAATCCAGAAACACAGAAAACCCATAAGTAATAAAAGCTAGTTGAAACATAAAAAATCTAAAACATTTAATTTTAACAAAAATAAAAAACCCAATTTATAACCACAATAAAGGGGCTTTACTGAACTCCAAACTCCAGCACAAATCAAAACCCAAAAAATTATGCAGAACTACTAGTATACATCAAAACCCAGAAGTAAGAAAGCAAGTTGAAGCATAAAATTTTTTTAAAAAACAAACAGTTAATATTAACAAAACCCCAATTTATATCCACACACTAAAGGGGTTTTACTGAACTCCAAATTCCAGGACAAATCAAAACCAAGAAATATTATGCAAAAATACTAGCATAAACAGATTAAAGAAACTTCAAATTTGAAATGAATGGGAAGAATCAACTAACCACATTCGATCTTTCTAAATGTCGATTTTTACAGCTTCTTTTGCTTACACCGGCCCAAATACTGGCCGGGTCTTCACTCTTTCTGTTTCTATATCTATAAATCTCTCCGAATTTCTACAGAAATTATACGCTTGTGGGTATTTGGAACAACCCGACTCGTAGTTCGTGAAATCTATAAGATCCTCTCCGAAGGAAACTGGGGGAGAAATTCTTAACCGTCTTAATTTTCAATTGTTTTAAAGGAGAAAGTAATTTAAAACGCAGTTTGCCTATTTTGACTAAATGTTATAAATTCCTTTATGACTGATAGTTCACTACTTCACTATGTTAACCTGACATATAATTAAATATTTAAAAATTATATTCTCTTTGTTTATTAAAAAATATTTCATGAAAAAAAATTATAATTAAATTTATAAATAATAAATGAGAGGAGTAATTAATTATAAATTATTTTATACTTTATATTTTAATTTAATAACCACAAAAGATAAAAAAAAATTATAATACAGGCACACATATTACTTGTTAGATGACTGACTTAAGTAAGAAATAATATTGTGAAAGTTTAATCGTAAATAAAGGGTATAATGTAATTGAGCTATAAGTATTTTATAGATAAAAATATAATTTGAAAACTTTTGTTAATATTGTCAAATTAAGAATATAATTTATTAACAAATTAATGTAAAATATAAAGTATTATATGATGATGTGAATTCCAAACTTACGTTAAGAATAATTTCACATTCTTTGCAAAAGAAACTTGGTACTGCTAGATAAAAGTAACCGCTTTTTAGTGTTAACAATTTTGTGAAGTTTTTTTGTTCTTCCTTTTTATTCTTTTCATTCGTATTAACTTATCTTAAACAAACAGTTATTTTTTCATTTATTTCTTTCACTCTCTTATCCTTTTTACTTTCCTACTTTCTATATCGTTTTATATTAAATCACACACGTTAGTGCGTGCAGTTACCTAATAAGTCATAATGTTGCTTCCCCTTTGATAATTAACTTTTCAAAATAAATCAAATAATTAAGAGTTGTATTATTAGTACTTTTATTTCAAACACATATTTACACGTTAGGACACCTAATTAGATATAAGTCTTGGACTCTTCCCTATGTATACATAGATGACTATAGTAATTTTATTCACAATTATTACCATTTACCATGGACCTTTGGCTCATTGCAATTGATGAAAGGGCATTGGATCCGTGTACAATGGAGGCCTTTAAATCTTAATTACTTCCCAAGTTTTGGAACTCATCATTTGATCACACTACTACCTTCCAAACTGATTGAGTCATGAGACAAGAGACAACAAGTCAACCACACTCTACGTCTATTCAAGTTAGTTTAGTTGTTTTACTGTAGTTTCCTCCCATCAAATCAAGAGAGATAATTATAGGTAATATTCTTCCCCTGCATGATGCACAATGGCACTCACTCCATTTTTCCATGTGTTTGCCGGTTTGGAAAAAGAATGAAAGGAAACAATTTAAAAATCTATTAAAGATGAGAAAGGGAGGGGAAAAAATTTATTTTCTTTCATTGTATTTTTGAGTTTTTTTAATAAAAAAATAGGTTTAAAAGACTAAATATTACTATATTTGAGAAGAGATTATAAAGATATTTTTGGTATTTTGATATTTTTCTTATTTTCTTTGGGATAGGCTATGCAATAACACAAAAGCGCAGTTGAGAGCCATATAAAATATAAAGTTCTATTTGTTAGGTCGGTGTGTGGTAAGCTAAGATGACACAAGTTAATAAAACTCTTAGGATAGAGAATTGAGCTTTTTTTATTCGGACTCAAGTCAAACTGTGTCGTTACACATCGTATCCCTAGAAGATTGTGATTTTGTGACTCCGAACTATTATTTGATTAACGAAAATGTCAAGAACTTAAGCGAGAAAGATTGTAATACCATTATCTTAACATCAAAATATGTAAGTCAAACACTTTCTTTGTTGTTGTATATAAGATCTCAATCTTGCTACCAAGGACACCAACAATTCATGACATTTTGGATCAGTCTATGATAGACCAAGATAATCATAGTTGAACCTTAATCCAGGCTCGAGTTAGACGGGATCTTTACATGTATGGTACACAAGCCAAGGTTAAACCTCTTAATATAAGCTCATTAATTTATACAAACATAGTTGCAACCAACAGCTCGGCTCGCCCCTACCAATACTTTATTTGAGAATCCAGGAATTTATAAATACTAATACAATGCCAGCCCCAAAAACATGGAAACAAAAGGCTCTTTCTTAATGAAAAACTGAAACGAGAGAGAGTACAAGGCTACTTGAGCAATTGTCTACAGCTTATTGATACCAAAATACACTGCTACATATCCTAAGCAATAAAAACACAAAACAAAAAGAGACTGCTACTGTCGTTAATGCTTCTTTCGACGTAGCAACTGCTGGAACCAATATGCAGACATCTTAGGTGTCCTCTTAAGGGTTTTGAAATCGACAAAAACAATGCCAAACCTTGAAGTATAGCCTAATCTCCACTCGAAATTATCAAGCAATGACCATGCAAAATAGCCTATCACATTGGCTCCCTCGTCAACTGTTTTCTTCAGTTCCTTCAAGTAGGCCTTGTAGTAGTTGATCCGAGTAGTGTCGTGCAATGCCTTGGGTATCGTGATATTTCCTGGGTCATCCATGCCTGCAGACACAAGCATAGTTGATGCAAAATTTAGAGCTCAGCTCCTTCATATTTGTAAGATAAAACAAGGCAAATGATTTATATCATTACGACTAATTTTATGTCGAATGTGGATTGTGACTAACGTGAAACTAAAAGCGAAATAGAATCGTAATATATGAGTCTCTTACTTACTACTTCCTATCCTATGCATCCACATACATCAGTATCTACTATCGACATAAATTTATCATTTTATATAGCAACACTCAGAACAAAGAAGGAAGGAGAATATGAAAAGAACAAATCTTTTTCTCTCATTACTCTGCTTTTGCTTCCATCAAAACTACATGATTATAAAGTTACCAAAACAGAAAAAGGGACTGAAATGTAAAAATAAAAATTTTCTGCCTTTCTCCAATTTCCCATTTTAACCAAACATGCAAAAAAATGAATTACTGAGCCAATTTTTCTGCTTTGTGTTTTTAAATCCATTGAATAATATGGAGCCTTATGGTTGTCTATCAAATTAAAAAGAATACTTAAGTACTAATGGGCAATTCATTAGATATTGAAATTTTGCCAAGTCTTACCATTTTCAGCAAGAATCATAGTAGGGTTTCCATAATGTTCTTTAACATAGGTAATTGCTTTGTACAGACCCCATGGTACGTTGTAGAGCCAGTAAGAATATGCCTGCACGTTTACACAAGTAACCAACTTGTAACTATAAATCAATGTGTGGTATAACATAACAAAATCTAGTTCACTTACTGTTGGACCGATTGGCACTCCATTTTTTGCAACTGCAAATGCCAAAGGAATATAATTTAGTTATGATAAAGTCATCAAATAATACGCGTATGTTTGGCAATTTAATTCCACGCTTTGGACTTAGAACTGAAAGAACATTTGCAATTCCATAAAATCGAAATTTAGTTAAAATTTGACGCTCAGTTCAACTTTCAACGCCTGGAATTGAGTTGCAGAACATAACTCTAAAGTCTAAACATATTTGATTTCTCATGTGGAAAAGTGAAGGAAAAACCATCTTACAAGCAAATCCAGCATTCCAGTCCTGCTGATAACCAAGTTCTTTTGGTATTTTGGCTGGATGGGGATTATACATGTAGTAAGCAGTATATTGGTTTATGCCCACAATATCAATAGATCCCTTCACAATCTTAACCTCATCTTTTGTGAATTTTGGTAGCCTTTTTCCAACAATATTTTGCATTGTTTTCGGATACTCCCCATATACAATGGGATGCAAAAACCTGTGGTTTAAAAATCAAAACCATTGTTTTATTTATGCAGAAATGTAAATAAAGTCGCGAATAATTCCATTTTGTTAAAGACAAGGAGTATAAGAAGCATGATTCATAAAATTTGTTCTTACCATCCAAGATGAAAGTCTCTTGCTCTTTGAGCTGCATAATTATCAGCTTTTGATCTTGTAAGAGGTTCATACCAAACAAAGTCCAAGAGAATTCCAATCCTTCCCTTCTGTATTTTCTGAAATACATTATAAAAAAAATATTATAAAAAAAAATACCATTAGACATTTTCTTAGTTCTTTAACCAAAATGCAAAATTGTACCCTTTTAATTAGTTTATCTTTATTTTATTTATTTTTTATTTTTTTGGCTAAATTTTTCGTTTATCATTTTGTGGAGATATGGTACCTAATTTACAATAGTAAACTGCTACCTCCCGGTACAATTAGTAGTGTAAAGCTATATGTTTTAGGTCTGTTTTGCACTTCTAATTGTACTTTGAGTGAGGGATTTGTTAATTAGTCAAACTCAAGGACAAAAATATTACACGGGCACAAACACAGGGGAGAGTTTTGCATTTTAATCTAGTATTTTTATCGCAACATAAAACCCATAAAATCTATGTACTATGTAGCAACAAATGATTTAAAAGAAATTAAAATGAAAATATGGGATTTTACTTGATATTTTGCACGGTATCTTTGAACTGCAGATGCATGGCACAAAATCAAATTATGTGCTACAATGTAAGGCTCTGTGGCAGAATTTCCAGCCGTGCAATTTCCATATGATTTAGAGCATCTTCCAGGTGCAAAAAAACCAGTGTCATAGCCAAGAGCAGCTACCACTCTAGGTTCATTGAATGTCATCCAGTTTTTTACTCTGTCTCCAAATGTCTTGAAACAGAAGTCTGCATAATCCGCAAAATCTTTCCTGTACAGCACAAGGCAAATCATATGTTTTATAACAAACTATGCCAAACAAATAAATTAACGGGATAAGTTAAGACAAGAACTCAAAATTTACGTGAAAAAACCTAATCTGGAAAAATCACAGATGAGAGGCAGAATATGTCACTATATCGAAGTGTGAAAAATACAATCTACGAGGAGAATTCTCATACCCAAAATCAGAATACATCGAAAGTCATTATCATATACATAGCCAAGTTAAAAGTATAATGGACCAAATAACATATGTGGTACCACCACTAAACCTCAATTTTCTTTTCCTGTGAATCGCCGCAAAATATAATTCGTATCGGGTCAAATCTCAGATTCCAAACTAGGATTCGAGACACACAAATCATATGCAACAAAATACAAGAGCGCGTAATTTGGATTATTTCGGTTGCAGAATGGTAAAGCTATATGTAACAAATTTGAATGCATAATTTCAATTATTTCTGTTGCAAAATGATAAAAGCTAAATGGAAAAAATAAATGCTAATGTTTTTTGGCAGTACTTACACAACTTCACGGCCTAACCATCCGTTGTACTTCTCCTGAAGTGCTTGAGGAAGATCATAGTGATTAAGATTAGCATAAGGGGTAATGCCTGCAAGATACAAGTTATAGAAATTATCTGGCAAATGAAAATTCTTAGTTTTCAGAATTAAGAATTAATGTTTAAATGAAGTTAAGCTAATAGACCGACCAACTAATGCTGCAAATCTGGCACAATAGGAGTGTATTGAAGAAAACTTGGACTGAAAAGTAATCATTAAAATTACCTCTTTTGAGCATGTAATTTATCAACCTGTTATAGTAAGCAACTCCCTTCCAGTTTACTTTCCCACTTCCATCTACATTGGCACAACAATTTACAACAAAACATCAGCTTTATAGAGAATTGCATGTATACTATTCTACAGTTGATTGTTGTGAGTTTTTACTTGGAAAAATCCTGGACCATGAGATAGAGAATCTGTAGGCGTCAAAATTCAGCTTCGCCATGAGGTCAATATCTTCCTGTGTACAAATAAAGGAATTTATTAATTTCAGATGTTTAAGTCAAAATTAGAAATTAAAAAAATGGGGCAAGTTTGTACACATTTTTAGAGTGGAGTACAAGTTTTAAAGAATTTTAAACTAAAAAAAATACGTTTATGCACCCATATTTCATACTTAGATTGGCATTATCAGTTGGTTGAGAGTCAAATTAACCTATAAAGGTAATTATAATAGGTGGCTAATCACAATGAAAGATTAGTCCGTGGTCTCTGGGCGTTTTTCCCTTGTTTGACATTCCTTTGACGCACGTGGCTCATATATATAGATGTCTAAAATATTTAGGCATATTAAAAAAAAACATGGAGAGATGGTATAATTAAGTTAAAAATTTACCTAAAGTGGATTTCACGTTAGTACTATGAGTTTTTTTCTTTCTTAAAAAGTGGACCCTACTTTTGAAGATAAACTAGTCTTTATAACACATTTAACGTAGAGTGCATTAAATGTGTTATAAATGTAGAGTGCATTAAATGTACAATGAGTTTTATCATTTTCTTTTAACTCCAGAGTGCATTAATTTATCACTTGCCCATAAATAATTGTCCCACGCCCAAAGATCTTATATTCAAATGATGCACCTAAAAAATGAGATGCGGCACCAAATTAGTAGAGATTGTCCGAGCAATATACAACCTTAACCAAAATTATTAGTGTATTCAACCTAAATGTGAATTAAAATTTAGCAGTTAGGTATAAGAATCTTGTACAAATCTTATCTTATATATCCATCCCACTAAAAGGAAAACAGTCCAAATATTGATTCCTAAATAAGCCAATCTTTATCTATTCCATTTCCAACCATACAATAAAAAATAAGGACAAAAACATGGGCCATAAATCAGACCCATGAATTTAATATGAATAGTTAAGAAAAATGATATATCTTGTGCTTTTTATATATCTGACTTTCTTGCTGTCAATTATGTGCTTTCACAATTGTAATTTAGGCAGAATTTTTTTAAATACATTGCAGCACTCTAGAGTTAAAAGAAAATGATATATATTTATACCAAAAAAAATCAAATTTTTGTCAAAATATTCCTAAAGTTGCAGTTATTAACCGACTTTTCTATTGCGTCTTAACAAAAAAAGAAAGAAAAAAAAAGAGAGAGACATATTTCTTTCCCCCTAACATGTAGCATTAGTCATCATGAAATTTAAAAAATTAAATTAGGTATGTGTCTAGTGTCTACTAGCTAGTGAGCTCATACAGGCTGAGGCTGTCTATCACTTTCATCCAATTTAATTTTGACTAAAATTGTATTTGCACCCCAAAGTTTATAGGGTTATTAGATTTACGATCCAATATTTAAAAAGCGTCTAAATGCATCGTAATATTTTTTTCTGCTAAATAAAATGCGGCCTCCGAAACTTTAATCGGTCAAAATGTAACCCAAAGTTCTTTTCCCCTGAACAAATGCACTCTCACTTTCGACCGATTAATATCTCGAAAAGAATTTTGAAATATACTTAAATACGTTTTAAATATTGAAGTGCAAACCTCAACAATTTTACAAAATTTAGGATGGGAATTGTATTTTAGTCTTCAATCTCCAAACAAGAAAGGGACATCCAAAATTTCAAACTTGAAAAAGGCTTCCCATAGATCTGAAAACTTTATACTCCCAAGTCCCACCCCTCTTCCCCAACAAGAGCTTCATTTTCACTTATTGTCGGCTAGTGAAATTTTAAATTTTAAAATTAACGCAAATTTATTTGAATTTTAAAAATCACAAATTTTGTAATTAGTAATGTTTTTAAATAATTTATAATATTTATAATTATATTGACTAAAATTAATTTGAAACAGTTTCAAATTTTAGAATTTCAAGAATTAATTTTAAAAAATTGAAATGAAATTTATTTTGTGGAATGAGGATAGTATGTAGATACTTTTCCGTCCTATAATGGGAGTTCTATTTTTAAAATTGGCAATCTCCGATTTACCTCGTCATACAATTTATTTATTTTTTTTTAAAAAAATGTTAATATTAAATAAAATTCGGTTTTGTCACTATTCACTAAAGCAAATTTGGAACATTACATAACCCATTAATCTATTTTTGGAAACCTAACTCTCATTTTAGTACCCACCAGAACTCCAAAAGTTAAAATGAGACTCTCATCTCTAACTATGGTCAATACTTGACACCTAAATTATTATTTTCTATAACTAATTAAAGATTAAAATTGAGAAATTCAATTTATCATTATCCAACCAATTTTAAAAGTTAAAAAAAAAATAACTAAAACCAATATGTTTAATAAGCTATCGAATATAACATACTTTGTATCTGTGATATTCGTCGACGGAGACTTCTCCAGAAGCATTATTGGGTTCTCGTCCTGTTTTCAATAGACAAAACCAAATAATCAAACTATATCTTAAAGAAATAAAATAAAAAAGATATGGTTTATTAATTTATGGTAGATAGAATAAAGCTCATCATTTAATTATTTTCACCAAATATCTATTTAAATGAGCCTCATCTGTCATCATCATACATATAGTAAATGCTCATAATATATGTGTTGAAGTTCTGGCTGAGTATAAATGCCCACTTGTGCTAGTTGTTCATTGAAAGAGAAATTCTGCTGCACCCCACCTTAAATTGAAAAAATGATGCATTCGTTGATAAAAGCTTGTTTATTTTTGTGCCCAGTAAATACAGTAAATACATAATTTTCGACGAATATAGCAGGACTTCATTAACTTTTAATCTTTTTAAAATTATTTGGTAATAACATATGGGCTATGGTCCCATTCAAATATTTTGATAATTTTTCTCTTGTCAAATGAAAATAAAAAGAAGAGTATCATGATCTAAATGGCTGTCAAAATAACAACTTATATAGATTGAGATTTTATACATTTTTTAATAAAAAATAGACTTTTATTTTCGAATGTCTAAATATTAGAAATGAACTTTTAATTATTAATATCTAGATATAATGACATTTTGTACATAACCTATCACTTTAAGACGTTTCAAAAATACTCGCTCCGTTTTAAAATTAGATATACATTTTGATTTTTTAGATTCGATTTGCGAAACCCTAAAATTTAAAATTGATATGAAGTTATTTAGTTAATTATGATACACATAAATATAACAATTATAAACTAATTGTGAAGTACTACTAATTATCGTTTTTGTTGTTTTCAAAATTTGAACGAAATTATATCAAGTTTGAGTTTTAAGATTTTATAAATTGACTCTAAAAAGTCAAAATGTATCTTTAATTTTGAACGAAAATAGTATAAAATAGATATTTTCTTTGAAATCACGGGAGTGGAGTATATTTTTGTCTTAACTAGAAATAGTGATGCCGAATAATCACATAAACAATAGAGTTAAATGCACTTTGTTTTCTTCAATTTACCCTCATTTTGTATTTTGCATTTTGCACTTTACAAATAAATATTTTACATTTCACACTTTTACGCTAAAAGTGTGGGATGCAAAGTGGTAATTTATAAAGTGTGAGATGCAAAGTGAAAAATGAAAAACCTAGAGATACAAATGCATTTAACTCTAAATAATACTCCAACAAAGTTTGCAGGTATTTTAGAAAATTTAAACAATTAAATACTCTTTTGAGATCAAAGTTGATAATTTAGTGATAAAAGTTCTTATTTACTGTGCATGATCAATCTATAGCAAAACGTTAATTAGTAGATATAGGTTTTTTTTTAATAGTATAAGTTTCTCAAAAATAAATAAATAAATAATTCATTTGGCAATATATATATATATATATATATATATATATATGTGTGTGTGTGTGTGTTTACCATTGTCTCAATAATTGTTATTTTGATTCCTCCTCCTTTTTCGTCCCCAAAAGTGACCATTCATATCCACTAAAAAAAACAGGTAAAAACAGGTTTAACTAATTTACCGGGGGCTTTGATGAAAACGTCCCAAATACTAGGTCCTCTGCCCTCCTTGCTGGCCATTCCTTCCACTTGGTACGCCGACGTCGCCGTTCCGTACACAAATCCCTTCGGAAAGCTCTCCCGGCTCAACCCGCCGGTGTCGAAACGGACGGTCTCCGGCGACACCACTTGGTCCTCACCGTACTCCGGTGCACCATTGATGCACTGAATCACTGCCAAAATAAGAAGGAGAAGGAATAGCAATGGCAGTACTCTCATTTTCACTGTCATGCAGAGAGAAAGCTCGAGTGAGTGTTTTGGGGGAGTTTATTATCTTTCTATTTATAGATAAATAAATTAAGATAATGTGTATGAGAGTATGTGAGTGAGACTGAGTATTTTTATGGGTGTGACGTGGCACCATTATTGATGGGCCTCTTGTGCTTCAATATTTGACTGCATAATAAAGCAGCTCCATCCCATCCTTATTGCTTCGATATCTTACCGGGTATTATTGGTGGTAAACACTTGTATGATTGACACATAGATGGGTTCCATACCATCTGTGTTTTTTACTTGTAATTATAACTCTACATCTTATATGGTTAAAATGTAGAATTTTTAGATAAACAACTTCATTAATCCTGTGCGAAATACGGATCACATAAATAATGATTTATTTTATTATTAAATAAAAATATTTAATTAGAATTTTAAGAAGATAATTATAGTAACTAAATTATTAAATATTTATTTAAATAATGAGTATCTAAATTATGAAGATGAATCTAAAGTATACCTCTTAAATAACATACATCTCTTAAATAACATATTTTTATTAAAACTACGTCGTTTTGGAGATTCTTTTAAGAAACAAGAGGAGTCGCATGTGACATTTTGTAAATAAAAGGAAAATAAGTGAGATCACTCTTTTTTAATATTATTTTATTTTTTAAAAGAATCTCCAAAACGACGTAATTTTAATAAAAATATGTTATTTAAGAGAGATATGCTATTTAAAAGGTATGTTTTAGATTCATCCTCTCTAAATTATATATATATATATATATATATATATATTATACGCTCATTCAATCAATTATTAAGATAAACATTTGAATATAGTGCATATTGTAGTTATGCTTTGCACATGATTGGTTTATTTTAGTTTGTAATAGAATTTTATATTAGTATTTGTATTGACAAATTTTGCTTGAAATTCTAATCCGAATAGAAGTATGAAATTCAAGATTTAATAAGTTTTGATTTAGTTATAACAATTAGTTAGTAATGAATATACTATAATATTTTAACTAATTTTACAGTTAATATATTTTTTTATAAAAAAATTACATATTATTAATACAATTAATCGTGTGATTTGGTAGAATTTTAATTTTTTATGAATTTAATTTAGTTAGGACATTAATTTAAAAATGAAATTCATGACTGATATAATAATTATAATAGATTGCGATGTGTTAAGAGATTTTTTCGATATCTTAATATCTCAATAAAATTGTAATAATAGAATTATCCTACATAATTTTTTTAAGATATATTATCTTACATAAAATTGTAATAAAATAACTTGTAATAAAATTGATAGAACCAAAAATAAGAGTTTTTTTAGAAGTTTTTTTTTATATTAGAGATATAAAAACAAAAAATATCATCATTTTTCCCAACAAGTTGAGGTTCTTTTTGAATGCTCTATAAATTTGGATAGTATTTGATTATTATAAATTTGGATAGTACTTGTACTAATTTCAATAGAAAAGCAAGAAATTGAACCAAAAATTTGTGAAATCAAAAATTGGTGAAACCAAATTTATGGCTTGTATGTACGGAGTTAAATGAGTTGGAGAGACAAAAGATTCACGAATATCGGAATAAACTGAGCAAGGAGAATTTAATAGAGAAAAACAGGCGAGAATGATAGTAGCAATAAGCAAAAATATTGTTTCTCTCTGTGATCTATGTCTAAAGTATTGGGGTCTCATCATCACGCAGGAGAATAAAAATGTTATTGCTCTTATGTTTTGTCCGTCAACTCACATGCTTTCATCGTATATCGATGAGTCAGGACACACATGCTTTTAATTATATAATTGATTCAATCTTACAAATAAAAAAAATATAAGAGTGTGTAATTTTTCACATTATATATAAGATATGTGGATCAACAACTTTCTAGTAATAGAGTAATGCTAGAGACACAAACTATTTTACAAATATTTTACAAATTGGCTGATGTGGCACTGTTGTATTGGTGATAGTTAAAAAAAATACATTCCCACTCCAACACTATCACCAATACAACAGTGCCACATCAGCAAGTTTGTAAAATAGTTTGTGTCTCTAGCATTATTCCTAGTAATAAATGTTTTCCACTTCTAAATAAGAGTAAAAAACATATTTTTAATACACAATTTAATATTGGTGTTCCACAAGTTCAAATCAAATAAAAACTCAAACACTTCTATTTTGTATATTCTTTCCATTTATAGTGTTGAAATTCACTAAAAAATCTTGATAAAACTTAATTTATCAAAATGAGGCAGACACATCGCCCCCTTCCAAAATTAGAGGTAACAAATAAAAAAAAATTAACTTTTCAAATATATTTACAAATATAGTGATGCCATGATATACTAATATTACCTTACATATTAAAATTTTTCGTGTCACTTATATGGAAATGTATTTTTAATTTTAAATGAATTTTTAGACAAATATTTCTCTAATAGAAGGCTTTGTACATGTTTAAGTAATACTTTAATCATCTTACCATCTTCCTTTATAGATGCATTTTCCCTTGTGAGTTTATCTATGTTACTAGCTACTAGGTGAACCGTGGACAGTAATTAGTAACACATCAAATTCTCATTCAATAAAGATGATACTCTGGTGATACTAATTATAACACATGTTTGAATTTATACCTCAGCAAAAATTTAAAAATTTTAGAATTAACTAAAATACTACGTAAAGAAAGTAAGTTTTTTTAATTTCTTTTTCGAATTCCCTCTAAACCTTACGATGAAATGTATGATCGTTGTAATAGAATAATTTTTTTAAAAAAAGAAAAAATAAATTCTCATCCAATACATGAATAGCATTAATTGCGAGTTTTTTTTCCTAATAAAATGTAAATAATAGTAATAATAACTCAAAACTATCATTGTAGTTGATATAATATGACTCCATTGGTCCCTAGGTTGTTTTTGACTATTGGGAGTAATGGTAGTGAAAAAGTATGGTCCATGATTCATAAAGGTTTATGTAACAAATGGACCAGAACGTGGTAGCATGAGATTCTCCAACAAGGCATGTTGTTTGTTAAGGGCACGTGACGTGGACTGTCGAGTAGCCTAATAACGTCAAATTTACATTCTATTTCGAGCAACCCAAACATGACCTTATCTTTCTGACAATTCTGGC
This sequence comes from Aralia elata, assembly GCA_034770075.1. Lineage (NCBI taxonomy): Eukaryota > Viridiplantae > Streptophyta > Magnoliopsida > Apiales > Araliaceae > Aralia > Aralia elata. Next base: position 11,621,633 of record CM068380.1, read on the forward strand.
CTCATATACTACCTAAAGCTTTGTGCTATCTACCAATATCCACGTTGTTGTAACCGAATATATATAGGGACCGATTCATAATCAACTTTGTAAATTTAAATTATCTTTATAATAAATTTCAGTCATCTATCTGCGAATCGAATAGTAAAGAGTATTCCTAATTCGCAGTTTAATATGTAAGTGCCTACAGTTTAATATTGCGAATTGGATGATATCTAAAATAACCCTAGTCAATCAACAGTTTAATACTGTGGACGCTAGGTATAGCTTCTATCAACATACTAAAAGGGTTATCGTTTTTGGTCGCTCGTCCGCAATTTAATACTGCAGATGCTGAGTATGATATATCATTGAGATTTTTATTGATAAGTTATGAGGTGGGTATCACAATAAGATTAGTTTGGAGAAAAATATTTTTTTAATTACCTAAAAGGATATGAAAATTAACCGAAAATGTTATATTTTACTGAACTTCATCTGCAGGAACTATGTCAAATCCTAAAATCTTCAACTAAGAAAGATAAAGAAACAGATTTTAATAATAAATAAATAAATACATATTATATTGTGTTATATCCCGAAGGCACTGAGAGATCTATAAGGGGGTTGAATAGATCCTTTAGAAATTTTGCTTTTAAAGATTTATTGTCAACTTATAAAAAAAATACATGTGAGAACCGATGCACTATACGATTTTCCTAATCGTAAAGTTTAATGATGGTCATAGAGTACATGACCAGGCGTACTTTACGTTTTACACGAAACTTCAGTGTATTGTGTCATACCCAGCGTCCGTAGTATTAAACTGCAGACGAGCGATCAGAAACAATAACTTTTTTAGTAACGATAACCCTTTTAGTGTGTTGATGGAAGTCATAACTAGTGTCCACAATATTAAACAACGGATTGGCGAGAGGTATTTTGAACATCATCCAATCTGTAGTATTAAACTGCGGACACCTATATATTAAACTACGAACACCTACATATTAAACTACGGATTGAAGATCCTCTTTACCGTTCGATCTGCAGATAGACGGCTGAGATTTGTTGTAAGGATAACTTTATCTTTACAATGTTGGCTATTAATCAGTCCCCTATATATATAATAAAAAATATTATTTTCATATACATATTTTATATTTTTACATGCTTTACATGATAGTGGTTTCAATCTTATGTGAGAGATAATTAAGCGAAAATATCAAGTATTCATGTGAAAATAATATTTCCCTACTCTTATTAATGATAGTTACATAATGTGTTTCCTTGGTAGGCTTTTATATTTTAAAAAATTATATATATGAATTTTACAAAGATTGTTAATTTTTATTGGGCTAAATACACTTTCGTTACGTCAAGTACCACCATATTCATGATTCGGGCCCCAAAAAAATTTGGACTTACAATTTACTACATTAAGTCTTAATTGCATACAATTTAGCCCTCAAAGTTAGAATCCGGCCAAAATTGGCCAGAATACCCGACTCGTCCAAGAATTTGATCGGGTCTTAAGTATTTAATACTAGTTGACCGTATACATATACAGATTGACTTAATTTTAAAAAGGGTTAAATACAATTCCGTTACATCAAGTACCACCACATTCATGATTCGCCCCCCAAAGAATTTTTTTAAAATTATATAAAAAAATTATAAATACAATAAAACTATAAATACAATTTAAAATTATAAAAATTTATAAGTAAAATTATAAAAAATTATAAATACAATTTGTAAAATTTAAGTTGTGATATAATTTGTAAAATTTAAGACGTAAAATTTATAATTTGTGATATAATTTATAATTTGTAAGATTTAAGTTGTAAAATTTATACATACAATTTGTTAAATTATAGATATAATTTTAAAATTTTAAAAAAACTATAAATACAATATATATTAACTACTGTTCGTTTGAAAAATAAAACGAAAAACGGACGGAAATAAAGTGTTGTTGGATAAACTAATTAACTATTATTTGTTTGAAGAATCTTTTAACTAAATAAAAACAACTCATTTTCCAAATGTAAAATACATTACCCATGACGCATTATGTACCTTCTCTCTCCTCCTCTTTTTTGCAACTCATTTTTTGCACACCATCTTTCTCCTCCTCCTTCAATGATGATAATCAGACTTTTTTCGTTAGAAAAGTCTCTGAATTAACATAAAATTTAAGGTTATTTTCTGCTTAAGTCGATCAAAGTTACTAGACAGAATCCAAGGCGCTGGAATTTCCAAATTTGAAGGAAGAGGACAATTGGAAGGATCATGGAAGAAGGAGAGAGGAGAGAGATCAAATGGGTCATTTTTTTCTTTTTTTCTTTTTTAATTTTTTCCTCCTCCTTTTGTATGCTCTTCCAATATAAAAAGGGTATTATTTAATTGATTAAATTTTGGACACTTATGTCAATTGTTTAAAAGTTTAATATTATTCGTGTTAAAAATATAATTTATATGTTTAAAAGTTTATTGATTTTTTTGGTAATTAAGTCTTATTTTTTAATTTTAAAATAAAAAAATTATATTTGGTAATCTCTGTATTAATATTTAATTTTAATACTTTAACATATAATAATTATTTATAAGGATTTATACATATTTAATACGTAAAAATAAGTATTTATACAAATTTATACGAATTAGGTACTTGATGTAGTAAATTGTTAATTTAATAGTACTTGATGAAATATAAGTGTTATTAGCCCGTATTCCATACGGTTTAACGATATACAATTCTTATTTAACTGAAAAATTAAGTATTTCGACTAATTTTGGTGTCATTTTAAAATTGTGGGCTAAATTATATATAATTAGAATTTAATGTAATAAATTATAAGTTTAAATTTTTTGAAAGTAGAATCATGAATATGATAATACTTAATCGTAACGAAAGTGTATTTAGCTATTTTTTATTTTTATCTCCGAACCCGCATTTATACTAAAAAATGAGTGTTGAAGAATTTTACTTTTTTTGAGGTCAAGATTCTTAGTGCACGCCTGAAAAATAATGACTATTGGACAAAGACAAAGTACACTTGAATACATATAGCCATATAGGTAAGTAGACAACTCTGCTTACATAAATTTGCATAGAATATGTATATATTTTGATTCAGGCACGCATATCTATAACGTCTCCGAAACAAGTGATTCAATAGGAGTCCTCCTGCGCGGACAGGGGTAGCGGACTGATTATTGGACCGTGGGTCCCACTAAGCATTTAAAAAACAACAACTCCTTCTCTTCACGTGCATCTGTATTTAGTATGCTGAATTTTGCCTATGATTTAATGTGCATCACGCCGGGTATGATTTTGCCTTACATTGCATCTATACAATTTTTTTCTTTTCTATTTTAACTAATTATTTACCAACTTTTAAATTATACTTAAATAATTGAATCTAATTATTGTAAATAAACCTAATTAATTTTCAAAAGAGACTTAACAATGTATGAATTCGTGCGTCAAAGTATACTACCTATTGCATTCATCAAATTCTCCAAATGATATAACTTGTTGATGAAATCAAACACATCAAATAAAATTCAAATTTAAAGTTTTCAAATCAAACACAATCAAATACAGTCCAAACTTTGAGTTTTCAACCAATTTTATTATATCAAAATGACAAACATACATGAAAATACAACAAAAACATTCAAATTCCGCCAAACTTTTACTTGTAAACTTTCTTATTTTATTGTTCCTTAAATGGTTGCCCAGAATTTGCATGATTGTTAAGACCATATGCACCATTCTAAAATGGGTATTGATAACCAGCCAACTGAGTAGAGAGACTTGTTGAATACACATTTTCAATTGAGAAGCCTCCAACATTACCAAAAGGGAAGCTTTCAACATTCCGTACCTACAAATGAAGTTAAATTATATCAAAATAAGACTAAAAAACTAAACAAAACTAGTTTGTACAAAAAAAATAAAATAAACAATACATGCATGTTGGCTTAAAAGAGCACCAACTCCAACATTACCGAGAGAAAAGCCTTCAACAGTTGGTACCTAAAAATAAAAGAATCACACAATTAACCTCCCCATCATCTCCCTTTTCCGAAGATCTTTTCTTCATTGGAAACCCTTGTTTGTTAACATATTTAATGTAGTATTCTACACAAGCATCAATATTGTCAAATTCCATTCCTATTTCTGGATCTCTTATCTCATCTAAAGCTACTGCACTCTCCACACACTCATTAAATTCTGAATTATCATTCATATCATTTTTCTCAATGTATCCGTTCATCTCGGTACTTAAAGATGCATTCAATGATACTATTTCTATTTGTGCACAAGATTAACAACACAACACCAGTTTTAACCCCAAAAAAACGTGTACCTGTTTTAAAGGAAAAAAAACGGAACAATTAATTCAAAATTAGGGCTTTTTTTCTTTTTAGTGTTTTTGTTTGAACCATGTATAAAGAGGGTAAGATTATATCAATTAATCTAAATATGTGTGTGTTTAACTGAACAGAGGGTTTTATTTTTTAAAGCTTCCTAGTGTTCTAACACTGAGTTTGATCAAACTATCCAAAAAAGAATGATGAAATATCAAAAATTAATAACTGCTATAATAAATTAAGAGCACCAATCAACATGGTTCTAAAGAAAAATACTATCACCAACCAACATGGTTCGGTACTAAGAGTCTTAGAGAGAGAGAAAATCAACTTTTTATCTGACCTGAAACCGAAACGACCGATCACTTTTGGGGGAGACGGTAGGAGCACTGAGCAATCCAAGCCGCTTTGTCAATGTTCTTGAGTAGCTTCTTGGTTGGCACCAGCTTGCTAGATCTAAATAGAGAGAGAAAATTTCTACCTGAGATGGATAGAGGTAAAGAAAGCCTTCCTTAATTAAAGGGTTGGGACCCACGGTTCAATTCTATGTCTATTTTGCCGGGCCGCGTAGATTAATTTGATTCAATAGATATCACTCTACTGATTGCTGTCATTTTGTGAGTAACAACACTTCCCCATGTGAAAAATCAAACAGTAATTATGCAGGCTCCGTCACTTAATATAAGTCGTTTTAAAATTGTGTACAAGTATTAAAAAAATAATTATATAACATTAAATATAATATTAATTATTTATATTGTCATTGTATTAGAAAATAAGAACATTATTTATTAAACAAAAAATAATAAGAGAATCAAAATTATATTTAATAATTAAAGTAATATTAAAAACTAAGTAATTAATACTTACTTGAAATTCTTAAACGATTTATATTAAGAGACAAAAACACTTCTCTAAAACAACTTATAATAATCGGTTGTTATGAATGGAGATCCATATATATATATATATATATATGAGGGAAAGAAATATATAATAAAAAATGTTATTTTCATATGCATATTTTATATTGTTAGATGCTTTACATGATAGTAGAACTCACTTCAATCTCATGCGTGAGAGATAATTAAGCGAAAATATTAAGTATTCATGCGAAAATAATATTCTCCTACTCTTATTAATAATAATTACAGAATGTATTTCCTTGGTAGGCTTTTATATTTTAAAAAATAATATATATAAATTTTACAAAGATTGTTAATTTTTCATTTAATCTCCAAACCTGCACTTATATTAAAAAATGAGTGTTGAATTTTACTTTTAACTTTTGTATTAAACATAAATTACAATATTATATCCACGTAAGTATTTTGAGGTAAAGATTCTTAGCGCACGCCCGAAAAATAATGACGATTGGAGTTCTCGCGTAAAGGAAAAGAAAAAAAAAGGAAGAAATAGTTTAATACATTATATGTTACTTTTTTATTTTGTTGAAAAGAATTCTCATTTTTGAGACGATAAAAAAATAAAAAGTAAGGCCATGTGGATAAAGCTAGAAAAAAGGTTTGGTAATTGATGAACTTATGAGATGGATATCTGTGGATATCCGGACTCCAAGCTGATCATTGCTCTAAAGTCCATGTTTGGTAATTGGTATGTTGAAATGAAAGGCCTGATTGGTTTTTAGTCTTTTCAATCAAGTGTTTGGGCTGGTCCGGCGGAATGTGTTATTATTTACGAGTTTGACTTTAAGGTTATTAGGATTATATTTGATGTGTTTATATTTTGAGACTAAAATATATGATTTTATTAATCACTAGTCGTGATTAAGATATAAGGGAAGGAGATACTCATTTTATGTTAGTTTTACTCACTCATGAGTGATACTTTAATAAAAAAATTCGGTATCTTTCAATTTAGAAAACAATTCATCAACATATGGTTTAATTTCAATCTTATTACTTTTAACTTTATTCACAAACTCAAATAAATTTATATAATTTAAATTAACCAAGAGATTCAGAAGAACCAGATAGAAATATATTTACAACCATCAAAGAAGATTTACTCGATGTTATAAACTTAAAGGTACTCTGTGTGCTTAAGTTTGGAGAGTATGAAGCCATAGTTAGATTTTTTGCGAAGGAAATGAAAAATAGCAACAATAATTGTGTTAGATCTGATCTACACTTATGTTGTGTTTGTGAGTTTGGAGGGATGTGATGAGAAGGTAAAGTATAGGAAGGGAATGGATGGAAGATGACGGGAAGGAATTATAATTTTTCTTTGTCATGCTTGTGAGTTTTAGAAAATAATGAATGAGATAAGATTTTAATTAAATTTTCTCTTGTTTGTGAGTTTAGAAGTAGGGAAGGGAAGAGAATGAATTCTTATTTTTAAACTACACTATTATTATATTACCCTTATATATATAAATATAAGAAATGATATGATTTAATAATGTCTATTTATTAAAATTATTTTGCTTATTTTTTATTTTTTTTGCTTTGTTACACACACATATATGTATGAACTTACTTGTACTAATATTTATTTTTGTTAAAAACACATACTTGTAATTTGAATAAGCAGCTAATTATGTTGTGCGGAAGAGTTTTGGTCCTGAAATTAAGCAGCAGCTAATTACGTGAAATAGTAATAATAAATTCTTTTGTACAAAATAATAGACACAGAAGCAATTACCATAAGATACCCTGTATATAATTAATCCATTGGGTTAGAATTGGATTAGTCAAAAGCTGCATTTGGCAAGTCAAAAGTTGCATGTATGACAGATTCTCCAAAACAAAACAAAACAAGACAAGTATCAAGTACATAGGAGTAATTTTTAATCAAGCAGATCAGAAAAATATCAAGCAGATCGGAAAAACAAGAGAACCATAGCGACGACGAAAGCCGCGGAAGAACTCGACGAGCAAGCAGCTGAACTCGGCGGAGTGTAGAGAGAAAAATTTTAGCAGCGGAGAAAAAGAAAAAAATGAGAGTTTCAAAACGCAAACGAGAGTTATAATAGTGAGCCTACCGGCTACAATCAAGTCTTGCCCCATTAATTGCATCATCATCATCATCGTATGGCGACTGCCACCACCACCTACACGGTGACTGTGCTCGAAAACTGCCGAGTCTTGCCGCCGCCGGCCGCCGTGGCCGATACCTCTCTCCCCCTCACCTTTTTTGACATAATATGGCTAACATTCCATCCGATGAGCCGTGTTCTCTTCTATGATTTCCCATGCTCCACAACCAACTTCACCTATACCGTTGTTCCCAGTCTCAAAAATTCATTATCCCTTGCTCTCAAACACTTCTTTCCATTGGCCGGTAATTTGATAACCCCTCCAAATATTTCAATCACCAACCCTCAAATTCGTTACTTGGACGGCGACTCTGTTTCGCTAATATTTGCCGAGTGTACCTGTAACACCCCTTTCCCGAAATAGGAAAGGGAGGTCACGCACGAACAAACTTTAAGCAGAATATCAAACTAAAAGGAACATCTCTTCACACTTGCCCTTGAACCCCTTGAATACCTGCCGGAAGAAAAACACAGCATGAGCCAATTGCCCAGTACGAATATAAAGTACAGAAATGAGAACAGAAATGAATAACAAAATCAAGCTGAACTAAACTCAATAATATAGCTAAACTGAATAACAAAATCAAACTCAACTAAACTCAATAACATAGCTGAACTGAACTGAACTGAATAACATAACTGAACTGAACTGAATAACATAGCTGAACTGAACTGAATAACATAGCTGAACTGAACTGAACTGAATAACATAGCTGAACTGAACTGAATAACATAGCTGAACTGAACTGAACTTAATAACATAGCTGAATCGAACTGAACTGAATAACAAATATCACAATACATAACTGAACTGAACTGAATAACATAGCTGAACTGAACTGAATAACATAGCTGAACTGAACTGAATAACAAATATCACAATACATAACTGAACTGAACTGAATGGCTGAGGTTATTTCATACCGAGCTCAGAAATATAGCTTGCCACATAGACAAGTCAAATAATGCCACATAGACAAATCACACATTGGACTGCAGATCCAAATGCATGCAAAATCAGAAAGTATGTTTGGCACAACATCAGCAATCCGCAGAACAGAACAGAAAACTAGGGTCGACCCATACGCCTCTCACAACAAATCACCAAATGGCCAACTCCCATCGGAGCACAAAACAGAGACGCCGTGGACTAATCACACTGCCACGGAAGTGTCATGTCTCTCGTGTCAAGACGACATGCCTGTGGTACCCCCACAGGTGGTTAGCTCAAGGTACACCCTACGATATCATCTAATAAAAATATCATGTCACAATATAAGCGACATAATACCAACAAAAGAGTTCTAATACGCACATGCTAAATCGAAATGAATTGACACAAAATCTCCCAAAATATATTAGCATGTACGTTTCTACAAAAATAAATACTAGACATGATATTCCAACTCAAAGAATACAAATACGAGTCATATGTATCAACTCAAAAATAAAAGAATTATATGAATTTCACAAGAAACAATCATGTGAAATAATAACGGAATTCAAAACGCGGAACAAAACGAATTAATTTAATTTCAGAAGACTATCGCTGAAGGAGTACGGAATCCGTACCTGGAGTACGTAATGCAATACCCACAATTACAGATGCAATTAGTTAGGCTTGCTCAAAGTAATCTATTCACAAAAATAATATATTTTATTAAATACTACAATATTAGTATTTAACTGATTTATGCATATATTGAACCCTCCATAATATTAAAGAGATACATAATATCTAGCCAAAATAATATCACAATATTAACTAACAAACTAACTAAAATATACTAATTAAAGTTATAAACTAATAATACAGAAAATTAAATTGAATAAATACAAAAGAAGAAAAAAAATGTACCCGAATTTATGAGGTTCGCAGTCTGCCTACGCCCTCAATACTGAAAATTTTTAACTAAGGAGGTACTTACTAAAAAGTCCCTCTTACAAAAAGTCTTTTCTTAAAATAAGAAAATCCTTATTGTTTAATAATAATAATAATAAATAAAATATTAGTATTATATATATATAGGTAAGGAAAGGAGAGAGAATTTAGTAAGTGGGCGATGTGGGACAACTGAACAAGGAACATGAGTATTACAGTACCAGTGCCGATTTTAATATCTTTCGGGAAATCACGCTCGAGATGCTGACGAGTTATTCCCTTTTGTTCCTCAACTCCCACAAGGGGCTTGTAACAACGTGTCTGGGGAAGACTGCGTTGTGGCTCCACTATTCGCTGTTCAGGTGACATTATTTCCCGACAATGGCATCAGTATTGGATTCACAAATTCCCACGTCGTTGCCGATGGAAGCACCATGTTCAATTTCGTCCGAGCATGGGCTTCATTTGCTAAACAACTCCACAGCAGAGATGATAATCATGATGCACCATCATCCTTCCACCTCCCATTTTATGATAGGGATGTGATCAAAGACCCCAAGGGGCTCAGTACTATTTATAGGACAATAACTGGAGGACTAATTGGGCAGGAGAATTCTCAAGAAGCTCAATATCCTCCGGCTTCAATTAAGAAGGTTCGAGCCACATTTTTCATGCATCGGTCTGATATCCAAGCACTTAAGGACTTGGTTTTGGCCAAACTACCAACATTAGCACATGTATCATCTATTACGGTTGTATGTGCTTACCTGTGGACTTGTATGGCAAAAATGCGGGCAGCTATTGGCGAGGGGGTGCAAGGTGAAGGTGAACCCCAGCACTTCGTAGTTTCTATAGATTGTCGTGCTCGTTTGAATCCTCCAATACCTGCAGCGTACTTTGGGAATTGCATAATGCCTGCTGTTTCACACGGGAAGAGCACACAATTAGTGGGAGAAGGCGGCTTTTTTATGGCAGCTGAATTGATTGGAGAAGTTATTCATAAAAAGGTGCAGAATAAAGAGGGAGGAGGAGTGTTGAAAGGCGCAGAGGAGTTGCTTGCGGAGCTCGAAGGAGCGATGATCAAAGGGGAATGGGGAATGGGCGTTGCCGGTTCTCCAAGTTTGGACTATTACAATACTATAGATTTTGGTTTGGGTAAGCCCAAAAAGTTTGAATTTGTTTCGGAGCCATTGTCCCTTTCAAGGAGAAAGGATTCGGAAGGTGGAGATATGGAAATCGGGCTGTGCTTACCTAAGAATGAGATGGACGTTTTCCCTACTATCTTTGCCAAGGGGATACCAGACCTGTGTAACAATTCCAATTCGTGAATTGGGATTATATATGGAGTGATATACCAATTTTAAGGTTGAAGAAGCAGATGGAGAATTAAGGTATGTGTTATGTTCACAAAATTCAATTCTGATCTAAGATATATTAAGTACTTAATGATGGCGATCGTTTATGTTCATCAAATAGTGGGAACCTGAACTTGTCTTGTATCTTGATGCCAATGCCAATGTTCTTCAATTATTTATTTTGCACTTGCTTCCCTTAGTTGTTTAAGGAAAAGCCAAATACGCAGGCATGTTTTGTTTTTAGCATCAGCTTTTTGTTTTTGCTATTGCTATTGCTATTTAGTTCTTCTGTAGCTACGTACTATTTCTCAACAATATTACCTAATAAGAAATATATCTATTTCTATTTTCAACTAGTGGTGTCACTCCCTCTAGATCTCTTCCGTTCCGCAAGAAGAAGTCTTGTTCCCTAAAATTTTTCATTTTTGTCACAATTTTTTTTTTTACTTTTTAATGATCATGATACTAAAATAAAATAATTAACCCAATGTCTTCCTGTTTGTCATCATAATTAATTATTATCTACATTGTATATCCACATTGTTGGTATATATATAAACTCTTGGTTACAACAATCTTACGTGAGAGATAATTAAACGAAAATATCAAGTATTCATGTAAAAATAATATTCCCCTAATCTTATTCATGATAGTTACAGAATGTATTTTCTTGGTAGGCTTTTATATTTTAAAAGATTATATATATAAATTTTACAAAAATTATTAATTTTTCATTTAATCTCCAAACCCGCATTTATATTAAAAAATGAGTGTTTAATTTTACTTTTAACTTTTTTATTAAACATAAATTACAATATTATATCCACATAAGTATTTTGAGGTCAATATTCTTAGTGCACGTCTGAAAAATAATGATTATTGGAGTTCTCGCCTAAAGGAAAATGAAAAAAGAAAAAGAAAAAGGAAGAAATAGTTAATACATTATATGTTACTCCATCCGTCCTGAAATAAATGTTTTAGTGGTTTCAGCACACAGATTAATAATATATTTTTTTCTCTAAATTATCCTTTTGAATTATTTATTAATTAAAATATTTCTCCACTTTTCTATAAAGTATTATTTTTTCTCATGTGAATTAGTTCTTTAGATTATTCTTTTTGTTATTTACACATTTCAAGCTGATCATTGCTCTAAAGGCCATGTTTGTAATTGGTATGTTGAAATGGAAGGCCTGATTGATTTTAGTCTTTTAGATCTTGGTTTGGGCTGGTCGGTGGAATATGTTATTATTTACAAGTTTGACTTCTAGGTTATTAGAATTATATTTTATGTGTTTATATGTTGAGAATAAAATTTATAATATTATTAATCACTAGTTGTGATTAAGATATATGGGAAGGAGATACTCATTTTATGTTAGTTTTATTCTTATGAGTGATATTTTAATATAAAAAATTTGACATTTTTTAATGGGTTCTTCTAATGTGTCTCCTAAGGACACACATTATACACATGAATCGAGAGAATATTCTCTTGATTTCTGTGCATATTTTCTTGATTTCTGCGTTTACACACAGATCAAGAGAATATGCACAGGAATCAAGGGAATATTCTCTCGATTCCTGTGTATAATGTGTGCACTTAGGACACACATTAAGAAAATCCCTTTTTAATTTAGAAAATAATTGACCAACATATGATTTAATTTTAATCTTATTACTTTTAATTTTATTCACAAACTTAGATAGATTTGTACAATCTAAACTAACAAGAGATTCAGAAGAACTGGATAGAAATATGTTTGCAACCATTGAAGAAGGTTTACTGGATGTTATGAACTTAAAGGTACTCTTGTGTGCTTAAGTTTGCAAAGTATGGAGCCATAACTGGATTTTTTTGCAAAGGAAGTGTTAACGCCAAATTTTGTACGCCTAATGAAATCACTAAAACAACATGCCAAAAAGCACTAATATTTGTTGAAATGGTGGATTGTATTGTTGCTAAGTCAAACTCATGAAATACACTCATATAAACATACACACATTATTGTAAAATATATAAAATATGGACACAAGAATTTTACGTGAAAACCCAATTGAGAGAAAACCACGGAGAGAAATAAGAAATTCATTATAAATGTAATACCCGAGAGAAATCGCGTAACCTTAGAATTAAGTTTATGAATATTTATATAATAAAATAAAAAATTTTATGGATATTATTTGTGTTAATAAATATATGTGTAGTACATATTTATTAATAATTAAAGTGATGAGATGTAATTTAATTATTTTGAGAAAGTAAAATGGGACATATTAATTATATTAGGTTCTTATCATTTCATCTAGTGTGGGACCCGTTTGTATAACATAACTCATGAAGAGCCTATGAACTAGTTGCACCCGTGGAATTGCTTCATTGCTCAATCAATTAAAAGATGACATACAATCTGTGGGTCAGCAATAAGAAAAGACAAAATGATCACATGGGAATTAAAAAGAATATGTAGGCAGCTCTAGGAAGAGGGTTTCAGGAGAGTTCGTGTTTTAGTCATGTAGATTACAAGTTGGCAACATTATGTACGTGTGATATTAGTTTAGTTCAATAAATTATTAGTAGACTTATGGGTCTTCCATGTAAGCTAGCCAAGTTGGTTAGATAAATATATATCTATAGAGTTGCATGTATTCTCCCCTAGCTCATTAATTATATATCTATATAGAACTAGCTTTAAGTTAGTTATAAATTTAATATATATATATATATGTATTATATATGTACCTTACTTCTATATATATTCGAGCATGAAGAAAAAAGAAGAAGAAGAGAAGTCAGAAATAAGAGTGGGAGGAGAGGCGAGAGAGAGAAAAAAAAAGAGGAGGCCACAATTGAAAAGTGAAAAAAAAAACAAAATTAGAAGGTATGTTTTTAATTTATTCTTTTATTATGTAATTGTTTCATATATTTTATATACAGTTGAAATATTCCTAACACCATAGCAAAAGTAATATATGACGTGTCAATGTAGCAAAAATCATGCATAAAAATGTTTGAAATTACAAAAAGGGAGATAAGTAAAATAAATGTTTAATGTAAATAATAATATGATTAATATTCATGATTTGGGAAAATTTGGACAAGAAAAGATTAAACTGTGGCGTGAATAGTACTCCGTCGTGAATAGTACTCCGGTGTAAATAGTATTCCGTCATGAATAGTACTCTGACGTGAATAGTAGATAAAATGAACATAAAATAAAAGTTATAAAACTCAGGAATATATATATAAAGCAATGAGTAAATCACAAAAATGGTATAAGAAATGAAGAAATGCGATATTATTATTTTTGGCCTTCATGAATAATGATTTAGGTCAATTGCAGAAAAGATTTATTGCGCTAGAAAATAGTCAACGAGGTATTGATAAAAGATTCACATAAAAAGTGTTAAGACATTATCCGTTCATTCTCAAAGAAAAAGAAAGTTGGACATATGTTCAAGAGAATCGAGTTATCAGTCAAGTCATTTGAAGTAGCGTAAAATTATAAAGGATTGAGGCAAGTTTTTCAGTATTTGTTGTTATGTGTTATGTGCTAATTTTTGATATTATGTTAAATTCTTGTGAATTTATTTTAATGTGCATTATGTGCAATAATGTGATAATAATTGTTAATATTCAGTTGATGAGTTAAGTTAATTATTTTATGTGAATTGTAAAACTTGATAAATGTGACGCATGAGAATTATAAAATTTATACCAGATATAAAACATGTATAAAAAGTATAATTGAGAAATATGAAGTATGTATAAAATGCGAATCATGAAAAATGCGAAACATATTGAAATGTGAATTATGTGATAGTTGTTAAACTTACTGGGCAACGTAGTTGCTCAACCTTGCTATAAATAAAATTTTTTCCAGCAAAGCTGAGAAATTTGGAAGTTTCGATAACGACAAAAGGAAGAAATGCTTAAGGAATAAAAGCACTTAATTCATTTTGTAGGTACTGTTATTCATGGAATAATTGTTGTATTATTTTAAGTCTAGAATGTTTGTATTTATTATACTATTAGAGGATGTTTTGTACGTTTAAATGTTAGAAAACCTGAGATTATACTGAGATGTATTGTAATAATATAGAGATTACATTTATGTCATCAAGAATTGTATTGAATGAGTTGTCTCGTGGAGCACCAGACTTGGGTTCTGATGGTACCGGATTTGGGGGCGTCACAATAAAAATAATATGAAGAGTACAAATTATTTATTCCTCTCTTCTTTCTCTTCACACTCCGTATTTTCTCACTTTTCTTTGTTGTACGTGATTGTGTTCTCCTCAAACCCCTGCATATTGCTGTATTTATAGATGTCATGTCCACCCGAATCCAATTAAGAGTAGGAGTCCTTTTTAGAATCACCTTATAACTACAATTAATGACTGATCAATTCCTTCCCAAATTAAATCTTCTTATCTCCCCCAAATAAGGAAACACAATCTTACTTTAATAAGAACTCTCCTACTATTTGAGCAAGCTATCAAAATAAATGTACATGGGCCAACATCAGATCCAGACCATTAAATAAATTGGGCTACACCTTGGTCAGACCCAAATAATTACATCCCAACATTGCCCCCACTCTCCTATTATAAAAAATTTATAATAGGAAAGTAATCAAAAAGTCCACCATACCCATCGACTGTTATATCGATAAAACTGTCGAACCCGCCATATCTACTGTCGAACCCATCACATCTACTGCCAAACATAAGAACTTCTAACATTCTTGAATCTGCCGAATCCTAAAACAACAAGAAGAGAGATGCCTCTAAAATGCCTTTGAAAATTTGTCAAAGCCACACCCAAAACTGAAATTTCTGAATTCATTCTCATAATTTAACGACCACTTCCGAACTACTCCCAAACATCAAACTAGAGAAAAATCCCCAACTCCCGAATTGCAAGCCGAACACACCTCTTTAAAGTAAATTACTCGAAGCCCACTGATATATAAGAGCCTTTCTTGTCGCCGAATGCCTAGAACCATCAAGAGCTACTTAGAACATTGAATCTATAATCAGTTTCCCACTGCCCGACGTCATTACCATCGGAATCCCAAACTGAAAAAACCACTAACTTCCTCCACAATCGGCGAACCACTTAGGTACAAAATCCAATATGATAAACAATTATTGCCCCTAGCTACTCCTGAATCCGATCCTTCCTTCGGATCCTCTTCAGAAAATATTTATTCTATCATAAAACATGTCAATGTTTGTCCTTCAATTGCCATTCGCAGCCAACCACCCAAGACGAACCGACTCAACACCACAACCCTACAATGCCTCATTGAATCTCTGCACAAACCTCTAACTCTGACTCAGATATGTTGTAACCTCCTCAATTGCTATGAAATTTTCTGCCCGCTCATAGGCATATGATAAATATTTTAGTGGATTGATCAGGATATCCCTCATGAACTTTTGTGAACAACTAATGCTACTAAACCAACTGCCAAGTGAGGATTTGGTCTGCCGATGTCGAATGAGTTTTAAGTAAATTATTTCCCGATCTCTATAAGATGCATGCCTTTTGTCTCCCCTTCCTTATATCATTATTATTTGCCTGCCTTATTTTTTTCTGTTATGTTCGTTCCTGCCTTATCACACTGAAAGAATGCTCCCGAATGCTAGGGAGACTTATACCACTATCCGACCTTATATCGTCATAATAATCGTCCCGACCCCGGTGGAAGACTTCGATCCGACCTTATATCATCATCCGACCTTATATCACCATAATAGTCGTCCCGACCCCGGTGGGAGGCTTCGATCCAACCTTATATCACCATAATAGCCTTTCCGACCCCTGTGAGAGGCATTAATTCGACCTTATATCACGATAACAGCTTTCCCGACCCCCGTAGAAGGTTTCAATCCGACCTTATATCACCATACTAGCCTTTTCGACCCTTATGAGAGGTATTGATCCAATCTTATATCACCATAATAGCCTTCTCGACCCCTATGAGAAGCATTGATCCAACATTATATCACTATAATAGTCCTCCTGAATCCTGTGGGAGACATTGATCCAAGCTTATATCACCATAATAGCCTTCTCGACTCCTGTGGGAGTCATTGATCTAATCTTATATCACCATAATAGCCTTCTCGACTCTTGTGGGAGGTATTGATCCGGCCTTATATCACCATAATAGCCTTTTCGACCCCTATGGGAGGCATTGATCCGACCTTGTAACCGCCGAAAATTTTTCTCCCTCGCCAATTTTGTTGTTGTGCCGAAGAGAGATATAATAGACGGTAGACGGTAACCAAAGTCCGAAGTGAGCCGCAAATTGTAGCGTTCTTTCTTATCAATCTCCACCTCCGATGTTCCCTGACCTGTTCTTTTTTAATTTTGGTTGAGTTAAAGACTCGAGACCGTGCATCATGCACCATTGCTTATCGTCACTTCTATGGAAAAACAATTACATAAGCATGATCCTAGGCATGAACACACAAGGTAACAGTAGGCATTAATAAGCATAAAAGACATGAGGTTTATAATATTAAATCATGTTACTCCTAACATAAACCCCATAACTCAAAAGATATGTTCTACATGAATTTGTACACATATATACGTGTAAAGTAATATTAATTATGATAATGCTACAATTTTAATTCTCACAAACGGATTAATAGTACAAGGTTCAAGGACATGTTGCATATATATATTTTTTAATTTAATAAAAGAGAGTAACTTAGCTTTATGTGTAGGCTCTGCCTTCTTGCCGTAGTCAATCCGACATGGAGATGAGATTAATTGTGTCAATTTCAAAGTATATTATCACCATAACTGCAATTAGAGCTTGGTCTAATAATTGATACGATGTGTTGCCTTATACAAGTGACGTCAATTAATATGATACTTGGTGATTTTAATTCGATACTGAAACAAGC
Organism: Aralia elata; assembly: GCA_034770075.1. NCBI lineage: Eukaryota > Viridiplantae > Streptophyta > Magnoliopsida > Apiales > Araliaceae > Aralia > Aralia elata. Next base: position 11,639,220 of record CM068380.1, read on the forward strand.
TCTCCTTCTAGCGCCAATGTTAATGCCAAATTTTGTACGCCTGATGAAATCACCAAAATAGTAGTCCAAAAAAGCGCTAATAGTTGTTGGAATAGTGGATTGTATTGTTGCGAAGTCAAACTCATGAAATACACTCAGATAAACATACACACATTATTGTAAGAGATATAAAATATGGACTCAAGAATTTTACGTAAAAATTTAATTGGGAGAAAACCACAGGGAGAGATAAGAAATTCACTATAAAAATAATATGGAGAGTACAAATTGTTTATTCCTCTCTTCCTTCTCATCACACTTCGTATTTCCTCACTTTTCTCTATTGTACGTTATTGTGTTCTCCTCAAACCCCTGCTTATTGCTGTATTTATAGATGTCATGTCCACCCGAATCCAATTAAGAGTAAGACTCCTTTTTAGAATCACCTTATAACTGTAATTAATGACTGACCAAATTAGATCTCCATATCTCCCTCAAATAAGAAAATACAATCTTACTTTAATAAGGACTCTTCCACTATTTGAGCAAGCTGTCAAAATAAATGTATATGGGCCAACACCAGATCCAGACTATTAAATAAATTGAGCTACACCTTGGTCAAACCCAAATAATTACATCTCAACAGGAAGCAAAAAATGGCAACAATAATTGTAAGCGAAAAATGGCAACAATAATTGTGTTAGATCTGATCTACACTTAGGTTTGACTATATAAAATTCTGATCTAAGATTAATTAAGTACTTAATGATGGCGATCGTTTATGTTCATCAAATAGTGGGAACCGATGTGGTCTGAACTTGTCTTGTATCTTGATGCCAATGTTTTTCAATTATTTATTTTGCAGTTGCTTCCCTTAGTTGTTTAAGGAAAAGCCAAATACACAGGCATGTTTTGTTTTTAGCATCAGCCTTTTGTTTTTGCTTTTGCTTTTGTTTTTGCTATTTAGTTCTTCTATAGCTACGTACTATTTCTCAACAATATTACCTAATAAGAAATATATCTATTTCTATTTTCAAGTAGTGGTCTCACTCCCTCTCTTCCGTTCCACAAGAAAAAGACTTGTTCGCTAAAATTTTTCATTTCACAATAATTTTTACTTTTTAATGATCATGATACTAAAATAAAATAATTAATCCAATGTCTTCATATTTCTCATCATAATTAATTAATATCTACATTGTTGTAAACAAGAGTGTATATACTCTTGATTACAACAATCTTATGTGAGAGATAATTAAACGAAAATATCAAGTATTCATGTAAAAATAATATTCCCCTACTCTTATTCATGATAGTTACAAAATGTATTTTCTTGGTAGGCTTTTATATTTTTAAAAATTATATATATAAATTTTACAAAGATTGTCAATTTTTCATTTAATCTCCAAACCCGTATTTATATTAAAAAATGAGTGTTGAATTTTACTTTTGACTTTTTTATTAAACATAAATTACAATATTATATCCACATAAGTATTTTGAGGTCAAGATTCTTGATGCATACCTGAAAAATAATGACTATTGGAGTTCTCGCCTAAAGGAAAATGAAAAAAAAAGAGAGAGGAAGAAATAGTTTAATACATTATATGTTACTTTTTTATTTTCTTGAAAAGAATTCTCATTTTTGAGAAGATAAAAAAACAAAAAGTAAGGCCATGTAGATGAAGCTAGAAAAAAGGTTTGGTAATTGACGAACTTATGAGACGGATATCTGTGGATATCCGGAGTCCAAGCTGATCATTGCTCTAAAGGCCATGTTTGGTAATTGGTATGTTGAAACGAAAGGTCTGATTGGTTATGTTAAAAAATAAACTCGTGATTTGCATGAGACACTCAGTTAATTTTAATAAAATCAATAAAATTCATAAGATGATCTTAATAAAATAAATTTATTTCCTTATCAAATTATATAATCTTAAAAAGTTTATTTAAACAGTCACTATATATATATATATGTGTGTGTGTGTGTGTGTGTGTACTAGTGTTGAAGATCTCATATTGGAGGAACCTTACAATTTGATTTGCTATTTTATATGGACAATTACCATATAAAATAGCAATTTACTTTTTATATGTATGTATGTGTGTGTGCTAGTGTTGAAGAAATCATATCGGAGGAACCTTGCAATTTAATTTGCTATTTTATATGGACAATTACCATATAAAATAGCAATTTGTATGTGTGTGTACTAGTGTTGAAGATCTCATATCGGAGGAACCTTACAATTTGATTTGCTATTTTATATGGACAATTTGATTTGCTATTTTATATGGACATATTTATATGGACAATGGGTAGCCAAAGTTGTGTAGCAATTTTACTTTTTAGATTCAATAAAGTAGAAGTTTAGTGGTCAAAACTACAAAGAGTGTTAAAAGTTAATTGACTTGCTATTATTACCGTACCAAGAGCTCCCCATGTAAGACTAGGACTATTCAGAAGCATCTTGTCATCAAAACTAAAAGCCAATTTCTTCACTTTTTAGGATATGAATTAGGGGTTATGGGCGCATGAAGTGGGACTCCTTTATTTGTTGATGCGGAATATTTGTTGGTCTCATGTCATAATGGGTAGGAGAATAAAGGAGGCAATCCTAATCAAAGTTCATTTATGCTTGAAGTTAGAATAAAAAATAGTTTTACCTAAGTATTCATCATGCATATTTTTATATTAAACTTATATTTTCACAAGAATGAGGGATTTACTCACTATTTATGCAAAAAAGATCATGTAAAAATATAATTTCTTGTATCAATATCAATTTCCATTTTGATAATATACATGAGTTTAATTACATTTTGAGATATGAACACTATCTATCTAGAATTTCATACATGTATTAAGCAAATATTTGAGTCTCATCTATTTTTATGACGCAGTAGAATAATGGTTAGTCTGTAACAGTTTAACACAAATGTGATATGAAGGTTAATGTTTCAACACAAACGGAATAAAAACCTTGAATCCACAAAGAAGATAAATACTCTCAAAGAGAAACTCATATAGTAGTTAGAGATTGTATCTCATAAAACCCTAAGATAACATATTTATAATGCTAATCTACTTTCCTATGTCTATTCGGAAAACTAAAATAATTAAATCTTAAAACTAAATAATATTATTACAATTAAAGCCCAAAACATAAGTGGGTCAAATAAAAATTAAATTACTGAATTTTCCTAACTAATAAATAAAAATACAAAAAATATATTAAATCTCCACACATGTTAAAATATATGAAATTCCGAATCTTTATTGTTATTTTCCACTGTATCCTTTTATAAACTTCCTATTTAATACCTAATATTACTTTCTTCATCTCAAAATTGTAGCCTAAAAAATGTTACACAAGGTATGTTTGTTATGTCAATAAGTTGTTTAACTTATTATTCATGCCGACAATCTATCATGTTCTTAAAATTCCATGTTGACTTATTTTATTTCAAATTTTTTTTTACTACACAACTTCTTGTGAGATAGGTAGCCATCCAAATTAACTAAGTGCAGGCCATTCTAGTTGGTTACCCACCTCAGTAAGCCTTTTATATATTTCTTAGCGCAGGATTGTTAAGCTTAAGCTAGCTTATTCACAATCTCTACTGATGCTTCCTTCTTTTAATGATTCATATAAGTGAATATAGATGCTTGAAACATGCAAGTATTTATTAATTAGGTGTGATAAAAGTAATGAGTTATGTTTTTGAATAGTCCGTTAGGCTTTTATCCTTTGTTTTCATAGTGTGAGTAACAGAGTTTAGTTTTGAACTTTTTTGCCATGGGTGTCTTGGTTTGAATTTAAAAATTGCCCCACATTTGATGACACTGTTGATTTCAAGTGCTTCATATATTTACAAGCATGTGAAGAATTTAAAGTCTCACTTGCATATTTTGGCTTGTTTTATGTGCTTGATCGTCTCTTCTTTGTAATAGTGTTCTAAGCTGATAATAAAATATCCATTTATCTATCGTTATACACACACACACACACACACACACACACACACACACACACATATATATATATATATATATATATATATATATATATATATATGGGTATTAATTCATAACAAATAGTTGTTATAAATACTATTTCAGTAAATGCATCTTCCACCGTCAAATACGAGATTTAATAGGACGAGATTAAACCTCTACCGCTACTTAGTAGCGGCATGAAAAATGAAATTAAACCACTACCGCCAGTAAGAGTAGCGACATGCAAATTTTTTTCTTTACATGCCTCTACTCTTAGTAGATGAATGGAGGAATGTCCTAAATATTTCACATTAGTTAGATTTAAATAGTTTTAATATATTTATTTATAATATAATTATATTAATTAAATTAAATTGTATTACAATATGGACTTTAAATTTTAAATAATCAAATTGTCACAATAATTGACAATATTAAATTTTATTACTTATGAAATTATTTATAAAAATAAATACATTAAATATAATTGACAATGTTAAATTTTATTACTTAAGAAATTATTTATATAAATAAATACATTGAATATAATTGACAATGTTAAATCTTATTACGCAATAAATTATTTATCCAAATAAATACATTGAAACTATTTAAATTTAACTAAAATGGTGATATTTAGGATATTTTTCCATGCCTTAGTACTAAGAGTAGAAGCATGTGAAAAAAAGAATAGCTCATCAGATCTCGCGTTAGACAATAAAAGATGTGCTTACTAGAATTATTTGCTATAGATCACTATCTTTTATATATATATATATATATATATATATATATATAATGGCCAAGGATATTTTGATCATTTTATTCTATTTTATTCGTATCGATATGATTTTTAAATAGTGTACTAAACACATGAATAAATATTTGATTCTAATTCAATTAAGATCGGAATTCGATTCAGTTACGATCTAATTTCAATTTCGACCACTCTTCCGTTCCGTCCTAAAACAACTGTGGCCAAACGACCCGTAACATCAATCACATCAAAGAAGCATCACGTGTCTTCTAGGTTAGATACGTAAAGTATATCCTGTATTTTTATTTACTCCCTTTATATTTTTTTATTTATCATTTTAGAGAGATATTTTTGTTTTATTTATTTATTATTTATAAATTTTAAGAAAGTCTTAAATGTTTAATTTTTCACATTATTCTTTATTATTCTTTGTTAATAAATTTTTTTTCTTTTTTGCTAATATAGGGAGAAAGTTTTGAATCTAAGACCTCATGCATAGCAAGGAACCTAGAGTACTACTTAGGCAAAGACTTTTGGTATTATAAGTTTTTTTTCTCATATTTTCAATAAATTTTAAAAAAAATTAATATTAAAATTTTATACCCAATTTAATCAATCAAACAAAATATTAATTATATTCTTTATTCTATGCACATAACTTGAAGACCTCAATTAAAAATGTAATTAAAAAGGGATGACATAAAGTACAGTGACCAAAAAAATATTTAACTTTGTGTAATATTGAGTCTCATTTTAACATTTATTTCATTAATTTTTTATACCAAAAAGGGTAAATATAAGACAATTATTAATTTTTTAAAGGAAATTTAATACATTACAAACTCAACTTAAAAAAAAAAATCAATAATCAATATAATGATAAATATTTTAAAATGTATAAATATACTCCTAATTAAAATCTTGTTATTTCATAATCATCAATAATTAATATAATGACAATTTTATCTTTTTTGGTATAAAAAGTTAAGGCATAAAAATAGATTAATACCCTGAATTTTAATTTTATTTCATAATAATCAATAATCAATATAATTAATTTTTTATACCAAAAAGGGTAAAATTTTCATTAAATTTATTTTAAAAAATTAATAATGGTCTTATATTTACCCTTTTTGCTACAAAAAATTAGTTGAATAAATTTTAAAATGAGACTCAATATTACACATATTTATTTTTTAGTCACATGTCGCTGTCATGTAATTAATTTTCTGACGTGGCACTATCAATTAGACGTAATTAGAAAAAATAAAAAGTTTAATTCTCTAATTGAAAAAATTAAGAAGACAATCTCTAAAGTAAAAAAAATTTAAAACTTAATCTCATAATTAAAAAAAATTGAAAAGATAATTCTTAAAGTAAAAAAATTTAAAAGTTTAAGATATTAATTCATATTTAGGCCTAACATGAAGCAGACATATTGTTAATTTCTTATGTATCAGATGATAAGTTATAGCCGCACTTAGAAATGATCAGGCATGTTCGGGCAAACAACTCTGTAAACAACATTATTAAAATTATATATCATTATGTATTTCATGTTATTATAATATTAGACAATAAATATAAGTAAAGTAAGTAGGTAGGACCAGGTGAAGTACAAAAGACAAAGATGAGGAGCTTCTTTTTGTTAGCATGAAGCTCTAAGCAATGACTAAGCAAGTAAGCGGCAGCGAAGTAGTGAGCAAGCAAGTAAGCAGATGTGAATATTGAGATATAAAGTTTTACATCTAGCAACTAAGACATAGAGACTCAATATATAATTTGAAAAATTATTTTATTTATTGTCAATTAATTTTGAGTTGAATGCTTTAATATGGTATCAGAGTAGGCATCATTCATGTGCAAGCCCAACGACTCATATCCACGTCACCTAATTAAAATTGTCCATATGTTTGGCTCAAAATTACGTCACACATAAGGGAGCGTATTGAGATCAATTAAGACCTGGAGAATATGTTGAGATCAATTAAGACTTGGAGATTCAATATATAACTTAAGAGATTACTGTACTCATTCTCAATTGATTTTATGTTAAATGTTTCAACAGTGAAACAATGAGTGAGTAAGTAAGCAACACGGCACTGACCTGTTTCCCTACTTTCTTGGGCTCTTTTTGTAAGGTAACTGATATTAACTTTAACACAACATACAGGAGGAGCGGTCTATGCGAGGAGTATGTGTGAAGAGAATAGTCGAGCAATTGGTTGATCATTCCATTAATTTCAATGAGTATATATATACAATTTATCAGAAGAGACAACTAGACTGCTGTGAAGCTAGAGGACAACCGTGGACTGCTATGAAGCTAGTGGACAACCAACAGTAGTTAGTGGACTGCTATGAATTAACTAGTGGACTGCTATGAATTATTGTTTAAACTTAGCTAGTGGACTGCTATGAATTATTATTTTATCCTATATGCCCCCTCAAGTTGGAGCTCCTAGGGGAGATTCCAATCTTGTCCTTGAGATTAAGAAATTGAGCACGCGAGAGTGGTTTTGTGAGCGCATCAGCCAGTTGATCTGCGGAGGAGACATGAGCGACACGGAGGGCACCACTTTGAACTTGTTCACGGATGAAGTGAAAATCAATAGCTACATGCTTCATCCGAGAGTGAAAAACTGGGTTAGAACAAAGATGGGTGGCTCCAATATTGTCACAATAAATGACCGGAGCTTCTGAAGTCTGTATTCCAAGTTCGGTAAGAAGTGAAGAGATCCAACGCAATTCGGCAGCAGTTGTCGCAACTGCACGATATTGACGAGCGTGCAACCGTGCGTTGTTTCTTAGAGCTCCAAGAAATTGGACTACAACCAAGATAAACAATATAAGCACTGGTTGATCTAAAGTTATCTTTGTTACCAGCCCAATCGGCATCGGAGAATGCATGAAGAGATGGTGTTGGGTTACGGTGAAGTACTATGTCATGATCAGATGTGCCATAAAGATATCGTAACAGTCGTTTGGTTGCATTCTAGTGTTCTATCGTAGGACGGTGCATGAACTGAGAGAGCTTATTTACTGCAAATGCAATGTCAGGCCGTGTGAGAGTTAAGTATTGAAGACTGCCAATAATAGTGCGGTATTCTGAAGCATCTGTCAAGGTGGTGCCATTGTGAATACTCAGAGTTTGATCTGTTCCCAACGGTGTTTGAACTGGCTTGACATCGGTCATGTGAGTGCGTGTGAGAAGATCATTAATGTAGCGATGGTGCGAGAGAATGAGACGATGCTTGTGTGGAAGAACCTCAACACCCAAAAAATAAGAGAGATTACCAAGATCCTTTAGAGAAAAACGTGATGCAAGTTGAGTAACAAAGTGTTGCACGAAGGATGTGTTGTTCCCTGTGATGATGATGTCATCTACATATACTAGTAGGTAGATCATGGTACATGTGTTGTTGAAGATGAACAGAGAAGTATCCGCATATGAGGTTTTGAATCCCACAGTGAGAAGAAATTGGTGTAGCTTATAGTACCATGCCCGTGGAGCTTGTTTCAAACTATAGATTGCTTTATGCAATTTGCACATGTGATGCAGAAATTCTCTATGAATAAAGCTTGAAGGTTGTATCATGAAGACATCTTCAGTGAGATGACCTTGTAAAAAGGCATTATTGATGTCAAGTTGTCGTAATGACCATCCATGACTAATTGCAATTGTGAGAACTAGGCGAATTGTTGTTGGTTTGATAACTGGGCTAAAAGTGTCATGGTAGTCAATGCCTGGACATTGATGGAAACCTTTGGCTACTAAATGTGCTTTATACCTGTCAACATAACCATCTGGTAAACATTTAGTACGAAAAATCCACTTACACCCGACAAGATTATGGGTTTGATTTGGTGGAACAAGCTCCCATGTACCATTCCGGACAAGAGCATCATACTCTTCAGACATTGCACGTCGCCATTTGATGTCTTTAAGGGCTTGGGTCACTGTAATGGGTTCTAGGTCATGAGATGGGATGAGTTGGGCAGTGAGATTGAGCTTTTGGGTTGGTTTGAATATTATTTTTGGCTCTTGTGGTCATGGAATGGGTGTTAATAGGGTCTGGATGGTGGGATTCAGATGATGGTGAAATGTGGTTTTGGTTTGGGTTGGGACTAGATGACAATGAAGGTGGCAGGCTTTGGTCTGAGGTGGTGGTTGGTTGGTTAAGTATGGTCGATCAACTGTATATAGGCTGAGGGTCTTGGGATTTTCTGGTGGCGATAGCGTTCGTACACGAGTAGCATTTGAGGGACTTTCTGCCGAAGACGTGTTGAGTGTTGTGGTAGCGAGAGAGTCTGTGAAAATTATATAGGCAGGCAGGAACCAATGAGAAATAGTGGTTGACTCAGGACGACTGAGATGAGTTTGAGTAGATGTGAATGGGAAGACCGATTCGACGAATTTGACATGACGCGAAGTATAAAGGCGAGATGCGTTAGTATCAAGACACAGATATGCACTTTGGGTGGAAGAGTAGCCAAGGAAGACACAAGGGATGGATCAGACTTCAAGTTTGTGATGGTTGTACGGTCGAAGCCACGGATAACAAAGACAACCAAAAATTTTAAGTTTAGAGTATTTAGGAGTGGTTCCAAAAAGTTTTTCGAATGGTGAGAACATGTTGAGTGTAGGTCTAGGAAGTCGATTGATGAGGTAAACGGCTGTAGCAAAGGCATGATGCCAATAGATTAGAGGAATAGTGGCATGAGTGAGTAGAGAGAGACCAGTTTCTACAATGTGACGATGTCGTCTTTCAGAATATCCATTATGTTCAGGTGTATGTGGTGGAGTGGTTAAGTGAGTGATGCCATTGGTAGCTAGAAAAGAATCAAGAACTTGATATTCGCCACCATTATCTGAGTATAAGGTTTTAATTTTGTGATTTAAATAATTTTCTACAAGCGCTTTGAATCTTATGAAGACTTCGTAGGCATGAGATTTACGTTTAAGTAGATAATACCAGACATATTTGGTGAAGTGATCAACAAAAATGACATAGTATTTGAAGTCATCATATGAATGCACATGAGAGGTCCAAACATCCGAGAAATTTATTTCAAGAGGTTTTGTAGAGACAAGAGAAGAAATAGAAAAAGGAAGCTTATGACTTTTATTATAACTGCAAGCATTGCAATGGGTGTTTGTTGTTGAGACAAAAACTGGTAATTGAAATTTGGAGACAACATGTTTGTAAATTGGAGAGGCAAGATGACCTAGGCGATTATGCCACTCGGCAGTGGTTGTCTTGACACTAGAAAAGAAAACAAGAGGGGATTTATTTGTTGAAGATATTGGCCACTCATACACGCCATCCTTAGTTGGTCCCGTTAAAAGTGTTGCTCCCGTGCTTAGATCCTTCACCAGAAAACCAGAGGGTAAAAATTCAATTGAAACATTATTAGTGATGCACATTTGAGAAATGGAAATGAGATTCTTTTTCATGGTGGGAACACACAAAACATTATGTAATTGAAAATTGTGTGTGGAGGAAGGAAGTGAGGTAGAACCAGTGTGGGTAATTTGTAGACATGTGCCATCGCCAATCATGACATCATCATGGGCGTTGTACGGAGCATGAAGAGAGAGATTATTCAGGTCAGTGGTGACATGATGAGATGCACCACTGTTAAGAAGCCGTGATGGAATGTTAGATGTGCCAGTTGTTGTATAGTTGACGCGTGGTTGCCAGGGAGATGATGAACGTGGTCCTGTCGGTTGGAAACCCGATGACTGTGGGTTTGTTGATGAATAGCCTGAATTGGGCTGAGTGAAAATTAATCGAAATTATGGACATCGTTTGGCTGTGTGCCCTGGAGTATTGCACGCTTGACATGTACCAAGATAAGCGCGTGGTTGAGATCTTGCAACCCGAAAGTTGTTAGAGTCGTCCATTGATTTGGTGATGGTTTAGTTGATGAGTTGAAAGTAGGACGCCAGGGTTTATTCCGATGATGCATGGCTGTTGGATTTGTTGTTACTAGAAGAGAGGCTAGTGGCGATATGGAGTGCCAGTATCTATTGTGTCACGTCAAATTTTTGGAGAAGTCTGCAGGAAAGAATGGGAACACAGTTGAGAATGAGTACGGCGTATCATCCTCAGACTGATGGTCAGAGTGAGCGAACAATTCAAACCTTAGAGGATATGCTCCGGGCAGTTGTGATAGACTTAGGTGGTAGCTGGGACGATCATTTGCCCTTGGTAGAGTTCGCTTACAACAATAGTTATCACGCTAGCATTGGTATGCCACCGTATGAAGCGTTATATGGAAGGAAGTGTCGAACGCCATTGTGTTGGGATGAAGTTGGTGAACGGAGATTGTTGGGACCAGAATTGGTACAACAAACCGTGGAAATCATTAAAGTAATAAGACAGCGGTTAGTAACGGTCCAGGATCGTCAGAAGAAGTATGCCGACTTACATCGTCAGAAACGAGACTTTGAAGTTGGTAGTTATGTGTTTCTGAAGGTATCTCCCTGGAAAGGGAAGATCCGTTTTGGGAAGAAGGGCAAGCTGAGCCCTAGGTTCATAGGACCTTTTGAAATATTAAGGAGAGTAGGCGAAGTGGCGTACGAGGTAGCATTACCTCCTGAACTGGAGCACATTCACAACGTGTTTCATGTATCAGTGTTGCGTCCGTATAAGCCAGATTACAAGCATGTCATCTCCTATGAGCCAATTCAAGTCGAAAAGGACTTATCGTACGAGAAGATTCCTGTCTAAATACTTGATAGGAAGGAGCAAACGCTGAGGAATAAAACCATTCATTCGGTTAAAGTACTCTGGAGAAATCACGCGGTGGAAGAAGCCACGTGGGAACTCGAAGAGAAGATGGGAGCAAATTACCCTCAGCTATTTGAGTAACCTTAGATTGAAATTCCGAGGACGGAATTTTTATAAGGGGGAAAGGATGTAATGTCCAGGAATTTTAGGTCTTGTACAAATTTATTTTGGTATATGAAAATTCATTTTTTTTTAATTTAATTGGATCTATGTAGGTATTATTATTTAATTATATAAATACGTGGTCCAATAATTTTCTTTGCCTTACAGAGGCTCATTAATAGTTTAAATAAATTAATGAGTTAACCCTAGCATTTGATTGGCAAGAAAATTTGGGAAATTTAACAAATAATTTTATCATTTTCGAAGGTAATAATCCGAATGAGAAATTATTGGGAAGACAAATATTTTAAATAATTAATCGAATTAATTATTCACTTTAAATATTAGAATATAATGTGGTTAATTTAAATTTGGTCACTAATCTTTTATTTAGATTGACCCATTTCTTTATTTGAACCTAAACTCCTTTTTCCCTATTGGACTGGGTTCATTTTTCTTTTATTTTCCGGATTGGGCCAAACCCATTGTCTATTTAATGCAACCGGCCTAACCCTATTGGGTTGAGCCCAAATTCTTTCCAGCCAAACCGAACCCAATTCCCTTCTTTTGTTAACCGACAAGTCAATTGGGAGGGGTTTCAAATCAACAGATATTGATTTGGGGAAAATAAGTCAGCCGAGCAAAACCTCTGGTTCACAATCGAGCAATCGAGCGACCTAGGGACCTAGACCCTCAATCGGACGGGACGAGAAAGGAGGGGGAAGTCACACCAAGTTAGGCCGGCGACACCATGGAGCGATCGACCGACGGATGGTTCGAGGTTCAAGGCAGATTATCGAAGCAACCGAGCGCTCAATCGGTCGGACCAAGGGTCCCGGGTTTTCGGCGATTGGACCGGTGGGGGGGTACGATGCTCGAGGGTTGAAGCCGACGAGTTCACAGGTTGGCGTGATGGGATCGGACGACGACCACTCTTCTCCTACCGTCGGTCATTGCCCAGTCATTAGGGTATTGCCCAAATAATTTGGGTAATTTTTCTTCTATAAATTGAACCCAAAAAAAAAAATAGAGAAGTAGCTACTGTGTGTCTAGCTTGGTCACTTATTTCGGTAGAAGGAGGAGGTCGGCGAGTCGGTCAACACCAAGGTATAAAGTAGATTCAAGCAACCGTGATAAATTGGTTGGGCAGTTTTAATTATTCCCATTGTGTTGCTTTGTAGTATGGAATTGAGTTGATATTGTACTATGATAGTTCTCTGTAGGGTTGTGTATAAATTTCCTTCTTTTGAACTGGGTTTGGTGTTGCCGTTTGTGCTGTGATAGCTTTATGTTAGGTTCTGTGCAAATTTCTTCTTCTGTATTAGGATTAGTATTGCTGACTGTGTTGATACATTGAATTGGTTTATATACACAGTATTATATTGTTTGGTTTTGATTTGGGAAAATCTGGTATTGTTGTTTGGGTTAAAATCTGGGATGGAATTGTGTTATTTTGTTTTGGGTTGGGTTGAAAATAATTGTAAGGGTTTGATTCAGTGACTGAATTATGCCACAGTTGAACAAATTTTGAAATGGGTTGTGCGATTCATTGGGAATAAATGACTGTTAAACCACTTTTGCCTAATGAAGATTAAACGACTACTATTGGTTTAATTGTTGATATTTAATTGAGTTAATATAATAAATTTTTATCAATGCATAATAAATAAAGTTAACAAATATTTAATTATTATTTAATTAATGTTAAATAATAATAAATGAAATTAATAGAGTAATTATTTATTATTTATCAGTAAATAATAAATAAAGATAATAAATATTTAATTATTGTTTAATTAATATTAAATAATAATTATGTATGAATATATTTAATAAGATAATTATTTATTATTTATCAATAAATAATAAATAAAGATAATAAATATTATTAATTAAATATGAATGAAGTTAATAAGTAATTATTTATTATTAAATAAAGTTACTAAATGTTTAATTAAGTATGAATAAAAGTTCCATATATAATTGTTTATTTATTTTTAAGCAATGATTAAGAATTTTAAATTATTTGATTAACTTTAAGTAAACTTAATTAGTTAATATTTAATAATAACTAAAGATCATACATTGATAATTACTTGATTAATGAATAAACCTAATTAGTTATTTTTTATTATTAAATAATATAATTCTTACTCACTAATTAATTATTTATTATTTGATTAGCTTAAATAATAAATAAACCTAGTTAATTATTATTTAATCCTAAATAATAATTAAGGACGATTAAAATTAATAATTCGATTATTATTTGATTAAAAATTAAATAATAATAAAGTATAATTAGTTATTAATTACTATCATTAATAACTAAAGATAATTAATTAATTACTGTTTAACAAATGTTAAATAGTAATAAAGATAAAGTTAATAAATAAGGAAATCTCAATAACACATTAATTAAACAATGTTAATTAATTGTTTAAGGGTTTAATAAGTGGTTATTACTTAAGGGATACATGGTTGATTAATTAAATCATCAACCTAGAAATCAATTAAGTGTCGTATAGGATTTACTATAGTTTACTTACTTATGCGTGTTATGTGATTTGCTTAATTGTTAAATAAATAGCATAAGTGAGTGTATCGATATACAGTTATGCAATGCTAATGGATAAACCGACTTTATCAACTGATAGGTTATCCAAGATCAATTAGTTAAAGCTAAGATTTATTTGTAGCTGAGCAAACAGGCAAGTTCCTAACCCTAAACTTCTTACATTATTGCAAGTTCCTAACCCTAAACTTCTTACATTATTGTAAGTTCCCTAACTCAATCTCGAGTTATTATTTTCGAAGCATGTTAGTGAATAATTATTGTCGATTATTCACATCTATACTAATTATTGAGATTCGCACCTTGTGCAATTGAATTCCTATCCTATTATGATTGAACTGTAAATTTAATTAAAGTTCTTTCAAGTATGAATTGTTTATGAGATAGATCTATGCTATTTGTATCAGCTAGATCCAGCATGTCTAAATTGGTTAAGACAATGGTATTTTAAAAGCTGTTCTTATTAAATTGCTATGGTAAGAACTCTTGGCTGAGAAAAGGATAAACTTGTTTAAGGCATGATATCAATGCTGGTTATTAAGTGTTTATGCATAAATCACGGGGTATGAGAGGTTGATCCCCTCGATTACCAAAACTTTTTAAAAGGTCCAGCTTACATGCTGAGAACCTTGGAAAACGTCCTTGGTTATTTCAAAACCACTCAGTAATTGACATTCAATTATTCGAATATTCAACTGTTGACTGATAATTCATAATTCTTCACAATTCTATACTGTTGTTGAACATTGAAAGCGAAATTTCCTTCTATTCATGATATATCTCCCTTGTGTATAAACTTTCTAAGCAAACTAGTTGCTTACCCTTGCTATATCATGATCTTTATTTCAGCTAAGGCAGAATCGTCTAAAGGAGACAAAGGAAAGGGGAAGGTGCAAGAATAGATGACCAACAGTGCCTATGTATTAGATTATCTTGAATGTTATTCAGTATGTGAACTCTTTATTGTATAAAGGGTATGTGCTAAGTTAAGGTTAAAGAACCTTGGGACCAAGATTGAAAGACTTTATTATTAATTCAATAAACAATGTATGTTTTATTATTCCGCATTTAGTTAGAAAGTATGTTTGTCGTTGAGTATCGTGAGCACCGAATTCGAGGTTAGGAAACCTGGATTTGGGGGCGTCACAGGTTTAGATTGACGTAACATAGTTTCCTTGTTCAAGAGTTTTTCATAAAGCTCGTCAAAAGAGATGGTCGTATCTCGAGCGTTGACGACGTCAATGATGGATTTGTATTCTTCGTCGAGACCATCAAGGACTTTGTCAATCAAGTCCTCTTCATCATATGGCTTGCCCAGAATTGCAAGCTCATCGGCACGGCTCCGAATATATTGCATATATTCGCTAATGGTAAGCGACCCTTTAATTGGATTCTTTAGTTGCTCCTTAATTTGCTTGATATGACCACGCGTGGGCTTTGCATATGTGTTTTCAAGAATCATCCATACATCATGAGAGGTGGTGGCACGATTTAGGAGTGGAACAACTGCAGTCGATAATGATCCGACTATGGTGCTGAAAATTAATTTATCCTGTCGATGCCATGTTTGGAATGTTGAATTTGGTGACTTCTTGCCATCAGTGGTAATGGTGGGAGATGGTATACTAATCGAGTCATCAATATAACCTTCAAGATCATAGCCTATCAAGGTTGCATGAAATTGTAATTTTCATGAGAGATAATTTGTAGGTGTGAGTTTTATGGTGGAGTGGGAGGAGATGTTTATGGCAATAAGAGGGTGATTAGATTCATGAGAATTAGGAAGAATTGGTTGAGAGGCGGCAACGAATGTTTGATCTTGTGAGGCCATTATTTGAAGAGGATGAGGTGTGCAAGAATTTGGTGGAGATATAGCACTGATGAGGACAATTATGACTGGAAATGATCGTGGAAAGAAGAAAAGAATTGTGGGTTTTGTTGAAATTTTGAGTAAGCAAGAATTAGGTGGAGATAAGAAATTGATTGAACCTGCTCGTGGAGTTAAGATTGTTGCTCTGATACTATGAAGAGAATAATTGAGCAATTAGTTGATCATTCCATTAATTTCAATGAGTATGTATGTATATATATAATTTATCAGAAGAGACAACTAGACTGCTATGAAGCTAGAAGACAACCGTGGAATGCTATGAAGCTAGTGGACAACCAACAATAGTTACTGGACTGCTATGAATTAACTAGTGGACTGCTATGAATTATTGTTTAGACTTAGCTAGTGGACTGCTATGAATTATTATTTTATCCTATAATGTGTTTGTTTTATTTATTTAACTAGCTCATACAAGAGGAGCAGTCCATGCGATCCCATGCGAAGTACGAGTTTCGTCATAAAATTATTTTATTTTTTATATTGTACTATATTAAGATATTAATTGTAATATTATTAAATATTATTGTTATAAAAAATATGAATTTTAAATAACACTAACTAAATTAAGAAATATATAAGAATAAGAAATAGTGATAAACATATAATTATATGATAGTAGAATATAAATAAAAATATTTTGAAATAAAATAAAAGATGAAAAATAATTTATTTTTCTAGATTTTAAGTTTCCATTCCTAAATTTAGTGTTGAATAACTATTTCTAAATTTTAGAGTTGAAAGACAATTTTATACTATTTATTATATTATATATATACATAGATTAGTATAATTTGTACATGATTGGTTATATAGTGTTTCAAGCATTTTTTTTGAAGCTTTTAAAAATTTAAACGCATTTTGAAATTTATTTATTTAAAAATAATTTATTTTAAATACAATTTTGTGACTCAAACGTTGAGTATTAACATAATGCTGGTTGTTGTCCATAGCTAGGAGGAAGGCTCGAAGGATTCACGAGGAAAGACACTATTATAAGAAAATACAACTACTAAACATATTAGTTCATTTAGTCATTTTAGCAAACACAATTACTTATGTTATATAGATCACCTCCCTTTATATATTACTAAAATTCAGTGGCACACATATTGCGTGTGTGTAAATTATGTAGGGTAAAATAAAATTTTTATAAAATTTAGAGAACTAAATAAAAAGATAAAAAAATAAATTAAAAATGACAAAATAATAATATATTTAAAGTTATAGAGACGAAAAAATAAATAAAAAAAGCACAGCAAATGTGACAAAATCACCAAGCTTGTGCCGAAAGCCTCCATAGAGGCTTTATAATATAGTAAGTGAAATAATTTTCACATAATATAAAGAGTGATTACCCAAATTTTGCCAATTCCTCACGTTCCTGTTTGAATGCGAATATTGATAAGAGTCACAAGATCTAACCAACAAAAATCTTCAAAATATATCAATTTTGTGTTTAAAAAAATATTTTAAATTGATTATAATGATCTTATAAATTTAAACGAAGGGAGTATTTAATTATCGTTTCTTGAATTAAAAACTTCATCATATATTGTTGTCATTTGGCCAAACAATAAAGAGGTATGACGACTTAATTACTTAATTATCAGAACATTTTAATATATAAGATAAAAGTGGAAAGGATACAAAACATAGGATTCAAATCTTTCTGTCCAAACAGTTGTCTTATCTTCTATTCCACTTAATATATTTTTACCAAATGTTACTAATCTTTCTTTAATAATCAATTTTGAAAGTAAATTAAAATTATCTGACATTAATACATAATTTGAGACTTAGATGAGAGAGAGTATGAGATAGTAAATTTGATTATACAATTGCAAGATTTTAAATATTGTTTAGGTAAATTTAAAAATCATGAACAAGAAAGAACTGCTTAAAATGAAGGACGAAATTAAAGACTGAAGTTTTTGTTGTATATTGGAAGCTTATTAAAGCTGTAAATGAATTTTTTAGGATACGGATACAAAATTAAAATTGAATATTCGTACTAGTATCCATATATATTTTAGCTGATATGCATGCAACGTGATAAGTATTCGTATTTGACGGTTAATATCTGAATACGAATATTATCTGTATTTGTATTGTAAAATGTAATATGAATAAATATATCAAATATCGACATATTCGTATCCACATTCATTCAAAATAAAATTTAATTTTTTTTTTGGCAAAATGTTAAATTAATAACCACAAAAGTGTTTACTTAATCAAATAAAAATTAGAAATGATATACAATCAACCAAATAAAATAATTAAACAAGATATAATATTCATAGGTAGTTTTTTTTATATGATATATCATAAAATAACTATGAAAGATGTATAATCAATTGATGTTAATACTTTGTTATATTATATGCCATTGTTAAATGAGAGATTTATACATGTAAGTGTGTGTGTGTGTGTGTGTGTATATATATATATATATATATATATATATATATATATATATATTGTGTAAGCCCAAGTAAAAATTAGGGTTTACATGCGATCTAAAGAATTAAATGAAAAGACGAAATAAATGAGCGAGACCCGAGAGAAGCCTCCACGTGTCCCGAGGCAGAAGATTCATGGAGGCGACTCATTTTGGGAATTGATTGAGGGATTGGATTGGCGGCTAGAAGGATAAGATGATTTGGGCATTACTCGAGTAACTAATAAGAGTATTTTTGAAATTTTTCCTGAGGTCACATGCCAAACACAAGACCCAGACATGTGTCAGGCACGTGACCACTTTCCAGGAAACTCTATAAATACTCCTTCCATACCATGAAGAATGGACTTTTGGACTCTCTCTCAACTCTAGACATTCAAGAAGACTCTTTGAATCCTTGATACTTAAGAAGGCTCTCGGATCCTAAGAGTTCTGCCACGTGTTACTGGAGTAATTGCTCACCTATTCTTCTCCCCTCTTCAATTCATTAATCAATTTTGTACTCTTCGTAGATTTCTCTCTTCCTCAGCCAACACGAAACCCTAACTCTAGCAAGTTACGATTTCCTTGCCCACACTTATTAATATTTCAAGTATTTTTATCTATTATTGTCATTTAATTAATTTGATTTTAGTTTGTTTTATTTTATTATTTTTCTTGCAATTATTAACACAAGTTGATATCCCGTGCAATGCACGGGCTAGTTTGAATAATGAATTTAATAATTTGTCTGACAATCATGTCAAAAAAGAACTCGAAGTACACAATTCATGTAACAAAAGAACTCGAAGTACACAATTCATGCAACTTTGTTGAATTACCGTAGCATAAAATTAAGAGATATATTACTGGCGTGCTGTCGCAAGCACCCAAAAATAAAACCTTACTGCAAAAGATATTAATGTAGTAGTGCAAGTAAGAGTCGATCCCACAGAGAATGATTAGTCTAAATTTATACTTTGTGAACCAAATGGGGGGTTGGAATTTGATTTAACTAATTAACTGAAACAGAATTAAAGTAATAAGAATAAAATAAAGACTCTAGTTCTTCCGTTCAATATCACCTTATCATAGCAATATTTATCCTTCAATGAAATTAATAGCCCTAGGTAACAACAAGCTCTGCTACCCGAAACTCTCCTTAATTATCAGTCAATGAAACAAGCTCTTCACAAGATTCTAACCATTATACAACCTAGAACAAGCTCTCTAGATTTAATATAATAGCAGCATTAAGAACTAGAGAATTAGACTATTCCAAGCAACAATCACACAAGCTCGGATTATTTAACCTGTCTTCCAATAATCATAGCATACTCAAAAGCTTGACCACAATCATGTATCACTAATTGCTACTTGTGATTAGGAACAATATCAATTACACGTAATACTGTCCCTTAATCTAGCAGATGATATTAATCAAATTAACTTAACTGATCACATTAAATTAATCAAAATAAATATCATTCAACTGTTAAAACAGATTATCGAGAATGAACTTCATATAAGAAGGAACAAATAATGTATAAAAAGTTCAACATCCCATTGGAACTAAATAAAATAAAAGAGAAGAGTTCATAGCAAATAGGCAAATATAATTTACAAGATATTCAACAATAATAGAATATAAAAAATAAAGGAAGAGTTTAGAGAAGAAAAACTATGTTTTGACATCCGGCTGTCACTTCGGATCACAATCTTCAATCTCCAAACCTTCGCCTTTGATTCTTCGCTTCCATAAATGTTGATCTCTTGCTTGCTCTTGAACTATAAAAATGGAGAGGAGAGTAGCCTCCCCCTGGAGGTCTACTTCCTCTTCCTACTCCTATACTAACAAACTAATGTGGAGAATGGATACAAGGAATTGGAGTATGAATTGGTGGTGAATTAGTGTGTGAATTGGTGTGTGAATTAGCAAAATACAAGCCTAGCTTCACTTGGTATTTATAGGAACTCATGGTGTGCTAACCTATCATTATAAGTCAAGATCAAACACCCAATCAAGACATGTTCATCAGCCAACCAAGGAAGAATCCACCAAAAAACGTGCACATGTGATGTGCTAAAAGTCCAAATATTGTAACTAAACTGATCAGCACCTTGGAAGCCACTTTTGGATCAGCAAACCACCGAATTTGGACTTGGGCAAAGAACAAAAGTTGTAGCCCTGGAGTTTCTAATGAATTTGGGCTTTTGAATCACCTGATTTGGAGTTGGGAAGCTCAAGTTATGGTCCAAATACTCCAGCTGGTCCGAATAGGAATCCAGTCCATGCGGGATTCGGATTAGCTATCTAAAAACCAATATTTGGAGGCCCAAATGAACTTGGATTTTTGCTCACCATACCATTTCGGAAAGCTTGAGAAGTCTACTAAAATCTTTAATAAGAACACATTCTCATTTGGAAACTTTAACACCATCGAAATCGTAAATGAAGCTCCAGAGGTCAATCTGTCCAACCGAGTAATTTTCTGGAATATTCAGCTTCGACGTTCGTTGGTAAAATAGTCATAACTCTCTCATCCGAGCTCTGATTAAGGCGTTTCAAGATGATCCGGAAAGCTAAGAAATATATTTACAACTTTCCTTCTTTGAGCTTTGAGAGATATTGGTTGGACGAAGGACGAAATTGGGCCTCAATGGGCTGCTATGTCAATGATAAATTATGGACATTGATCCAAATACCCTTTTATTTTTTTTTTCCTGCAAAACAAAGTAAAAATACATAAAAGTGATACAAAGACATATTTCATAACAATAAGATAAAAACACATAAAAAAGAATATAAATTACTCAATAACTCACAAATCATCAAGCTAAAAATACTCAATTTATAGGTACAAAATTGACTCATCAATTACTTTAATAATTACAGCTAAAAGATAAAGTGAATGTATATATCAGACTTCAAACTCATCCTTACTAAGCTTGTGGAAGATTATGCCGCCAACCCGTGTGGCCATAACCAGAAGAAGTAGTTTGTTGAATAAGACAGTATCGAAAGTGTCAGTAAAAGCCTTTTTGAAACTGGAATAGAGAATTTTTCTCTATGATAGTTGGCAACATGGGCAGCAAGGTTGTAGTAAAACATATTCAGAAAATGCAGAAAACATCACCACATTCCAAAAAAAATGATTCACATGAATATTACATTCATCAGCAAATACAGTAATTTGACGTTCGTATTATGTGTTTACAATAGAGGCTTTTCACATTTCAGCTAACAAAACTTGCAGAAAGCCTCTTCAGATGCCTGAAAATTTTCATGAATACATCACTCCACATACATCTTTCGCAGATTCTCGGGAGTTTGAGCTGAAATTTGTCAAAATTTAACTCTTTGTACTCTTGAGTATGTGCCCGTGGTTCTAATTCCCATGACATCTGACACACGCACTTTTAAAGAGGTAAAACATATGCATTTTGATGGAGCGCCGACATATGGAGAGCCGACATATGGAGAGCCTTAAATCAATGGCACAACTATAATGGCTACGTATCCGGAACTATATACATTTTGTGTTTCTATTTAATCCACCTTCCCATCTTCATAGTCATTATTTTTCTTTTCTTGTTGACTCGGTGTTTGGCTGCAATTCTCAGCTTCCTCTTAGCATTCCATACAGGATTAACAACTGCCATGAGCTTTTCTTCTTGTCTCCTTTTATCCTTCTTTGCCTTGAGATGTTTCCTTATCTGGCTATAAATTTGAACAAAATTATGTGGTCCTATAGTGTCTTTTATACTCTCACAAACCTCTTGAGCAAGCTGCTTCACATCATTTGATGAGGGATACAAATTAGTCATGCAAGTACACGCACATAAACATACTCATACACATACACTTGTACATACAGAACGGGACACAATGTCATGTATGTAATCTTGCAATCAAGGAGCAATTCTTCCATCATGATCCAAGTAAGAGATGATTTCATCAAAAAATCACAAAACAAAAAGCAACTCAAAATCAAAATGCTATAATTTCCACCGCATCAAGAGCCCTTTTCAGCTAATTGACCAGTCAGTCACATAATCTGTTACATAGTAGAAACTATGGTGTTTTTTTTAAAAAAAAACCCTAAAAAAGGCAATGCTAAATTACTAAAGTACTGCACATGCAGGTTAACATTTTTGAAAGATATAGAGGGGAAAAGATCAAGAACAAAAAATGGGAAAACACATTGCAACTAACTTGAAGCAAGAAACCCAAAAGTAAATAATAAAAAGAAAAGAAAAAAAAAGGAGTAAAAATTGGGGGTTTATATATGGGTTTAAGGGGTTTCAGTGCTCATTACCTAGCTCAATATAGCATGAAGGCCTTGGTGTATTGGGGTGTTTAGTATTTAGATATTCTCGCCTTCTCATCCCCCAATATGCAAAGCCAGCCATATGTGTTTATTATAGTGGAAATCAGGATTAAGGAGATTTCTGCTCCAAAATCTTGATGATTAAATTGAAGCTTTTCTTTGTTGTTGGTTTTTTTGTTTTAATTGATTTGTTATGGGAACTGAAAGAATCTAATATCACTACGTCGCCAGTTCATACAACATTTTTAGATATCATGACCATAGTCCTCACACATAGATGGTTAGAGCAGTGAAGCGTGTTGGAATGTAGGAGTGGGTAAAGAACATGCAATACACAAATGACTATTAGTTCATAACAACTTGGCAAAGAATACCACATTACAATCCCAATATTAAAATCAATAACCCAACTGAAATTCGATTCATATGAACACAATTATATAAACAGAAATAAAATCTTATAGAAAGCCACATCAAAATCATACCTTATCCGTGAATTGTCAACTAAAAATCCACAAAAAAGAACCCTGAAAGAATGCAAACCAATCAAAACCCAAATCACCTAGAGTATCAATTAAGGCAAAACCCATAATCAACATTTTCCGCCTTCTTCCTATTCAACACTACAAACCAAGTAAAACCTTCCAAAAATATAGCAGTGATTGACAATATGACAATGATTGCAACATAACCTCTTTGTCATTTCATTTCTGGGTTCAGGATATTGAATCCTTTGAATATGTTGATAATGCTTAGGAGAATGACCTAGTACCCTACTGAGTGGTGATAGATATTCCAGTATAATATGTATTTGTGATCCTTTTGTGGCCTTAGAAGCAAAACAAACACTTGAATTTTGAAATAAACCTTAGCATACTTTACTTCCATAATAAGAAAAAAATACATTCGTATATAAAGTCAGGAAATTCGATTCATATGAACACAATTATATAAACATAAACAGAAATAAAATATTATAGAAACCCACATCAAAATCATACCTTATATGTGAATTGTCAACTGAACAATTTGATTCATATCCAAACAAAGGGATAGGTGTGTAACACTTCATTTTTCAAGGATATGCTAATTTGTCTAATTGAATATTAAAAACTATGTAAGATCTCTTTGTGTCATTCCATCAAACAGGTAGTGTACAATTTCAGTGGAAAAATTTGAATCTAACCTTAAAAATCCATCCCACTTCCTCCGACCTTCTCTAGAATGAATACTAATATATATAAAAGAAACACAACAAAACTCCATAATTACCACATGTATTAGTAAACCCAGTTGCTCAAAAATCTAATAAAAGATTGAGAAACAAACCTATATGGGAAAAAGCTAAATACAAAAGAGTATCACTAATTTAACATAGATTGAAGAGATTTACTGACATGTGTTGAGTTGGCGCACAAAACTTGTGAAATTGTTGTGCTTGAGTAGAGAATTTATGATAATCCCAAACAACGAAGCTTAGATGTGAATCACTCCATCACTCTGTTCACTCCGATGGAGTTTCGCTTTTTTCTTCGACTGATAATCCCATTCGCAGAGTTAGGATCATGATGGTGGCTTTACTGGGTGTCTCAAATTTAGGCTCTAAAATATTGAAGATTAAAAGTGGGAGAGGAAGAGGAAGTGAAGATCTGAAGACGACGGAAACGACGGATCTGTATATGGGTCTGAAGATGAAGCGGAGGAAAACAAATCGGAAAGGAATCGATTTAGGGTTAATTGAGAAGATGGAAGAGTGGGGAAGGGGAAGAGCCGATGTATATCAGACCAATTCCAAAAAAATTAACTGAGTTAACTCTTAATTATTTAAGGGTTGACTCAGCGAGTTTTTCAATTGATTAAAGATAGGATCGGTTGTCCTGCTTTTATATATAATAGTTGATGAGTTTACCATTCTACCATTAAAATAAGTCTTAACTCAGTCCAAGGACTGAAATGAACCCATGTTGTATGATTTTGGGCCATATTGAGACTTCTAAAAGTTTAGAGGTTATATCGTAATTGGGTGACAATTTAGAAGGACAATTTTGCACTTTGACCTTTACGGAAGGAAAATACTAATACCTTCTTTTTTGGACAAGCTAAGTAGCTAACCATTCAAATTGCCGACGTTTGAAAAGCATAACTTCCGGTGTCTATAGAAAGTTGCAGTATTCTGTCATCTTTTTGCCTGATTTATTGGTGTTTGCCTTTAGCTAGCTATTGTGTACTACTCAAACCTTCAAAATCAATCTCCTTTAGTTGCTCATAAGAAAAAAAAAAATTCTTAAGAGGGAACTCAATTTAATTAAGCCCGTACCTTATAATGGAACCATAATTTCCCTTGGCAAGCATACTTGGCATTTAGATGTCATTATTAATTAACAGAACGCCTATAAAATTCTCCTCAGAAATTAATGATCCAAATACTCGAGTTATATATATTGAAAACATTATATTTGAAAATACATTACTTGAAAAACTCTGATTTATTTATTTATCAAAATCCAAACTTCCACTCGTTCTCATTTCCTGCAAACAATCCCATTACCACTGGAAGATCCACCAGTACAGTCTACTAGGGCGCCATAGTCCATTGTTACGGAGTCCTCTCTCTCTCTGTCTCTGTTTGAAACTCCAGCCGAGGAGAAAATGCAAGAAGCACATTTTGTATCCAGAAGTGATGTGGTTCTGTATTGGTCTTCACCTCCCACTACCGGCATTGCAACACCTGGTTTTGCTGGATTCTGGAAATCTGGCTGGTAAGTTCGGCCAAGGACACCTTCAACCTTTGAGGAGATCAGACCATAGAACCTGAATTGTAGCTTTAAGTGAGCAAAGCAGTCGTCGGATGGTATCTGATAGTTGTGGATCCTGTCATCTTGGTTAGTCACTGGCACCACATTGATAGAAATTTCTGCAACTTCTGGAAGAGTAACTATAACACTGTTTTGGTTCGATAACCTCTCCACTTTGATGTCATTTTCCGGGGATCTCCACTTGGATGGATAGCCTTCGGGTATGAGTAGTTCCTTTCCATTGTAAGAGAAGTTAAGATGCTCAACTTCATTCTCCCATGTTGCTGCTTTGGTGGCCTCAAGAGTGAAACTGTGGGAGTCAAAAAGGATTCCCAGTGCCTGAATCCATGTGTAATCGCTTTTTCGACCATCTGGCCTTAGGCCGATGAATCGTGCATTGATGTGAAGATTGGGATCAGAAACCAGACTGAAATGTTCATTTCTCTTGCCATGAAAGTAGAAAACAATCCCATCTCCACTAATGAAGCGTGGATCTAAGCATGCTGCACCACGGCCATTGCAATTTGGTTTCCGGTCTATATATTGGTTATCAAAACACGCATGCATGTTAACATCTCGCAACAATATACGTACAGAAGGGGGAATATATGTAAAGTCATGAGCATGAAATATGAAGATAAAATGTCTTACTTCTGCATTCAGCACTACACATAGGTGAATTACAGTCCATATAGCAAACTTTTGAAGATGGATTACTTGGCGACGTTGTTGGGCACTCATTTGGGCAGGTCAGTTGCTGAAGAAAGCATCGGCTGTTGCGTTTGTAGCAGGTCACAGCTTCTCCATGGATCTGTACTACGGAAACAAAGATTAGCAAAATTATGATCATGCCTACACATGATCTGCTGATCTTCATGACTTTTCTCTTCAACCAAGATTAAGATATAGATGCACGTACTCCTAACTTAATTGGTTCTTATAGAGTTTTTACCTAGTTGAATTCTTTAAATTATTAGCATTTTTTTTATTCAGTTAGTATATTATTAATTAGCAAGCTTTTCTTCTGTTCTTTGAAGTCAATCCTGAAGGAGGAACACGAGGCTTAGTTGTAAATTTTGAATTCTTTGAGGAACATATAGTATTGGGTCAAAGCTTTGAGGCTTGTAACATTTGTTTAAAAAATTGTAAGTTTATATTGTGTTCGGATATAAATCCTAACAGGCTTGATCGGGCTCCTTACATTGGGCTCGGCCCAAAGGCCCGTCATGCTTAGTGGATTATAAGAGGACTCTCCAGTCCGAAAAGGGTTGGGCCAGTATCTTATGTCCTTACTGGATAATACTTCTGATGGATCAAGGTAATTTAATCCGGGTCCAATAAGGATTCTGGGCAGAACACTCCTGATAGGAGTAGTAAGTAACCAAGTGAATCCTATAAATATCCAAATAACAATGAAGGCAAGGTACGACAGATTTTACCCTACTAAATATTTGACCTTCATTGTTAACATATCTTGAACCTGTTACTTACTCTTACACCGGAGGAGTCCACAAACAGCCCAAGCCATTGGGACTTTTGTGCAGGTACACGTCCGGCAAGTTGGTTGAACGCGCGGACAGAATCAAGCGTTAACATTGGCGCTAGAAGGAGGACCTTTTAGTAGTAATCTGTTTTGCTAACCGGAACAGGTTCGTATGGCAACTTCACGCTCACAGCGAAGCCACCATGATCATAATGGACCAACTCAGTCTCGATCACACCATGAGACAGTAATAGAGAGGGAGCAACGTCTCCAGCAGATTCTTGACCGGAAAAAAGCTCTCGATTTTCAGCAAGAAGAGCTTGACAGGCAGTACATGGAACTGAACGAAGCCGGACAGAATCTGTTGAGCGAGAGAGGCTCGGCCTCCCGCTCTATTCCCCACCGACGAAGAGATGACCGATCTCGCAGGCGGCATCGAGATGATAGTGTGGTCCAATCCGAAACCATCTATACCAGGGACCTGAGAAAGCGAGCCCGATCACCATCAAGAAGAGACCGCCGCGAGGGTTCCCGACGAAGTCCTGATAGAAGTCACGCAGGAGAATCATCCCCCCGAAGGGCTGCAGAACAACCTTCAGGGACTAAGAAGCCTCGGGTCACTCCTTTCACCCGAGAGTTAGCTAACACAAAGATTGACAGAAAGAACAAAGTTCCCTCAAACTTGGAGATGTATGACGGAACAGGAGACCCCCACGACCATACTTTCACTTTCGAGCAGACCATGCTTTTTCATGGTCATGATGAGGTGGCCATGTGCCATTTATTCCTATCCACCCTGAAGAAGACTGCTCGGGAGTGGGTTGTCTCCCTTCCTCCTGCATCTGTACGGTCATGGGATGATCTGCAAGAACAGTTCCACACCCGCTTTGGCAGCAATAGGAGGCGTGCCAAGATGATCACATCCCTCATGCAGGTTAAATAGAGGTCGAACGAGACACTTCGGTAATATATTAAGAGATTCCGGGAAGCTGTATCCGAGGTCAACGATATAGATCCAAAACAGGTTATTCACTTCCTAACTATGGGATTGAACATCGACAAATCTAGTAGATTGATCGAGGAAATCATCTCTAAAGCACCCGAGTCTCTGCCCGAAGCCTATGACAAAGTAGACAAGTTTGTTGAGTTGGAAGAGGCGCTTGCTAACCTTCGGGGAATCTCGAAAAATACAGGTGATTCTCACCAGAGAGATCCCCGAGGTGAAGACGCCGATAAAAAATACAACGAGAACAAAGGGAATGGCAAGAAAGATTTCAATGATAATCGACAACGAAAAAACGGAGGCCCGAAGAAAAGAGGGAATCGGGATAATGACAAAGACTACACCCCTCTGACCTTGAGCCGAGCTGTCATCATCAAGGAAATCAAGAATCAGCCTTTCTATGAAAAGCCCCCGAAGATCCGAGTCTTCGCCAGACAGAAGAACGGAGACAGATATTGTAATTACCATGAAGCCAAGGGGCACGATACTGAGGACTGTTATCAGTTGAAAGACTTTTTGGAACGACAAGTGCAAAAAGGTAACCTGGATTGCTATGTAGCTGATCGGTACAAGCCAAGTCCGTTTGATCGGATAGCACCACCACCACCATCGGGGGCCGCAAAAGGAGTTGTAGATGTTATCTTGGGTGGACCGATATCGGCTTTATCTAATAGAAAAAGAAAAGCCTTCGGCAGAGAGGTCCACCAGTTATCTGGACAGTCTCGGACTACCACAAATGAACCTATAACCTTCTCCGATGAGGATTATCCCCCGGGAATAGTTACACCGCATCAGGATGCTCTGGTCATTACGACTCAAGTCGGAACTATGGATTTGAAACGGATGCTGGTGGATAATGGGAGTTCGGTTGATGTACTCTATAGTCATGCGCATAATCGGTTGGACATGGGGGAAGGAAGCTGGAGATCTGCAATGAGTCCCCATTATATGGCTTCGGGAACAACTCAGTCCGTATAGCAGGGACGATAGAGTTACCAGCGATCTTCGGCACGACTCCTAAACAGGCTTCTATCATGATAAGATTTTATGTGGTCCAGGTGGAAAGTAACTACAACGCTATCTTGGGGAGAACGACTCTGTCAGCTCTAAAAGCAGTCACCTCGATCCCTCACCTGAAAATGAAATTCCCTATCGAGCATGGAATCGGTGAAGTTGCTGGCGATCAGGATCTATCCCGAAGATGTTATCTTCAGATTATTCAGGCGACTTCCGTAGGGGTCAGTAAACAAAAAACCACAATAAAGATTGAACTAGAGCCGTTTACGGAAGGAGGCTTGGAGCCGATAACAACGCCTGCTGAAGAGACTGAAGAGATACCCCTTTTTCGGGAAGACGGCACGAGAACAATACAGATCGATACTGGTTTGCAGGTGGACGTCAGAACCAAACTCATTGACTTGATAAGAGAGTACTCAGATATTTTTTGCATGGACGCCAGCTGATATGCCGGGAATAGACAGGGATGTGGCCGAACACAAGTTGAGCGTCAACCCTAACTATAAGCCCGTTAAACAAAAAAGGCGGAATATAGCTCCCGAACGTCAGAAGGTATTGATGAAGAGATTGAAAAATTATTGGCTGCTAACTTTATTTATGAAATAACTTACCCAGAATGGCTCGCCAATGTGGTATTGGTGAAAAAGCATAATGGGAAGTGGAGGATGTGTGTGGACTACACAGATTTAAACAAGGCCTGTCCGAAAGATTATTATCCTCTCCCGAATATCGACCAATTAATCGATTCTACTTCGGGACACACTTTAATGAGCTTCCTGGATGCTTTCTCCGGGTATAACCAAATTGCCATGTACAAACCAGATATTCCGAAAACATCCTTCATCACGCACCGAACAATCTATGCCTATAAGGTCATGTCTTTTGGTCTCGTCAATGCCGGCGCGACCTACCAACGAATGATGAACAGTGTATTCAAAGATCAGATTGGTAGGAACATGGAAGTCTACTTGGACGACATGATTGTTCGAAGTATGGGGGAGGACGATCATTTGTCAGATCTCTAAGAATGCTTTCAGAACGTCAGAACCCACAACATGAGACTTAACCCCACCAAGTGCACTTTTGGCCTCGGGTCAGGCAAATTCTTGGGGTACATGGTAAGCCGAAGAGGGATAGAGGCAAATCTCAAAAAGATATCGACTATCCTCGAAATGCAGTCCCCAAAAAGTTTCAAAGACGTTCAAAGATTAACTGGCAGACTCGCCGCTCTTCGGAGGTTCGTAGCCCGATCAGCAGAAAAATGTCTCCCTTTCTTCGGAACATTAAAAGGGGCTCAGAACCAGAAGACGTTTGTGTGGACAGAAGAGTGTCAGGAAGCCTTTGAACAAATTAAAAGATACATTTCTCTCCCCCGATCCTCAGTAAAGCTCTCCCCGAAGAAGATTTGCAGTTATATCTGTCAGCGACACAGTTAGCGGTCGGGTCAGCTTTGATAAGGGAAGATTCGCAGGGTCAGAAGCCGGTCTACTATGTAAGCCATGCTCTTCGGGATGCAGACACTAGATATCCAAACCTAGAAAAGCTGGCTTACACTCTGATCATTTCCAGCCGGAAGCTTCGGCATTATTTCCAGGGGAGGACAATCACAGTATTCACAGATCAACCCCTTCGGAAAGTGTTGTACCGACCTGAATCTTCGGGGAGATTAGCGGCATGAGCAATAGAATTGAGTCAATTTAACATCGATTTTCGTCCCAGGATGGCAATCAAGGCACAGGCCCTTTTCGACTTTATCGTTGAGTGCTCATTCCCCGAAGAAAAGGAAGAGGATCTAGTTGAAACATTTGACCCTTCGTGTGGAACAGATCCAGCTTGGACCCTATTCGTTGACGGGTCTAGTGTCGGGTCCCGAAGTGGAGCGGGAGTAATTCTTACTTCGCCCGAGGGTTTCAGAGTGCAACAGTCTATCAGATTCGGGTTCACAGCCACCAACAATACTGCAGAGTATGAAGCGCTTATAACAGGACTAAAGTTGGCCCGAAGTCTGGAAGTGAAGAATTTGGTTGTTTACTGTGACTCTCAGCTAGTGGTGAAACATATCCTGGGGGAATATGAGGCCAGAGAAGTGCATCTTCAGGCTTATCTTCAGCTCGTTCAGACTCTCCTCACTTACTTTCCCAAGTATCAAATTATCGGGATAGTTAGATTCGAGAATACGATGGTCGATGCACTTTCAAAGTTAGCGACAACCGACCAGGGAGATTTGGAAGGTTCAGTCTACTTGGAAAATTTGCAACAACTGAGCACAATGGTCCAAACGGTGATGGACATCGAATCCGAAGACTCCTGGATGACCCATATACTCAAATTTTTGAAAAATTATGAGCTACCCGAAGATAGAGCATCGACCCGGAGGATAAAGTTTAAATCTACGAAATACTGTCTCATTGAAGATAAATTATACAGAAAATCCTATTCCTTGCCCCTACTCCGATGCGTTGATCCGAGAGAGTCTGATTACGCACTTCGGGAAGTTCATGAAGGAATATGTGGAGATCATGTAGGAGCAA
The DNA here is from genome assembly GCA_034770075.1 of Aralia elata. Lineage (NCBI taxonomy): Eukaryota > Viridiplantae > Streptophyta > Magnoliopsida > Apiales > Araliaceae > Aralia > Aralia elata. The sequence goes on from CM068380.1 coordinate 11,670,918, forward strand.
AGACATTAGCACACAAGATATTGAGACAGGGATATTTTTGGCCGACCATGCTTCAGGACGCCAAAGACTTCGTCAAAAAATGTCATAAGTGCCAACTATTTGCTTCGGTACATCACCAACCTCCCGAAGATCTTACACCCATACTATCTCCCATACCTTTCGCAGTTTGGGGGATAGATCTTCTTCTCCATCAGGGTAAGGGTCAAGTAAAATTTGTTGTTGTGGCAATTGACTACTTCACCAAATGGGTTGAAGCCAAACCATTGGCCAAGATCACCGAGAAGACGTGCCTTCAGTTTCTTAAAGAACATGTGGTTTATCGATTCGGCATTCCGAAGGTCCTAATTTCAGATAATGGTCTTCAGTTCGCGGGGAAAGAATTCGAAGGTTTCTTGACAGAACTTCATATCCAACATCATCGGACCTCGGTAGCCCATCCTCAAGCGAATGGTCAAGTGGAAGTAACGAACAGGCTGCTGCTAAATGGTATCAAACGAAGACTTGAAGAAGCAAAAGGAGCCTGGCCCGAAGAGCTCCTGCATGGTCTCTAGGCATACCGAACAACTCCTCGAACCATAACAGGCGAAACACCCTTCAAGCTCTCTTATGGGACCGAAGCCTTGATACCTGTTGAGATTGGGATACCCTCTTCCCGAGTCCAGAACTTTGACGAAATTCTCAACAGCGAGGGGCTTCGGGATAATTTAGATTTGTTGGAAGAAGAGCGTGATGCTGCAGTTCTAAGACTAGCTACCTATCAACAACGTACAACTCGACACTTTAACAAAAATGTCAAGAATAGAACGTTCAAGATAAGGGATTTGGTCCTTTGGCAAGCAGAAGCATCTACACCTCGAGAAACTGGAAAATTAATGCCTACATGGGAAGGACCTTACAAGATTATCGAAGTGCTGGGATCGAGAACCTATAGAATTCAGAGAATGGATGGGTAGGATATCCCAAACACATGGCATGTTGCTCGGCTCCGAAGATATTATCAGTAATTTTAAAGTCTTATGTACTTAGTTTCTCTTGAGGCTAGAATCTTAGCCGATTATGTCATCTTTTCGAAATAAATGAGAACTCTTCCTATATTTTATCTTTGTGTTTACTATTTCAACATACACTTTAAATACATCTGCTAACCTTATTGGCTGACGGCTTAAAAAGGTTAGTAGGGGGAGAAGACGTATAAGTAAACAGTCACACACATAGATAACGAGAGCTAACTCATGAGAAAAGATTGATTGAATATTACAAACACTGAAATTTACAAAGTACAAACACTTAATAAAAAAGTTTGGATTACAGAATAGAAATCCAAATTACAAATTAGCTATCGGGAATAACAATCCCTAGGGCATCAGGATCATGGTCTTTTCCTCGCATAAGTTCTCGGGCAAATTCGAAGCCGTCATTGAAGACATCCTCGTGGAATTAATCCGAGGTCTTGTATTCATCAATCACTTTCTGCCGAAGACTCGATGCCAGCACGCTAGGAGAAAAAGGCATCACATATATTGGTTCACAATATAATAACTCTTATTCATATTGTATGTGTATTATAGATTAATAAATGCGGTTAATTCTAAATTATTTTTCGGTGTCGCGTCGTTCGAAAGCGTTACGACCCTCATCATCATCCATCCTCATTGGTTTATAAAAACCCCACTCTATATCTTATAATGTTCGTTTCATTTGAATCGAAACACTATTTAACTTCATTAACACTTCACACGGCGTTTCAACGTTCATATGTCACACGCCTAATTCGTCTCCTTTGTACATGCTTAGCATGCTCATACATCTAGAATATGGCAACCGTAAACGAATCCTTAGAAAAAGGAAATCGAGGAATAGATAATACTCAAAAGATAATCAAGTTTAATGGCAATTACGAAATGAAGCCTATAAGAAGTGATTAAGGAAAGAAAAGAAATAGGTAATAAAAAAAACCTAAGAAAATAGTAAGTTGAGATTATTCAACGATAAAGTTACAAGAAAGAATAGACATAAACCGAGTAAGAAATGTTTCGGTAAGTATGATTCCAGTGGGTACCAAGTTAGAAATTTATTTAACCTGCAGGTATCATGGTTGATCAACCCTTACTGAAGTCCATTCAAATGGAAGCTTGAAACTCATGATCTTAGTCAACAAACCTATTACTAGTTGCAAAGTCATGATTCTCCAGTGAGACTCTCTCAGAAGCTAGAGCTCAATTCAGTATAATGCAGTTCTTGAAGAGGCATACAAGAACCAGGTGTACATCAAGTCCAAACCAACTCTACGATTGTAGTGCCAGATAAGGGGATCGTAGAGTAGCCAGTGTTAAGGAAAATACTCTACGATCAAAAGATGAAGATTCACTCATTAGAAGACATCTACTTCTAACATGGAAGTGTCAACTATGGGGGAGCCACAAATTGGTTAAGCCTAGCAATGCTCAAGTTGAGGGGAAGAAATTTGAAGCTCCTAAGCCAACTCATGATCAGATTGAGGAGAAGAAATCAAAAGCTGATAAACCAAATGAAACCTCATCTCCGGTCATAGAGTCCCTAAACTCTACGACTGATGACCAAGTCACCCATACTGCCCCAAAACATAGAGTCACTACGATTGACATCTTAATCGTAGAGTGTACTGACCTTATGATTACAACCTATACAAACATAATTCCTATAAATTCTCTCATAACCAAATACTAGCCCCATAATCCATTCCAAGCTGGTAAACCAAATCATAGGAATACAGTGACGACATTCTCTTCACCACTTCAAAGCAGTATTTCCTCAGATAGGCGCCTCAGAGATAAACCTAGCCCTAAGTTTCAAACTAAGAGGCCTGCCCTCTCTGAGCTTCCTTAACCCTGTTGAAAGACTGAATGGGATGCATTACTAGAATCTCTCCAGAGCTTACGATGTTAAGAAAACAAAGGAGAAAAACCAATCTCATAAAAGAGATTTGATAATGGGATTTTCTAGAAGAGAAAGAAGTTGGTATTAAAAGGATGTCTTCATTAAGCAGCCAATCCAGCTCACCTACTAGTACAAAAGAAGATACAAGTTATGAAGGCCATCATCACCAATGTCAAAATAGAACAAGGTTTCTTCTGAGCACCCAAATGCACAATCAAGAAGAAAGCAACTTCAAATCTTAAATGGAGTTCCTCCCATCCAAGATTGCATTCACCAAGATAAGTGTCAATCAGTATTCGAGCAGTAAACGTTGTGACCAAAGTCTGTTCTCAAGAAATGATCATAGAGTGAAAAGTCAGGACATTAAGTCACTCTACGAACAGGTAAAGTCAATGGTAAGGAAAGTGATGACCACACTCTCCTAACAAGAGTGAACCAGGGTAACTGATGTGCAACAGTTGTGAAAGTTACAAAAACTGAGGCCACGATCAGCAATTGGTTTTCTTACACGTGTCCTCTGTAAAAATAAAAGGGAACTGACACATGCCAAATTCAAACACTAACGATTGCTCTTTCCTATCAGTTATCAAAGTTTATCCTCTCACAAAACCCTGCAAAACTCTCAAAACCCTAAAGCCAATCTAACCTCCAGCAAATCCAAATCACCAAAACTTCCATAAACCCCAAAGTTCATACTGATTCAATTATTCATCTACAGTCAAAAACCCGTCATTCATCAAAACCCTTGTTATGGAAAACTGTTAAGTCGTATTAGGTATCCAAGTTGGGTTCGATAAGTTTGGGGAATCTGATGAGAAGTTCAAGGATATTCTTAAGATCGTAAGGGAAGTAGGGTTCTCAAAATGCTTAGAATGTAACACTAAAATCTTCTTTGATCTGGTAAAAGAGTTTTATCTGAATGCAGTGATCAATGATGATGTTCTGACCACCAAAGTTCGGGGATTAAACATAAAGATAAGTGTTGCAGAAATCAATAAGTATCTAGGATTCGCTAATCAAGGTTTATCATCTCTGGAAAGAATTAATATTGATAAAGGCATGAGATTAATGGGGTATGTGAAGAACCCTCATCTTAAGGGAATAAAGAAAAGGAATTTCCAGCGGATTTTGAGTTTTTGGCAGAAAATGAGTAAATGTATCTTATGCAAATATACCGCTCATGAATAAGTGATCTACAACTAAGAATCATGTCTGCCATCGTCATGAAGCAAAATACAAACTTTGGTGTCGTGCTACTTTATTGGTTATCCAAAGAGGTTAAGAAAAGAAGGACTTCAGATAAACCAATCTCAAAGGTTTGAGCATCATTCTGAAGAAAAAGTTGAAAAATAAGATTGGAGATAATGAAGGAGAAACCCTAAACGTCCACAAGATTATGTCCCCCAAATTGTTTGACAACTGGAAGAAGAATCTCATGGAGAATAAAACATTGAGGATATCCGGTAACAACAGCAAGGAGGTTTCGAAAGCAGATAAAGGAAAAGGGAAAGTAAGTACAATTAAGAATGAGCCATCACAACCTGATGATTCTCTATCCCCTGTGTCCATTCCTTCAAAATCAACAAAGAAGAAGCTGAAAGTTGAGAATGCCTATCCAAAAGCCTCATTGAAGAGTTCTTCAAATGAATCTGAAGAAGAGGAAGAAGCTTCTAAAATACCTGTTGTCAAGCCTGAAAAGAGAAGACAAAGTGCACGCCTTCGACAAATGATGAAATTTCCAGGTCACATAATTAAAGAATGGACTACACCCAAGATCATTGATCTTGGTGATGATGATGAAGTTGACAATGAAGAGGCTGCAAAGGTCAGTGAACCTATGGCAACAAATAATGGGTCTGACGAAAAAGTTGTGACTAAAAGTGAGAATCAAAAAGTGATGCTGAAGTTGTGTCTACTAAAGTTACTCTTAATGGATTAACAGAAGGTGATCTTGATATAGAAATGAGCAATGAAGAACAGTTGGAAGAAATGATTGGTGAACCAGTAAAAGTATCAAAGAAAATGACTATGAAGGAACCAAGTTCAAAGGGAAAGAATGTTAGAGAGACTAATATTGGGAAAGGATAGGAAGCAATGGAAAAGGTTGAAGCACAAGAGGATTCCAACTCTGAAAATGATAGGTCAGAAAGCGATTCTGATTCACTCCCAGCAGCTGCATTAACAAGAATTCGAAGAAGGATAGTGCTGGAGGCTTGTGATAAGTCAGGAGTTGTGTTGCCAAAGAAGTGGATAGATCATGGCAATGGACAAATCAAAGTGGTATCAATGACTATAGAGGATCTGCTCGACAATTTTCAAGATATTGAACTAGATCGAACTATTGTGCTATATGATCCTGATAGTCAGCAGTTGACATGGTTCTACCCATGGATGCCCTGGTTAAAGGCCATTTCACTTGAAGATAAGAGCTTCATCAGCTGGTGTTACTCACAATTTCCAAATCTAAAGATGATCTCTCAGAACTTCCCAAGAGTTCAATCCTTTCCAAAGATGCTGATCAAGAATTCCCAACACTTCAAAGTCTACCGACATGCTGAAGGTATATACATTACATACTATATGCTGGAAAACCTTGATAAAGGCAAAACAAAAACCAAGACTGTAGAGTTAATGGTCGTAGAGCCCCCTAACTCTACGACTGCAGCATTCCAGTCTCAGCCAAATGACGCACTCTTTCAAAGGTCAAATACCACCACTGAAATACCTTATGATATTCCTTTTTCGTCAAACAAAGATTTGTTTGATATAGTCACTACTCTTGAAAACATCTACAAAAGTGAGAAACCCAAGTCAACTGCACCAATCCTTGAAGACCCCTTGATTGGTCAAGAGTTGTTGAAAAATTCAAAAGAGTTACTTGGAAACATTTTCTCAGTTACTGTTGCAGCGAAGGATATGCCTGGAGGTGAAGAGAATGAATTCTACAAAAAGCTGCAAACATCATTCTCAGATATGTCGATCAAGCTTCATCAAAGAGATCAGATATATCTTAAGTCCATTGAGAAACAAAAGAAAGAAGCTCTGAGACTTCAGAAGAAAAATGAGAGATACTTTCAGTCTCTCACAGAGAAAATTGACAATCTCAACCAGTCCCTCTCTCAACAAATGGAACTTAGACAGCAGGAGGTGAAAATGGAAGTTGGAAATAGCTCATATCTAATTGAGCAGCTCATTACCCATGTTCAGTACCTTTCCCAAATGATTGATGATAAAAAGGGGGACAAAAAGATTAAGCATAAAAAGAGGAGTAGAGTTGTCATGAAAAGGAAAACTCAAAAGTTGAAGAACAACAAAGATATGAAGTCTACAACTGAGGGGGAGCCAGAAGAAGATGAAGGAAGAGTAACAAGATCTAAGGGGGAGTAGGAACTAGAGGAGAATGAAGAAGAACCAGAAGATAGGAGCAGCAGAAGGTACATCTCTAATCAAACAAGAAGAAATTTAACTGTTGTATGCAGGAACTGTGATCTAGATCTAGGATCTCCTTGCTGAACTAATATAATTATGAGTTTTATGTACTTAAATACTTATGTCATACTTATGCTATGTTTTAAAAATGATTATTCTGAATGCACATCATTGCATTCAATTTTCTGGTCTAGCAATACAGTAACTTACTGTATCTTAAGTCACGTTCATACTCATACATCTGCATATATTGATTAAAGTAAATATTATGCTATAAGTGTTTTTGTCATCATCAAATAGGGGGATATTGTTGAGAATCTACATGAGTCTCTTAAGTCCAATCTTATAGGGGGATTGTTAAAAGATCTGCATGAGATTCTATAATTCATTATATGAGATTTGATTGATGACAAAATGATTAAAATAGCATTCACAATAATAAAGTTTTGTAAAGTCCTTAATGAAATATATGTACAAGGACTTAGATTGGAAAGATTAAATGTGTTAGGATGATCTGAGTTGAATTATCATTTATCTGATCAAAGCATATTTGTTATGATAAGTATAATAAAGTCCTTAAATGAATTTGATGTACAAGGACTTAGAATAGAAAAGATCAAACTTATTAGGTTGATCTAATGAGCTAAATGTTAAGGCTACACTGATCGTAAAGTACTGCATAAGCTATCATAAAGCAACTCCGGCTTGATTGTAGAGTAGCCAGAGAATGATCGTAGAGCAGTCAGCCAACTTGGAGTTCAGTCAGCAAAGCTTCGCAGAGTTTGCCAGGCAAACGCAGAGAGTGGCTCGGCATATCAAAGAGCTCACTCGGCATGGTAGAGCGCTTTATCTCAAGATCGTAGAGTCTGCCAGACATCACGGAGTAAAGCTAAGTGAGAATCATTGAGCTGTCTCGGGATCGTAGAGTCAATACAATCAGTCACTCTAAGACTCCCATGAACAGTCTACGACTGAGAAAAAATGTAGAGTAACCTCTGCATGAGCACTCAAGGCTAAGACAGCAATCCTCATGAAGATTATCATGTAAGTTGTCCTTGAGTTATCAGTCAAGCTAAACAAAGATCTCAGAGTGCATCCGAAGCATCAAGTCCTAAATAAGATCATAGAGCAGCTCAATCCAATACTCTACGATTCCACCAACAAGATTGTGGAGTGGGTAAGCAACAGCTTGATCATGTAATCGTAGAGTTGAGCCACAGATGAACAAAGCTTCTCTGGCAGACATGAACGAGCACTATAATCACAACAAAGAGGTCACCTGAAGATAGTAGAGCAGTCCTCTACAATGAAAGTGCTAAAGCATCAGAAGATTGTAGAGCAGTCCTCTATGACATAACAACAAAAATAATGTCTGAAGATGGTAGAGTATTCCTCTATAAATAAACGAGCTAGCACCTGAAGAATCATAGAACATTCCTCTATGATAAAAGAGCTATCGGTAAAGCTCAAAACAGGATCATGAACCTATGCTCTGAGAACATAAAGCTTAATGGAGATCACAGAGCATAAAAGGCATAACTTCAGAATAGTAAGAATCACATTAAAGCGTAGAACAAGTGTTGTCAGCCACTCTACGACTTCCAAAGCAGTGTGCAACAAACATGATCACAGAGCCACATCATGGAGCAAGCAGATAACTCTATGATCATAAGCAAAAGGCTACAACTCAGCTGATCGTAGAGTACGTAAGTGCCAGCAAGGACTATAAACATCAGAGCGCTTAAGTTAATTATCCCAAGATGAGCGGCTGATTACTTAAATGAGCGAAATGGGGAACCAATCTCAGTGGGGTTCAAATAGCCATATTTTCAGCAGTCAAAGGCATCTCACATGACTCCACTACCTTGGTATCAGTTAATGGAAGCTGACTCGACCATCACTTATAGACTTCAAAGAGTGAAATATTCATTGGTACAATAAAGAAGTCTGCAACAAGAAAATCTCCAACGGGAAGTTTTTCAACAGGAAGCAATCAACAACAAGTTTCCAACGGCAAGATAATGAAGAAAACTATAAGAGATGAACTACATCAAGATTGCAAAGTGATGTGAACAAGAGCAATAACACTGATTGAACACGTCTGTTGAAGCTTCACCCGAGTATGCCGAAGTGCTGGCATATGAGCTAAGAGTCGAATGACCAAGAAGCCAAGATCAAAAGTGACTAGAGTTGAAAGCAAAATCTAGAAGAGCAACTCTGTCATCAATCATGAACACTGTGAGCTGAAAAGATGAAGAACAGAGCGAGTTTTGTATATAAGACAACAAGTGTTCATGACTTCTAAGCTTAAGAATACATCAAGCTTATTTGAAGAGCTTAAGCAGTACATGAAGGGTGATCATCTACATCTGCTGAATACCTGAAGAAGAAGAGCATCAACGACCAACGTCAGCAGCATCCAGAAGCTGATCACCAACAGCTGCTAAGTACCTAAAGATGAAGGAGATCAAAGTTCATCTTAGCAGCACAACCCAACAACTACCAACACACCAAGGAGGGTCAAAGGATCCTTATCTTAAGTAACTAAAGCTTCAAGTCTGCTGGGCTTAGAAAGAGGGTCTTCAGGGTCCTTGACTTAATTGACTAAAGCTTCAGAGTCTGTTGTGCTTGAAGCGGAAGGGCGTTGCGTCCTTATCTTATGACTAAATACCGTCCTTGTCTTATGACTAAATACCTCATGTATGCTGGACTTGAGGAGGGTCAGAGGATCCTTGCCTTAGTTGCTAAAAACAACTCATGTCTGCTGGACTTGAAGAGGGCGGAGCATCCTTGTCTTAGTGACTAATTTTTTAGTGGATTTCCAACTTGTTGAACTAGAAGAGTGGAGTAGGAGTTGTTCAGTCTCCGAATCACTTAAAGCCTCTTGTATCATTTACTTTATGTCTTTTACATTATGCACAATAACTGTTATATCTGCTATCAGCCATATCGTAGATTTAATCATAGAGCTGAGTTTATGTTTATATCTTTGAAGGGATTCTTAAAGTATATTTTGTTGTGCATGAATTGATTCCATTAATCAAAACTATTATACTTTCGTGATAAACGGAAAAAGTAGAAAATTACTATCTTAGAGAATACTTAAGTAATTGTATATGTTAAAAATATGAAATATATTAAATTTTTCATTGAAGAATTAAATATTAGCAATAGAACAGTCAAACAACACATAGAATCCTTACAAGAGTTAACAGTGATATTAGAAAATTTATTGGCATTTGTTAAAACTCTACTAGAAGATAAGAAAGAAAATTTTAATTTCTATTTATATTTTGAAGCCTTAGATGTAGTTAGACAGTTTGAAGAAAGGCTAGAAAAAGACATGAAAGTAAACAAGAATATTAGGAAATATATAAATAATTACATATATTAAGATGACTATAATAATAGAAACCAAAAGATTAGTAAAAAATTCAAGATATTAAAGGATTGTTTAAAAGAATATACAGAGACAGTAGACAGATATGATAGACAACTAGAAAAATTATACAAATATAAAAATAACTTTAATTGGAAAAGATTTCACAAACTTATCAAATTAATTTCCAGTTATGAAGCCAGTATAAATTTTTTAAAAATAGAAATAAAACAATATCAAATAAGATTAGGAGAACGTATTTGCTAAAATTTAAATATGAGTCATATACCTAACGCAGTAATAAGATATTCTAAAGAAGTAAAAAGACATAATCAAATTATAATTGAAAATATAAAACAATATAAACAAAGTGTTATAAATCTAAAAGAAGCTTTAAACCAGAACCTCATAAGTTATGAAGATTATCTAGAACAACGTACAGACTTAATCACAGAACATGATAAATATACTAAGTTATTAAGTACATTAACTATATAATCACCAGTTTCATAAAATGTCAATTCAAGATAATATAACAAATTTACCTACAGAAAAAGAACTAATAGCATTAGAACAGAAAATTATTGATTACTTCGAACAAAAAGAAGGAAATCCAGCCTCAAGATTTAACCAGAAAGAATTTAACAAATAATATTTCATTAGAGCACTTTACAAGAGTTTTATGGAAAACTTTTAATTTCATTAGCAGAAATATAAAACCAGTTTATACAGAGTCTTTAGGATTAAATCCAGTACAAAAGTTATATTTCTAGAAAAATTTCAGCTTCCATACCAGTTTAGGTAATAACATTTATCCATGGATAAATCACCCTGGTACATCCAAGAATATAGATATTCAACCATCTTTAATAATTTATAAACCTTTAAATACAATACATAATTTACAGTTACCAGGAAATAGTTTAATAATTTCAAAAAACATTTTAGAATAGTTAAACGTATCTAAGTATATATTTAGTTTAGACTATAAAATTCTAAATCTAAAAAATAATTTAATACTTTCCCAAAAAGCATTAGACCAGGTAAAACTCTATAGAAATATATTTATAAAAGATTATATACTTTTAGAACCAGAAAGTCACTCAATAGTTCACTAACCAGCTTGTCACAAGCCATTTCAGATTTTAAACGCCAATAAAGATTTTAAATTTAAACGTAGACATTTTAAATTTATAACTACTGAATATTTTCAAAGACAGCTTAATAAATCAGCGTATACTAGAATAAGATTTTTTAAGGAACCATATAAAGAATGTCCCAAAAAGAAAAATAGAAAATTTCTTTCTAGAATAAGAATAGATGATACAAAAGATAATTAAAAAAATATGATAAATACTAATATTTTAGAAGAGAAAGAAGCTAGTATTATTAACCCAGTCTTAACCGCTAACTTTATAAATGATATTCCAGAATTAGATCCACCTCTATAACGTAATATACTTCAGTCTTCAAAATTAGATGTAGTTCTCCAATCTCTAGCATAGGTTACTAGAATTTAGAACATAAACAGGTCCTAGTTTCCTTCTAAAAATATAGGATTTTTCCACATACAGATTTTCTCCCAGAAGAAATTATTAACACAAACTTTTTAAATTTTTCTAGAAAACCAACTTTATTAAAGTAAATTTGTCCAGAAAAAATTTATTCAACAGTTTACAAATCAAACAAATATGAATATGTTTTAGACAGTTCTTTTTAAAATATAAAAGGAACAACCATTATTAGACTGTTCATAATTTTCTAAACTAATTTGGAGATGACAGATTCGCCAGGATTACCTCCGGGCAACAACATGCATCAAGTTTGCTGCCTAAAGGCTCAACACTAAAGCCAGTTTATGCAGTACACACAACCCATAACATGCATTTCAAAACATGTATATTTCACAGACATTACAGCATAATAGTCATACTCCAATCCGAAAGAATTATGAAATTATTTCAATAAGAAATCAATAGCTTTATTCTTATCCAGCCACAGAAAAGTTTGTTTTCAAACCATTGCCAGGAATAGAACTCACTAAAGAACAGAAATGTGTTATTGATAATCTTTGGATATCACATGGCATAAATCGATATCGTCACTAGCATCAATATCGTCATTAACATCAATATTTTATCTATGATTTACTTAAAATGAAAAAGATCTCATCAGGCCACGTCTAGGGTATTTTTCACTCATGGACAGATGTTTGTTCCCAAATTTAGAATTATAAACAACCTATTTATAAAGGTTTTGAATCTTTAGAAACAGCTCACCAGTTTGCCAGAGACAAAATAGGTCCAACCTATTATGTCGCTCCAACCCTCAGAAATTATAGAGAAGAACTTGATTATTCAGTTCTAAAAGACCCTAATCCAAAACAACCATTATTTTGCACTCATTGTGAAGCTATTGTATCTAATTATGCCAAGCTTAATAAACAAAAAGATGAACTTCTTACAGAAAATGCCAGACTTCGCCAGAAAAATTCAAATTTACAGCAGCAGGTATATTATTTCAATTCACACTTAGCTACCCAAAATTTCGGACAGATGAGTTCAACATCTTCCTCTCTAAAGAGCACAGAGGCTATCACAGAAGCCCAAACATCTGTGAAGGGCAGTAGTGGACCCTCAATGCCATTACCTACTCCATCTCAAACGACAGATGGTAAAGAAAAATCAAGTCCGTTAATGGGTGCAGTTTTCCCAAAAAGCCGATTACTTGATCTTAATCCAGTTCCTTTAGGTCCAATTTTAAATTAAAAAAATCATATTAAATAAGATACAGTTCTCAGTTCCATGACTCTTAGTAAAGCTAAGGAAATTATTCAACTCTAAAAGTCAGTTCCAGAGCTTAAAGAAAGTTTTGTCACAGTCACCAGGAAGAAAAAAGCTAGTCCCAAAAGAAAACATATTCTTGGAAGATCTAGAAGCAAGCTCAGTGAAGAAGACACATATGCAGCAGTAAACAACTTTCTCAACCAGCTTGAAAGTCTCAAATTTAAGACAGAACAATATTCGTCAGTCTTATCTTCATAAGATGCCAGCAATAAAGAAAAAGTGGAAGATTCTCTAATCTATTCAGACTCTCCAGAAACGTCTTCAGGAAGCAATAGTGAAACCAGCCTTGACGACATTACCAAACAAAGCTTTGACACATAAATAAAAATTGACAAAAGGATATGAGTCATCTTCTACAACATCTATTTAGCTCATGAGTTCGGAAATAGGTCTCCTTCTCATGATTCACTATCTAGAGCATCTTCAGCTTTTGACAGAATAAAGTAAATACCATGCCTAGCACATTTGGACATTTATGTAATTATTGAATAAGTCCAACATGTAAATAGTCTTAGTTAATATCACTAATGGTGCACTTGCTCCATTATTGATGAAATAATTGTCCTATAAGAGCATCTTTTAGGGGCACGTCATTTTCGGAATAACTTTTAGAAAAAGAGTGAAACGATTAAAGTTAACTATGGGGACCAATGTGTACCCGGACTTTATCTTTTACTCTATTCTAATTTCATTTCATTTTTAAATCTGAGGCTTAGGAGTTGTATAAATAGCCAGCTAAGTAACCAAGAGGGGCATTCTCTGGCATCCTATGGCTTACACTTTTATATGTTCTCCCCTTTCCCGAGTAATCCTCCTCTTGGAAAACCTTCCTTGTAAATTATTTAAGTTTTAATAAAATATCATTATTCCAGCATCCTCTATTTAGTTTTGATTTCCTTTCTCCATCTTTGGTAGCTTAGGGGATTTCTCAAAGGGAAAACCTTTCTAATAGCTTAAGGTATGACTTAACTCCCCACCAAAAATATTTTTAATTTCTGCATGTACATTATTTTCATGTTCAGTTTCTTTCATTGTTTTGCAAGCTCACTTTAGTTTTTACTTCAGTTTAATTATTTTTTAATAAAATATCAATATTCCAGCATCCTATATTCAGTTTTGATTTCCCTTCTCCATCTTTGGTAGCTTAAGGGATTTAAAAAACTTTTACAATCACTAAAGAACAATCACTGAATTAAGAATGTTTATAGCCTATAAAGAACTTAGGAATCTTATAGACTACTACCAGCTAAGAATTACATTAATTATTTTGGTGAAACTCCTGATGATAATGCTAAGAAAACCTGATGGTAATGCTAAGAAAACCTTCTTTAAAAATAGAATTAAATTAGAATAGAGTAAAAGATAAAGTTCGGGTATACATTGGGCCCCATAGTCAACTTTAATCGTTTCACTCTTTTTCTAAAGTTATTCCGAAAATGACGCGCCCCTAAAAGATGCTCTTACAGGACAATTATTTTATCAATAATGGAGCAAGTGCACCACTACTGATATTAACTAAGACTATTTACATGTTGGACTTATTTAATAATTTCATAAATGTCCAAATGTGTTAGTCATGGTATTTACTTTATTCTGTCAAAAGCTGAAAGATGCTCTGGCTAGTGAATCATGAGAAGGAGACCTATTTTCGAACTCATGAGCTGAACAAATGCTATAGAAGATGACTCATGTCCTTTTGCTAATTTTTATTTATGTGTCCAAGCTTTGTCTGGTAATTCTGTCAAAGCTAGTTTCACTATTACTTCCTGGAAACGTTTCTGGAAAGTCTAAATGGACTGGAGAATCTTCCACATTTTCTTTATTGTTGGCATCTTGTGAAGATAAGACTGGCGAATACTGTTGTGTCTTAAATTTGAGACTTTTAAGCTGGTTGAGAAAGTTGTTTACTACTGCATATGTATCTTCTTCACTAAGCTTGCTTCTAGACCTTCCAAGAATAGGATTTCTTTTGGGACTGGATTTTTTCTTGGTAATTGTGACAAAACTTTCTTTAAGCTTTGGAACTGACTTTTGGAGCTGAATAATTTCCTTAGGTTTATTGGGAGTCATGGAACTTAGAAGTGTATCTGATTTAATCTGATTTTTTAAATTCAAAATTGGACCTAAAGGAACTGGATTAAGATCAACTAATCGACTTTTTAGGAAAATCGCACCTATTAACGTACTTGATTTCTCTTTACCATCTGTCGTTTGAGATGGAGTAGATAATGGCATTGAGGGTCTACTACTGCCCTTCACAGATGTTTGGGCTTCTGTGATAGCCTATGTGCTCTTCAGAAAGGAAGATGTTGAACTCATATGTCCCAAATTTTGGGTAGTTAAGTGTTAACTGAAATAATATACCTGTTGTTGTAGATCTGAATTATTCTAGCGAAGTCTGGCATTTTCTGTAAGAAGTTCATCTTTCTGTTTATTAAGATTGGCATAATTAGTGTAATTCTTAGATGGTAGTAGTTTATAAGATTCCTAAGTTCTTTATAGGTTGGAAAGATTCTTCAGTGATTGTTCTTTAATGATTGTAAAAGTTTTTAAATCCCTTAAGCTACCAAAGATGGAAAAGGGAAATCCCTACTTTGGTACTTACCAATCCTATGCGTAGCTAAGTTATGACCTAAAATTCCCCAATTTTATGAATATTGTTTATCATTTTTAATTTTATTTTTTTCATTTTTACTATTTTTTTTCTTTTTTTACTAACAAAGGAATTAGGGCCAAAGTATTATGAAAGACCTTCAATAATCAGAAAGATTTCTCAAATAAAGAATCTAGCACGACTAAGCCTTAAGATAAATTATAACCTAGCAAGACCTAGCATCATGATAAACTATAATCTGGCACGACTTAGCATCAGATTTTCATACCAAATCCATAATGGTCTACCATAAATCTACCCATTTAATTTCCTTAATACAACATAAATAAAGAGTCCTTGTTCATTACCTCATCTAAATTGCTCTTTTTGAGCTTAAAACTCTCTAAGAAACAATTTATCAAGCATGGTGTGGGCATTATTTATATGGAAAGATTTTACTAACATTTGTACATGCTTCAAACTATAATTTTCTTCCTTATTACTCTGCACAACAACAACTAAGCTCATTCTTTCTATTAGCCCAATCAACAGTCCAAGTATAGCTCAATTATAACTTTAAGATTCTAATAACCAACTAATTTGCATAAACTATATACCAATTTCTACATATTAATATACCCAATTTGTAAAAATATAACAAGAGTATTAGAATTACCTCTTTTTATGAAATCGTGTTTGCTTGATTATAATCAACCCTTCTCTTGCTTGTTTTTGCTTTCAATTTCAATTTGCCCTTGTTAATTCTTCAATACACTAAGTAATTTGTAACTTGGTAATTGGAGAGAGAGAAAGGGGTGGAACGGGTGAAATAGGGAGAAGAAGGAGAAGGCTGAGATTTAGCTCGACTTTTATTAACTGATAGAATAGCTTTCCTTACTCATCAATTATAGAGTTAGCTTAGTGTATGCCTACTCATGTAATACTCTTACAGCTCTTGCTTCATGTACTTCACTAGCTTAATAAAATCACAGCTCCTTTTTACATTAGAATGACTCTTCTTATGTGATCTTAATATATCCCACCTCATGCTAAAAATATACTGACTCGCCTCTTTTGGCTCTCCTTGTTTTAATTCTAAAAATCGTATCTCCATACGACTCTGCGCGCTAGGAGGGAAATAGTTTTCAAAAAAAAAATTCTTTCAACCTTTCCCAATCAACAACTCTCGCTCTAGCTCTAGTCTAATTTGTTTCCCCTTTTAACATGTAAGTGACGAAAAAGGTTTTCTGTTCGTCACCTACTTCTGGCTATCTCGAACGCTTTCTCAATTTTCTTTACCTAAGATTGAGCCTCTACAGGTTTGGTGGTCCCTTGAAACTCTGGGGGTCTCACGCTTTTAAAGTCTTTAAAGCTAGCTATATGCACCACTGGTGGGTCTACATTCGCATTAGGGTTATGAGGATTCCTATTTTGGAAGGCTCCGATTAACAGATCCACAAACTGATGCATTGGGTCCCTTTGACCTCCACTTTTATTTTCATTATCATTATTAGATTCCTCATCTCTATTTATGTTCAATGGTGGTCTTCCTCGACCTCTTCCTCTTGGCGGCATTTTTCTGTTTAATTAAATTTATTATTATTAAATAATTTCTTGCTTTAAGGCATTTTCATTCAATGTTAAGCAACAACATTCATTACCAAAACATATTTAATAATATTCATTATTAAACATGCTTCTCCTTACATCAGTGCTTCTTACATATTCTTCTGTTTCTTATAGTTTTCTTGTTATTCTCATAGATAACACTTACTATTTACATCTCATTTATGTCTGTACATCAAAAGAGGTTCTACATATTCTAAATCCTTAACTAATATCATAGTTAGGATTTCCAAAAGATATCCCGCTACTAATAACAAAAGCTGGGATTCTTAGTTCATACATATACAAACATATATTCACAGACATATTCACATTGTTTCATATAAACATGCTTCCATCCTATGTTTGACCAATGGCAATGGTCCTAATGCGTTCTTCCTCGGTAATAGCAATTACGCAAGCTCGGGAGATGGAATGGCAAAATTGTCCTATCTTATTAGGGTAAGTCCAAACTTTGTCTTGAGCACGCTCCATAGATGTGGTGTAAGCGTAGTTCATTAGTTCCATTTTCCTTTTAATCCCTCTTACCTCTTGATCGAAGTTATGAGCATGTTCCTCGGCTAATTGTCGCCTTAAAATCTCTTCATCCCATACATCATTCAATTCTTGCCTCTCTACCTGAAGTTCTTGCACCTTATCTTCCAATACATGTGCCTTATTATTGGATGCATGCAATGCCATGTTCAGCTCTGCATTCTTATTCAAAAGAGTATACACCATAGCCCTAGCTGAATCAGGGCCTCCTCCATCTCAGGATTAGCATGCTCATTCCCTGGCTCTTCCTCAGTCGGTACAACTTCAGTTGTTGCACCTTCCCCTAACATTTCCTCGAGTTATTACTCAAAGGGTCCCTCCTCGGGATCATCATTAGAATCAGAATCACTTTCTATCACAATAACTGACACTGGCTCTGGTGATGGTTGAGGTACTAGCGAAGGTGGAGCGATCATCTCCTCGTGCACAACTTGAGTTCCTTGGACTTATTCCTCACCTGACATCTATAATTAAATTATTATCTGATTAGCATATAACACAAAATATATATTTCCCATAACAAATAACAGTTCAGTTATGTTATTTTTACTTGTTTAATCTTCTTTCGATGAATTTCCACAATTCATCTCTTACAAACTCTATTTGAGTTCATTTCCTTTCTAACTTCTATAACTATTCTAAGGTTATAGCCTAAGGTGTTCCCACCTAAGGGTTCTAACCTACAACTCTAATAGAAACATGTGACGCTCCCAAATTCGGGTACTTTTAAACCTGTATTCAGTGTTACATGGTGCTATTCATTCACCATACTAACATTATCATAAAAGCAATTACTAAATTATTACAATATATTTAACTTGTCAATCCCAGGTTCTCAAACCTTTTAAAATCTTCATTACATGTTAACAAGATATTATTACAAAACACCTAATTATTACAGATAGTGGTCTGCAACTACTCATCCATCTTCCCATTTCATTTGTCTTTGCTAAACCCTTCTATACGTTCGGGTTTTGCTGAAAACATTTAATTTCAAGCAAGGGTGAGCATTTAATTGCTCAGCAAGTAATGACAAATAATAAAAACAATATATATCGAAATTAAATATTTTCATTGAAGAATACTTCTATAACGAAACAACAGTTGTGAAGTCCTTGAATCAATTCTGAATACAAAGCTTCTCATTTATTATATTTGAAACGATGTACTTATTAATCATGTTGAGCGGTCACAAGACCAAGAATTTTATTTTTCATACTTTTAAAAAAGTGATCAGCCCTTTATGTAATGCATTGATCAACACTACTTACTTATTCTCACTGCCTTTTGGCACAAATAAAAGTTTTTCCAAATAAGGGATGTTAATCTCAAACTTGAGTCCAAACCAAAACAATTCAGTTGGACAACTCTATCTATCATCAATCAATAATATTTCAAGACTTGCAATGGAAAATGAAGAAATATTTTACTTTAATCTAGCTGAATCAATAGCATAGACTCGTTTTCTTAACAGTTCATGTTCAATAGAATTGAAAGATATATCTCATAGCAAAGCTTATCAATATATACATCGAATGTAATTAGGAAACTTGTAACGAATTAGAATACTTGCATTCAATGTAAAAATCGAATACAGTTAGAGAATTTGCAACAAGTTAGGATACTTGCCTCTTGTGTTATTTAAGATACTTGACGTTAATCGCCTTTTGAGAGTCCTACATATTTAACGCACATAGACATACTAATTAACCATCAATAGACTATCATATATTAGTTTGAACTTAATTTAGTTCTTATTTTGTAATGTTCGCATCCATTAGTTAGTTAGTTAATGCGAGTTATCTTTACTTTACTCGGTGTCGCGACGTATGGAAATAGCACAACCCATATGTCAATGTCAATGTTATGGTGTAAACATACTAAGTATAGAATATAGTATTTTTATAAATTTAACTTCTTTATTAAATTAGTGATTTACTATATTTTAAATAATTTCATGCTCAAAATGCTTCAAAATAACTTTAGTAATATCAATACATGAATACATCATGCATTCATACATAAACTTAAGTTTACATATCAAATTTTAATTTATTTCATGTATTTCATGTATTTATTATATATATATATATTATAATTAATATATTATTTTATATATACGTATTAATTTGTTTCCATCTTTTTATGAGCTAAAAACTCAAAACCATCAAAATTATCACAAACATAACCAAACTAACTACTGCAGTGTAGCACAGCTAGCAGCGCGCTGTGCGCGGCTGCTGCTACCTGCAGCAGCAGCTATAGCCTGCTATATCAGTTACAAGATGCCCACTTTGCGTATTTTTAACTTTTAAACCATATGTCCGATTGCAACCAAATTTAAGTATGTTGTAGAAGGTATTGCATAGTATTTTTAAAAAATTACAACTCGTCATTTTGTAGGGAGCTAAAAAATAGCCCACCAAAAACAGTTGCAGCAGTACAGCGCAGCGCGCAGGGCAGCTGTTGCTGCTATCCAGCTGCAGTCCCATGATCAAACAACTCGTTTTGCTATTGTCTAGATTTCATACCACACGTCCGATTGAAATGAAATTTTGATATGTTGTAAAGGACATACCAAGGTATTTTTTTTAAATATTACCCAGCCAAAAAAAACTTCATAGGCCCAATTTACATGGCCTTGAAAATGGCCTGTCGGTCGATTTTTCTAACCAAGTCGAATTCTTACATTTACTTTAAAATAGTTTTCTAATTCCATTAAATTTCCAAAAAAACCATTTAGTTTCCTTAATACAACATAAATAAAGAGTCCTTGTTCATTACCTCATCTAAATTGCTCTTTTTGAGCTTAAAACTCTCTAAGAAGCAATTTATCAAGCATGGTGTGGGCATTATTTATATGGACAGATTTTACTAACATTTGTACAAGCTTCAAATCATAATTTTCTACCTTATTACTCCGCACAAGAACAACTAAGCTCCTTCTTTCTATTAGCCCAATCAATAGTCCAAGTATAGCTCAATTATAACTTTATGATTCTAAGAACCAACTAATTCGCATAAACTGTATACCAATTTCTACATATTAATATACCCAATTTGTAAAAATATAACAAGAGTATTAGAATTACCTCTTATTATGAATTCTTGTTTGCTTGATTGTAATCAACCCTTCTCTTGCTTGTTTTTGCTTTCAATTTCAGTTTGCCCTTGTTAATTCTTCCATACACTAAGTAATTTGTAACTTGGTAACTGGAGAGAGAGAAAGGGGTGGAACGGGTGAAACAAGGAGAAGAAGGATAAGGCTGAGATTTAGCTCGACTTTTATTAACTGACAGAATAGCTTTCCTTACTCATCAATTATAGAGTTAGCTTAGTGTAGTCCTACTCATGCAATACTGTTATAGCTCTTGCTTCATGTACTTCACTAGCTTAATAAAATCCTAGCTCCTACTTACATTGGAACCTGTATGCAGTCAAACACAGTTAACATATGTGACACCCTCAAATCCGGGTACTTGAAACATGTATTTGGTGCTCCACGATACTAGACATTTAATATACTTAATCCATTAGTTAAATAAAATTATTACATTAAAATTATATATCCCAGGTACGAAGACCTTTAAGTGTTTCATTACATGATAGGTATTGTAGTAATATCACAAAAGCCTATCTATTACACATAATAAACTTCCATTAATCTGTAACTTTCTCCTTGCCTTTGTCCTTTTTGGACCTTTCTGCTCGATTTTTCTTAGCTAAAAACATTTATATTAAAAGAAGAATGAGCACTCAATTGCCCAGTAAGTAATAATGATCGACCAATACATGTGCAACGAATAAATGTTTTCTTGAAACACACTTTTACAATAGAACAAAACTGTAAAGCAATAGGAATAATACATCATCACTCATTTAAAATATTAAAATGTCAAATTTACTTGAAATGTTGAGTGGTCACAAGACCAAGAACTTTTAGTTTTATTTTGAAAAGGTTCTAACAGAAATTCAACCGCGAACTGTCATGTCTTACAGGCACGGTGGGTGATCAGCTCGTTATACCCTATATTGATCAATTCTATCTAATAGAACAATATTTGTGTTCATCATCACCGTCCCCGGGACGCGACATAAAATTTTCCAAGTTAGGGATGTTCTTACTCAGTCTGAAGTCCAACCCAAAACAAAATGGATGGACAATTCTAACTATTCAACAATATTTAAACACTTAATATAAAAGAATTGAAATAACTAAATCTTAGGCCTAGCCGGAACAAATGGCATAAATAACTTTGAATCTGTACATGTATACTAAATTTCATAAAGTAAACATGGTATTATCATTTTCCAAAGCTGATTGGAATAAAAAAATCTTATTACTTTAAATATAGAAAGACAATTCTAAATCACTTGCTTAAAGTAAACAAGGTTAAGATACTTGTTCAATAAAAGAGTAAAGTTCAGATACTTGCCTCGATTAAAGATTACCGCTAAAATTTTATTTAGCTTCTTCCCACAAATCCTACACAATTGTGTTTACATATTCATACATATTAGGTAACCAATTATGTCACAAAAACATGCATGCATATACATAGTCTGTGATTATTAGTTTATATAAACTATAATCTTTTATTTTTGCTTTAAAACTAATCTTATAGCTTAGCTTTGTATTTAATCACGCGAAAAATTTGCATTCTTGTCTCGTATATATATTCAATGTATATATACACCATTACGTAATTCTAAGCTCAAAGTCTTCGTTTCGAATCCCGGAAACCTTTGTTTCGTCACTTCATGACTATTAAAAATTTTAAATGGTTTCATGCACTTCGTTTCGTTCCATAATCATTTTACATGTCATTTCCGACTTGCGTTCGCTTAAATATGTGAACTCATATACATATATATATATATATATATATATATATATATATATTACATTTTCATTGCATTCTTTATGCCCAGAATGAGTTTTCGTGGCATAAAGTTACTATATATCATTTATACTTTTATCTAGGTATCTCATTACACTTTAAGTTGCATTAAATTTAGTTCAAAAATGGTCCGGAACGTCGAATGCCAAAACAGCACATGGCTTCCAGGTTTGGCATTGCCCGGTTAATTAGTCTTGACATACTCGTTCGTCCATTTTTAATTTTTAATCCATTATTCGAATCGTGACAAATTTCTAGTATGTTATAGTCCTTGTGTCAAAGTATATTTAAAAACTTTCTAGCCAAAAAAGAGTCACAGAAGTCGAGCAAAACAACGCGTCAAAATCATACCAGCAGCGCGCCCTGCACAGCATGCGCTGGCAGGCGCCGGCAGGCACTGGGCGCTGCTTGGCCCTACTATTGCTTGGTTGCTGCTCTGCTGCATCTGTAGTCAACCTTAGCGAGTCAGCTACTTCACAATTTTCTCACGCCTTGCTTGTTTATTGGATCATTTCCAAATTTCATTATGTTTTTCGTATCATACAAGACTATTTTTTTAAAATATTAAACTCTCATTCCGGGTTCGTTAGGCAGCCTAAACAGTGCGCCAAAAGTGGACGTTCATAACAGTTTTTAACTTTCCGTTTGACATCCAAAACTCGCCCCGACTCGTTCCAACCCAATTCACTTCTCAAATAAGTCTTATTTAACATATTGAAACTGTTCTAGAGTCTCGACTTTGTAAAATTCCAAGTTTTTAGTCATTTTTACTCTTTATGGACATTATACGAACATAACACATGCGTTATGATTTTCGTTCGTTTTCTTAGCGATTTGATTGCGGGTATTTCATAATTCCCTTCCGTATAACTCCGCACAACCAAACCTAATCTCCATGTCTTTAATTCCACCATTCCAATCATCATTATTAAGCCAAATCCAAGCATATATATGCATTACTTAACTAATTAGCTTACTAACAAAACTAAAGTTTTCATTCATTACTTAAATTCCATTTCTCATGCCATATTACACATACAAAGATCAAAATTTGTTTCATTACAAGGAATCTTAGTCTAAAATTACAATATAACCAACTAATGTTCCAAAATTCAATCTTTAACTTATTAATACATAGCTACATGAATTCTTTCAAAACAAATAAAATTGAAATCATTTTTAAACCTTTTGTTATATGAATTCAATGTTCAAAGACTTCCGAAGTTCTAATTTCTGCTTTAGGCTTGAGCTTACTTTGAATTTTTATACCTCTGACTCATATAGGTTGAATCCAAGGCCAGCCCCAAAGTTTCTATCCTGCCCTTGCTTGTCTGCAACTTTGCCTCTAGCTGGTCAACCCTCCTCGCTGCTTGGACCCAGGCATCCTCGACCCGAATCCTTTCAGCGATCTCTAGATCAAACTTCAACTGCATCACCCGATACTCTATCTTCAATACTCCCAGCTTCATTTCCTCTTGCTTTAACCTTTCTTTCAGCTCCATTGATTCTGCCTGAGACTGATAAGCTACCTCCTTATACTGCTGCTCCATGAACTGATGTGTGAGGTTCTGTTCTTCCAATTGGGCAACTCTATCCTCCAACTCATTGTTCCTAGCCAATAAGTCTCCTACGAATGCATCCTGAGAGGTATCTTCCATCATTTCGTGCTCTATGGGCTCCGCTATCGGATCTACCTGATCTTGATCAACTGTATGGCTATCTTGATGCTCTTCTGACATTCTATAATCATAACACCAAAACAAACAATAAAGCACCTCAAATATCACAATAAAATATATTCATTGATGAAATGAAATGATATTTTAATATGTACAACTAAAACATGATGAATTTTCACAATCCATCTCCTAGCATACTCTATATGAGCTTTCTTCTAAAGTTATAACTTAGGTTTTTCATCCTAATGTTTATAACCTACATCTTTGATACCAACCTGTGACGCCCCCCAAATTCGGGTTTACCTTTACTTCGAGTTTGGTGCTCACGATACTATCATATCCATTCATTCCATCATAATACTAACTTAAACTTATCATGAATTACATAATAATCCAACTTAAATCCCAGGTTCTAAAGACCTTTACATAACTGAAATACCAAATAATATTACAAAACATAATACTAAAGGTACTTATTACAATAATCCTTAAACTTAGTTAAGCATAGACGCTTAATAAATGAATTAGTCTACAACCTTGCCTTTTTCTTTATCTTTCCCTAATATACCAACTTTCTCGGTTTTAACTGAAAATATTATATTCAACATAAGGGTGAGCAAAAGCTTGCTCAACAAGGAAATAAACAGTTGAATATAATGAAAAAGGAATACTTATGACAAAGGAAATGTAATCCATGAGATACTAAGCAAAACAGTTCTTTAAAAGCTTTAAGTTTAAAAATCAGGCTTTAGTGTGCTGTAAGGTCAAATGACCAGTGAACTCTGTACTAGAATTGACAGTACTAAAACTGCAATCCATGGATATAAACATATACTAAAAACTGAATATACCCTAGACTTGTACTTTAGGTGATCAGCCCAAGTACCCTATATTGTGCACAACATAACAGTCTATATGACACTTTACGTGTCTACCGGAATCATAACGTCTGATATCATATGCCCCTATAAAAGTGTTGTTCGTTCACAGCATTACACAAGAGTCTACACCACAACAAAATGGTTTGGAGAACATTAAATGAGATTTTCATGAATGATGAATATCAATATATCTCTCAACATTTGTCTAACCGAAATAATGGCATTGACATACTTTCAATATCATAAGAATAACTGGATCTGAAGTATTACAGCTCAATAATTTCAATAAGCTTGAAAAGGTAAACTTTCGAGTTAAGTATTTGCAATATAAACTTATTTGAGTAAGAAAGGTTGATGTACTTGCCTCTCGCGTCGACTAAACCTTTTAATAAGTATCTTGTCACTGAGTAGTCTACATATATATACAATATTGGCTTACTTATCTTATAGCACAAAGTATATTTATTGATACTCATCGCTCAACTATGGTTATTGAAGCCATATTCAATAACTAACATGTATGTTACTTACTAACATTAACTAATCACATAGATGGCTTTTATTTCAAATACTGTTAAGCACACATAGGCACATATCACTTATATAGCTTATATATATCACAAATCATACTTGTTTTAGTCCTAGCATGTCATGATATAGATCTTAGATCATAAAACACCTTTATTATCTCATTTAGGCATGTTAAGACATGTACAAGTTTTAAACTTTACTTTTGCAACAAAACTCAAAAACACAAAAATATGATTTTTGAGGTACTTTTGAAGATTTTTAATAATTTCTATAGTAGCCTTTTAAACCTCCCATTTGTGAAATCTTATAGACCCCATATCATAGTATTTTATTTATGATTTAGGTCTTTAAAACTATCAAGTTAAGCAATTCAAAAACAGGCCCCAAATGGGTTGTTTTACGTATTTTCTTACTTCGCAAAATCTGCAGTTTTTATGATTTTCCAGGCTACTTTGATGATTTTTATGAATTTTTGTATTAGGCTTTTAGACATGAACTCTAGGCATACTTCTAGACTGTATACAAGGTTTTTTTGTAATGGTTTGGTTTCTCATGTAAGCCTTTTATGCTTCTTGAAACTGATGCTCAAACTAGGTGGTTCACCACAGTTTCTAGTTTTACTAACTTTGGTCAATTCTTGCCATTTTCATTTATGGCCTCTTGGGTTCATTCCAACACTTGAATTATTACTAGTTAAGACTAGTTTTAGCATTCCCTCAACTTTGCTAAGCATAGATTTGGTTTTGACCCTCTAAACCTAATTTTTCAAGCTTGTACATACTAATTTCTCAAGTTCTTGTATACATTAGCATTCCAACACTTGGAATAGCCTAGCATAGCACTAACTTACTCGTCTAAGGTGTAAAAACTGAATTTCAAGTAAAATGGCAAAATCACAATTTTACACTTAGAAAAATCTGCAGAATCTGCAGTTTTGTTTATTTTATAGGCTAGTTCGGTGATTTGTTTGAATTTCTAGGTTAAGTTTTTGGTTCAACCATTTAGCCCTGCTTTTAGACCATACATCAAGGTATTTTAATCATGGTTTATGTTTCTTATTCATGTTAATTAAGCTTTCCAAAGCCTCAAACTAGCCTGTTTTCTAACTTTTTGCAAAAACTGTTTTTAACACTATCATTTTCTCTAGTTTTGGCTGCTTGGATAGTCTAGGCATGTGTGTTCTAGTTAGTTACGTACACTTTTAGCATCACTACACTTTATTTAATCATCTAGCCAGTTTTGACCTATCAAAACTCATTTTACGCTTGAATAATAGGTCCTAATTTGGTCTTCTTACTAGCGTTGGTCATGGCAATGATTGGTAACCATTATAATCATGCATTATCATCTTTATATGAGTTTATTACAGTCTTATAGGATCAGGTGCTAACAGTTACACAAAACAATCCACTTTTAGGCTTAAAATGTGATTTTTCACAAGTCTAATGCTCAAAACAGTTTAGGTTTGGTTTCTTTAGCTTGTGTAGCTTACTTATGTCATATTGTGACTATTGAAACTTGTCTATATGGTCCAAGTATGGTGGTTCTTCATTTTGGTGTTCATTGCTATGAAAACAACACTAGAAGCATGAATAAGCAGTTATAAGACAAGCACTCAATAGCAACCCAAATTACTTTGTTTTTCTCATATATATAAAGTTATCATAGCATGTAAGTTATATTACAATATGTCTTATTTAAGCATAGAATTATATTTGAGGTATTCATTTCACTATATAAGCAACTAGACCTGATTTGGACTTTAATTCACAGCTAGTATGCTTTGACACCAAAACAGCCTCTAGTTGGTCATTTAATCAAACAGTTTGTGAGCATGATTTTTTTGTTTACATGAAACACTTATTTTCCTATCCATTTACCAGCCTTTTGGCCTTTAAATCATTAATGTCTATATATATAAACCAATAATCACAACAACAGTAATAAACACAGCTATCTTATCCAGTATCAGTCATCATCAATACTAATAGTCATTTATATTAACACAAAGCAGTCCACAATCCAATTTTTATGTAACAACCCATTTTAAGTTATCTGGATACTAACAGTCCAGTCTTACTAACTAAATGGAATGGAAAAGGATTGGGAAGAGTTTTAAATTAACTTACCCTGCTAGACTTCTAGAGATTTGATGCTCAATTCTTTATCTCCCTTTTTGTCGGGCTCTTCCCCTCTCTCTATCTAATTGGCGATTATTGATTTTAGGGCTCAGTAATTTTGGTATAGCTACTGCGTTTGGATGCACGGTTTGGCCATATATGACTGAACTTTTCTCTCTTTCTCTCTCCATCATCCTATTTGGCCTCTAGCACCCCTGAACTTGGTTCCTAAAATGGCCTCTACTATTCTCTATTATCAGTTCTAAGCGATTACTTGGCCCCTAAGAGTAGTCATCTTATCACAGCCACTCTACCTACTAGCTAATTTTCTTAGCTCCCTGACTAATTATTAATTGAACTAACTGGTTTCTAACTATTACTAACTTACTGACTATTAAAGTCACTTGACTGTTCATTCTGATTTGAACTAAAACAACTCCTTTTTCCTCCCATATAGGCTACCGAATTGGGCTTCATATTAGGCTGGCCATGGCTTTATTTTGGGTTCAATGCAATAACCCATAACACTTGAAGAAAACGAAATAGGCTTGCAAGCACACTTAGAAAAATTAATATGGTCCAAGACATTTAACATAGACCCTCATTATATCTTAATATATATGCACTTTATCTACCACATTTGTTTAGGCTAGCAAAAATAGTTGGCACATACATCATTAAAAATGATGGTTCCATGTAATTTTAAATAATTCATGGTAGTACACACCATTTTCTTTATTTGTCACTTAATAACACTTTTGAATGAAATTAATTATATTATAATATAATTATTTCATTGATCACATAGGTAGTTTCATTTCAAGAATATTTTCCAATTAAGTCATGTTGGCTTTCTTTTTCATTCTTGATATTTATATACCATTATAATAAGGTATACTCATTTTATCTCTTTTACCATGTTTAACTTGAAATACTTAATAGATTATTAAGTATTAAATATGTGACGCCCCCAAATCCGGGTTCTCTAACCTCGAATTCGGTGCTCACGATTCAACACCATCATATACATTCTATAATCCATTATTCTATAATCCATTGCGGAATAATAATATACATTGTTCGTTAAATAAAGTCTAACACAGTCCCAAGGTCTTCTTAACCTTAACTTAATACATACCTTTAATATTACAAAAGGTTTACATAAATAACTACATCAAACTTAAAACTAATTGAGAGTTTATAATAAATTACTCTCGTACTTTTTCTTTTCCTTTATCTTTCTTCGTCGAACCTTCGGGTTTAGCTAAAATAAACGTCATGATATAGCAAGGGTAAACAACTAATTTGCTTATCAAGTTTAAATACAAAGGGGATATATCATGATTAGAAGGAATTTATCATTTACTGTTAAACAATGAAATTCAGTTGAAAGAACATTTAACAAGATTCAATAATTGAATAATAGATACTGAGTGGTTATAAATAACCATGAACATATGCGAAGGTTGTCAGTATTTAAATTGGTCCTTTTAATAAGTTTTGGTAATCAAGGGGATCAGCCTTTCATACCCGGTGATTATGCATAAACTCTTACTAATCGAGTAATAATTGTTTTCCAATTAGTGCTTTAATAAAAATGTTCTTTATCTCAGTCGAAAAATCCATACCAATCAACTGGTAGGATTAGCTTTTAAAATGATTTGAGTTTATCAATTTAACATGTTCGATCTAGCTGATACAATTAGCATAGATCCAGCTCATAACAGCTTATTGATGAAAGAACTTTAAACAATTCACAATTCAAAAATAATAGAACAGGAATTTGATTGCACGAATTGCGAATGTCAATAAATATTATAGATAGACCTGGCAAAGTAAGCCCGGGCCCGCGGGCCGGGCCGGCCCGTAAAAACTGGGCTACGGGCTTAGGATTTTTAGCCCATGAAAAGTTGGGCCGTTTTGGCCCGCCCCGGTTTTGGCCCGGCCCGTGATAGCCCGGCCCGACCCGTATTTAATTTTTTTTTTTTGACAAAACATTGAGGTTGCTAAGAGTTGAACTCATGACCTCCCACTAACTAAAGAAGTTGTCAAACCAACTTAGCTAGAAGAGCTTATTTGTATAAATTCAGTTTATTAAATGATAGATAAACAATGATTCCTCCACTAAAGTAGAGAACCAATTAGAATATGACACATGTTTTTCATTAAAAAAAAAGACAATTTTCAAAATTTAGTCATTTTTTCATGTTTATGTGAGATATTAATACTTATATGCCTTCAATCAAAGACTCATAAATTTATGTTAACTTTAAACATTTGTGTTAAAATATTATTCCCTATATTATAAAATTAAAAATATATTTGTAAAATTATAAAATTTTAAAGATAATTTTATTTGTACACATTTATCTTTAACATTAATTAAAAATTAATATTTCGTAGCACCCAATAACTTAATCATAAAGATAATAATATGTCAAAAATTTAATGTCACTCTATAATATGAAAATAAAAATCTATCACTAATATTGTAATGGACCAAAAATATATATGATCTAATATTTTTGGTCCATTACAATATTTGTTATTATTTATTTTCCTCTCTCTATATTAATATATATATATATATATATTAGTAACGTGTATATATATAATTATATATATATATATATATATTAACGTGTATATATAACAATATTTGTTATTATTTATTTGTCTCCCTCTAAGTTATATATATATTAGTAACGTGTGTGTGTATATTAGTGACGTGTATATATATTATTATTATATATATATATTAGTAACGTAACGTGTGTGTGTGTGTATGTGTATATATATATATTTATATATATATATATATATATTATTAACGTGTATATACATAAACAATATTTGTTTATTATTTCTTTTCCTTTCTCTAAGTTATCTTTTCATTTTCTAAGATTTTTCAAAAGTTTTACAAAAATGTTAGATATTTATCTTAAAGCAAAGAAAAAAAGTTATATATATAATGTGTACATATATATATATATATATATATAATTATATATATTATTAACGTTATATATATATATATATATGTGTGTGTGTGTGTGTGTGTGTGTGTAACAATATATATATATACTTATATATTAGTTACGTATATATATATCTATATAAATATATATATATATATATATATATATATATGTAACAGTATATCAGTATATATATATATATATTATTAACGTATATAATGTAACAAACATATTGTAGCTCAGTTGGTAAGAGTTCTCATTTAGTTTCAAGAGGTCATGAGTTCAAGTCTTGGCAAAAGCATTAGTTTTTTAAAAAATATAGAAAGCCCGCGGGCTGGCACGGCCCGGCCCAACCCGGGCCTATAAAATTCAGCCCATAAAAACCCGGGCCTTTTTGGCCCGGCCCGTCTCTAGCCCGACCCGTTTAGGCTGGCCCGGCCCGTTTGCCAGGTCTAATTATAGATGCGAATAATCATCAATAATTAGTCACTAATATGCTTTGAATAATAATATCTCGAGTTGAGTTAGAAAATTCACACAGAATAAATATCTGAGTAAGTTGAGGAAACTTGCCTACTACGCGATTTACCGGATTGCCAATATATCGCCCTTCAATTGACCTATTTATAACATTAGGGTCATCATATCAAATTAGTCACATGACGACTCTATTTTTGGTTTATGTTACAATATTAATCATTTTAGTTCATTTGCATTTTATAAATTTAAAAAACGTGTCCAAACTTTTAATCTTTGCGTTACAAGTCTAATCCAGACAGTAAAGCTCGTCTGCTTTAGGTTAAAATCTATTTTAGTTGTTATCCAAACAGTAAAGCTCGTCTGCTTTAGGCCACATGTTATTTTGGTTATTATTCGGACAGCTAATACCTGTTTGCTTTAGGCCAAGTTTTTCTTCAGTTAATATCCAGACAGTATAACCCGTCTGTTTTAGGTGTCTGTATTAGAACAAAACTCACTGCATAAGAATTAGCAACTGGGTTGTTTGACAGTTTTCTCGGGCCTACTTTACGTCTTTATAACTTACTCGTTTCTTATCGAAATAAGTCCATTCTTGAGCCTACGGCTTCCTTATATTACAGACTACAAAACCTATAGAAAATAACTCATTTCCATAAGCTTTAACTACCTGAAAAACTGACTCTAAAGTCAGGGTACCAACTGATTTTTTAACTTTTAACTAGTTTCACAAAAACAATTCGCCATTAATTCGTTACTTAATCTTTTTCCTCCATTCCAATTGGGTGATGTTCATAGCTCATAAAAGTATATCATAACACCCTGGAACCAAAATTTTTAGATTCCACAAAATAAAGCATAGTTCTCATTTACACAAAATTTTCACCAACTTACTAACCTTAAATTTTTCTCTATAATTTGTAACATATAATTATATACACCAACATGTTACACTAAAAAGTTCATGTATTAACCTTTTGTAAGGTTTTACCCCATAAATCATAAGACTTTATGAACCTACATATGCGTACACATACTATACAAAAGCTTCACAAAAAAAAATTTCTTTCTTTTGTTACCTTGTTTTGTGGGCTACACATACTTTGGGTGAATAGGCTTGGGAAACCCTACCTCCTCTCCTCTCCTTCTTAGCCGTGTACTCTCTCTCCCTCTCTTTCTTTTTAGTTTGCTTAGCTTGATAGGAATAATGGAAGAAGTGGAGAAAAATGAAAATGGAAGTAACCAAATGTTTGGTTACTTAATTTGTTTTTCTTTCTTTTTTTTTTAACTAATACACCTCATTGTTCCCTTGACTGTCACATGCCCCCCTCCCCTTATTAATTAGCTACCATGTGTTTAAAGGATTTAAGGACACCTAGCAAGTTTGGTGGCTTACTTGAT
Organism: Aralia elata; assembly: GCA_034770075.1. Classification (NCBI taxonomy): domain Eukaryota; kingdom Viridiplantae; phylum Streptophyta; class Magnoliopsida; order Apiales; family Araliaceae; genus Aralia; species Aralia elata. Next base: position 11,703,209 of record CM068380.1, read on the forward strand.
AAGCTTCACACTTTTTTTTACTATGTCCCCCCCCCCCCTCCCCGCCCTTTGGGGTTTCTATCCCATCTTGATTTTTTTGCTTATCTACTAATCTACTTGCTAAATGACCATAAGGCCCCTCCTTGCTTGGGCTAAAATTGGGCTTAGAAAGAAAAAAAATAATTTGGGCTTATATCCTTCTAGTTTAGCCCATTATCACTAAATTTTAGTTTACCATTATTATTGAACTATTGATTTAAAAATTATTAGGCTATCAATTTATGAGTAAATAAATGTCTAATGGCTTGAGTACATAGATTTAAATATTAGAAATTTTATTTCACATTAAATTATTTAGGTGAACTTGATAAAATAAAAAAAATTAAGTAGGACTAGTTTACTTAAATCTTTATTTCTAATTGGGCTATATAAAAATTTGTATTACATACCACATAATGTTCAATATCATTAATATTCACTTAATATATTTATTTACAATAACATGAAATTCTTGGTTATTACACCCTCCCTTCCTTATAAAAATTTCGTCCCCGGAATTTCACATAAGGTTACTCAAAAAGGTTCGGATAATCTTTCCTCATCTTTTTCTCGAGTTCCCACGTAGCTTCTTCAGCATTGTGGTTCCTCCATAGAACTTTAACAGAGTGTATAACCTTATTTCTTAATTTATGTTCTTTCCTATCTAATATTTTAACAGGAACTTCTTCGTACGATAAATCCTTTTCGATTTGAATCGGCTCGTACGATATTACATGTTTATAGTCAGGTATATACGGTCGCAACACTGACACGTGAAACACATTATGCACATGTTCCATTTGAGGAGGTAGAGCTACCTCGTACGTCACTTCGCCTATTTTCTTTAATATTTCAAATGGTCCAATAAATCTAGGACTTAGCTTTCCTTTCTTTCTAAATCTTATCTTCCCTTTCCAGGGAGATACCTTCAAAAATACATAACTTCCTACTTCGAAGTCTCTTTTCTTGCGATGTAAATCTGCATATTTCTTCTGTCTGTCTTGAGTTGCCACTAGTCGAGCTCTTATCACTCTGATAATCTCCGTAGTCTGTTGTACCAATTCCGGCCCCAACAGTCGTCGTTCACCCACTTCGTCCCAACATAAGGTCGTTCGACATTTTCTCATACAGTGCTTCGCACGGTGGCATTCCAATGCTTACGTAATAACTGTTATTATATGCGAACTCAACTAGTGGAAGATGATCCTCCCAGCTTCTCTTGAAGTCTATTACACAGGCTCTGAGCATGTCTTCTAATGTCTAAATCGTTCTCTCGCTTTGCCCATCGGTTTGTGGATGATATGTCGTACTTAACCTTAGTTGTGTCCCCATTCTTTCTTGAAGACTTTTCTAAAAGTTTAACGTGAAGCGCGGATCTCTATCAGATACAATGGATATCGGCACTCCATGTCTTGATATAATTTTCTTGATATATAATTTGGCTAATTGATCCAAATTATACCTAATCTTGATCGGTAAAAAGTGCGCTGACTTTGTAAGACGATCGACAATGACCCATATCGCATCGAATCCTTTCTACGTTGCTGGAAGTCCTACTACAAAATCCATTGTGACGTGCTCCCATTTCCATTCTAGAATCTCTAATGGCTGTAATAGTCCGCTTGGTCGTTGATGTTCTACTTTGACCCTCTGTCAAGTTAGGCATCTGCTGACACATTCAGCAACTTCTTTTTTCATGTTCGGCCACCAAAAGTGTTGGCGTAAGTCTTGGTACATTTTTGTCCTCCCTAGGTGTATCGAATATCTTGTGTTGTGTGCTTTTGTAAAATTTCTTCCTTTAATTCCGGTACTGAAGGTACCCAAACTTGGTTTTCAAATCTCAATAAACCAGTGCCATCGATCTTATATTCTAGTTTTTCACCTTCAGCCAATCGCTAATTAATGACTCCACATTCTTCATCGTTTTCCTGAGCCTCTTTTATTTTATCTAATAAAGTCGGACTCGTTTCCATTTCACTTATTGTCTCTGAATCCTTCAGATTTTTCACTTCCAGCTCCAGTTTCTCCATTTCTCTTACTAGTTTCTCTTGCTCGGTTAACGCAAACAACTTTTAACTATTCTTCCTGCTTAAAGCATCTGCTATTACATTGGCATTTCCTGGATGGTATAAAATCTCACAATCATAGTCTTTGATTAGTTCTATCCATCTCCTTTGTCTTTTGTGTAACTCCTTGCCCCTTTAAGTTGATCAAAGAGATCGTCTATTCTAGGTATATTTCAGACTTTTGTGGTCTGTATATATCTCACACTTTTCTCCATAGAGATAATGCCTCCATATTTCAAGAGCAAACACTACCGCTGTCAATTCTAAGTCATGGGTAGGGTATCCCTTCTCATAGTCTTTCAACTGTCGTGACGCGTACGCAATGACTTTACCATGTTGCATCAATACGCAACCTAGTCCCTTGTGTGACGCGTCACTGTACACTATAAAACCTCCGGTACTATCTGGTAAGGATAACATAGGCGCTTCACTTAATCTTTTCTTCAATTCTTGAAAACTTTGTTCACACTTCTCTGTCCACACATACTTAACCATCTTCCTGGTCAAATTTGTCAACGGCGAAGCAATCTTCGAGAAATCCTGAATAAACCTACGATAATATCCTGTCAATCCTAAGAAACTTCTGATTTCTGTAGGCGTCTTTGGTTATCCCCAATTCTTCACTGCTTCGACCTTTGCTGGATCAACAGAAATTCCCTCATTATCTATGACGTGTCCCAAAAACTGAACTCTCTTCAACCAAAATTCACATTTCGAAAACTTGGCGTAGAATTTCTCCTTCCTCAATGTCTTCAACACTATCCTTAAATGTTCGGCATGCTCTTCTTCAGTCTTCGAATACACCAGTATGTCAACAATGAACACAACCACAAACTTATCTAGGAACAGTTTAAATACTCTGTTCATCAAGTCCATAAATGCAACTGGCGCATTCGTCTGTCCAAAAGACATCACTAGAAACTCATAATGGCCGTAACGAGTCCTAAATGTTGTCTTTGGTACATCCTCCAGTCTCACCTTCAACTGATGATAACTCGTTATCAAATCGATCTTCGAGAAATATCTTGCCCCTTTAAGTTTATCAAAGAGATCGTCTATTCTCGGTAACGGATATTTGTTCTTGATCGTGACCTTATTCAATTCTCTATAATCCACACATAACCTCAGCGATCCATCTTTCTTCTTTACAAACAACATCGGTGCTCCCCACGGAGATACACTAGGTTGAATGTACTTCTTGTCTAACAGTTCCTGCAACTGGACCATTAATTCTTTCATTTCTACCGGAGCCATTCTGTACGGTGCTTTCGATATTGGTGTTGTTCCCGGTATTAAATCGATCACAAATTATATTTCTCGGTCTGGTGGAAGTCCTGACAGTTCATCTGGAAAGACATCCCCAAACTCATTGACTATAGGTATCTGCCCTATTTCAGGATTCACCATTCGTGTATCCACTACATGAGCCAAATAACCTTCACATCATTTCCATAACATCTTCTTGGCCTGCATCATCGTCAGACAATTTGTTTGTCTCGATGACTTGCTACCATAAAATACAATCTTAGACTTATTTGGTGTCTTAAGGTGTACGCTCTTCTTTTGACAGTCAATTACTGCCTCATGGTTAAACAACCAATCCATTCCTAGGATCACATCAAATTCTCCTAAGCATATCGGAATCAAATGCACACTTAACTTATGTCCCCTTATTTCCGCATCACACTTTTTATGGATATACTCGACAGGGATCACTTCTTTATTTGTAACTTCTATATGCATTGGGTTTTTTAACTGTTCGCGAGGTAAGTTTAATCTTCTAGCAAATTCATCAGATACAAAAGAATAGGTAGCTCCTGAATCAAATAACACATATGCATTTATATTATTGATCGAAATTATACCTAATACCACTTCCTTCGATGCCACTGCATCTTGTACATTCATGTTGAAAGTTCTGGTTGTCGGCTTGCTTGGTTGTACTAGCCCTCCAATGGATAGTTTGGAGTTACTGCTCTTATTGTCGCTTCCTCCCTCAATATTCTTCTTTAACAGACAATCCTTGAATCGTTGACCCGTTCCTCCACATGAAAAATAACTATTTTTCCTTGGCTTAGGACAATTTGGTGAAATATGTCCTTCCTGACCATAATTGTAACAGACATTCTTCCCTTTCAGGCACTCTCTTGAGTGATTCTTTTCACACTTTCCACATGCTTGCTTCTTCTGTTGAACACTCCCTTGCTGATTTTCTGGGTTACTGCCACCGCTGCTCCATTTGCACTTCTTATTGTTGCTGCCACCACTGTCGGTACTCTGATTCCCACCTTCAGTCCTCTTTTTGTTCTTATCTCGATTGTACTTGGATACTACCTCACTACCACCTTCTGCAATGATAGCTTTTTCCAATAAAATCGCAAAAGAATCGATTTGTAACACCGCCACTTTGCTGAAAATCCAAGGTTTCAACCCGTTCTCAAATCTTCGCGCCTTTCTTTCTTCGATATCCACCTGATGTGGTGCAAATCTTGCTAATTCATTAAATTTGGTTGCGTACTCGGAGACTGACATATTTTCTTGTTTTAACTCCAAAAACTTAACTTCCATTCTTTCCCGCATACTCCTTGGAAAGTAGTTTTCGAAAAACAATTCTTTAAATCGTTCCCATCTTATCACACCTTCTCCAACTCTACTCTGATTTGTTTCCCACCAGAAATTAGCTTCTCCCTTCATCAAATAGGTAGCAAAAGTTGTCTTTTGCTCGTCTGCAACTCTAGCAATAACAAAAGCCTTCTCTATCCTCTTTATCCACGTTTGCGCTTCAATAGGATCGATTGTCCCCTTAAACTCTGGCGGGCCTACTGCCTTAAAGTCCTTGAAGTTGGCCGAGTGGCCCTCAGGAGGGTTTGGGTTTACTGGCGGTGCAGCGTTTCTACCTTGTAGTGGTTGGGTTAATAGGTCAATGAACTGTTGCATCGGATTTTCTGGACCTACAGAATTATTTACAGATTCCTCTTGGGTTGACGGTGAGGTTCTTGGTATTCCTCTTCCTCTCCATACTGGCGGCATTTTCTGGTTAAAAAATAATTTATATCATTTATGCATCATTTGCATTTTTATGCCACAATTCAATAGTGGTTTCATAAAAATTTAATCATATGCGTAAATCTTAATTATTATATTAATCCTGACTTATAGCTTTGTAATATAGTGTGTTATTATAATTAATATGGTCTACTGAATTGCTGAATTAACTTGCTGAATTTAACATATTACTCATATACAATTTACTATCTTTAATACGATTATCAAAATATCGCATTTATATTCATATACCAACTTCTTTACATAACTGGCATATTGCTATAAATGTCATCTATCCCTATTTAACAACAAAATGTGGGATTTGTCAAAAACTAAAACTCCCCTAATCTCATAAATGGGGATACAGTATATTTAAATACTACCTCACACCATCTGAGGTTCACATAATACATCATATAACCCTAATAATCAAAAGGGGTATTACTGCATCTACATACATATAGGACCACCAACTATCACTGCACATCAGGAGGTGGTGCATCTGTATGCTCCTGCTCTGGTGGAAGAAATCCGTCCATAAGTCGACGTCGAACTGATCGGCTCGACCCACCTACCTCCATAGAACCCCTCCTCAATCCTGACCTCTGACTCATATAGGCAGTATCTAAAGCTCGCCCCAATGAGTCAATCCTAACCTCCTTAGCCAACAGCTCCTCCCCGAGCTGATCCACCAGCTTGGCTGCCCTTTCCCATGCGTCCGAGATTCTAATCTTTTCTAATGTCCTCTGACTCAGTTGAAACTCTATCAACTCCACTTTGGCTTTCTGCTCTTCCAACTGTGTCAATGTCTGACAGGCAGCATCCTTGTATTGTTGCTCTGTATGCTGATGTGTGTGGTTCTGCTCCTCTAAGTGAGCCACCCTCTCTTCTAACTCATGGTTCCTATACATCAAGTCTGCTATCATGATATCTTGTGAGGTATCTGTCATCACCTCATGCTCCTCAACATGATCCCTCAGCTCTTGCTCCACAGTATGACTATCCTGCTTCTCTTCAGACATCCTACAAGCAAATAAGGACAACGTCAATATTACAATAAAATATATTCATTGATAGAATGAAATACTATTTTATCATGTACAATCTATACTAGATGAATTTCCATAATCCATCACCTAGCATACTCTATATGAGTTTTCATCCAAGGTTATAACCTAGGTTTCGCCTTCCTAATGTATATAATCTACGACTCTGATACCAACCTGTGACGCCCCCAAATCCGGGTTCTCTAACCTCAAATTCGGTGCTCACGATTCAACACCATCATATACATTCTATAATCAATTGCGGAATAATAATATACATTGTTCGTTAAATAAAGTCTAACACAGTCCCAAGGTCTTCTTAACCTTAACTTAATACATACCTTTAATATTACAAAAGGTTTACATAAATAACTACATCAAACTTAAAACTAATTGAGAGTTTATAATAAATTACTCTCGTACTTTTTCTTTTCCTTTATCTTTCTTCGTCGAACCTTCGTGTTTAGCTAAAATAAACGTCATGATATAGCAAGGGTAAGCAACTAATTTGCTTATCAAGTTTAAATACAAAGGGGATATATCATGATTAGAAGGAATTTATCATTTACTATTAAACAATGAAATTCAGTTGAAAGAACATCTAACAAGATTCAATAATTGAATAATAGATACTGAGTGGTTATAAATAACCATGAACATATGCGAAGGTTGTCAGTATTTAAATTGGTCCTTTTAATAAGTTTTGGTAATCAAGGGGATCAGCCTTTCATACCCGGTGATTATGCATAAACACTTATTAATCGAGCAATAATTGTTCTCCAATTAGTGCTTTAATAAAAATGTTCTTTATCTCAGTCGAAGAATCCATACCAATCAACTGGTAGGATTAGCTTTTAAAATGATTTGAGTTTATCAATTTAACATGTTCGATCTAGCTGATACAATTAGCATAGATCCAGCTCATAACAGCTTATTGATGAAAGAACTTTAAACAATTCACAATTCAAAAATAATAGAACAGGAATTTAATTGCACGAATTGCGAATGTCAATAAATATTATAGATGCGAATAATCATCAATAATTAGTCACTAATATGATTTGAATAATAATATCTCGAGTTGAGTTAGAAAACTTGCACAGAATAAATATTTGAGTAAGTTGAGGAAACTTGCTTACTACGCGATTTACCGGATTGCCAATATATCGCCCTTTAATTGACCTATATATAACATTAGGGTCATCATATCAAATTAGTCACATTACGACTCTATTTTTGGTTTATGTTACAATATTAATCATTTTAGTTTATTTGTGTTTTATAAATTTAAAAAACGTTTCCAAACTTTTAATCTTTGCGTTACAAGTCTAATCCAGATAGTAAAGCTCGTCTGCTTTAGGTTAAAATCTATTTTAGATGTTATCCAGACAGTAAAGCTCGTCTGCTCTAGGTTAAGATTTATTTTAGTTGTTATCCAGACAGTAAAACTCGTCTGCTTTAGGCCACAAGTTATTTTGGATATTATTCGGATAGCTAATACATGTCTGCTTTAGGCCAAGTTTTTCTTCAGTTAATATCCAGACAGTATAACCCGTCTGTTTCAGGTGTCTGTATTAGAACAAAACTCACAACATAAGAATTAGCAACTGGGTTGTTTGACAGTTTTCTCAGGCCTACTTTACGTCTTTATAACTTACTCGTTTCTTATCGAAATAAGTCCATTCTTGAGCCTACTGCTTCCTTATATTACAGACTACAAAACTCATAGAAAATAACCCATTTCCATGAGCTTTAACTACCTGAAAAACTGACTCTAAAGTCAGGGTAGCAACTGATTTTTCAACTTTTAACTAGTTTCACAAAAAAAATTTGTCATGACTTCGTTACTTAAGCTTTTTCCTCTGTTCCAATTGGATGATGTTCATAACTCATAAAAGTATATCATAACACCCTGAAACCAAAATTTTTAGATTCCACAAAATAAAGCATAGTTCTCATTTAAACAAAATTTTCACTAACTTACTAACCTTAAATTTTTCTCTATAATTTGTAACATATAATTATATACACCAATATGTTACACTACAAAGTTCATGTATTAACCTTTTCTACGGTTTTACCCCATAAATCATAAGATTTTATGAACCTACATATGCGTACACATACTATACAAAAGCTTCACAAAAAAAAATTTCTTTCTTTTGTTACCTTGTTTTGTGGGCTACCTTCTTTCTCCTCCCGAAATAGTTTATGAACTTTGGGTACATAGGCTTGGAAAATCCTTCCTCCTCTCCTCTCCTTCTTAGCCGTGTACTCTCTCTCCCTCTCTTTCTTTTTAGTTTACTTAGCTTGATAGGAATAAAAGAAGAAGTGGAGAAAATGAAAATGAAAGTAACCAAATGTTTGGTTACTTAATTTGTTTTTGTTTTTTTTAACTAATATACCTCATTGTTCCCTTGAGTGCCACATGCCCCCCTCCCCTTATTAATTAGCTACCATGTGTTTAAAGGATTTAAGGACACCTAGCAAGTTTGGTGGCTTACTTGATAAGTTTCACACTTTTTTTTTACTATGTCCACCCTCCCTTGGGGTTTCAATCTCATCTTGATTTTTTTTTCTTATCTACTAATCTACTTGCTAAATGACCATAAGACCCCTCCTTCCTTGGACTAAAATTGGGCTTAGAAAGAAAAAAATAAGTTGGGCTTATATCCTTCTAGTTTAGCCCATTATCACTAAATTTTAGTTTACCATTATTATTGAACTATTGATTTAAAAATTATTAGGCTATCAATTTATAAGTAAATAAATGTCTAATGGCTTGAGTACATAGATTTAAATATTATAAATTTTATTTCACATTAAATTATTTAGGTGAACTTGATAAAATAAAAATTAAGTAGGATTAGTTTACTTAAATCTTTATTTCTAATTGGGCTATATAAAAATTTGTATTACATACCACATAATATTTAATATCATTAATATTCACTTAATATATTTATCTACAATAACATGAAATTCTTGGTTAGTACAAAATAATTCTAATATCATAACAATTAAGTATAAATAAAATAAAATAAAATTATACTCAAAATTTGTCATTATAATAACTGAATATTACATAAAATTTTCTCAGTCATTACAAAGAGAGAGAGAGAGAGAGAGAGAGAGAGAGAGTAATGGGCGGATGGATGGAAAGGGAAGGAGAAGACTGAGGTCCTTCATTGTCTAGCTTGTTTTAGTATTAGTCTATAAAACTATTGTAACACCTCATTCTTAGACAAAATGACTCAGGTTGCATTTGCCTGATTATTTATAGCTCATACTTCTCCTTATTACACCCTATGTACATATCGTGAAATGTTACATTACACGCATATGTAACCCAAAATTTCAGAAAATTAAAAAAATTAGATATTTCTAAAAATTACGAAAATTATTTTAATAATTATGGAATATTTTTCATAATTATATTTTATCATTTTTTACGCGATAATTAATTACAATAGAATAATTAATATTCATTTTGTTAATTATTCTAATTTATTGATTTAATATATACAATGCATTTTTGTATAGTTGAATTTAAATATTATTTTCCTTTTATAAATTGTTTTCAAACAATTTATTCATCTCATTTAAATATATATTTTAATATATTCCTTATTTATTCAATAAGAATAAATTTACTTATTCATTACCAATATACACATAAATATACTGGACTTCCTTTCACATATTCACGTAATTAATAATTTAAACTTTACGCTATTATACCGAAGCATAATATTCACATATTTATTCACGTATTCAATTTAATCATATCACATAAGAAGATTAAATTAAAATTCTTATTTAATAAATTCAAAATTTTCGAAACCTCACATCCTACCTCCCTTATAAAGATTTCGTCCTCGAAATCGAAAAACAAAACTACCTTATACGGGGGTAAAAAAAATAAACTCTTCTTTGAGTTTCCACATTACTCTTCTAGCATTGTGGTAGCTCCATACTACTTTTACTACAGGTATTACCTTGCTTCTTAAAACCTATCTTTCCTATCAATTATCTGAGTAAAAAACCATTCGTACTTTAAACCTTTCTTAATTTGAATAAATTCATATTCAATCCCATGTCTATAGTCTTGTTTATATGTTCACAATATCGACACAAGAAACACAGTATGTATTCTAATTCAAGAGATAGAATTATTCCGTAAGCTACGTCTCCTTCGTTAAAACCTTACTTCTGCCAATGATGATTAGCGTACTTCTTCGGTTGGTCTTGAATTGCTATGAGTCTTGACCTTATTACTTTAACGATTTCCGCAGTCTACTTCGTAAGGCAATGTGCCTATATTCGTGTAATAATTACTGTTATAGGTGAATTCTTCTCGAGGTAGGCGGTCGATCCACCTTAGATGTGCTTCCATTTGCTCCTACATGTTCTTCTATAAATTTGTCGCAAAAAGGATTCCGATCCGATATGGTCGAAATTAACATTTTTATTTTTAACCGGTATGATTTAACTTGGTTATTAATCGGAACTCGAATTCCTTCTTCAAGTTTTTATTATCCTTTTATTAACAAGTAATCTTTTTAACTTGTTCCTTCTCCTAAAATTCTCATCCTTATGCTTGTATTTAAAGGGTTTTAATGTCCCTAAAGGTATACATAATCCTAATATTCAAAGAAAAATAGGTCGCATCTGAATCAAACATATACATTTATATAATTGATCGAAATAATACCTGAAATTCCATCTCCGGCTATTACTGTATCTTGGACCATCATATTGAAGGTCCTCGTTGTTAGCTTGTTCGATGGAGGGGGACCAGTTATTGTTAACGTCCCACTGTTGTTCCACTTGTTTCCACTTCCTCCCTCATTACCCTTCTTTGGGCAATTCCTTGTCAAATGATATGTCGACCCACAGACAACATCCTGAATTCTTCTTCGGGTTGGGGCAGTTGGGAGCAATATGTCCCTCCTGCCCGCCCTTGTAGCATTCAGCTTTTCCCTTTAAACATATCCCAGAATGATTCTTTCCACAGTTCCTACATGTTTCAACTCTCTTCTTCTGGTCTCCTTGTTGATGTTCGGTATCCCCGGAGTTATTCTATTTTCTCTTACTACTTCCACTACCACTACCCCTCTCAGATTTGACTGCTCCCTCGGGTCTCACCTTATCCTTTCTTTCTTTATTATAGAGGCTCATGGCCTCACTTCCCCCTTCGGCTATTATAGCCTTTCCTAAGAGTGCTCCAAATGATTCAACCTGAAACACGGTAACCATATTGTAGAGTCAGGGTTTTAAGTCCAGCTCAAACCTCCCTAGCTTCGGTGTCCACTTGGTGTGGAGCAAACCTAGCCAACTCGTTAAATTTTACAGCATATTGGGGCACAATCATTTCCCCTTATTTCAGTTCTAAGAATCGGACTTACATCCTATTCTGCATGCTTTTTAGAAAATAATTCTCGAAAAAGATTTCCTTGAATTTTTTCCAGCTAATTACCCCTTCTCCGGCTCTAGTCTTATTCATTTCCCACCAAAAATTGACTTACCCCTTTGACATGTAAACAGCAAAATAGGTTTTCTTTTTGTCACCTACCCTAGATATCTCAAAAGCTTTCTCGATTTCTTTTACCCAAGTTTGAGCCTCAATAGGCTCAGTAGTTCCTCGAAATTCTAGAGGTTCCACACTTTTAAAGTCTTTAAAATTTGCTAAAGGTATAGCCGAATGGTTGATATTAACATTAGGATTATGAGGGTTTCTATTATGAAACGCTCCCATCAATAACTTAATAAATTGCTGCATTGAGTTCTCTTGACCCCTATCCTCGTTTTTATTATCATTATTCGATTCTTCATCTCTATTTTTGTTCATTGGTGGTCTTCCTCGGCCCCTTCCTTTTGGTGGCATTTTCTTGCTTAATAAAATCTATTATTATTAAATAATTTCTTAGTTTAAAACATTTTCTTTCAATGCTTAATAACAATACTTATAACAAAACATATTTAATCATATTCATATTAGATATGTTTTTCATTACATTTTGAACTTCTTACTTCTGATAGCTTCTATTGCTATTTTCTTACTTATAGCATTCACTTGCTATTTACATAAAACTTCTGTCTTTTCTTCCAAAAAGGGTCATATATACCCTAATCCTTAACCACTATCGAGTTGGACTTCCAAAAAAATATCACACTACTAATATTAAAAGTTGGGGATTCTTAATACATACACATACTACCATATTTACATCATATATACAACCATGTACACATATTTACAAACACTATCTCATACTTCTAAACCTTACTGCCACCCTAAGTTATCCTGTGAGCAATCGTGTTGACCATTTCTTTTACGGTGATAGCAATCACCCGGGCGCGAGAAATGGAACGGTGAAACTGTCCGATCTCATCGAGGTAGGCGTAGTTCCATCGACGTAATGTAGGCGTAGTTCATGTCATCGGCTTTCCTTTTAATACCATGCACTTCCTGTCTGAGATTGTGAGCCTCTTCCTCGGCCCCCTCTCTTTAAAATTTCTTCATCCCAAATGTTATTCATCTCATGCAGCTCTACTTGCATCTCTTGTACCTTAGTCTCATAGTTGTGAGCTTTCTCCTCAGCAACTTAGAGTCGAGTGGTCAACTCTGTATCCCTACTCAATAGAAAATGGACAAATGTTTCCATCTGCACAAGAGCCTCCTGAATCTCGAGATTTATGTTATCATACCCAACCTCTTCATAATTTTGTGCCTCTTCTTCATAAGGTCCCTCTTCGAGATCCTCCTCAGAATCAATCTCCTGGTCACTCTCTATTACCACAACTGGTACTGGCTCAGGTGCGGGCTGTGGTGCTAGCTGGGTTGGAGCTAACTGCTCCTCAGCATCTATATATATGACCTAGATTTCTTCACCTAACATCTACACATAGTTAAATAACTCGATTAGTACATATTACAAGTTATATATCACATAACACATAACAGTTTCATATATGTTATCTTTTATTTCTTTTAATTTTCCTTAGATGCATTTTCTCAATCCATTATCTGCAACTCTATTTGAGTTATTTACTATTTATCTTTCTAACATGTCTAAGGTTATAGCCCAAAGTATCTCCACCTAAGGTTTCTAACCTACATCTCTGATACCAACCTGTGATGCCCTCAAATTCGGGTACTTGAAATCTGTATTTGGTGCTCCACGATACTAAACATTTAGTATACTTAATGCATTAGTTAATTAAAATTATTTATCCCAAGTACGAAGACCTTTAAGTGTCTCATTACATGATAGGTACTATAATAATAACACAAAAGCCTATATATTGCACATAATAAACTTCCATTACTCGATAACTTTCTCCTTGTCTTTGTCCTTTCCGGACCCTTCTACTCGATTTTTCTTAGCTGAAAACATTTATATTAAATCAAGAATGAGCACTCGATTGCCTAGCAAGTAATAATGATTGACCAATAACATGTGCAACAAATAAATGTTTTCTTAAAACACGCTTTTATAGTAGAACAAAACTGTAAAGCAATAGAAATAATACATCGACACTCATTTAAAAAATGTCAAATTTACTTGAAATGCTAAGTGGTCACAAGACCATGAACATTTAGTTTTATTTTGAAAAGATTCTAACAGAAATTCATCTGTTAACCATCATGTCTTACGAGCACGGTGGGTGATCAGCCCGTTATGCCCTGTATTGATCAATTCTATCTAATAAAACAACATTTGTGTTCATCGTCACCGTCCCCAGGACGCAACATAAAATTTCCCAAGTTAAGGATGTTCTTACTAAGTCTGAAGTCCAACCCAAAACAAAATGGATGGTCAGCTCTAACTATTCAATAATATTTCAAGACTTAATGTAAAAGAATTAAAATAACTAAATCTTTGGTCTAGTCGAAACAAGTGGCTTAAACAACTTTCAATCTGTACATGTATACTGAATTTCATCAAGTAAACATGATATTATCATTTTCCAAAGCTGATTGGAATAAAAAAAAGTCTTATTACTTTAAATATACAAAGATAATTCTAAATCACTTGTTTAAAGTAAGCAAGGTTAAGATACTTGCTCAAAAGAGTAAAGTTCAAATACTTGCCTCAATTGAATATTAACGTTAAAATTTTATTTAATTTCTTCCCACAAATTCTACACAATTGTGTTTACATATTCATACATATTAGGTAACCGATTATGTCACAAAACATGCATGCACACACATAGTTTGTGATTATTAGTTTATATAAACTACAATTTTTTATTTTTGCTTTAAAACTAGTCTTATAGCTTAGCTTCGTATTTAATCACGCGAAGAATTCGCATTCTTGTCTCGTATATACATTCAATGTATATATACACCATTATGCAATTCTAAGCTCAAAGTCTTTGTTTCGAATCCCGAAAACTTTTGTTTCATCACTTCATGACCATTAAATTAAAAAATTTAAATGGTTTCATGCACTTCGTTTCGTTCCATAATCATTTTACATATCATTTTCCACTTGCATTCTTTATGCCCGAAATGAGTTTTCGTGGCATAAAGTTACTATATACCATTTATACTTTTATCTAGATATCTCATTACACTTTACGTTGCGTTAAATTTAGTTCAAAAATGGTCCGGAACGTCAAATGCCAAAACAACACATGGCTGCCCGGTTTGGCGTCGCCTGGTTAACTAGTCTTGACATGTCTGTTCACCCATTTTTAATATTTAATTTATTATTCTAATCGTGGCGAATTTCTAGTATGTTATAGTCCCTATGTCAAAGTATATTTAAAAATTTTCTAGCCGCGAAAACAAGTCACGGAAGTCAAGCAAAATAACGCGTCAAAATCATTCCAGCAGTGTGCCCTACATAGCAGGCGCTGGCAAGCGCCGACAGGCACAAGGCGTTGCCTGACCCTGTTGCTGCTTGGTTGCTGCCCTGCTGCTTCTGCGGTCAACCTTAACGAGTCAAATACTTCACGATTTTCCTACGCCTTGCTCGTTTATTGGATCGTTTCCAAATTTTAATATGTTTTTCGTATCATACGAGACTTTTTTTAAAATATTAAACTCCCATTCCGGGTTCGTTAAGCAGCCTAAACAGTGCGCCAATAGTGGACGTTCATAACAGTTTTTAACTTTTCGTTTGACAACCAAAACTTGCCCTGACTCGTTCCAACCCAACTCGCTTCTCAAATAAGTCTTATTTAACATATTGAAACTGTTCTAGAGTCTCGGTTTCGTAAAATTCCAAGTTTTTAGTCATTTTTACTCTTTGTGGACATTATACGAACATAACGCGTGCATTATGATTTTCGTTCATTTTCTTAGCAATTTGATTGCGGTTATTTCATAATTCCCTTCCTTATAACTCCGCACAACCAAACTTAATCTCCATATCTCTAATTCCACCATTCCAATCATCATTATTAAGCCATATCCAAGCATATATATGCATTACTTAACTAATTAGCTTACTAACAAAACTAAAGTTTTCATTCATTGCTTAAATTCCATTTCTCATGCCATATTACACATACAAAGATCAAATTTTGTTTCATTATCAGGAATCTTAGTCTAAAATTACAATATAACCAACTAATGTTCCAAAATTCAAGCTTTCACGTATTACTCCCTCCGTCCCTTATTAAACGTCCTAATTTTCTTTTTAGGATGTTCCACAATAAATGTCATATTTCTATATTAGTAACTATTTTTATCTTATTTTTCCACTTATACTCTCATAAACTTTTTAGTCAACTTTTGTTGAAAACTTAAAAAATGATAAAAGATTTACATTGAGAAGTGATGTATTGTTATACCACATTCTCTCTCATATATTATCAATATAACATATCTTCTATTCATGTAGGAACTAACAAAGAATAATTAATGTTGGGGTCATAGAAAAGTAAATGGATACTACTATTAAAAAGTAATTTAAAAGGTCAATTTAAGTAAATAAAAAATATTATTAATTAGCGTGCTGAAACCAATTATGACGTTTAATACGGGGCGGAAGGAGTAATACATAGCTACATAAATTCTTTCAAAAAAACACAAAATTAAAATCATTTTTATACCTTTTGCTATATGAATTCAATGTTCAAAGACTTCCAAAGTTTCAATTTCTGCTTTAGACTTGAGCTCAATTTGAATTGGGATTTTTAGAACTCACGACTACCTCATTTTTTTTATTTTTTATTTGGCTTGGGAGAGCAAAGCTTTTTGTTAAGGAGAGGGAGAGAAAGTAATGGGCGGATGGATGGAGAGGGAAGGAGAAGACTGAGTTCATTCATTATCTGGCTTGTTTTACTAAGTTTGCTTAGTGTTAGTCTATAAAGCTATTGGATTAACACCTCCTTTTTAGACAAAATGACTCAGCTTGCATTTGCCTGATTATTTACAGCTCATGTTTCTCCTTATTTACAGCTCATGTACATATCGCGAAACGTTACATTACACGCATATGTAACTCAAAATTTCAAAAAATTAAAAAAATTAAATATTTCTAAAATTTACGAAAATTATTTTAATAATTATGGAATATTTTTCATAATTATTTTTTATCACTTTTTACGCGATAATTAATTACATTATAATAATTAATATTCATTTTGTTAATTATTCTAATGTACTGATTTAATATATACAATTCATTTTTGTAGAGTTGAATTTAAATATCTTTTTCTTTTTATAAATTATTTTCAAACAATTTATTCATCTCATTTAAATATATATTTTAATATATTCCTTATTTATTCAATAAGAATAAATTTACTTATTCATTACCAATATACACATAAATATATTGGACTTCATTTCACACATTTACGTAATTAATAATTTAAATATTACGTTATTATACCGAATCATAATATTCACATATTTATTCACGTATTCAATTTAATCATGCCACATAAAAAGATTAAATTAAAATTCTTATTTAATAAATTCAAAAATTTTGAAACGTCACAACATACTTTAAAATAAGAAATTTATTTATTATTTTTCTTATTTTAATAATATCTAAATATTCAAATTGTCACAGACTTCGACATATTGTTAACAACTTGAAACAATATTAATATTCAAGCTAGTATATTTTGATGACTCAATAATGCATGTTATTATGTGCTTAATTTTATATTAATAAATTTATTTTATTTTCAGATCAAATGAATTGATTCATGATACAATACATTATACAAGTGTTTTTACTTCATACGACAACTTACAATTACACAAAGCTAGGCATGATCAACGTATTTTTTGAGAGAGAGGTGGTTAGGGAATAAGAATAGAGCCTTTGTAAATGCAATTACTTTTGTGATTATAGTTGACCGGAGGCAAGAACTTAAATAAGGATAATTTGCTACATAAGATGTAGTTTCAATTAATTAGATTATCACTCTATCACGCCATGTTTGCATTAAAAACTTAACAATGTAAACATATTTTAATTTTTCATAAAAATATATTGGTTCAATAAGTTTATTGGGGGGGGGGGGATTGGGGGAATAATGATTCATATTTAAAATTGAATAAGAATAAAAATCTATAATATCCAACTCATCTCTGATCATTTAACTCGCCTGCACAATAGTTGTGTGAATGAAATATACCATTCACACAACTATTGTGCAGGCGAAACTCAAAAATTATATCTCATCCATACAATAGTTGCGTAGATCTCATTCATACTACTATTGTGCAGATACAATCCACCATTTGCATAACAGTTATGCAGATAAAAATAATTTTAACTTTTAGATCACAGAAATAAATAATTGACTCCATCTAGTTTTGACTATGAATAACTCTCATTTTATATATATATATATATATGATAAATAAGTGAAAATAAAAAAAAACAATGCACATAATAAAAACAGAGATTACCAACCTATTCTTGCCAATCCCTCCCATACCGATATTTGATTTTGTCTCTTGAGGTCGCTCCATTAATTTCTAAAAGAGAATAATTTCAAAGGAATGATAAGATCTAACCAATAATCAACAAAATTAATCACAGGGAGTCTTTATTAAGAAAACTAAATAAATGCATAATATATATATATATATATATATATATATACAAACTTGAAAACCAACAATGAGAGAACGTCTGGCCTTTTTTCTCAGTTTTTATTGAAGTATAAATCTTTGGTTGTTCAAACTACCAAATTTTTCATTCTTTGCATTTTCAAGAAAAAGAGAGCTACAACTTATTTACCAGAACATTATTATAGAAACACTAAATCTCAGCGGGCATAAATATTAAAAAAAAAACTAAAGAACTGTAATGAATTTCTAATAACTTTAAATTGCAAGTTTCTGAACATTTTTAGGCAAGTCTTAAATTCATGGAGAAACAAAATAATAATAATAAATAAATAAATAAATAAAGTCACTACCTCTTTATAACAAGTCGTATATTTAACCCAAAAAAATAAACAAAAATTATACTACTACTTTTTGTTTGAGAAGAAACACTCATTTATAAAATTTATAGATATCAAGAATGTGTTCCCTGCTCACGTATAAAAATAATAAGTTACTAATTATGTAGTTGAATTTTTGCTAACACCCGTGATGACATTGTGTCGTCTTAAACTGTTTATTATCAATTAGATAACAAAAAACAATTCTAAAACCATTTACAAATAAAACTGATCATTATGTGTAACTTTTATCTCACCTACGAAAAGTTTTTTGAATCACCATCTCTCTCCGTCAGTTGCTGTTGTATCAAATTTCTGCTTAAGCTTTTAGATTTGGTGATGTCTATTTAAGAAAGAAGATGAGCAGTAAAACAAATACCTATATAATGCTGTGGGGATAACTAAGCTATTTATAATATGAATTTTTGTAGTATTATTTTTATTTTATAATAATTGACTTTTTAAAAGAAAAAAATTATTTTAATTTATTTGTTGTTTATAATTTTATTTTAAAAAAGAACAATTTTTAACTTCTCATAAAAAGATAATAATAAAATTTTATATAAATTTTAATTATTAAATAATAATATTAAATTATTTTTTTAATTTATCTGTATAAAATTAAAATAATTATTATTATAAAATGGAGATAGTATTACTTTATCACCTTATCCTCATGACTTGAGATTTCATGGATGCTCAGGGATAGACAAGTGGCAGATGATGTCTTATGCTCTCCTTTATTATACAAGTGGCAGATAAATTCGCATGGCTGGTTTCCAATGCAATGCTGTCAAAATTTTGCTCCTCGAATGTTGAGCGCTGAGTAATGAACCTGCTTTGCTCTCTGTCCCATAATGCTGTCACTTTTTAAGAAACCAATGCTCTGAATAGTTTAGTTTCGTCAACTTTTATTTTTGCCAAAGTTTAAAACTGAAGTATGTAGGATTTACAAATATAATCATAGTAATCATGGCTACTATCTAGTCGATTCTCATTGGGCCACTCAATTTATAAGTATACACTTAGAGAGTGGTGGTCATGCTGGGCCACTCAAAAATGGAAGCAGCTGGCGTGGGCCTAGCTATTAGTGTGCTCGCCCCTGCAGCTCAACTCAGGCCGCGCCTTCCATACCTGGCCAGCCCTTCCTAGTCCAGTCCACAGGTAAGGGCCGTCCAAGTCCAGTCCACCAGAAAGACCCCCCACCCCAGTTCAGTCCACCAGACCAAAAAGTAGAACTAGTTAGTTTATCTAATAATTTACATTAAAATTTAAAAATTAGTTGATTAAATATTAATAATAACTTAATTTCTTATAAATATTATTATTTTTAGCATTAAACTTTTATTAATACACCTTGCTACTTTTGATGTTAAATATTAATATTAATTAATACACCAATAAACTAACTTTTAATGTTAATAAAAGTTAAATATTAATAATAAACTAGTTTCTTATAAATATTCTAGTTCTTCGTTAAAAAAATTATTTTTACAAAATTTATTGTTTTATACTTTTAATATTTAATATTAAACATTAAAAGTATAAAAGGGGGGGTTCTGATTAGACCAGGCCGATCTTAAGTATTCATACTTCTAAGCTACATGCAAATCGTTCAATTTTTCTTTGTATAGGCTAAACGCCAATTGAATTGGGGTTGGGTTGTAAAATTAAAATTGGACGCCACTTGAAGTGGCGTTGGTATGTTAACCGAAATTATCTTAGCTTATCTTAATCAAATTAATTTTTTTTAAAACGATTTTTAAAATTAAAAAAAAAAACTTACCTTAAAATTTTTTTAAAACAAATTTAAAAAAATAAATAAATAAAGTCAAAATAGATCCAACACCAGTCAAAATGGCGGTAACAGACCTTCAACACCAATGTGACTGGCGATGGATGTAATTTTTGTGACTGGCGTTGTAACACAATTTAAATTTTTTTTCTCACTTCTTTACTTCATTCATCAATCCTTCTTTATCCCGTCTGTTTTCACTCTTTTCTTCCATTTTTCCGGTAAGTTTCCATCTATCTCTATTTTTCTCCATAAATTTTGTTCAAAACATCTCTAAAGGTATGTATATTAGTATTTTGTGTAATTAATTTAATATTATTGTAAAATCAAGTAATG
The DNA here is from genome assembly GCA_034770075.1 of Aralia elata. NCBI lineage: Eukaryota > Viridiplantae > Streptophyta > Magnoliopsida > Apiales > Araliaceae > Aralia > Aralia elata. The sequence goes on from CM068380.1 coordinate 11,723,947, forward strand.
ATAGTGTTACTCTAATTTTATTTTTTTGTCCATATTATTAGTGTTAAATTTGTTATATTGTGACAAACGCCATTTTTTGTTGGTTTAAATTTGTATTTTAATATTAAGTTTTTTGGTGGTATATCAGTTTTTGTTACACTAAAAATAAAATGTGTACTATTAATACTTCGTTTGTTCGTTTGGAGGGATGGGGTGGAAAGGTAAAGTATAAGAGGAGAAAGGATGGAAAAGAATTATAATTTTTCTTTATGTGAGTTTTAGAAAGGAATGGAAGGTTTGAAATTTTAATTATATTTTCTTTTGTTTGTGAATTTAGAAGTAGGGAGGGGAAGGAGATGATTTTTATTTGTAAACTACACTACTATACACTATTACTATATAACTTATTTTTAAATAAAATAAATAATATGATATACATTTTAAAATATCTCAAATTGACTTTTAAAAAAATTGATAATAATTTTATATTCTCTCCGTTCCGTAAAAGATGATAATTTATTTAATTATTAAACTTTCTAATACAGTAAATAAAATGTTATTAACAAGATATATAGTTATAGTTATTTAAAATATATTCACTTGTTTGTGTAAGTGTTTATGAATAAAGTTCTGTATATTAGTAATAAAAATAATGATGGAGTATTGTTAGTGTAAAATTTGTTATATATGAATAAAGTTCAATAAATTAGTAATACTTTATTTTTACATTTATAAATGCCTAAAAGTAATATTTTATTTTTGCGTAGTACTGTATATTCTGTTGACGTAAAAAATCGTACATTAGTTAAACATGATATTCTTGATTAAGTACTAATGATAATATTTTTGTAATAGGCTTATGGCTGATGGTGATTGGATTTACCTCGGTCCTGTTGATGGATCATTATTGACTCTTCAGTCTTCTTATCGTTTAGAAAATATATGGCAGGATCAGATATGTATTATTTATTTAATGTGTTTATTCATACTTAATAAACAATGTATATTAGGATATTATCTTATAACACCAAGTTTCTAATTTTAAATATTCATATCACAAGAAAAAAAACTTTTGGAAAACAATTATATGGGAGAGTAGTTACGCATAACATAACCTTTTACTTTTAATTTTCTTATCTTTCTGAGTTACACATACGTTGTTAGATTGTATAACGTTATTATTTTGCCTTGTTTAACAAAATTTAAATCCATACCAATTACTATTTATTTTTAGAATATAATAGCTTTGATAACTTTCAGACAAATTTTGTATCTATATTAACTTATTTATATATTTTATAAGTCATTTTTCCTTAAATGTAGGCATGCTGATGGGGGGTATTTCCAGTTGTGGTGAGATGTTCACCCTGGTTTGTGTATTTTTCATAGTATTGCATATGCTGAATTTTATAGGATGTATAGAGTAAGACAAATTAGATTTAATCGTGCTTTGATCACAATTGATGGGCTAGGTTGAGTTAACAAATTAGTGTATCCACTATGCCAATTAAAAAATTATCAAAACCCACAATTATCGTTGAAGTAACTTGTTCAAACTCAATATATAATTCTACTCGATAATTATTGTTGTAACATTTTTTTGGAATACCCAACATAATATCAACGTCATTGCCATTGTTAATTTTTAATCTATAAAACTTGGACACCTCATTCACAATATAATTTTGATATTTATAATTTAATTTAAAATTTTATTGAGAGGGGTCTTTTCCCAACTCACTGTAGAGGTTATGAATCATCTCGTTATACAAAGAGTTGGTTGTATGATGACAACTATTTTTAGACCTATTGAGTATCTGAAGTCATTTATATTTTTCGTCAAAACCGGTACTACAATATGCTGGCAACAAATTCATCACATCTTCTGTATATGGCTGTTAAACAAACTGATCATCCCTCAGTGTGTCTAAGCTGTATCGATAGATTATCACGATATGTTGAGGAATACGGTCCAATACATAATGCACGTTCCACTTACAAGGGGTAGTTATCATTTTGTATTTTTCATTATCAATCTTATCAATGGTAAAGTAATTTTTAACTAATATAATGTAATTTTAATTAATTAAATATCTTGAATATTAACATTACCATTCAATTTGTGTGTACAGAACACCTATTCAATTTTTAATTTATATACACACACACACACACACACACACACAATGACCTTACTTTATATAGGCAATAAGTTTCAATTAACCTGCACCTCACGACCTGCGTGGTAGAAGAAATGGTATAGATAAACTAGACTTTGATAGCATGTTTATAACCATGTCATCATGATCTGGTCGCTTACGCAACGTTATAGATTTAAAGCGCTCCCAAGTCCATATCTATAACCGTACAAGAATAATTTAGACAATGTGGTAATAAATTTATGAATATGTTATTAACAAATGAGTCAAATAAATCATTGCCTGTAATAATACTAAACAACCTGCCACATTACTGGTAGCTGAATTAGTCCCACAACATAAATAAGATAAATTATCATCTTTTACAGATCGGAGGGAATATAAAATTATTATCAATTTTTTAAAAGTTAATTTGAAATATTTTAAAATGTATATCATATTATTTATTTAAAAATAAGTTAAGATAGTACTAGTGTAGTTTAAAAATAAAAATTATTTTCTTCCCATTCTTACTTCTAAATTCACAAACAAAGAAAAATATAATTAAAATTTCATCCATTCCATTATCTTCCTTTCTAAAACTCACACAAAAAAAAATTATAATTCTTTTTCATCCTTTCCCATTTTATACTTTTCCTTCTCATCCCTCCAAACACACAAACGCAATATTAATAGTACAAATTTTATTTTTATCACAACAAAAATTAATATACCACCAAAAAACTTAATATCACAACACAAACTTAAACCAACAAAAAAATGACGTTTGTCACAATATAACAAATTTAACACTAATAATATGGACAAAAAAATAAAATTAAAATAACACTATCATTACTTAATTTTACAATAATATTAAATTAATTACACAATATATTAATGTACGTACCTTTAGGAGTGTTCTGAACAAAATTTATAGAGAAAAATAGAGATAGATGAAAACTTATGAAAAAAAATATAAAAACAAGAGTGAAAAGAGACGGAATAAAGAAAGATTGATAAAGGAATAAAAGAAGGAAGAAAATTAGAGGAGAAAGAGAAGGATGAGCGGATGAAAATGGATAAAAGGATTGATAAAGAAAGAAAGTAAGAAGAAAAGGAGGAGAAAGTGAGATATGGTGAATCCGAAAATGGTGTAGAGTTTGAGCTAAAGAAGTGAGATAGAAAAAATTAAAACGTCAGTCACATTGACATAAAAAAAGTGAGAAAAAATATTTAACAAGTTATAAATCAGTCATATTGACGTCGAAGAGTCTGCCATTGTCATTTTGACTAGCGTTAAATATATTTTGACTTTTCTAATTTTTTAAAAAATTGTTTTAAAAAAAATTAGGATAATTTTTTTTATAAAAAAATTAGGATAAGTTTTTTTAAAAATTTTTTATAAAAAAAATTAATTTAGTTAAGATACCAACGCCACTTCAAATGGTGTCCAATTTTAATTTTACGTTCAACGCCAATTCAATTGGCGTTTAGCCTATACAGAGAAAAGTTAAACGAATTACTGAAAATTGCTGACGAAAACCTGCCTCACTATTGCAAATTTAGAAATCAATCAGTGAATTTCTTAATTTGTGCAAGAATAGGAGAATTGTCCCATTGGTTTTTATTGCCTTTGTTTTCATTACTTGAGATATGTCTCAGGTTTTAGCCAAGGACAATTTGAAATGAGGCATATCCCATATTTTTTAGTTCAAGACATGTACCATGTTTGTTAGAATGTCTATTGATTTTTGTGTTAGGATATGAGACATGAACCATATGGTGTAGGTTGCCTGTTATCATAACTTGAGACATTTCTCAATTGCTTATAACGGTGAGACCTCTCTCCAAACAACACAAAAACACCATTTCCTTTTACCATGCAGGAGTGTTGTGTGGTTGTCCAATGGTGGAGCATGTTGTGTTTTTATGGAGGACATACATTTGTTGCTAAAAAAAGAAGACGTAACAACCGATGTAAGTAAAAACAAGTAACACAACTAAAAATGCATGTGTTATCAATTCCATGACATATATATTTCATTATACAATGCAGGTAATTGATGCATATGCCAAAACACTCGTCCACGGCTCAACAGAAGCACAAAATGCCATGTCCTATGTATGCACATCACATTTCCGGGTATGACAACATTAGCTTTGGAAATAAACTCTTTGGATTTAAAGCATCTGAAATGAAACATGTAATCTTTTTTTATTAACATTGATATGAAAAATATACTAAATTGATGAATCGCCATTTTTTTTGGAAAACAGCAAGTTTTGGGCGGCATAAAAGACCAACAACGACGATAATATATCATTAAAGAGCAATGGGAAAGTGGTTTACATTATAGATACCTACATTTTCCAATATACCATTGTTACCACTGGACACTTCTTGTCCATGACAAAAATGAAGGGACATGGAAGCATTACAACTCCAGTAGACCGAGTGTAGGACCGGATGGACATTTGAGAGTAACAGCAGTTTTGGTAAGAATTAGTTTAAAAAATAATGATAATTATATACCTTATAATTCAATCTATAGAAATTTTCCCAAATTTCTGACCTAATACTGTAATACAATTTTTTATGACAGAAAAAACACGTGTGACTACCTCGAAAGCATCAATCCAGAGTTGCATCAGTTTCAAAGATCAAGCAGAAAAGTTGAATCGGTGGAGGATGCTCCACAACAAGGAGATGGAACGTAAGAATCACTCTTCGTTGATTAATGTATTTAGAAAAAGAAACCTCATATGATTTACATTGACAGATTGTTGGGAAAAAATAAGCTTTCCCACAAGTATAAATCAATGGAAGCAATATAAATAAAATAACAAAAATAAATAAACACACAAGATCTACGTGGTTCCCTCAAATTGAGGTACGTCCAGAACGACCGGTAGGTCAGTTTCTTCCACTATCACCAAAAGAGTTTACAAAGTGGCCAAAAAACATAAGCCTTACAAACACACCAAGGTGTAAATCACAAAAGGAAAAATACCTCACAAAGTAAGTAAACCAAATCTCCAAGAACCAACAGCAAGAAAACTGCAATGGTTACCCTCAAAGATCAAGTGAAAGATGTTACCCACTTGAAGAACAAATTGCAGATTTTATAGCACCAAAAAGAATAGAGAAGAAGACTACCAAGCTTGCATGTTACCTTGAATACTCCAAAAGCCTTGGGTATGCAAAAGGTCCACATGGGTAAGCCACCAAAATTAAAAGTCATGTGCTTATCAAGGTGCATGCCAAAATTAACAAAGACTATATTTAGGAAATAGATGGGTCCCACAAAGGAGGGAAACCCAACAATTCTCCCCCTCCCGACTTATGTGGAGGATTTGACCATTCCTCCCAAAAGGCGACACTTCTCATGCTTGTCCTTAGCCAATGCCTTAGTCAACATATCCGAAGTGTTATCATCAGTGTGAATTTTTTCAAGTTGCAACAACTTATCATTCAAGACATCACGAATCCAACGATATCTAACATCAATGTGTTTCGATCTCGAATGAAAAGAAGAATTCTTACTCAAGTGGATTGCACTCTGACTATCACAATGAAGGACATACCTTTCTTGTTTCAAACCCAACTCTTGTAAGAATTTCTTCAACCACAATAATTCTTTGCAAGTTTCTGTGATGGCAATGAATTCAGCTTTTGTGGTGGAGAGAGCAACACATTTATGTAATCTTGATTGCCACGCCACTGCTCCCCCTGCAAAACTAATCAAATAACCAGAAGTAGATTTTCGACTATCGACATCACCAACCATATCAGAATCTGTGAACCCATCAAGAATAGGCTCGCCTTTACCAAAACACAAACTCATCTTCGAAGTGCCCTGAAGATACATCAGAATCCATTTCACTGCTGCCCAATGTTCTTTCCCCAGATTAGACAGAAATTGACTAACAACCCCAACTGCGTGAGCAATATCCGGGCGAGTACAAACCATGTCATACATCAAAGAACTAACTGTTGAAGCATAGGGAATTTTCTGCATCTCATTTTTCTCTTCATCACTTGTAGGACACTGACTTGAGCTAAATTTGAAGTGGCCTGCAAGTGGACAATTAACAGGCTTTGCTTTGTCCATATTGAACCTCTCAAGAACCTTTTTAATATAATTCTCTTGAGATAACCAAATCAGCCCATGTGATCTGTCACGAACAATTCTCATCCCAAGAATTTGCTTTGCTGGACCCAAATTCTTCATGGCAAAGGACTTGCTCAACTCTGACTTCAACTTGTTAATCTTGTTTGTGCCTTGACCCACAATAAGCATATCATCAACGTAAAGCAAGAGAATAATAAAATTGTCATTTGGATATTTCTTCACAAACACACAATGGTCTGAAGTGGTTCTTGAATACCCATGCTTAGTCATGAAAGAATCGAATTTTCTGTACCACTGCCTCGGTGTTTGCTTCAATCCATACAAGTTCTTCTTCAATTTGTAAACTAACTGATCATTACCCTTATCTATGAAGCCCTTAGGTTGCTCCATATAAATTTCCTCTTCTAAGTCACCATGCAAAAATGTGGTCTTCACATCAAGCTGCTCAACTTCTAAATTCATACTCGCAGATATACCAAGCACAGTTCGAATGGAGGACATCTTCACAACTAGTGAGAAGATTTCATCAAAATCAATTCCCTTCCTCTGACCAAAACCTTTCACAATAAGTCGTGCCTTGAATCTCGGTTGAGAACTATTCTCATCATTTTTTCGTCTGAAGACCCATTTGTTTTTCAAAATTTTCTTCCCTTTAGGCAGCTTCACCAAATCATAGGTGTGATTCTCATGCAAAGACTTCATTTCCTCTTTCATTGCCTTAAGCCATTCAGTTTTGTTCTCGTGCTTCAAGACTTCTTGATAAGTCTCTGGCTCTCCCTAATCTGATATCATCATATACTCATTTGAAGAATATTTTCTGGATGGCTGTTTTTCTCTGGTAGATCTCCTTAACGATGTCTGTGGTAGTGGCTCTTGAGGTGGCTGCTCTCCCTCAATTTCTGGCTCAACATCATCTTCCGCTGCATCATCATGAGGTGTCTGCACTTCCTCATCAATATCATGAACAACAGGTGGATCAAGAGGATCTAAATCAACAAGATCATCAGTGTTAGACTCAGTTGATTTAATCTTGTCAATGTCTTCAATAGTCTGATCTTCCAAGAAAACAACATCTCGGCTTCTGAAAACTTTCTTGTCAACTGGATCATATAACCTGTAGCCAAATTCTTCATGCCCATAGCCAAGAAATATGCACTGCTTTGCTTTTGGATCAAGTTTGGACCTCTCATATTTTGGAATATGAACAAAAGCTCTGCAGCCAAATACCCTCAAGTGATCATAGGAGACTTCCTTCCCTGTCCAAACTTTTTCTGGCACATCACTATTCAACGGAACTGAAGGAGACAAATTGATAAGATCAACTGTTATCCTCATTGTCTCACCCCAAAAGGATCTTGGCAATTTAGAATGTGAGAGCAAACATCTGACTCTCTCAAGGATGGTGCGATTCATTCTCTCTACAACCCTGTTCTGTTGAGGTGTCTTTTTGACTGTCTTTTCATGCCTGATGCCATGATTGGTGCAATATTGATCAAATGGTCCAATATATTCACCACCATTCCGAGCGAACACATTTCAACTGTCTACCAGTTTCTCTTTCAACCTTAGCCTGAAAATGCTTAAACACATTTAGAACTTGATCTTTAGTTTTCAGTGTATAAGCCCAAACTTTTCTAGAGTGATCATCAATAAAGGTGACAAAGTATAAAGCACCACTAAGTGTCCTAACTTTCAAAGGACCACATACATCAGAATGTACCAAATCCAGAACATGAGATTTTCTAGATGCAATGTTTCTACGGAATGATATTCTATTTTGTTTACCATGGAAACAATGAACACATGTTTTCAAAGGCGTACCTTTTATCCCCGCTAGAAGCTCTTTCTTGGACAAAACTTGCAATCCTTTTTCACTCATATGTCCAAGCCTTTTGTGCCATAAATCGGTGGATGAATCATTCTATAAGGTATTCACAACACCCTTGCAGATTTTTGCTTGCATAGTGTAAAGAGAGCAAGTCTTCTTTCCTTTTGCTACCACTAGAGAACCTTTGGAGAGCTTCCATTTTCCATCACTGAAATTGTTGTTGTAGCCCTCATCATCTAACTTTCCAACTGAGATTAACTTAAGTCGAATATCCGATACATGCCTCCCATCTCTAAGAAACAATTTGCATCCAATATTTGTTTCCAAGCAAATGTCACCCATGCTGACAATTTTTGACACATCTTCATTTCCCATACGGACATTCCCAAAATCACCTTGCGAGTAAGAAGTAAAGAAATCAGCCCACGAAGTAATATGAAATGAAGCTCCAGAATCGATTACCCAATTCGTCTCTTGGCCAATCAAATTAACACTAGCATCATCACGGATAATCATGAGTTCATCATCGGTAACTGTAGCTATATCATTTTGCTTTTTCTCTGATTTTTCTCTTTGTTCTGCTCCTTGAACTTGAGTTTTTTGCACTCCCGCTTCATGTGCCGTTTCTTGTGACAATAATAGCACTCAACATCTTTCTTTGAAATCGAGCTTGAACGACCTCTAGATTTATCATGGTTGTGCGGAGCCCTGTTCTTACTCCTGCCTCTCCCCCGGTTTTCCATCACAAGTGCCTCGAAGTAAGAAGAACCTGATGATTTTCTTCTTGTCTCTTCATTCAACAGGCTACTGGTAACTTGACTCATTGTTACCACTCCATCAGGTGCAGAGTTACTAACTGTGACCTCCAAAGTTTCCTAGCTTTTAGGAAGTGAACTGAGAAGCAGCAAAGCTTGCAACTCATCATCAAAAGTAATACCCTCCTTATATTTAGAATTCACAAGCTGATTCACAATGCTTTTAATCTCATTCAAATGTTCTGCAATAGGAATACCCTCCTTATATTTAGAATTCACAAGTTTTCGAAATAAAAAAGCTTTATTCACGGCTGTCTTTCTATCATAAAGACTCTCCAATTTGGTCCAAAGACCATGTGCTGAATTTTCTGTAGAGACGTGATGAAAGACACTATCATCAATCCATTGCCGAATAAAATCGACAGCTTTTCGGTCTAGCTTTTTCCACTCGTCATCTTTCATCCCTTCCGGTTTGCCATAATCACCCTTTATGGGTCCATTCAAATCTTTACAAAACAAAAGGTCTTCCATTTTAGTTTTTCAAGTCACCCAATTTGTGCCATTGAAACTAACCATATATGCCCAACGTTGCCGTCCATAATTCTCACACACAAATATGACAAATCGGAACCGAATTAACCAATAGCTTTGATACCAGATGTTGGGAAAAAATAAGTTTTCCCACAAGTAGAAATCAATGGAAGCAATATAAATAAAATAACAAAAATAAATAAGCACACAAGATTTACGTGGTTCTCTCAAATTTAGGTACGTCCACAACGAGCGGTAGGTCAGTTTCTTCCACTATCACCAAAAGAGTTTACAAAGTGACCAAAAAACATAAGCCTTACAAACACACCAAGGTGTAAATCACAAGAGGAAAAAATACCTCACAAAGTAAGTAAACCAAATCTCCAAGAACCAACAACAAGAAAACCGCAATAGTGACCCTCAAATATCAAGTGAAAGATGTTACCCACTTGAAGAACAAATTGCAGATTTTATAGCACCAAAAAGAATAGAGAAGAAGACTACCAAGCTTGCCTGTTACCTTGAAGACTCCAAAAGCCTTGGGTATGCAAAAAGTCACGCACGGGTAAGCCACCAAAATTAAAAGCCATGTGCTTACCAAGGTGCATGCCAAAATTAACAAAGACTATATTTAGAAAATAGATGGGTCCCACAAAGGAGGGAAACCCAACACAAATAACACTAACCTTTATAGAAAACCTTTACTTTGTAGAGTTGAATGTGGTGTTGTTGTATGCTACAACATGAAACAATATTTCCAGCATGGAAGGATAAATATCATTTTACCATCAAATGCTTTAGATAACTTAAGAGTGGAGATGGTAACTCAGTTCCTGAATGACCCATTGTTGGTCATATCTAAAACACTTGATGCCCAATGTGGACAAGTGGAAGAGTAATCTCAAGTGCCGAGTATGTCACATGCCTATATAATCTATCCTATTCTTATTTTCTCCTTTTCGAATCTGCTGGTTCCTTAGTGTTGATCCTATTGGATTTCAGGAAAACATTCTGGTTTTGCTGTGTCAGCCTTTTCCCCAGCTGATGTTGAAACTCGTATTTCAAAATTGGATGTGCTAGTCAACGTGGCTGAAGGGCTTAGTGCCGAGGCCCCGAGGAGAAGCCCAAGAATGACTCTGCTAGCTCAAGGTAATGCTGCGTTTGTGAGTTTGGAGGGATAGGATGAGAAGGGAAAATATAGGAAGGGAAGGGATGAGAAGGGATTATAGTTTTTCTTTGTCATGTTTGTGAGTTTTAGAAAGGAAGGGATGAGATGGGATGGGATTTTAATTAAATTTTTCCTTGTTTGTGAGTTTAAAAGTAGGGAAGGGAAATGAAGGGATTCTTATTTTTAAACTACACAATTACTATATTACCCTTACATATATAAATATAAGAAATGATATGATTTAATAATGTCTATCTATTACAATTATTTTGCTTAGTCATTTTTTTCGTTATCACACACACACACACACATACATATATATATATATATATATATACACACACACACACACACACACTTCTTTTGTTTGGCTATATGTACTATTGATAGGTAGGCATTGTTGCTATTTGTTGAATATCTAAAAAATATTATTTCATAAGATTTTCACATAAGTTACTTTTTATTTGCAATAAGTAAATAAAATGTAAATGTAAAAGTTAAATTTAAAATGTTAAATCTCACTTGACTAATAATTTTACAATTAATTTATAAAAGTATTTTAGAATATTAAAGTTTAAATACAAAATAGTTTCAAGCATTAAATCTAGTTTCTTTTTGTTTACAATGGTTCTAATTTAAAAAATACTTAGATAAAGTTTCAGAACACTCTTAAATACAAATATTTCAATTTAAAATGAATCTAGCACATCCACCAATCTTTCAAACATAATAATGTCACTAAGCAATACATTAAGTAGTCACATTTTATCTCACATAAACTAGGTAAAAAGACAAAAATCTTTTAGGAGTTGGTTGGCATGAAACTTCAACTTTTACAGATGTTCATTATTTTTTCTAAAGCCATCTTCCTCTTTTCTTGTGGATAGCCGAAGAATTTTCTCACCATTTTATCATTCTCTAGAAGCCAATCGTAGGCTTCTTCAAGAAATGGCTCCTCAAGCTCCAATAATATCAACTCCTTATAAATCTCATCTGAAGTGTAGACACGCGATTGAGAACTTTTTAAGGCATTAACGAGGTTTTCATTACCAACATTGATTACCTCCACTACACGACTAAACAAGCTATTGAAATCATCATCTTGCCTCCTAACAACCTTCCTCGTCTTTGCCTTTGAAGTAGCTCCAGTTGAAGATTGTGCTTGAGTTGTCGATGTTGGGGGAAACTCCTCACCTTCATCCAAATCCACAAAGTTCTCCAATGAAGCTTCATTATGACATACTAATTTGTCAATATCATCTATATCCATTTCTTTCTCAGACGAGTTAGCCCATCTTTTAAGTTTCTCCTTTGCAGTTTCAGCTCCATCTCCTGTTGCCCTATCCTTGATAAAAAGCTCTTCCAATTTGTCATAGTGATTAATAAGTTTTGTCCTCCATTTTGATGCCTTTGGGTTTGCCTGATTCGCAAAATATATATTCAACAAAAGCATAACAAAAAACTAAATTAGAACTTGACAATTACACACAAAATACAACATATTGCAAACTGAAAATTCTACTTGAATACACAGTACACACAAAATGGTTAAAGTAACAAACATCTAGTACAAAACAATACACACAAAATGGTTAAAGTTTGGACTATTGAGATATAATACTACAATACAATTACAAGGGAATCATCCTAGTGTTCTGAGATTTATCACCAAGATATTCTTATCTATATGCTAATTTGCTACCATGCATAATCAGGAGTTACAACTCACAATGTTGGGACTAAAGCAAGACCTCCTGGAATATCACCAAACACCTTTGACAGCTATGATATGAAGAGCATACAAACATCGTTCGGCATCGTCTGACATCGCATAACAAGCCCAGCGTGCCCCCAGCGTCGGCAGCGTGCGGCATCGTGCGGTCAGCGTCGACAGCGTGTGGCCAGCATCGGCAGCGTGCGGCCAGCGTCGGCAGCGTGCGGCCAATGTCGGCATTGTGCGGTCTGGCAACGTGCGGCCAGCGTCGACAGCGTGCAGCCAGCGTCAGCAGCTTGCGGCCAGCATCGACATTGTGCAGCCAGCGTCGGCAACGTGCGGCCAGCGCCCTAACGCGTCGCACAATGCCCCAATTTGCCGCCCAGCGCCCCACACGGCGGCTGGGCAGTGCCCTGCTACTGCTCAGCTGCTTCTAGCCTACTTCATGCAATTTTAATTCCTTGTCCGCTTAACGGATTGCAACCAATTTTTGATATGCTATAGAGACCATAGCAGGCTATTTTTAAAAAATACTAACCCTCCATTTTGGATTCTTTATGCTGCTCAAAACAAACCCCAAATCTGGCCCGACATACTAACTTTTAATTTCTTGTTTTGCGTTAAAACCGCTCTTCGTCTTAATTTGATTTGCCCAAACTCTTTAATTAGCTATATATAATGTACATATACTTAGCCTAAGTCTTGGCTTCTCTTACTTCCTTGTTTTTAACAAAAATAGTCCTTAGAGGACTTTTAACGAACACGTGGTATGCGTCATTTTAAAACTTAGATTTCATAACCATTTCTTTATGTTATAAATCCAATTCAACCTCCTTATTGCTCCGCACAACAACTACTATGCTCCTTGGCTCTAATTCAATCAATAGCTAACTGATTTATACCACAAAAGCATACATAACATATCTATCAATTAAGTAATTCACAAACCATTAACTAACTTTATGTAAATTCAGTTCATAGAGTTTTTAAAACTTTCTTTATATTAGAAACTCAATTCTATAATTGTTCAATACATATAACCTCAATTGCCACTGTTTTCATGGTTAATTTTCATTCAAATCAACCAATTTACTCAATTTAGCATATAACTAATTTAGAAAAATCAAAGAAACTAAGTTACCTTTGGTTTGCAAAAGCTTGATTATAATCTTGATGTTACTTTTTTAACTTAACTCAGCTGCACTCTAGCTTCTTGTACGCTTTTAATTCTGTTTTAGCCAACTGGAATGCACAAAGAGAATAAGATGGTCGGACTGGGCGGGGAGAAGGGAGTTCCGACAGTGAGGGAGCAGGGAAAGAGGGTCGGGGCTGTAGTAGAGGAAAGGAAGATCCTCCCTTGCTTCCCACATAAAATTCTTGGTCCCTACGAAATAGCTTGGCTGAGTTTATTAGTCTAAGCTTAAGATTTAAGGACAGTTCCTGCTCTTTTATTTCTCAGCCCAAATGAAATCCCAGCTCATGCTTCCAATTGCTTATTTATCTATAAGGTTTTTAGACTTTCAGTACTTATCGCATATAATATTATGTATACTATATATAATTCACATTTAAAAATCTTTTCCATCATAATGAAAACTATACATTACATTAAATAAAAATAAATTCATTTAATGTAACAAATTAAAATAATTTTAGTTCAATTTGCTTATTTAATGTATACTATAATTTTGCATACTTAAATTTAATGTACTAATCCCACCATATTAAAATAATTATACAATTTTTTTTAATATATACCCATTTCTTTTTCTTTAATAAATTGCTTCTCCACAATTTATTTCCGACTAAAACCAATATATTCGATCATTTCCTCTTTCCTTCCTATAAATTGTTTTCAGTAATTATAAACATATAATAATAATCTATTTATTATTACCACATTGCACAACACATATTCACTTATGCAGTACCATTCACGTAATATATCACATAATAAGAATTTTATTAGTTTAAATTCTTATTATAATAATTCCCAAAAATTTGGGTTGTCACAGGCAAAGGGCTGGGCAGCATAGGGATCGGAGGAGTTGGAAAAAGTTTGATATTATAACGCAAAAGCATGCTATTTTTAAAACACTACATCTCCTTGTCTTTTCCTTTTGAAAAATTTCTCCAGCTCCGGCGCTCAAAATTTCTCCAGTCCCAGCCCCTCTTTCTAAGTAATTTAAGTATGACCACTTTGAATTTTCCTATCGACCTCTCAAATTGCATGCCGAAAAGTATTGCCCAATTCTTAATAAACCTCGCTTCGCATTTGAAAGAGCGATATTTTTAAGGAAATATCCAAAGAGGAAATTGTCTCTTCTTTATTGCCTTCAACATGCTTCCTTGAGTTCATCTGCATTGGTGGGTGCCATATCCTGATGGAAACCGTGTTTTTTCTCGTATTGAGGTAGGGCTTTACGTCTATTCATGCTCGGTTTGTTTCACTGCATATGTCTGTGGTCGATTTTGGAACAAATCTGGGCAGTATGAGATACCTTAGAGCCAGATTTTAGAACAAACTTGGCCTCATATTGTGCCGAAATGGTATTTCCTACCAATCTATGACATTCTTCTATGTCATTCTTCGTAATCTACCTGACAAAACAGGAGGTATAGCCACAATAGCACTAGTTTTAACATGTGTCTTGGCTTTACTTTTTTTTAAAGTATGTATGTATGTAGTTCAAGTTTTTGCCCGATTTACTAAGGAATTTTTTTGTTGCTTTTGGCGTACACTAATGTAATATTCTGAACCCTAATAAGATTTATATATGTAAATTATGTGTTTAATAAATGAATTTTCATGATCTGACTTGGTATTATGTGATTGTGTATTTTATTTAAGCATTAGGTCAAATAAAAAATTTTCGCCAAGCAGTTGTGTCGTGCTTACACGGACAAAATGATTTGTCGTGCTTTCGACGAATTCACCGAGAAGCGTTTCGGCAAATTATTTTTAAAAGTTGTTGTGTCGTGCTTCGAAATGACAAAGTGATTTGTCGTGTTTCGGAATTAATATAATATTATATTAACTGATAAAATTCTAAAATGAGTTAATTAGGGTTTAAAATGTTAAACTGAACTAGAAACCCTAATTTGAAAAGCCTAATTGATATAAGTTGTCCGAATTGGTCAATTAAAACCCTAATTGTAACACAAGAATCTTAATTAATATAATTAGATTCTAAATAATAAATCATAATATTAATTATGAATCATTGAACTTATATTAAAACCCTAATTGAAGATTAAAACCCTAATTGTAGAATTAAAAACCCTAAACCCTAATTTGGAACCCTAAAACCCTAATTTGATTGGATAACACTAAATTATGAAATGATAAACCTTAATTATGATATAATAGATTGATTAAGGTATTACTAAACATGATTAAACATCCTAATCATGATTAACAAAAATCTAGATTTAATTAGTAAGTAAATAAATTAAAAATAAAATTTAAACCAATAGAAATTGAGCTAGGAGTGTGCTAGCTTGTGCTCATCACACTCCAGCACAAGCATGTCAACCAAGATTAGATCGGAGCAGCACAAGTTCACATGCTAAGATATTTTGGAGGTTAAAATGGGAAAGAAACTTAATAAAACCCTAAATCTAAGTTGCTATAAATAGAATGAGATGCTGACCATTTAACCTACGAATTTTACAAAGCTTATACACTTATAAACATACCATAACAAGCCTCTGCAATCACAAGCTCAGAATCAAAAACCAAAAATCAAAATTTGAAGAAAAAGGTGCAAAACCCTAATTTTATGTTTGATCTTCAAGCCTGCAAAAATTTTATGTTTTAGATGTTTAGGAGTATGTATAAACATGTTATATGATGATCTGGGTTGGTTAAACAAGTAACCATAACAATTAAAGGGTCGAATTTAATGAAAAACCCAAACTGTTCTTGGCAGTCAAGAACAGTCTGACAAGCTAGTTTGTCAGTGCTTTTGATTGGCTTAAAATATTTGTTTGATGTGTTTTAAAGGATGAATCAGTAGTATGTCATGTTAGCTTTAAGATCCGACTTGTAGAATGGTTAAATCATCTCTAGAATGAAAGTTATTAATGGTCAAAACCCATTGACCGACCATGAGAACCTGTTTCTGGGTTACCCAGAAACTTGAAGAACACTCTGACAGTGTTCTGACAACTTTTCAACGTGCCCAGATCATGCCTAAATGATGTGTAATATGTTGTTTCTTGTTATACACATGTTCTTTGGTATGTAAACAACAATCTTGAAGCATCAAACCACATTAAGCAAAAACAGAATCAAAGTTACTACCGGTCAAACCACGTTGACCGATATGACTGTATGAGTTTCTGGGTTACCTAGAAACTCAAGAACAGTTACGAACCAGCTAGTTTGACCATAAATTTAGAATATCAATTTATGTTGTTTAAGATGAAATTTGGCATGTCGTTATACTCTACCATGTTGGCTATAACAACAAACAAAAATTAAACACAAACAATGAACGAGCTGAGATTAATTTGAGGTCAAAGGTCACTGTTGGACCATGACCCGCTGTTCTTCATGAAGAACACCTTTAGCGACGAAATTCATAGCCAAACCCAGAAAGCTATGAACGGTTGCAGACTGTCGCTAAAGCCTTTTAGCGACGGTTTTCAATAAAAATTAATAAAAATTAATTAAATAAATTATAAAATAATAAATAAATATTAAATAATTATTAATAATTAATAATTATATTAGAAAATTCATTTTTAATTATAAAAATTTTATTTTTAATATTTTTATATATATCTGAAATATTATTTAATTTAATTAAATAATAAATGATAATTATAATAAATCATTTAATAATTATCTTAATTATTTAAAAATGATATTAAATCATTTAATAATTATATTAATTATTTAAAAATGATATTAAAGTAAATAAAATTATTATATATAATAATTAAATAAAATATTAAATATTTAAATATTATTAATCATAAATAAATTATTTAAATAATATATTAAGGTTTTAAAAATATTATAAATGATAATTAAATCATTTAAATATTAAATTAAGCTTTGGAAATTAATATAAATAATAAATAAATTATTTTAATGATAAAATAAATATTAAAAATATTATTAATGCTAAAATAAATCATTTAAATAATATTCTATCTTTTTAAAAATATTATAAATGATAAATAAATCATTTAAATAATATTTTAGGTATCTAAAAATATTCTAAATGATAAATAAATTATTTAAATAACATATTAATGTTTAAAAATTATTCTAAGTGATAATTAAATCATTTAAAATTATTCCTAAGCTTGTAAAATTATTTAAAAATACTTCCAAGCTTATAAAAATTCTTTAAAAATATTATTAAGGTTCTAAAAATATTAGAAATGATAATTACCTTATCTAATCTAATATTTAAGCTTCCAAATGAAGTTTTATCGAACAATCTATGTATTTAGCTATTAAGGACGCGACCGAGATACCGAATCAACGTCGAACCTTAATGAAACTTGTCTAGATTAGCGTAATACATGTTTATATAAATTCTAACGCTTATTATTGGTGTATGTAGACTACATACGTTGACCAACTATATTAAATTATAACGAACTACAATAAGGTAAGTGTCCTAACCTTACTCAACTTATATTATGCAAGTATTATACATCTTGCTATCAATTATTGTGAAGTTATTGTTTCTTGTTCAGCATAACTTAAAAATGAATCATTGTTCATATATTAAAGCTGAAATTTGTTGTGTCAAACCAAATTATTTTGGTACGACATCTTATACTGAGTAAAATGAGACACCTTGGATGGAAAGTGATCTCGAAAGCCTTATGATAAGGTAGTGTGACGTCAATGGAATAAAATTGACATAAATGGTAGGATGATATGTATACTCCTAGGATATTGGTGAGGCTGATCACCTACCAGATATCCGAACTTAAATGGTTCTAAGTCCTTGAAGACTGATAGAACTAAATGAAATATATGATTCCGGTACAGAACCCTCAATTATATACATCAACTGACATCTTTCGAATCAAACACATTGTGTTTACATATTCAAATGAACTTGCTGAGCATTTGTAGCTCATTATTGGGCATATCTTCTTTGCAGCTTTAAATGATAAACCCAGCACCTCTGGTACAGATAAAGGAAAAGGACATGTTTACTAGTTTAAATTTCTGTTTTTGAATAATTCAAGTCTTTTATAAGGCTTTGTTGTAATAACTTAGTACTGAGAACAATGTAATTAATCGAACCAAATGCTATGTAATATATTATGATCCTTTATTTCATCGAATGCGTTATACTCTGATCTTTATTTTGTTTAGCATAGTTGTACTAAGTTAAATACAGTATCTATACGAACTATACATCTGAATGAGGGTATTTAAATGATATTGAAAGTCATATAAGCTCTGAGGTTACACTTAATGAGCGCCGGTAGGTGCCATCTTTACCGAAATGTGCCCCTCAGTTCTATGAACAATCGTATCAATAATACTGTGAATGTCAGATAGATAGGGAATATAAATATGAAAGAGGTATTCATTAGATATAAATCTATACATCCAAGTGAAGGTATCCAAACAGAGACAACGTTCTGGCCGGAACTAGTACCTGTTATGGGATACTGTGAACCTTAGATAGATAGAAGTCATATTTTATTGAATATTTATAGTTGTTTAGCTTCACGTGAGCACCAGATCTGCTACAGGGGAGTGTAGAGATTTGGGGGCGTCACAACTAAAATGCAGGCTGTTGATCTCAAGTTGAAGAAATTCATGGAAAATCAAAATCTAAAAAATGAAATCTTCATGAGTGTTGTACAAAGTGTTCAAAAGGTTAACGAATGTCAACTCCAATTAATCAATGACTTGGTTTGTAACTTTTCGTACTTTGTTTTTATCTTTATTTTTATTGTTGTTATCATTTATCTTTTCTAACTCAATGTTGACACTATTTTCTTTTACGCAGAGTCGACAGATTGGCAAGATGAGTCCTCAGTGTAAGTTTTTTCAAAACTACTCCATCAATTTATACCTTCTATTTCTAATAAGAAGTTACAACAATCAATTAGAGGAAAATGAAAATAAATCCTAGCACTTAGCAGGGAGAAATGGATTAGTGCGGCCACGATTTGAATTCTTTAATCAAGAAGGGATTCGGTCTTTGTGTCTAGAGTTGAAAACCATAAACCAAACAAAAAAAATTGCATTAGGAAAGTGTAACCAGATAGCTCTGTCCATAAAAAGACTGTACTTCTTGGTTGCTGGCTCTGGGATTGGGATAAGATTTTAAATTACCAGTCGGATAAAGACAAGCCCTTTTCCTCTAGTTCTTTTATCGGAAAACATTTTCCTTTCGGTTTAGGACTGACATTCCTTTCCTTAATGGAGAAAGGCGCTTGAACGGGACCTATTCTCTTAATTGGCGAAAAAGCAGCCCTTTTTGATTGACCTTTTTCGTTACAAGAAAAAGTTGGACAGTTAACATAGAAAGACAACAAAGCGAGCACAACGAGGGTGGGCGAAATGCATATCATATAATTCTTATTTAAACAAAAATTTCTATATTATGTTGAGTAAAAGGAATGTAGCTAGTTAAGGCCCAAGATAGGTTACATTGTTCACTCTACTTGTGAATGAGTATCAAAGTCAATTCTATTTAATGCTTCTCTTAACCACTTGGACAGTTAACATAGAAAGACAACAAGGCGGGCACAACGAGGGTGGACGGAACGCATATCATATAATCCTTATTTAAACAAAAATTTCTATATCATGTCAAGTGAAAGGAATGTAACTAGTTAAGTCCCATGATAGGTTACATTGTTAACTCTACTTGTGACTGAGTATCAAAGTCAGTGCTACTTAATGCTTCTCTTAACCACTCCTTAGTTTCATCCCCTTCCTTGTTATATTGTCGTGGAATATAGTAGGAAGGCCATTCCGTTTGTATTCATTCCCTAAAAAATGGAAAGAGCTCAAAAAGCCCGATGATCTAGCCTCTCTTACAATAATTTTATCATTTCTCAGAAAATAAAACTAAGTGAAACTTCATACATTCTTAAAAGTCGTTTTATGAAATTGTATCTGCATGATTAAACTTCAAACATTCTTAAAAACAAAGTCATCTTATAAAATTGTATATGCATGACTAATATACGTACGTTCTATTTTAACCTCTCATTATATCATGTTGGTTTGCTAACTATGTTAGGCAGCACGAGCACGGGTAGGTGCTCGAGTAGCGTCAAGATCAAGAGCAAGACAGGAAGAGGTATTGTTGTAGTCAAGCTGATGCTGCCACCAAGAAGTCTCCTCTCACTGACCCGTAGTCTATGGTTGTAATAATGAAGTACCTTCAAATTGCCAGCGCCAGACTTGCGGCTTTGTTGTGCTCTTTTTGTAATATTTGTACTATTATTGAGTAGCTTTAAATTGTCGGCGTCAGACATTCGACTTTGTCGTGCAGTTGAATTTTACTGTTCTTGATCAAAGTGTGTTTTGGAGTTTAAGGATTTGTAATGCAAGAATGATCATTTGTTTTACATGCCAACAAATGAGGAGGCTATAAAAATGGAAGAAATGTAGAATGAGTTTACAATCACCAATTTTTAACTTGTGAATATGTTCAACCTATGAAGTTTTTTTTTGTGTGTGGTAGTCTTGCTATAGTTGTTTGTTTTGTTGATTTGGTGTGTAATTTTTTGTGTAATTATAAAATATGGTTAAGGACTGTTTCTGATTATGATCATTTTTAATTAGTTGAGACCTATCTCAATTGATTTATTTTGATAGTTTGATTGTTCCAAAATAAATAGACAGGTGTCAATACGAAAGATATCATCCATTGTTGAATATTAGACATGTCTCACCCATTGTTACTAGTTATATTAGTGATCTTGTAAATATTCGGTGACTATTAGTTATACAATGTTATATACCACACGTATTCACATATACACTGTTGTAATACGATAATTCATTAAAAATAAAAATTTATTTTATTAAATTCTCATTTTTAATAATTAATCAAAAATTCAATTTGTTACAGTTTCAATAATTAGATTATCACTTTATTGCGCCATGTTTGCATCAAAAACTTAACAATGTAAACATATTTTAATTTTTCATAAAAATATATTAGTTCAATAAGTTTACTATATTATATGGGGGGAGAATAATGATTCATATTTAAAATTGAATAGGGTATTTATTATTCAACTCCAGAAGCTCCACTGCAAGCAAAAGCTCCGACTATTCTGGGAGCATCCGCCTGCTCTCGATCCTCATTTTATAGGACAAATGATGCAGGGGATCAGGGATCAAATACGCGATTGCGAAAACAGGAGGAGGGCCTTCCGCCTCGAACAGGAGGAGCTGATTGTTCGATCTTTGACTGTTTAAAAATAGATTGAATAGCTTAAAATTTAACTTGTTTACACAATAGTTGTGTAGATAAAATATACTCACTCTGTCCCAAATTAATTGCTCAGTTTTGACTTTTTAAAGTCAAATTGACCATTTTTAAACTAATCTTTTTACTATTTTTGCTAAAATATAGGTGAAGAGATTATAACCAAAAGAAAGTATATAAAATTTATTACTAACCCCAATTTTTATAATTTTAAAAATATATTTATATATGCTTAATTATTAATTCTAAAAATAGTCAATTTGACTTAAAAAAATCAAAACTGAGCAATTAATTTGGAACGGAGAGAATACTATTCACATAACTATTATGCAAATAAAGTCTATCATTTGCATAACAGTTATACAAATAAAAATAATTTTAACTTTTAAATTACAGAAATAAATAATTAACCAACTTTGACTATGAATGAATATATATATATATATATATGAATGATAAATAAGTGAAAATAAATTTTTAAAAAAAACGATGCACATAATAAAAACAGAGATTACCAACCTATTCTTGCCAATTCCTCCCATACCGATTGATTTTGTCTCTCGAGCTCGCTCCATTAATTTCTAAAAGAGAATAATTTCAAAGGAATGATAAGATCTAACCAATAATCAACAAAATGAATCACAGGGAGTCCTTATTAAGGAAACTAAATAAATGCTTAATATATATTTATAGAGGTACAAACTTGAAAACCAACGAAGAGAGAACGTCTGGCCTTTTTTCTCAGTTTTTTATTGAAGTATAAATCTTTGGTTGTTCAAACTACCAAATTTTTCATTATTTGCATTTTCAAGAAAAAGAGAGCTACAACTTATTTACCAGAATATTATTATAGAAACACTAAATCTCAGCGGGCATAAATATTAAAAAAAATAAAATAAAATAACTAAAGAACTGTAATGAACTTCTAATAACTTTAAATTGCAAGTTTCTGAACATTTTTTGGCAAGTCTAAAATTCATGGAGAAACAAAATAATAATAATTAATAAATAAATAAATGAAGTCAGTACCTCTTTATAAAAAGTCGTATATTTAACCCAAAAAAATAAACAAAAATTATACTACTACTTTTTGTTTGAGAAGAAAACACTCATTTATAAAATTTATAGATATCAAGAATGTGTTCCCTGCTCACCTATAAAAATAATAAGTTACTAATTATGTTAATGAAATTTTGCTAACACCCGCGATGACATTGTGTCATCTTAAACTATTTATTATCAATTAACAAAAAATAAATAAAAATTCTAAAACCATTTACAAATAAAACTGATCATTATGTATAACTTTTATCTTACCTACTAAAAGTTTTTTGAATCACCATCTCTCTCGGTCAGTTGCTGTTGTATCAAAATTTTGCTTAAGCTTTTAGATTTGGTGATGTCTATTTAAGAAAGAAGAATAATAGTAAAACAAATACCTATACAATGCTGCGTGGTAACTGGTAACTGGTAACTAAGCTATTTATAATATGAACTTTTGTAGTATTATTTTATCACCTTATCCTCATGACTTGAGATTTCATGGAAGCTTAGTGATAGACAAGTGGCAGATAATGTCTTGTGCTCTCCTTTATTATACAAGTACTTAAAGCGTCGCATGGCTGGTTTCCAATGCAATGCTGTCAAAATTTTGCTCCTCGAATGTTTAGCGCTGAGTAATGAACCTGCTTTGCTCTCTTATGAGTGATGTCCCATAATGCTGTCACTTTTTAAGAAACCAAAGCTCTTAATAGTTTAGTTTCGTCAAATTTTATTTTCAGAAATTCTAGGGCGATATTTTCTTGGCGACATTCTAATCACCCTTTTTTTTTGGTTTTTTTTTTTATTTTGACTTTTAAATAATTTATATGATTTATTGGAACAAATTTTTATTTTAAAAAATAATTATTTAGGTGTAATTTAGATACATATATAAAACAGTGTTGTACAATCCTCCAGGACTAAGATTGAACCTGATATGAAATTTCAGTAATGTCAATATAAATGTATGGAGTAGATGTTATTCACACTTGTAGATTAGGGTAACAATTTGTATGGTTACTGGTAGCCAATTAATTAGCATTTAATATTTTCATATGGTGCGGATGGTGTCCAGAATGTCATTTAAAAGTAACCTTTTTATGTAGATATTGACTACCGATAAAAAACCATTGTTTTATATTTTTTTTTTCAAAATCCAGTTGGTAGCTAAACCTTCATAGACATGTAACTAGTTTAGATAAATTGGGTTACCAAATATTTATTAGAAATCTAAGAACAGTTTCCAACCGTTACCTGAATTTGTTTTCTTCAACATGTGCAACCATGAAGGGATCAACGAGTAATTGTGTGGATTTTGTCTTACTTTTTCCAATACTTTCTCCTTTGATCTCCATGCTTTTTAGTAAGTGATAGACACATTATACTCTGTCATCATGTCTTCCACAATATCTGTTGGTGTGTATATTTTCTTCAGATTTATTAATCTATGCATTATGCATTCACTAACCAACTCACTATTTGCTTGTCTGTTATCTCCCAGCATTATGTCGGATGAACAAGTGTGGATATTATTAAATTCTCTCACCTTGAACATACTGGTTTTCCGAAATTTTGATGCTCTCAACTTCCAATTGCACTTTTCATCCTCTATGCATACTAGCACAAAGTCTCTACCACTTGTTCTTTGAACTTTGTGTTATCGATTTTGCCTGATTGAATGTAGTCTTATTACTTGTGCTAGGATTTTTTTGTCTTTGTAAGTTTGATGTACTTTCACTTTATATTCATTCGGATCTGATATGACATCATCATATTGTTCTTCAGCGTATCATATGTCTTGTTGTCTGTCTTGTTCTTGATTAATAGCTTCAATGGCAAGCTGCTCAGCATATTGTGTTCCAATTTGGTATTCTTGTGTTGCCAGTGGTATAAGATCTGAATTTCATTGTGTCGAACTGAATGGCCTTACAGATTGCATCCTATTTTCTTCTACATTTCTCAAGTTTTGTAAGATTGTATTGCCTCCATTGCTGTATATCTCCTCTATAATTAGTGGAAACTTGCCTTGTTCATCTGATTTTCTACTCACTTCCATATAGAATCTGAAGGTTGCTTCATTTAAGATACTGATTGGGGGAATGTCGTTTCTAATCTGAAATTTGATTGACAATTTTGTTGTGTTGGTGTCTACCATTATTGCATTGCATACCAAGTTGTTCATTTCTGAGAATGAACAAGTTGATGGGACTAGTAGGCCGGTAACTTCAAAATTATTGTATTGGTTACTCTCAGACCACGTTCCGTTGAAATAAATTACCACTAGAATCATCTCCATCGTCTGGCAACTGAAGCAATAAAAAAAATATACTACTCTGAATGGTAACCAAATCAATAGTATTTAGTAACCAACATATATCTAATTGGTAACCATAAATATGAAACACATTGTTTGCATTTGGCTTATAATCAAATCAATGCGTATCATGGTCTCAGGACAAATCTGCCTGGATATTCAGATTCAGATACTAAGAAAGTTATCACTAAACATACTTATATGACAGTAACCTAAATATATTTATAAAAAAAAGGAAAAACATAAGCAGTACAAAAAATACAATACTGTGAATGGTAACCAAATCAATATTATGTGGTAACTAAAATACAGCTAATTGGTAACCATAAATATGAAACACATTATTTGCATTCAGCTTATAATCAAATCAATGTGTATCATGACCTGTGGACCATTTAAATACTTAACAAGTAAACCTAAGTAACCAAGTACTTATATTACAGTAACAAAAAAATATATAATTGGTAACCATTCTTATGAAACACATTGTTTGCATTCAGCTCATAATCAAATCCCTACGTATCACGATCTGGTTACCAATTAAAGACTGAATAAGTAAACTTAGGTAACTAAACACTTATATGAAGGAAACCAATTTAGAAATGTGTAGTAGCTACAGATTTAACTGAATTCAAATTAGAAATACGCATACCAAATTTTCAGACTACATTTATACTTTATAAGAATCTGTAATCCATCACTAAACAACTAATAATCGTTCACTTATTTTTAAAACAGTGCACGACCTTTAACTCTAATCAAATTACTTTCTTAAAAAAGATTAATTGAAATGGGAATAACAACATTGATATGAAGGTTTTATTTATTCACTACATCGCTTCGTGATTACTAATATGAGAGTCTAAACGAAGTGATTGTACCTTTTAGTTTTCTGAATGCAAGAAGTCGACAAGTCCACATTAAAAGAAATATTAAAGGTCGATCCCAATCAGCTTCCCTGCTATTAACAAATAAACAATGAAAATCAAACTTCAAGCCAAATTAAATTACAAAAAAAAAGAAGGAAAAACTGAAGCAGTACAAAAAATACACTAATGTGAATGTCCTTATTCGAGCATCAATTGCATCAAGTACAGCCATGTGTCTGTTGAATTCTTCAATAGTGTAGGCTCTACAAGCCCCATTGTATTTTTTTGAGTTCTTCTCCTTTCTTTTTGAATTTGTTTTTTATATTTTTCAAAACATGATATGTACATGAACTATGCATGACATCGGGGAACACAAAGTTCAGTCCCTGTACAATGGCTTCATGTCTATCTGAAACAATGCATTGTCCTTCTCTTACTCCACAGGCCTTTCTTAAATTGACGAAAAATCATCTCCAAGAGAGCTCATTTTCACTGTCAACCACTGCAAAAGATATCGGAACAATGTTTCTGTTTGCATCATGGGTGCTTGCTATGAGGAGTGTCCCCCCCCCCCCCGTAGGTTGATTGTATGAATGTGACATAAATTACAATGATTGGGAAGCAATGATGTCATGCTTCAATGGATGCTCCTATTGCAAAGAATAGATACTTGAAACGTCCATGTACAACACTGTTTTGTATATGTATCCAAATTACACTTAAATCACTATTTTTTTTATAAAAAAAATTGTTCCAATAAATCATATAAATTATTTGAAAGTCAAAACAAAACAAAAAAATCAAAAAAAAAAGTCGTTAGAATGTCGCCAAGGCCAATGTCGCCGTACAAGAGCTCTTTGATTTTTGTCAGGGAATACTATACACAAATTTTATAACAAAATTAAATTACGATTAACGTGAAATTTTAAAAATTAAAATTAAATAATGATATTTGATTTTTTTAATTCAAACATATTTTATATATTTACATATGTCGCTATTTTTTATTGACATAAATTTTTCGTCATATATATCAAAACTCTTTTCTTAGTCAATGATGTGTTAGCATATGAGTAAAACCCTACATGATTAAATTTCAGGATTATTATTATGAGCTCTATTTCTTCATAAAACCTTTTTTTATAATCTTTTATTATGTATTTATTTTATTTTTTTATTATGAAATTTATATTTTACTCGTAGAATATAAAATATATTTAATATTAAGAAATTTAGAAGTTATTGAAATTATTATTTAATTCATTATACCTATATTTAGGCCTGCAAACGAACCAAACCGTTCGCAATCGAACATGTTCAGTTTGGTTCGAGTTGGTTCGATTTCATTAATTTGTCGAGTCGAGTTCGCACATAGTATCACGTTCATGTTCGCGAACTATGCGGTTCGGTTCGACTTTATTCGCTAACAGTTCGATTTGGTTCGATTGGTTTGCTAGTAACTCGTGAGATTCTCGAGTTCGAATTGTATTTCTTCTAAATACAAATAATTGATTATTTCATATTAATTTCTAAAAATTGTCTTATCAATAATTGTTGAATTTGTAGTAATTTTTTTTATTACTTAAACATCTTTTTATTTTTTAAATAATTGATTATAAGTAAACATTTTTATTAAATAATTAATAAATAATAATGTGTACTTCTTCGCCTCTAATTTAATTAAAATAATTTTTATAAATTTTTTAACAATGGTCAACGATTATTACAATTTATATCACTAATAATTTAATAAATTATAACTCATGTCATAAATCACATAACTAAATAATTAATCATCATGCAATGACAATTTGACATTAATTAAAGAATGATACAATATAATTGCTTACATTTACATGAGTTATTGAAATTGACAAATCGAGATAGAGAATAAAGAAATCAAATCATTAAACAATCTTATTTCTTATGTGCAGCCAACAACATGTTAGAAGACTAGTACTTTGAAGTGGTTGGACCTTGAATATTTGAAAGACTTTTTAGATATTAATATTTGATTTTTGATATTTGTAAATCAATAATTTCTAAGTACTTGTTAACTTTTAACTTCTTTTAAGTAATCATTTTAGATTTTGGATAAATGATTATTACAATATTTGACCTAATTTTTGTTTGAGGGCATGTAATGAGTTGATTCAAATGTTCGTGAACTTGATCAAGTTCAAATATGTTCATGAATTGTTCACGAATTAGTTTGTGTTCGTGAACGTTTAGATGTTTGCGAACATCATCATGTTCGCAAACATGATGATGTTCAATTATGTTTGCGAACTCGAACATGTTCGTAGATAGCTAACAATTCGAATTTGCACATATGTGTTGGTTTGATCATATTATATGAATATGTTCGAATTTGATTAATAATGTTCGAGTTTGATTCGAGTTTATCAAAATTCGGATCAAATCAGCTATATTTCAACTAACTATTTTGAAGACGTTTTGAAGTTTGGAAGCGTTAAATTGATTGACATCCAAAGTTAAAAACTGAAGTCCGTAAGATTTACAAATATAATCACACTAATCACGGCCACTATCTAGTCTATTCTCATTAGGCCACTCAATTTATAAGTATATACCTAGAGAGTGGTGGTCATGTCTTTAAATAATACCACCTTAGAAGAGAGTTTGAAAATTTTACTAGACAAGCTCGTCAATCCCGCGCAAAGTATAATAATGTAAATAATAATTTACTATATTAATTATTAAAATAATTAATTAAATATAGAAAATATATTTAATTAGGATATTAAAAAGAGAGTTGCAGTCATTGAATTACTAAATATTTATTTAAATAATTAATTGTTAAATTATATATTGTAGGTTCATTCGATTAATTATTAAGTTAAATATTTAAATGGAGTATAAATTTATTTAGTTATGATTATGAGAAAAAATTATTTAAGTTTGTAATGGAGTTCTATATTAGTTTTCATACTGACAAAATTTGTTTGAAAATCTAATCTGAATAGAAATATAAAACTTAAGCTTTAATAAGTTTTAATTTAATTATAACAATTTGTTAGTAATGAATTCAGTATATTAATTGTCAACTAATTTTGTAGATATTATGTTTCAAAAAAAATTCACATTTTTTATTAAGTCAATTGTTTGATAAATTCTAAATTTTAATGAATTTAATATAGAAAGTAAATTAATTTAACAATGAAATTTATGAATAATATTAATATAATTAAATAGCGTGATATTTTAAGAGAATTTTAGATATCTAAATAATAAAATTATCCCACATAAAATTTATTCAGATATATTATCTTATATAAATTTCTAACAAAAAAAATCTTGTAATAATAAGTTTAGTTAAACTTAAAATAAAAATTCTTTTAAAAGTTCCTTCTTTTATTAGATATGTAAAAAAATCTCCACTTCTTCTAACAAGTTAGAGTTTCTTTGAATACGTTACAGATTTGAATAGTATTTAATTGTTATAAATTTAAATAATATTTGTATTAGTTTGGATAAGAAAGAAAAGAGTTAAACAAAAAAATTGTGAAATTAAATTTGTGTTTTTAATTATATTCCTGATATGTTGATTATTGAATGGAAGTTTTAGAAAAGTATCTGTTAGGGTGTGATTTCTCAAGCCCAAATACGATATAATCTACTAGGCCCAAATGACACGGCCCAATAAGAAAGGTGAGACTTGGCTCGCATGGATAGTGGATCCAAGAACCTATAGATTCATGTCCATGTCCATGCGGACAAGGGCCATGATATATTTAGAATAAGTACAAGGTTTAACTTCATCTTAAAAGGTAACCAATCTTTTGACAGTACTAGAGCTAAAAAACCTCCATTGTTATACACTTTGTTCAGTCGGTACTAACACTCACATCGGAGCTATCCCTCGGCGGCCAAACCGCCCGGAACACTCAGTGAGGTTGCATTTCTGTGCAGGATTGGCGCGTTCTTGGTGATTGAAGCGCATGGACAAATCTTGAAGTTAACATTGGCGCTAGAAGGAGGGCCTTAGTGCTAGTTATTTTTTTAATCACTTAAATATTCAGATCAACCATGATGAGCAGGAAGCCTCACGCATAAAAGCTAACTAGTGGGTTCTGTTCGCAACGATAATAATTATCAATTTTCCCTTCAGACCGCTTCGGCAATTCTTCCTCGGTAAACATGATTTCCTTCCAATAAAAAATGCCTTCCCCATGCATGGTCAGTCGGCAAAACCTCATCTTCGGCGTACACACTAAAGCTAAGTAGCTTCCTGTTATCAAATCAATAATACATATTCATCATGTTGTTTGAGGTTTCGGTTATTACTCTGATCTGCTTATAATGTTTAAAGTTGTAGTCTCATCACAGTACTATTGATATTTACTTTACATATATACATGGTGCGAATGCAAATTCATAAAAAATGCCTTTTTTGAGTTAGTGGGTTTTTATTTTGGCATGACTAAGATTATAAAATTCTCACCTTTTTATGGTCGGTTGGCTCATCTAATCAAGGCACATGACCATACCCATCACCCATGCAGGCAATTACTTTAACAATATATATTTTAATAACTTTACTAATTCCTAATAGATAAATATAGTACTAAGCATATGTTAGGGGAGGATGTACTTTATTTATCATATGCGCATATATGCATATGGTTCGGGATAGGGAGGGAATAAATTTGTTATATAATGGTTTTGCACATGCATGAAGTACACAAGCTTCAAGAAGCTCGAGCGTGGCTTCACTAAAATCAGATGGCTTTAGCATTTATTAATTGTTTATCCCTGTTATGTCTACCAATTCATATAAGATGTACTTCATGAGCAACATAATTAATATTATAAAACTCACTCATTTTATGCCTATTAACGCGTACTGTTACCTTATGTGCTCATACCTAGGGTTGTGCCCATTTGATTGCTTTTCAATAAAAGTAACAGCAAACAGATATGCATGATGCACGGTCTCCAATCTTTGAGTTAGCTGGAAATAAAAAGGAACATGGACTGAAGAGGTCGGCTATACCAGAGAGGACAAAATTACAGTAATTAGCACAATAACATGATGACTTTGGCTCATCGGACTCGCATCATCGGAATCATCGCGGATATATTTATAGCCTCTGGTATATTTAGCTAATGTCACTCGTCGCTGCCTGTCTCGAACGAGCAGAAAATGATGAAGACGTTCGGATTTTCCAATTCCGGTGCGATCTTCGTCATCGCTGATATGTTTGAAAATCTTTATGGGATAAAGGCTCGCTTCGGACTGTAGCAACCCGCTTCGGGCAATAAAGACTCCACTTTGGGTTCGGCATATAACCACTACCGGATTTCGGATAATTTTCGCCGAACCACTTCGGACTTCGGTTAATCTTCGGCAAGTCTTCTTCGAGTTCGGTCGAGTTGAGCTTCCGCTTCGTCGAGGTCTGCTTCGGCCTCGACATAGCATGGCTTCGGGTCGGCAATAAAAAAAATGATCAATTCAAGATGTTGAACAAAGCAGCTAGACTTAACATCTTGAAGAATGAAAACTACCCAACATTAGACAAATTATTACGAGTTAAAGAAATATTTTCATCCAAGAAAGAGCCATCAGACTGTATCAGTTAACCTGGGAGCATTTACGGTTCCGTTGTATGGAGCTGGATCGAGTTTAGTTGCATCTGCCAATGGTTTTCAAGATCCATTGACCCTGCGGTTTGAGATTTGGACTTGAGGAAATGTGGTAGGGAAGCTGGTGAAAACGAGGCATCGAAGGCATGACTGTAGAAGGATGACGATCAGGTTCAGCATCAGATACAAAAAGCTCTTTATTTTACCAACAATGAGAGGCTTTGCAATTTTGGTTTCATGCACACCAACCTACTGGATCCTTCCTCAATGTCTCCTCTGCAGTTTGATTTTCCGGGTTTAGATTGCTCGGGGACCCTCGGCAAACAAGCACCGACTCAGATCTTCCTTTCGGTTCGGCCCAGGCAACCTCGTCGGACTCTCCTCGGGAGCCTTCGGGTCATAAGGCCCTTCGGTAATATCATGCTTCGGCATTCTAATACTCTATCTTCGGGCAACTTTCTAGCACTATCTATTGGGCAGCCCATATTTCTGCCGAGGAAGAAAGGGTAAAAAGACGATTTGGTTAATCTTTGGCAATCCTCCTGAATCACCAGATAATCTTTGGCGGATCACCATCGGATCATTTCAGTTAAGGTACCCTTCGGAGAGGTCAAGCATCCCCAGGAACAGGCCTTCGAGCCGTTCCCAATAAATCGGTCAGGCGGTGGTGCCGATCAGGAACAGGCATTCGAGCCGTTCCCAAAAAATTGGTCAGACGGTGGTGCCGATCAAGAACAGGCCTCGGTCCCGTTCCCAACAATTGATTCTCAGACTTTTAACCGATGTACTCTTCCATTAAATGTTACATTATAATGAAAGACTGGGGGGCAATGTTAGGGTGTGATTTCTCAAGCCCAAATACGATATAATCTACTAGGCCCAAATGACACGGCCCAATAAGAAAGGTGAGACTTGGCTCGCATGGATAGTGGATCCAAGAACTTATAGATTCATGTCCCTGTCCATGCGGACAAGGGCCATAATATATTCAGAATAAATACAAGGTTTAACTTCATCTTAAAAGGTAACCAATCTTTTGACAGTACTAGAGCTAAAAAACCTCCATTGTTATACAACTTATTCAGCCGGTACTAACACTCACACCTGGGCTATCCCCCGGCGGTCAAACTGCCCGGAACACTCAGTGAGGTCGCGTTTCTGTGCAGGATTGGCGCGTTCTTGGTGAGTGAAGCGCGTGGACAAATCTTGACGTTAACAGTATCAGAAAATTGTTTACCCAAATCACTCTCTCCAGCTTTATACATTAGAGTATCTCTCACACACAATCCCCCTACTAACTCCACGTGCACTCCGTAACGACACCTTCTACTGCAAACCCAAACCACGTGTTTATTTTTGAACCAACCTATTTCTTATTGTCAGTCCATTATGTTTTAGGTTTAATAAAAAAATTAAATTAAATTAAATAAAGAAAAGAATAAAAAGAACAAAATAATAATGTAATTATGTAGACAAGAAAAAAGATAAAATTATTTGTGAAAAAAAATACCAAGACTTAATCGACAACGCCAACCGAGATTTTATAGTCGAGATGCAAAAATGTTGCGCTTGTAACTTATAATTTAATTTTAATTAGTACTTTCATAATATACGTGTTACGTGTTAAATTGTGTAAGATAAAAAAATAATAATAATGTTAAAATCTATTTTTTCTTTTCTTTTTTTTTCTTTAATCAAGAACCGTAGCCTTCATCTTAGATTCGGAGAGGACTCTTCTTTTGGAGATACTCTCTCCTAAATCTCTCTTATTTTAATATAATAAATTATTCTCGTTTTTTGTAAAATTTATTTTCCTCTTTTGTGATACTTATTCTCTCCATGAGATAACTAATTTCTTTCTCTTTGTGAAGAGATTTCATTATTATCTCTTGAGAAAGTTTGCTTTCTCCGTTTTAGAAATTTTATTTTCTCTGTTTGAAAGATTTTGTTTGTCCTTGAGTCTTTTTCTAGTGCATGAATTGTTGAAGATGGATTATTCAGATTTAGATGTGGCGTTTCCATTGCGGCTTGTTTTTTCGTTTCCCGTACTGAAGAATAGTCCGGATCTGCGTATTCTATTATTATTTTGAGGATATGATTGTATTTCAGGAGATTATTTGGTGTTAACTAGCATTGTTGTTACGATTGACCCTTTTTTTCTTGATTATCTGTTATTTTATTTAAAAAAACTACTATTTGAGTTTGTTTTTATAGTCCTTTCATTTTTTGTAACAAATTATAATTTTAATATATTTCAGTCTTTTAAACTGTTTGATCAAAAAAATTGATAAGATTTAGAGCATTAAATAAAATTGATATAAAAAGAATAAAATAATAACATAATTAAAATTGTAAGAGCAAAATAACAAAAAATTTGATACAATTATATCAAATTTCCCATAAAGACTTTATAATATAGATAGATATAAATAATTAAACATAATTAACTTAGAGAATAAAGTAAAAATATTGTTTAAATCAAAGAGTAAAATATGTAAAATTTTAATTTTAGAGATTAGCAATCCAAACAAAATAGTTTGATGAAATCGTTTAACTTCGGCAGGTGAGCTTCCAAGTTCCAACAATAACTTCACGTCTTTTTGTCCTTCATTTTAAGTTGTTCTTTCTTGGTAGTGATTTTTAAATTTACCTAAACAATGTATAAAATCTTGCAATTAGATAATCAGATCTCTCGTTTCATTCTCTGTCTCATCTACATCTTATGTTGTGTATTGATGTCAAATAATTTTTATTCACTTTCAAAATCGATTATAAAAGAAAGAATATTAACATTTGGTAATAATATATTGAGGGGAAGAATGGATGTGATAACCGTTGGGATAAAAAAAATTGAACTCTTATGTTTTGTATCTTCTCCGCTTTATCTTTTATACTTCTTCCGTTTTTAACTTTTAAAAGTCAATTTGAGAATTATTTATTAAAAATTATAAAATAATTATAATAAATCGTAATTTTTAAATACTTTATAATATTATCATTTTATTGACAAAAATAAAGGAAGCCTAGTTTTGAAAATATATAATAATATATTTGGAACGGAGAAAGTATTAAAATGTTTTGATAATTTAGTCGTCCTACCTCTATTGCTTGCCCAAATGACAATAATGATGAAGTTGCTAATTCTGAAAAATATACACAAAGAAATAAATTATAAAACACTGAACAGAAATTGCAGATCAACCCTTCTATACTTTCTATACGGATTTCAACTTTGTACAAGTGTCATGTATGTGCATGTCTTCAGCTTCTTATCTTTTAAATGAACTAAATTTTATGGAAGATAAATAATTTTGAAGGTTCACGATATGCTTAATTCATCTCTACTGATAAATAATCTTGTAGCTTCCCTTTTGTTGATTTTTGTTGGTTAGAACTTGTGGTTCCTGTCAATATTCGCATTCAAAACGGGATGGAGGTCACAAGACTTGAAATGAATCGGAATGGGAGGGATTGGCAAAATTTTGGGTAATCACTCTTTCTATTATGTGAAAATTGCCTCAGTTACTTTTCTTTTATTGGTTCAAAAATATGATATGTTTTTTTTATTTCTTAAATAATTATGTATTTATAGTCCTTTTATGTTAAGTTCGATTTGAAATAATTTAATGACTAAAATGTAAAATAAAGTAATTCCATTGTATTTAGTACGTGAAGGGATTTAATACCATGTATGCTAGCATGAGTTTACACATATTCGAGAACCAAAACATACTTCTTGAAGCGTATTAAACTTTGGTGCGGAAAATCTCGAACAAATCTACGACCCAGCGGTGTCTCCGAATTACAATCCTTGTGAGATGAAAACGAATCTCGATTCTACGATCCGTTCAACAAGAATTTTACCGAGTATTTGGGAGCTCTTTAGTTTTGCAGTGTGCTCAAACCTTTCTTACTCTCACTGTCTCAATATTGCTATATTACTTCTTCTGACCAAAATAGAAGTTTCACAGTCTGCTTATATCAAAGGAGAGGTACAAGAGATGAGAGCAAGTGGACTCACGGGTCCAATAGGAAATGCATGAATCAGAAAAGAATGGAGGAGACATGCTTTACAGGAAATGCATGAATCATTCACCAATCAACAAAAATATGGGTGTCCTACATTAAATAATGGTGTCTTCCACTACCATTTTTCAACATCTCCTACTCACCCATGGCGGGGATGATGTAATCCTCACATCTGTAAAAATATAGCTCAAACCGGAAACTCGTAAATCTTCAGTTGTCAGATCGTGCGACCGCTGAGTTCACCTGCAATGCGGGAGCTTTATATCAAACCCGTTAAGGCCAACATAAAGACATATACCCTTTTAAAGAAAACATTGTGGGAGCTCTCACGCCAAACTCAATTAGTTCACGTAGATGCTGCAACCCATAAACTCAGAGTACCCCAGACACATTTGATTTTCACAAGGTCAAGCATCTCTAATCCCTCAAAGAGCCATACTTAACCACCTTTGGGCCCTAGTCCATTTCCTATCTCATTACTATATCGCTATCAACGCGCCATAGTTGTCAACAATAAGTGTAGAATGAGGTGAAATCAAATTGTCTTCCCTTTGCCCTAATACTACTCAGATATGAATCAACTGCTTTCCCAGAATCGGTCCTTATTGTCTCATCAATCCTGACCGTAGGAATCGAAACCAAAATAGCAACATTAATCCATATCTTTGTAGTATAGTCAAAGATCACAAAGAGCACTAGTTGTAGGACTAACAATCCTGTCCTACAAGACTCACATGGTGAGAAAACAGGGATTCATTCTCTCACCTCCATTGCTTGATCGCTTAGCTCATGTAACCTTCTCACAACATACTATTCTATAGCCTTATTGTGCGGACCTTAGTCTAGTCACTCCTAGAGTGGCTAACCCGAACATTTCAAATTACTCGCTTATCAAAGTGCCACATTTGAAATTTCGTGTCCGGTTATCATGTTACGGTAGACAATCTCTTCAATATGAGCATATGTCTTCTAGTCATGTCGTACGGATCTTAGTTCAGTCGCTCCCCAAGCGCCTAGCTCGAATTTTCAGATTGCTCGCTTTCCCAAACGCCAACTCTGAACTTCACATCCGGTTATCAATACAGGTTCATATAGATGATGGTACATCTCATATTTGGTTAACTAAATTAATCTCATCTTGACACATGCCAAGGCGACATTATATTCATTTTGCTCGCTACTAAGCGCCAATTAATTGCTTATCAAAGCATCAATAGCTCGCTACTCAAAGCGCCAATCAAATGAACTGTCTCAACCTTGCTCGCTTTTCAAAGCGCCAAGGGTGATTGCTCATGTGAGTGAGCCAATCAACCTGTTGACATATATTTAGTGTGTGCATATCCAATATGCATAATAACTGTGTGAACTAATGATATTTATTATGTGCGTTATCACAATCATAAGTGGGAACAAATGAATCTCGCATATATAATAAATGTCTCGAAACAATAGTGAATATCTCAAATATAATCCATACAATGAGTGATATTCCAGTAACAAAGAAAGTACATCAAACCCTATGAAGGCCTAACAAACTAATATGCCTGCAAATGGCATTTTTCGAAATAGGCTTCGTCAAGGGATCCGCTACCATAAGGTCAGTGGGCATGTACTTCAATATCACCTCATTATTAGCTATATTCTCTCTAATAAAGTTCATCCTCAGGTCAATGTGTTTCGTCTTACCGTGATACTTAGGGTCCTTAGTGTAATCTAGGGCTGCTGTACTATCACAGAAAACAGTAATGGGGTCTGAAGCATTAGGGATAACTCCAAGATCCTCGAAGAATCTCCTCAACCACGTAGCTTCCTGAACAGTTGACGCATATGCTACAAACTCTGACTCCATTGTCGAAAGAGCAACATAAGTCTGTTTCTTGCTACACCAAGTGATGGCACCACCATGTAGCAAGATTGCATATCCTGAGGTCGACTTGCGTATTCCCTGGTTACCTCCCCAACTGGCATTAGAGTAACCAATCAATCGCAGGTCCGGTCCTCCATAGCATAACATGTAGTCCAAAGTACCCCTCAAATATCGCAAGATTCTTTTGATTGTCTTCCAATGAGCAATTCTAGGGTTTGACTGATAACGTCCGAGATAACCAACCGCATATGCTATATCAGGCCGAGTACACACAACTGCATACATTAGCTTTCCTATAGCATTGGCATACGGATAATGGGACATTTTCTTAATTTTCTCGAGAGAAGTAGGGCATTGTTCGGGTCCAATGGCGTCGCTTTTAGCGATAGGAGTGTCTATGGGTTTGCAGTTACTCATCTAGAATTGCTCTAGAACCTTCTTCAAGTAAGTCTCTTGAGACAAACCAAGAAGCTTTCTTGAGCGATCTCTATATATCTTAACTCCAAGAACATAAGTTGTTTCTCCCATGTCCTTCATCTCAAAATTAGAGGACAACCACCCTTTGGTAGCGACAATTATCTCCTTATCGTTCCCAAGTAATAGAATGTCATCGACATACATTGATAGGATAAGGAATTTATCTTTGGACCATTTGATATACACACAATGGTCTTCCTCGATCATCGTAAACCCATCACTAATGACGGCTCGATGGAATCTGAGATACCATTGTCTAGAAGCCTATTTCAAACCATAGATAGAACGTTTGAGCTTGCAAACTTTGCGCTCTTGTCCTTCCATAATGAAACCCTCTGGCTGATCTATGTATATTTTCTCAGCTAAATCTCCATTGAGAAAAGTTGTCTTCACGTCCATTTGATACAACTCTAAATCTAAATGCGCGACAATTGCTAAAATGAGTCGAATTGAAGCAAACCTTACAATTGGTGTGAATGTTTTATCGTAATCAATTCCCTCTTGTTGGGTGTAGCCCTTGGCTACAAGACAAGCTTTGTACCTTTCAATGGAACCATCCGCCTTGCATTTGACTTTAAGAACCCATTTGTTCCCAATAGCCTTTCGCCTTGGTGGAAGATTAACCAAGTCCCAGACTTGATTAGTCCTCATGGACTCCATTTCATCTTCCATTGCAATCATCTATTTATCGCTAACAACAGATGATAGAGCATCTCGATAAGATCGAGGTTCCTCCTCTTCCTGTGTATCAGCCACCAAAGCATTCCCCTCAATCTCAAAGAGACGACGTGGAATGTTACCTTTTTGACTTCTACGTATTTGAGGAACAAGAGACTCCTCATTCGATGGAAAAGAACTACTCGAAGGCATGTCACTCCCACTATCTACAGGAGCTTGAGGAATATCCTCTTCGGTCTCTACTGTACGATTTAGGGTACCTAAATCTTCCTCCATCTCATAAAGGTTCATCTCCTTGCTCACATCACATCTGTTAGGGAAATCCATCTCAAGGAAATCCGCATCTCGTGACTCTATCTCGGATATAGTCCCATCAGGCTGCTCTCCAATAAACACATAACCTTTGGACTGTTCAGAATATCTCATAAAGATACACTTCTTACCCCTCGGGCCCAACTTCCTATGTTGATGAGAAGTGTTGTATACGAAAGTTGTTGATCCATATGGCCGCATATGGCCCAATTCGGGCTTTCTGCCGGTCCACATTTCATATGGGGTGGACTGAACTGATTTAGAAGCCACACGATTAAGTATATACGTCGCAGTCAACAATACATCACCCCAATAAGAGATAGACAAATTTGTTTGCACCATCATAGATCTAACCATGTCTAATAATGTTCGGTTCCTCCTCTCCGCCACACCATTCTGTTGCGGAGTTCTAGGAATTGTCAATTGCCTGATTATCCCTATTTCTTCACATAGTTCTTTAAACTGATCGGACAGATACTCGCGGCCTCAGTCAGTTCTTAGTGCCTTAACACTTTTGTCTAACTGTTTCTCAACCTCAATCAAATAACGTCTAAAGCATTCTAATGCCTCGGACTTATGAGAGACGAAGAAAGTGTACCCGAAGCGCGTATAGTCATCTATCATTGTGAGAAAGTAGGAGCATTCATGCCTTTCTTTCACATTCAAAGGGCCACAGATGTCTGAATGAATGAGTTGCAAAGGTGTTTCTGGCCTAGTAGCTTTACCAAATAATTTTCTAATTGATTTACCTGCTAAACAATGTTCACATATGGGTAGATTGACCTTAGCGAGTGGGCCTAAAAGACCTGCTCGAGCTAACCTAGCCATTCTATCCTATCCAATATGGCCTAATCTAGCATGCCATTTAATTGAACTATCATGATCATTTTCAACAAGTAATGAATAAGAATCATCACTATTAATACTAAAATCAATAGTATCTAAAATCATAAAATCATTTGATACAAAACTATATCCATAAATATTCGTCCCAAATGAAATTATTACAGAATTATTCTCAAAAACAACAAAATATCCCAAACGTAGTACTGATAAAAAAAAATTCTGCCGGACATCCAGCGCATAAAGTACATCATATAGGGTCAATGCTGAGCATCTTCGCATTTCCAATTTGTAAGTGCCAATGCCTAGCACGTCCACACTATAATCGTTCCCCATGTATATTTTTTCTGCCATCCAGAATGCGACGGTATTCCACAAATCCACTCCGATCTCTAGCTATGTGGTCCGTTGCTCCGGAGTCTACAATCCACATATGGAGAGAATGAGCAACAAAAACAATACTTGATACTAAGTACATAGATAGATTAGGACTAGGAATTACCTTCTTTGGCTCAGTGCATTCACGAGTGAAGTGTCCCGCCTTGCCACAGTTGTAGCATGCCATCTTGACCTTGTCCTTCTTACTAGAACCTCGTTTGCCCCTTTTCCGTTTGTCGGCACCTCCACTCACAACCCCTTTAGGCACAGTGAGATTACCAATCTTTATTTATTGAGCCTTTAGGCGTTCAACTTCTAGTCGTTTAGTCCTAAACACTCAACCTCCAGCTACTCAGCTTCTAAGCGCTCAAGGTGATGAAAAATATCTTCCAAAGATTTAATATTTTTATTTTGAGCTATGTTAACCTCGAGATTGTTCCAATTGTCGGGAAATGAGCATATCACTGCCCGAATTTGATGTTCATTTGACAAAGGGTTGACAGCAACTCCTAACGTTTCAATCATATTCGACATGACCTGAAGATGTTCTCTAAAGGTATGTTCAGCTCTTTTTTTATAACTGTTGAATTTGGTAGTTAAGAAATACAACCTAGCCATGTCCATTTTCTTTTGGGAAAAGAAAATGAGGAGAATCTTATTAGAGATATTCGATTAGTCCACCACAATATATGAATCATCTTTGTCGCATGAATCAAATTAACATAAAAATAATGTGACATAAATATAGAAGAGAGACTTCGTCAAGCTTCGGAATCACAATCCACATAAATGTCCAATTATTTAAATTTAATTTTTTAGCGCATTAGACGTATAATTTAGGGAATAACTTAATTAAATTATTACCACCTAAAATTACTGTCACTAGGAACAAGTGTACATGTGTACATATAGCAAGACAATTTAATTCCAAGCACCAACAATTAATATTCCAAAAATATTAACAAAAAGGAATCAAATTATAGGCAATATTACTCAATTAATATACAAAGTATGCTATAAACACATGAAAAAACTTCCAAAAAAATTTCAACAGTAGAATATCACAATAAAATATTACTGTAATTTTTCTGGAATTTTATGATAATTATGCTAATTATTACAATTAATAAACAATAGCATAATAAATTGGAAATTAACTAAATTCATCCAATTATATTAATATTCCAAAACTTTTAGTGGAAATATTAATAATAACCCAATAATAAATTTCTGTAATTTTTTCAGAATTTAATAATTAATAAAACTATTTTATAATGAATTTTCATTAATAAAATAATTAAAGAAAAACATTTTCTGGAATTTAAAAAATAAAAATTAAAAAATCTGGAAACCGGGTTGGACACACGGGTCGGCGCACGGGTCGGGAACCGGGCGGGTCGGACCGGGTGGATCACTTTGCGGGCTGGGCTGACCACGGGTCAAAACCGGGTCGGGCGCGGGTCGGATAAGGTGCGCGGGTCGCCCCTGCATGTGCAGCTCACGCTCCAGTTGTTGAAGGCAGCCGCGCATAGCGTGCGCGGCTTACCGCGGCGCTCCAGCGCGCGTGTGGGCCACGCGTTGCCTTCTCGTCCGCCTTTTGCGATGCGGTTTTTTTTGTTATGATCGACTTCCAATGAGGATTGGCATGGTATGCTCAAAACCCATTTTGGGAGCTCCAATATTGAGGGTGTGATGAACGTGATTTGCACTGAGAGTGAGATTCCATTTCATCTTCAACCTCCGGCCATCAAATAATTACAGAAATGTCATTTCATGATCCAAACTTTGAAAGGTCATATCTCTTTCAATATTTATCCGTTTAGTGCGTATAATATATATGCCGTTGGAAAGCTTACAACACGTACTACGCATACATATTAACAAAAATCTAAACGAAAAAATATACAGAAAGTTATGGCTACTCAAAGTGTTCGGCTTAATAATGTTTTCAAGCTTTTTAAACATTCATCAATGGAGTTTTGTGTAAACTACATACATGACATACATATGATCAAAATACGCATGCTCCGATACCAATGAAGGGATTTAATACCATGTATGCTAGCATGAGTTTACACATATTCGAGAACCAAAACATACCTCTTGAAGCGTATTAAACTTTGGTGCGAAAAATCTCGAACAAATCTACGACCTAGCGGTGTCTCCGAATTACAATTCTTGTGAGATGAAAACGAAGCTCGATTCCACGATCTATTCAACAAGAATTTTACCGAGTATTTGGGAGCTCTTTAGTTTTGCAGTGTGCTCAAACCTTTGTTACTCTCACTGTCTCAATATTGCTATATTACTTCTTCTGACCAAAATGGAAGTTTCACAGTCTGCATATATCAAAGGAGAGGTGCAAGAGATGAGAACAAGTGGACTCACGGGTCCAATAAAAAATGCATGAATCAGAAAAGAATGGAGGAGACATGCTTTACAAGAAATGCATGAATCATTCACCAATCAACAAAAACATGGGTGTCCCACATTAAATAATGGTGTCTTCCACTACCATTTTCCAACACTACGTAATCTATATCTATCTATATTATAAAGTTTCTATGGATGTTTTGGTGGTTTTGTGTCATGCTTGGGTTTTTTTTCTTTGTTGTTCTCTTTTGTCCTTATAAATTTAATTGTATTACTATTTTGAGTTTGTCTCTGGGACTATATTTGCTTGTAAGGATTACACTTGTGATAAGACTATTAATCTCAAGTGTCTTGTTTGTTTCAAATTTAAACTTGGGACTATTAGTCCAAGGATTATAAAATGACTTAATATGAGAGACTATTTAATACCATGTTCAACCAGATATTATAATCCCTACCATTTGAGACTAAAAATTTCTAGACAAAATTAACATCAATTTTTTTTCTAAAATGACCATAATATCCAGGCAAATGAATTTCCAAAAGATCTATACCTGAACATTAAATCAATAATGCAGCCACCTCATTAATTAATTCATGGACGCCACTGCATGTGGAATATTTTTTTCCCTTCTACAAAATGATGTAGAAATATATATATATATATATATATATATATATATATATATATGTATAGATATTCACTAAACACATACAAAAAGCTAAAGTTGTTCTTGTATTATTGTGTTACCATTAATCTGTGTTTGACATTAGAACTTAATCATAAGCGTGCTTCACATCAAACATAGATACATGGTAACACAATAATACAAGAACAACATTAGCTTTTTGTATGTGTTTAGTGAATATATATATATGTGTGTGTGTGAACTTTAAATTAACATGATAAATTATTCAAACACAATACTGTCAAACACGATAAAATCATACATATAACGTGATAAAAAAATGTAAAGGAATATTATTATTTCTTGAAGTAGAACATTATTGTTTAAAATTACCATAATACCTTTGTCTAAAGTGACCATAATTAATACCCATCATAATTAATTATTCATTATTTTTTGATGTATAAACAAGTTTAAATTATAGACAAAATTAACCTCAATCTTTTATAACATTGTTATTCTGTAAACAATGCAGTACGTACAGATTTGTCTTATAAATAATGTAGTACTAGTGCTAATTAAATAAACCAAATAAACTTGTAATTCACAAATATTCCTGTAAACATACATTTGTTGCGTTGCATTGATCATAATGAAATTTCGAAACTTTTGATCAACTCATATTTTATTGAATAATTAGAATCCATTTTTAAATCCAAGTTTAGGCCTTATATATATATATATATATATATATATATATATATATATATATATATATATTATAATGAAACTAATATATTTAAATATCATAATAACAGAATATATTTAATATTATATTTTATATATCTCATTGATGTATGGTAATTGGTGTTTCTGCTTCCGGTCGCCTCGTTAGGATTAGCTATGGGCCCAAGCTCCTTCCTCAAAACAAGTTGATCCAGGTTTAAATCCCATAATAACAGAATATATTTAATATTATAATAAAACTAATATATTACAAAATAATTAACAATGTTATTAAACAAATATGTTATTATTGGTAAGTGTATAATAATTCAAACGATATTTTTTTATTCAATCTTTTAATTAATCCTGGAAAAAACAAACATAATATGAGATTATTTTAAGTTATTCTATGA
Organism: Aralia elata; assembly: GCA_034770075.1. NCBI lineage: Eukaryota > Viridiplantae > Streptophyta > Magnoliopsida > Apiales > Araliaceae > Aralia > Aralia elata. The sequence goes on from CM068380.1 coordinate 11,768,195, forward strand.
ATAAGAGAACTGATATTTCTACAACACTTTTTTATATTTTCACATGAAAAGTGTCGCTATAGATGTATAGCGACGAAGACGGGTAAAACCGTCGCTATAGGATCTATAGCGACATTTTTCATGTGAAAATATCATTTTCTGTTGTGAAAATATCATTTCTCTATGAATAATTTCATAAAAAACAAACATGTACCTAGGACTATTTAATCTTATGATTAATAGTCTTAGATTATAATTTAAAGATTATAATCCTTACAAACAAACATGGTCCAGGTGCTTGGTCTTGGTTTGTATTGATCAGGGGCATGGCTATGGGAATAGGATCATCTCTATTTGGGTTTTCCTCCATTTCCATCAAGTTCACAAATTTTTGATAATAATGATTTTAACGGTGAAAATTCTTTTAGACTTTTAACGGTAAAAAAGTGTCGGATTATTAATTTTTTTTTAAAGATTAATCTTAATATCATTAATTATCTATTAACATATTTGGATCATTACTAACAAAATTATTATTATCAAAAATTAATAAACTTGATGGAAATAGAGGGAAACCCAAATAGAGACCATCCATTTCCATGGCTATGTTGTTTTAGTTGTTCGTGTGTGTAGTTGTTTGGATAGTCTATGTTGTATAGGTTGTATTTAGTAGCGTCTAGTGTGTTAGTAAAAGTAAATATAACTAATGCTTGTACCTGTTTATATTTTGCTAGTGAAGTTCTCTAAGTTTTATTAGGGGGAAAATATAAGAAATGAGTGAAAGCAAAATAATTTTTATTGTTATGAGTACAATATTACTATATCACCCTTATAGTAATAAAATTGATATTTAATAAATTTTAAAAGGGTTATTTAATATTTTGAATTTCCAATTCTCCACATCTTTCCTAATTCTCTTATTTTTTGGGATAAAATTTTAAAGTGGCGTTTGATTCGCGTCAAATCAATATAATAATTTCATAATGCAATGGATTATTATATTGACGTGACATTTATTATGTTTGGTTCACTTATTACATGTATTAATTCATTACGGACATAATGCTATTACATCACTTTTTAAGTTTTTCCATTTTATCCTCCAATTGATGTATTAACTTACTATGTCAGTAATGTAATATATCATAAAAGACAAAACAATAATAATTACAATTGATTTGATATTTTGACTTACAATTTACTTTATTCGTTACATACACTCATATAATTTAACGAATCTAATACAATTTTGAACATAATGTAATAACATTACAATTATTATACAAATATCAAGAATCAACCAAATAAATATGTCGTAATAACATATTACCATTACATTACAACGCTATTACGTTACGTAAACTATTGCATTACATTAAATTTCTATTCGGCGAACCAAACTCCACCTAGAAGTAAAGTTACATGAATTTTATCTTCAAATTCTCTTCTTTCTCTCTTAAAACACTCGCAAACATGGACTTGGAGAAATTTTGGTTACTTTCCTTGCACTTATTTTTTCCCTCGAAATTGCAAACACATTATAAAGGACATTGCAAAAATTAAAACATCCTACCTTGCAAAAGTGCATAACCAAGACTTTCCATGAAGGCAGTTCTGTTAACCAAATGCACATAGTTAATATTTTTTCCATGCCAATTGAATTGAAGTTTTTATGTAAGAGTGGCTTCTTCGGTTCCTCAATACCGACAAAAATTAAAGAAAAATCGTCCAATGTGTATCATTGCCATGCTAAAATAATATAACCATCTATATTACATTTTCTTGTGTCACATTATTTACTTGGGTCATGTTTATTTGTAAGAATACTGATCACAAAATTATATTTTCATAGATTATAATCCTGATACTATTAATTGTAGAATTAAATAAACTTAATCATATATTTATTTAGAATGTGATTATTTATGAGATGACTTAAAATAATCTCATGTTATGTTTGTTTTGTTCAAAATTATTTAAAGAATTTGATAAAAACTTATCGTTTAGACTATTAAACCCTTACTAGTAATAACGAGATCGTATTCTCAATAGTGTGAATATAGAAATTCAAAATTTAGAGTGCATTTAATTCTAAATACAATCTAGAATACAAATCAATTTTAAGGTTAAAGTTCATGACGCAATCCTAAACTAACTTTTAGATTAAATACACCCTAAACTTCAATCTAGGCAATTAAATGCACCATTAGCTAGATTTTTCATCCATTTAGTTGACTGAACTGCTAAAATAAGGAGTAAAATGGGTAAAACATTAAAATATTACCAATCTAGCTTATTTAAAGAATAAATGTAACTATATATTTTAGAATTGACAAATATATCCAAGTTAATAATATTAATACATAGTTAATTAAAGGGTAAAAAGGTACTTATAAAATTTCCCTCACCATCTTCTTCCTCTCTTTGATTCCTCAATTGAAAAGTTGTAAACCCTAATTTTGTTATCCACCATCTTCCTCTTTCCTATCTTTTTCTCCACTCATCTGACTTTTTCATCCACTGCCACTTATTCATCAAACCATATTATCACTGTATATCATTTAACCATTATCACCGATAGACCTTTTGTCCCAATAGATTTGGTCAATTTCATCGATTGTCAAAATAATCCTAACTAAGGAAACTAAGTTGTCGTTGTGGCCATAAAAGGCGAAGGCGAGGAGAGAGTCTCCTGTGAGAATCGGCATGACGGAGAATCAATGGCCGGCGATGAACTTGCAGGCAGTGATCGATGCAATGCATTGATGGGACGCGTTGTCGTCGGCGAACGAGTAATGCATTGCTTTGTGAATCATGGGTGAATCCCTTACAAAACTAACATCGTTAAGGGTCAAACTAATTGAATTCACCTTGTTTATCGTGTAAGCTTTAAAATTGAAGGTGAGGGTTTCTTCTTCTTCTTCTTTTGCTGTAATGGGTTCTTTCTTGGTGAATCTAACTGATTTGGAGTGAAATAAAATAGGTAGTTTGGGTTTGAGATTTGGGAAAGTCAAGTGTTTGGAGTTGAGTATTTATTTTATTTTATTTTATTGTCTTTATTTATAGTTTTACCTTTTAAATGTATTTTAATGGAGGACATAAATATCCCTAAAATTCCACATAATTGCATTTTTTTTGTTAACCAGTTAGACAGCAAAAAAGAAAAAAGAAAAAAATATTGCGAGTGCATTTAATTGTCTCGGTTAAAGTTTAGGGTGCATTTAATCTAAAAGTTAATTTATGGTGGAAATCGATTTTTAGTGCGAAGTTTGGGATGCAAATTGAATTTTATACTGGTACTGCCTACCCATTACATGGTCTTTACTGCAACAATCTGGAAAGATAGAAGGCCAGAAATGCCTTGCAAGTAAAAATTACAGCACACCCAAACTAGAAATAGTATTTAGAGGCATTTCATTTTTCATTTCTCTTTGAAACAATACTTGCTTGGCAAAGCCAAAATCTAAGAAAATAGTGTTACAAAATTACCCCCACGGGGTTTGCGAAAACATAAAGACTTCTATAATCATCCTACCAAGTACCCAATTTAAACTCCATCGTATTATCCGCATGCTTGGATCATTTAAATCGTACAACAGAGATGCGGAGAAATGAATGAAACAGAAGGTAGATATCGTCTTCAGTTTGGTAGAAACACAAACTTTTTAGCCTGTGAATATCTATCTTGCAAATTAGTGTATGGTCTCGTATTTTTCCCAGAGACATGGGATTCACTTGAAAAGAGAAAAGGAAAAAGAAATTGTGGCAAATGCCGCTCATCTAAAGCAAATCAGCATGAGTAAAATTAGATTTATAGTACCTGAGAAAAATTCTCCAACATATACATATCAGCTTCAATAGAATGAGATGCTGTACAAGAGTTTCCGACGGTGCTGCCTCTCAAAATTGGTGATTATGTCATCAATTGTATCCTCCCAATTTTCAGTTGCTTCAAGCTGGGCAGTATCAGTCTTAGTATATTAATCAGTTATAATAATCAGTTGAAAGTCAAAAATTCTAAGACGTGGCAGAAGACACACCTCTTGGCACAAGACTAGAGTTTGTCGAGCTCCTGTTGCTGCCTCCTCATGGTTATCTTTTACTTCCAAGTTGATCACTAGCACAGTTTTCATTAGCATGTGATCCCGGTTGTGGAGATCTGCACATTGATATACAATAGTTGGACCATAGAACGGGAAAAATCAATATTGAATAATGAGTAACAGAACAAATCATATGCCAATATAAAAGTAACAAAGTCCCTCCCAGTGTTCATGAGAAGGCATGACAAATAATTCCTGCATACATGTGGTTCTGTCATGTTGTTACTGTCATTCTACACTTTTTGGTTTGTGTATTATGATGTATCATAGTTTGTTACACCACATACAAGAGCATGCGTGGGGAGGGGGTGGGTGTTTACACACGATCCGTCTATGACATACCTTTACGTCCTACTAACTTCCAATTGTAAAGAGGATTACAATATAAATCCAAATGGAACGAACAAAAGAAGTGTTCCAGTTCTTAAAATATCGCTATGGCTTAGATAACCTACAACTTACTTGGCGGCCACTATTTGACCAACTAAAACAATTTTCAACATCATATGGATATATAATGTATCAAATATCTCCTAAAGTGAATGAGATGAAGAATATAACAAAGGGCGCAAGAGAGCTCAAGTGTGTTGAACTACATTAATCATGCTCACGGCATTGTAATGGGTGTGGAGTGCTAAAAGAATAGGCTTGTAGAGAGAATATGCCTGTTTGTTTTTTGAGTTCCTTATCTTCTTTCCAATATTTCCTTTATTTTTCTTTTATCAGGGGACTAATTCTCTCCTTTTTGTTTCTCTCTCTTCTATTCAATTTTCTTTTAAGAAAGAAAAAAACAATAGATATACGATATATCCCATCAGTGTCTACCACTATCAAAATCCATTATACGTGCTCTAGAATCTAAGCAGCCATCTGATAATACCATCAGTCCATCATATAGCAGGAGCAACATGAAGATCACTTCAAAATTTACTTGTCAAAAAGAAAAGGATCGATTCAAAATTTACAAGTTCATTAATTATCCAACATCAAGAAACTCAAAAAAAAAGGCATTCCTCTGCGTTGTTGCTTAAAAACATCAACATCTTTTTTAGTAATAGTTCGCAGGGTACTACGTTAGAAAGGTTAGTTTTAAAAGTTCATCCTGAAGCAGATTTCTTCACTTCATTTACCTATTATTCTTTCATCTAATCTAATATGAATTGCCAAAATTACACTAAATCTCAAACAGAGCACATACAGGCTACAACAATAAACGACCAACCTAATTATAACATGATCTTATGAAAACCGCTACAAACTAATTATGTACACTGATTAAGTCGGTCAAAAGTGGTGTTACTTGAACATCAAATCGCCTAGTGGAAGCAGAGACTCAACATTAGCTAATATAGGTACACGATATTAAGCGGTTCTTTCGTGATTAAATGTAGTTGAGTTTCAAAGAGATACACGCTGTCAGTTTCATAAGAATGTAGGCAGAACATTTACAATTGCAGGTCATAACTAATACACTTCGAATTAATTCTCATAATCATAATTGTCAAAATCGTACGATAAGCAATACGTATCGTACAATACGATATGGAAACAATCGATACGTATCGCAAGGTGAATAGAAAATGACACCGTATCATACGATTCAGTTCCGATATGATACATATCTTACGAAAGGATTTAATGCACGATACTTTTAAAGTTAACAATAGATTGAAAAAGTTTTTATGTAGATCCCAAAGAGTAAAGGCAAAACTTTTAAGCCTGCTACCATTTCAAATGACGAGGTTTTTTAGCATTAACAAATTCTATATCGCTTAATGATCCTTTAAACGCTTTCTAGAGTTTCATATGTTCTTTTACAGAATGTTGATTTATTTTTCTCATGTCACTTTTCATAAGCAGAAAAATAAATCTTCACTTGTTAATTTGATTTATTCTCTTAGTACTCTATAAACATTACTAAAATAATATCTAATAATTCAATTTAGAGTATTTTTGTTACTATTTACCTTAAAATTTTATTTTAAGGTTATAATAATATTTACCTTTTATATATAGTCGAGCTAATATGTTTGATTGTCCAATAAATTGTGTGTTTTATATGTTTAAATATATATTACCACATTTGTCATTTTATTTTCGTTCACGATACGAAACATGAAACACGATATGGAGCTTTTCGAGACACGATGCAATTCACGATTTTGACAACTATTCTGATAACTAAAATCTACAGTTCAAGTTTCCAACTAAATGCTCATTTGCTTCCTGATTCAAAAAGCGTATAAAGCTAACCTTAATATTTTTAATATATAAACACCCATTGCGCTTTTCTGCCTTGAAATTCCCACCCTAGCACTACAGTCAGCATTAATCTCAAAGCTAACTCAATTCAAGGTGGCACACTCCATGCCATTAAGATATTTCAGCCATACCAATGGTAGTCATTTAAGAAATTCAAAGAATGGGTCATTGATGTTATATACCATACAAGGAACCGTCGTGTGAAAGACAGCCTAATTCTGCATTTTTGCTTTTCCAAACAGAGAAGATAAACTTTATTTACTATAGGATCAAAGATGATGCAAGAGTGCAAGCCAAGGAGGGAAAAAAATAAGAAGATTATACCAGTTTCCAACATTGTCGAACATGGACACGGAATTGGATACTTGCAAGGCAGCAAGTGTCAAACAAGCAGAACATTTTATATCATAGTTTTCTTGGTCTTGGACCCTTAGGGAAGTATCCAGTGATAAGTTCTAAGCACAAGTAATTTCATATCTGATAAACCTAATGACCATTCAATAGCGCCAGCACGTATCCACCTCCACTACGGGTAATATAGACATTTACTCCCTTACCTAGGAGCATACTAGACCTTTCCCTTTCCTAAGGACAACTTGGACATCTCCACCCCCGCTCAAGGGTCACCCTAGGAATTTTCCCCTCCAAAGGGCAAACTAGTCCTTTCTCCACCAATCCATCCCTATAAATAGGGGTCCTCGCCTCATTCTAAGGTAAGTTCTTCCATTTGGCCATTTTCTCTAGTTCCTTTAATCCTTAAGAACTTAGGCTATCATCTCAGACATACACAAACTTAAGCTTCGGAAGGGCTTCTTAGGGCACCCTCGAGAATCTTGCTAACCTCCCTTGGTTTTGCAGCACAGGTGACACGCTCTCACTGGTCCGTTTTATCCCCGAGGCTTGCTCCCATTGGCCTGCTCTAGCCCCAAGGCTCGCTCCTACTAGACCATCCTAGCCCCAGGACTCACTTCCTTCAGATTACCATAGTCCCGAGTCGTGATCCGATCCATCTGTTACCCAAAAACCCAACAAAATTGGATTTTGTCTTAACAATATTCAACCTTAACACGTAGAAGAAAGCATCTTGAACATGTTCAAACTTGTCCAAAGAGTCTCATTGCCCAACACATTCAGTGGAGACGTGTCGAACTTCTAGAAGTGTTCTTCTTAGAGGTTGAATGATCTTAATTTAGATACATTATTCCAAGTTATCCTCAAAGACTTCATGAATTATAAGAAGACTATGAAACAAACATGATACAATAACCTTGGCGGCACAAATAGTGTTTAAATTCAAACAAGCAATCAAAACGCCTAATATTAATATGACCTTACCAAACCTAATATGGGTACTAAATTACCTACATCATACCTCAACAGGTTACAATTCACACAATAAACTAGCAGTTCACCATAATAAATTTGAGACTAACATATAAGCCAAGAATACTAACCTTCAATAACCATATCAAAAACCTTTTCTTCAAATGTAAACACAACATCAAAGACACCATCAGCTGCATTCTCTTGCCAACGTTGAGGTGCAGATTTGACACCTAAGTTCCTCTTAAGCATTGGCAATATGCCATTACGCTTGTACCTTTGCTATTGTTAATACTGAAAGTGCTTTAATTAAAATACACATCTGTAGATATATCCAAATAATAACAGGAAAATAGTAACTGCAAGCATCAAAACCACTGTGATAAATAACAAAGTACAACAATAAAATAGCACCCTAACCCCCCAAGTTACTGCCAATTAACCAAATAACGTACTCTAACCAAATTCTACAAAACTGGAATTGACAGACATAAAAAATTCCAATAATTTACAAATTAATTACAGACATCAAATTCTTTTCTTTTTCTTTTTCTTTTTCTTTTTGGGTACAACAGCTGTCAAATTCCAATTACTGTATTCCTGATATAAATATACTAAAGTAGGTAGCATTTGGGTATCCATGTAAATATAATCCTCACAATTATGACAACTGAAAACAATAAACCCATTTTTCGTCCAAAAAATAAATAAATTAAAATTTCTAATAACATTATGCAGGTTCAATAAGTATTTCATATTAAGATAATTTCTACACATCAATTTAGCTTCATATTCCACTATTTATCAATTTCCCAAATTTTCCATATTTAATCAATTGAAAAGAGGGGTAATGCAAAAATCTAAGTAATTGAGAAAAAAAGGATACAAATCAGGATCTTTACGCCTCAACTCGTCGAACATGTGCTTGTAAGGAGTGCCGAACTCGTAGACATTGGGTTCTCTGAGAGAAGGACCAGGAAGCTTAACGTGCGTCCCTGTTCCGTAGGATGACACGTCGAATCCCTCTCTCTTGAGGAGGCAGTGAGCCTCCATGCTCCGATTCTGATTCGATGAACACACCATTGCGTATCGAAATTTCATGGCCATGTGTATGTAAATATTTTAGGGCTAGGGTTTATGTTCTAACAGCGGGTTCCAAGGGTCACTGTCCGTTGCTTGGATACAGCAGTGGTGGCGGTTCTAAATTGTTCAGAGCTCATAAGATCGCAAATTTAAAATTAAAATAGAATGATTCTCTATAATTTAAAATTTGAGCCACATTAACACATAGTTTGTGAGTTCCAAAAAACCAAAAAATAAAAAAATAAATTAAAAAAAAAGGAAGAAAATTTAGGGAGGAGAATAAAAATCACTTGTTTGAGAGTTTTTAAAGGAGAGAAAAGTAAAGAGAAAAAGAAAATATTTTAAAACTTTCTTTCCAAAATTTTTTTTTCAAAGTTGAAAAGATTTGGAAAAAAATTTATTAAACACTTAGCTTTCAAATTAAAATACCAAAACTACTCTTATAATAATTTTTTAAAATGTAATTTCGTAAGAGTTAAATAGTAATATATTATTTTAAGTTAAATTTCTTTCCAAAACTCACAGACACAAGGAAAGAAAATAAATTTCATCTCTTTTCACTCTCTTTTTTCTCAAAATTTTTAAATTTCTTATTTTTCTTCTCTCCCCAAACCCACAAATATAGTGTAATGAATAATTGGGGAATTTATATTATGTTATATGAATTTTAAGAATTAAACGTTTAGACAACTGATATTAACCAGGCGAAAATGATTGGTACAAAGGTAAATTCTATTTTTTTTTGTCATTTATGCATCTCTTTTCTCTTTTAAGATTAATCGCATCAACGGATTTGTGTGGAGATAGATTTGCTACCTTGGATGAGATTGTCCCCTTTAAGCTTTTCGAAATTTGTTACCAAATTATGGGGAAAGGCTCTGTTACCCTGAATCGCTTTAATTATTCAATTTTATGAAGAGCAGATCATAATCTTTTTATTGAATTTGTCTTGCAGATTAGTTAATGCTACAAGAGTTGTTTATTGTTGGAATAGAAAGATTTTGGTTTGTAAAAAATATTATGGAAAAAATGGATATTTGGAAGAGAATTGGAAGAAAGGACTATTTTGTATTGAACTTGAATCTCAATTTGTTGAAATAGGAGAATTTTGGTTTGTAGGAAATATTATGGAAGAAATGGATATTTGGAAGAGAATTGAAAGAAAGAGTTGTTTTGTATTGAACTTTAATCTCAAATTTGGCTTATACCAAATAGCATTACAACACTCCTACTTGTACTACTCCATGGAAGCTTCTAGGTTCCTTAACCTTCTACCAACTTCTCCTAAAATATATAGATATTTCTTTAACTAAATATTTAGAACATTCTACACAAATGTTTTCTATTAACTTCAAGAACATTCTAGTTAATGGACTAATACATTAAGCCTAATTATATTCTATTTTTCAAAGCCTAAATCATTTTATCCCAAAATCAAGTTTATTTTCAACATTTATAACAATGCTCCGTGGTTGCTTAGGTCCAAAATCAAGTTTATTTTCAACATTTATAACTTCTTGAGAGTTTTGCTTGAAGAGCTGCTCTAATGTCTCTTTATGTTTTTTTTTTGAAATCTTTCTTCATGGGCTTGTATAGAACCCATAGTTGGTCAATAGTCATTTTTTTAGATCTTTAGATTCTTCAATTGCTACAACAATATAATCAAATTTAGAATCTAAAGATCTAAGATTTTTTTCAAAACTCTTGAGAAGTAATCATAAATTGATTTAGATTATGGAAGAAATGGATATTTGGAAGAGAATTGAAAGAAAGAGTTGTTTTGTATTGAACTTTAATCTCAAATTTGGCTTATACCAAATAGCATTACAACACTCCTACTTGTACTACTCCATGGAAGCTTCTAGGTTCCTTAACCTTCTACCAACTTCTCCTAAAATATATAGATATTTCTTTAACTAAATATTTAGAACATTCTACACAAATGTTTTCTATTAACTTCAAGAACATTCTAGTTAATGGACTAATACATTAAGCCTAATTATATTCTATTTTTCAAAGCCTAAATCAAGTTAGCCCAAAATCAAGTTTATTTTCAACATTTATAACAATGCTCCGTGGTTGCTTAGGTCCAAAATCAAGTTTATTTTCAACATTTATAACTTCTTGAGAGTTTTGCTTGAAGAACTGCTCTAATGTCTCTTTATGTTTTTTTTTTTTTGAAATCTTTCTTCATGGGCTTGTATAGAACCCATAGTTGGTCAATAGTCATTTTTTTAGATCTTTAGATTCTTCAATTGCTACAACAATATAATCAAATTTAGAATCTAAAGATCTAAGATTTTTTCCAAAACTCTTGAGAAGTAATCATAAATTGATTTAGATTCTTTCATATATAAAGTTTTGAACTCACCTCTAAGAGTTTGAAGTCAAACTTTCGTCACTTTATCAACTCCTTTGTGAGCAACTTAGAGGATATCCCATGCTTCCTTCGAAGTTATTGCACAAGCTATCTTCTCGAACGTACCTTCGTCGACACTTTTTTGGATGATTGAAAGAGCCTTTTGGTCACTTAAGAGAATTCTTTTGAGCTTTAGTGAGGACGTTTTGATCTTTTGGCTCCTCATAACCTTGCTCTACAATCTCCCATAGATTTTGTCCACCAAGGAAAGTCTTCATTTGAATGCTCCATCGATCAAAGTTGTCTTTAGTAAGCTGAGGAAACGAGATCATTCTGGTAACCATCATTTTGTCACGACGAACCTAGCTTTGATACCAATTTGTTAGAATATGAAGATTTTGGTTTGTAGGAAATATTATGGAAGAGAATTGAAAGAAAGGACTATTTTGTATTGAACTTGAATCTCAAATTTGACTTATACAAAATAGCATTACAACATTCTTATTTATACTACTCCATGGAAGCTTCTAGGTTCCTCAACCCTCTACCAACTTCTCCCAAAAAATCTAGATATTTCTTTAACTAAATATCTAGAACATTCTACACAAATATTTTCTGCTAACTTCAAGAACATTCTAGTTAATGGACTAATATATTAAACCTAATTATATTCTATTTTCCAAAGCCCAAATCAAGTTAGCCCAAAATTAAGTTTATTTTCAACATTTATAACAATGCTCCGTGGTTGCTTAGGTCCAAAGATTATCACCATCATACGCATCGATATTGTAGGTACAAAACACCCAAAAGCATAGCCATTAGTTAATTAGCACACAAAACCTCATAATTCAACTCCAGAACCACTGCATTTTTTCCTTCAAATTCAACCTTACATCAAAAATCGCCAAACCAATTGAAAGTATTTTCAGGTTCCAGTGGCAATTCCTCCATTGCGATCAGAGCTGTGATTTTTTGGACAACGGAGTCAACGGAGAAACTCGACTTGGGGACAAGATCTGGTTTTTGAGGTTGGGTTTGGGAGAAAATGAGTAAAAATTGGTGGATTTTTGTGAGGTTTTTGGGGCTACAAAATGGGATGGTGAAAATCAACACCATGAGCGACGACGCTAGAAAATTGGTTCACGACTAGTGTAATAGTGGACTTCACTTGAGTGGAATCGTGCAATTTTCAATTAGCAAGATCATTAGAGAGAGAGAGAGAGAGAAGGGGGATGATGATTGTGATTACTTTAATTTTGGTAGCTATGTTAATAATAGGGGTAAAATTGTCAAAAATTAGAATTTGCCGTGTGACTATCATTTTTGCCATGTTAATATCAATCACCAACTTTTAACTTAAGGATAAAATAGAAATATTATTAAAATTTTAGAGGTTTTTTATTTTTGAACGTCCTAATCTATTACAATAATTTATCTTAACCTAAAGAGATGAATCATACAAGTGGGCCAAGTGACCAATATTGTAGACTTTCAAAAAAACTTGAGGGCTAAATTTTTGAAAAAATGTTTGGGGAGCCTAGCTCACCTACTTGCTGACACAAGTTATCAATGATTAAATTTATAAAAAATAAAAATAAAAATTACTAACTAAAAATGAATTTATTTGTTATATGTATTTTAGCTGATAATTTTTTTTAAAGTCCAAAAAACTTAATTAATTAATTGGGAAGTAAATCTTAAGTTTAACACCTTCCTAACTTCAACTAATACAAAATAAATAGACTTTTACGAACTTACCTAACTTTACATTAGGTTAAGGTAAGGGAGAACAGAGTGCATTTTAATGTGATTTTAAGCCTCCACCAAAATCGTAACATGCGATTTTTAGCTTTTGACAACCATGTCAATACGATTTCTTGCAGTCGTGGTTTCAAAATCATACTAAATACTAAATAAATAACAAAATTATAATTCTTACATATACTATAAATAATAACTAATACTACTTTCAAGTAAAATAACAAACTTAAAATACAAATTATATGGTTGTCTTTAACTTAAATTCTTGCATCTAGCAATATTTAAGCTAGTTAATTTTCAAGCAAAGAACCAAAAAAGCAAACAATCCTTCTCGAAAGATAAATCAAAAGGGTAATATAACAATTCCCCTAGTTGTTAGTTGTTTTGATGACATATATAACTATATATCATCATACATAAATAATTATATAATCAAACCGCGTAATGTATACATGTCATCAAAACAACGTCATTTTGCTGACATATATGTGGGCGTGGGGGAAAACACGTACACCATATATATAATTATCCATATACAAATAAATATAAAAATATATATTATAGAATGCGGTCTTATAGTGTGGTTGTGGTGCAGTCTTATAAGATAAAACTGCAAATGTGCAGTTTCTAATTTTTAAACCACGCCGCGAAATTGCACTGCACCAAACCGCAACGCATGTGTGATTTTTCAAAGGTTTTCTTGTGGTTTCAAATGCGATTTTATGCTCTCCTTTAGGTTAAGGCACTACACACATCTTTAATATCAAGTAACTAGGAATAAAGATCAGAAATTGTTGGGGCTCAATTAGCAAGACTATGATAACTTTTTCTTAGAGCTATGAATGAACCCGATTGTTTGCGAGTTTGTTCCAACTCGACTCTATTAAATTCGACTCGAATTTGAATAAATTTCTTCATTGTTTAGTTAACGAGTTAAATTTGAACAATAAGGTGTCCACATAAAACCATATATCTTAGAGAGGTCGTATTTCTTTGGGTTGGTAGTAATTGAATGCTTTCATTATCTAAAATGAAGAACAATTCTCACCAAAAAATCAGTCCAATAACCGATGATGTCACAACATTTTTCTATTTCTTATAATTAGACTGATCACCTTTTGTTGGTCAATCAATGAATTCTTGACTTATATCGATCAATCATTAATCCATAATTAGGAAATTGATCTCCGAACTAGTTCGACTTATTTAGTCCCTACTCGAGCAAGACCGACTTGTATAACATTTAATTAATTAAATTTTTTATTTTTATAATTAAAAAAATAAATGGAAGGTTTAAGCAAGCCGAGCTAGGTTTAAACTCGACTAAACTCTGCTCGCTTAAGCCTAACTTGAGCTAGATCTCTACTCGATTACTAGACGGACTAAGTTCGAAAACTAAATCTTATACTCGTTTACACCGTTACTCGACTAAACTCGTTTACTTTTTAAACGAGTTCGACCTGAGCAAGCCAAACCTCGACTTGACTCATTTGTAACCCTACTTTATCACAAGTTATTATAAATTTACATGCCCATGCAACTATAGATAATAGAGCTGCCTTCAACCCAAAGTTTTGATTAGACCAAAATTGATGAAGCCGTAGTTAAAATAATTTGACCAAAACTTATTTGTTAGTGCCTTGTGGGCGTGTAAGAAAATTGTGCGCTCTCCAATTTTCTTCAACAATCAATATCAGGGCCATCAAAAAATCAATCTAGGATTGTTGAGTCTCTTCAAAAGACGCACAATAATAATTCGAAAGATTGATCACGGAGTGGAGTCTTTTTTAAAACATGTAACTTGAATTCTCGATGAATGGCAGGGCTCACGATGGAGAAAAATCGAGAGTGGTTTTGATGAGTGAGTTTCATACTTACGAATCTAGTATCTTTTAGCTTAATTTATTGTTATTCTTGAGTATTTTTATTATCATTTTATTCGTTTTTGTGTTTATTTTATGTAGGATGGAATTGAAGGGGTATCAAAGTCATTTCGGGTGAAGAATAAGGCATAATGAAGATTAATGGGAATTGAACTTGAAGCTGAGAATATGTTGGTGTTTCTGGACCGAGCACTGGGGCACTGGATTTGTTCGTGGTCTAGCACCGGGGCGCTGGAGGCAGATTGTGGTGCGGCTGTGGCATAAAAAAAAGCCAATTTGGAATGGGAGAAGGGATTTCAACTGATATAAATAGGGTAACAACTGAGTAGGGAAAGAGAGAGAATTTTTACTGAAGACTAGGAAAGCACTTAAAGAGATTGCAACTGAAGATTGAAGATTGGAGGCTTTTATTGAGATTCTATTCTTCTCCTCTATTTGTAATTTGAATTAAGATATTTTTTATGGGATATTTGGTTTTAATTTTCAGCATGAACTAACTTTTCAATTAGGGCTACAATTGAACCATTATTGATTATGAATTAATTACTTATTTGATTCCAATTATTCTTTCATTATCAAGTTGTCTATCATGTTTGTATTAATTAATTAATTGTCTGGCCAACAATTAGCGGGATACTCTAGGTAAATTCGGGAGATGAAATATAGGGTTAGATCATGATATGATAGCATGTATTCTTAATTATTTGCATGGGATGAATAATTAGGGTTGTGAAGTGAATAGGAATATCTCTTTGCTGCATGTAACTTTTGGGAATTGGTACTTAACGAATTTGATTCTTTTGTTTTGCATAGGAATATCGCAGAATTAATTGAGTTAAATAAATTTATTTGATCACTTGGAAAAGGGCTTATAAATAAAGTTGAATTCCTGTTAACAACTTGGATGAATGTGATAATTGGATAAATTGGATATAATGATCCATATGACATAATTGGGGATATTGTAGTCTTAAGTCTTAATCAGCTGAAATCCAACTTTTGTGTTAGATAATATTCTTAGTTAACTTATTTAGTCAAATCATTATTAAAATTTGTAATCGTTTAAAGAGAAACTGAATTGGTATAAGACTAATAGTTGGAGTTTATTTAACTGGATTCCTTGTGGGTTCGACACTCGTTACTTATTCTATATTACTTGTTGATCGTGTGCACTTGCGCGTAATTGATTGTATCTAAAATCGACGACAAGTTTTTGGCGCCGTTGCCGGGGAATCTTTGTTTAAATATTAATTCCATATTAGTTATAATTGATTCAGTTTTAATTTAAACATTATCTTTTTATTTTTAACTCTTCTTATTGTGTTTCTTCTTTCCGCAGGTAGCTCATTTGTGTATGCACACTAGGTCTAAGGGTAAAAAGGAGCTTTTGCTATACACCGAGAATATTGAGAAGAAGTTACGGAAATTAAGATTGACTAGTGAGGTAGTATATACGGAAGAAAAACTAGCAGAGGAAGAAGAAATTCCTGAAAACATGGTTGGGGAAGAGCAAAGGTCAATTAGGGATTATGCAATGCCAACAGTTACAGATATTCAGTCTAGCATTCGGAGACCTGCGATCAACGCGAACAGCTATGAGATAAAATCGGGTACGATTCAAATGTTACAAAATTCGGTGCAGTTTGAGGGTAGTCCGAATGATGACCCGAGTGAACATATCAGAAATTTTTTAGAAATCTGTGACACATTCAAGTGCAACAACGTTACAGAAGAAGCTATAAGGTTAAGACTTTTCCCATTCACATTGAGAGATAAAGCGAAGAGTTGGCTACATTCTTTGCCACCAGGTTCAATCACGGCTTGGGATGACTTAGCTCAAAAATTTCTGGCTAAGTTCTTTCCACCAGCAAAGACGGCAAGACTAAGGAATGAAATTCACACTTTCACCCAGTTCGACTCAGAAACATTGAATGAGGCATGGGAACGGTTTAAGGATTTTCTTCGGAAGTGTCCGCACCATGGGATCCAGAAATGGTTGCAGGTACAAACGTTCTGTGATGGGTTGGATGGTCCTACGAGGGCGAGTGTTGATGCAGCTGCTGGAGGTGCCATCATGGGTAAGAATATTGATGAAGCTTTTTAATTGTTAGAAACCATGGCAACCAATAACTACCAATGGCCCACGACAAGGTTAAAACAGTCAAAAGCAGCAGGGAAGATAGAGAAGTAGATGCAGTTACAGCCTTAGCAGCCCAAATGTCCGCTCTAACGAGGAAGATTGATTCATAGGGACCGAGGTCGGTTGCACAGGTGGCAGTAATTTGTGAACAGTGTGCAGGAGAGTATTCCACAGATCAGTGTCCCATAAATGCAGAGTCAGTTCAGTTTGTAGGAAGCTATAATAGACCGCCGACACCGTATCAGAATGCTTATAATCAGGGATGGAGGAATCACCCGGGTTTCTCTTAGAGTAATAATCAAGCTCAAACTCAGGCTCTACGACCACAGAATCCACTCGGTTTTCAGAATCAAGGTCCACAACAGGCAGAAAGGAAGACGAATTTAGAAGATGCGTTGGCAAAGTTCGTTGCAGCTACCGATAAGAGGATGACAGAGCAAGATAAGTTGTTGAATCAGGTAGATTTAAATGTGAAGAGCCAAGCGGTATCAATCAGAAATTTGGAAAATCAGTTGGGTCAGATAGCTCAAGCATTGAACACTCGTCCTCACGGAGCATTACCGAGTGATACTGAAGTTAATACGAGTGAAAAAGAGCATTGTAAAGCCGTAACTTTGAGAAGCGGAAAAGAGCTAACCGAGGTGGTGAAGGGAAGTGAAAAGTAAAAATCTGCTGAAAATAACGAGGTAGTCACCGAGAAAATTATGAGCAATGATACCGAGTCGGAAAAGAGTCCAGAAGTGGAGGAAAAACTTAACGAAAGCAAGCGAAGAAGTGTAGTGCCTCCGCTTCCATTCCCTCAGAGATTTCAGAAATCTAAATTAGACAAACAATTCTCGAAATTTTTGGAGGTCTTTAAGAAGCTTCATATCAACATTCCTTTTGTAAAAGCTTTGGAACAAATGCCCAGTTATGCAAAATTTATGAAGGAAGTCTTGTCAAAGAAGAGGAAGTTGGGTGAATTTGAGACAATGGCACTAACCGAAGAGTGCAGTGCAATCTTGCAAAATAAATTACAGCCAAAGTTGAAGGATCCGGGTAGTTTCACTATTTCGTGCGTGATAGGTAATCAGTTTTTTGGGAGGGCATTGTGCGATTTGGGAGCGAGTATCAACTTAATGCCGTTATCAGTGTACACTCAGCTTGGGTTGAAAGCACCAAAACTGACAAATATCAGCTTGCAGTTAGCAGATCGGTTAATAACCTATCCGAGGGGGATTGTGGAAGACATTCTGGTAAAGGTTGACAAGTTCATTTTCCCGGCTGATTTCATTATTCTAGATTGCGAGGAGGACAAAGAAATCCCAATTATATTGGGTCGGCCATTCTTAGCAACAGGGAGAACTTTGATAGATGTGCAAAAGAGTGAATTGACAATGAGAGTTGACGATCAGGAAATTACTTTCAATGTGTTCAAATCAATGAAATTCCCTAAAGAAGCCGAGGAATGCTCGCGGATTGATATAGTGGAAGAGGCAGTGATCGAGGTATTCAACAAAACTTATTTAGCAGATCCACTTGAAGCGGCATTAACTGGTTGTGATGCTAATGATGACTTGGATCGTATGGATTACGTGAAGATACTGGATGCGATTCCTATTTCTCGAGAATTTAACAAGCGATTTGATAGTCTTGATCGTCCCGAAGGAGTAGGGAAGCTTTCTAAAACTTCAATGGAGGAACCACCAGTATTAGAACTCAAACCCCTTCCAAATCATTTAAGGTATGCTTACTTGGGCGATTCAAACACCTTACCTATAATAGTGTCTGCTCATTTAACTGAAGTTCAAGAAGAAAAACTGTTAAGGGTGTTGCGCGAGTATAAGACGGCAATTGGGTGGACCATAGCTGACATAAAGGGAATTAACCCGTCATTTTGCATGCATAAAATTCTACTTGAGGAAGGGGCAAAACCAGTGATTGAGCAACAACGAAGATTAAATCCAATCATGAAGGATGTGGTGAAAAAGGAAATCATCAAGTGGTTGGATGCGGGAATAATATATCCGATTTCAGATAGCTCTTGGGTCAGTCCTGTGCATTGTGTACCAAAGAAAGGCGGAATGACGGTGGTAGCAAATGAATATAACGAGCTCATCCCAACAAGGACTGTGACTGGGTGGAGAGTGTGTATTGATTACCGCAAATTGAACAAGGCGACTCGTAAGGATCACTTTCCCTTGCCATTCATTGACCAAATGTTGGATAGGTTAGCAGGTCATCAATTTTACTGTCTTTTGGATGGATATTCGGGATATAACCAGATTGCAATCGCTCTAGAAGACCAAGAGAAGACCACGTTTACTTGCCCATATGGAACCTTCGCTTTCCGAAGGATGTCATTTGGTCTTTGCAACGCACCAGCCACATTCCAGAGATGTATGATGGCTATCTTTTCGGATATGGTAGAACAGAATTTGGAAGTCTTCATGGATGATTTCTCGGTCTTTGGGGACAGTTTTGATCAGTGTCTGAATAATCTGATTTTAGTATTACAAAGGTGTGTGGAGACGAATTTGGTACTCAACTGGGAAAAATGTCACTTCATGGTAAGTGAAGGTATATTGGGTCATAAGGTCTCCGCAGGAGGAATTAAGGTGGATCAAGCCAAGATAGAAGCAATTGACAAATTACCTCCACCAACTTCAGTAAAGGGAATTTGGAGTTTTCTCGGTCATGTAGGTTTTTATCGGTGTTTCATAAAAGACTTCTCCAAAATTTCTAAACCACTATGCACACTCCTTGAGAAAGATGCTCCTTTCAAAATTGATCAATCGTTCATAGATGCATTTGAAGTATTGAAGAAGAAATTGGTGTCAGCTCCGATCATAGTTGCTCCTGATTGGTCCATTTCATTTGAACTTATGTGCGACGCAAGTGATTTCGCAGTTGGAGCGGTATTGGGGTAACGTAGAGATAAGATCTTTCACACAATCTTCTACGCAAGCAAGACTCTCACGGGTGCCCAGCTCAATTATGCAACAACTGAGAAAGAATTACTTGCGGTGGTGTTTGATTTTTAACAAGTTTCGGGCATATCTAGTTGGGACAAATGTGATAGTCTATACGGATCATTCAGCAATCAAGTACCTGATTGAGAAGAAAGATGCAAAGCCAAGGTTGATTCGATGGGTTCTTCGCTTGCAAGAATTTGACTTAGAAATCCGCGATAGGAAAGGCACAAAAAATCAGGTTGCTGATCATCTTTCAAGGTTAGAAAACTCCGAGGTGAGAACAGATGAATTAGTGATCAACGAGTCGTTTCTGGATGAGCAACTGTTTCGGATCACGATGACAGTGCCTTGGTATGCGGATTTTGTCAATTATCTGGTCAGCAACGTACTCCCTCCGAATTTGAGTTTTCAACAACGCAAGAAATTTCTTCATGATGTCAAGCAATATTTCTGGGATGAGCCGTTCTTGTTCAAAACTTGTGCGGACCAAATGATCAGGCGATGTGTGTCCGGTGAAGAGATGGATAGCATCTTAACTCATTGTCATTCTTTAGAGTATGGTGGGCACTATGGAAGAGAACGGACAGCGACAAAAGTGCTCCAATCAGGGTTTTTCTGGCCCTCGTTGTTTAAAGATGCTCATCTTTTTGTACTAAAGTGCGACCGATGCCAACGGGTTGGAAATATCTTAAAACGAAACGAAATGCCTCTCAACAACATCCTTGAAGTGGAGCTTTTTGATGTATGGGGCATCGACTTTATGGGGCCATTTCCTTCATTATTTAACAATTAATACATTTTATTAGCAGTGGATTATCTGTCCAAATGGGTTGAGGCAGCCGCATTACCCACCAACGATGCCAAGGTTGTTTTGCGATTCTTACGGAAGAACATTTTCACCCGATTTGGAACACCACGAGCTATAATTAGTGATGAAGGCACCCATTTCTGCAACAAACACTTCACCAAGTTTCTTGCTACGTATGGGGTTAAACACAAAATAGCTACGGCTTACCACCCTCAAACAAATGGTCAAGCCGAAGTGTCGAATCGCGAGATCAAGAGCATATTGGAGAAAGTCGTGAATCCGTCACGTAAGGATTGGGCGATGAAGTTAGATGATGCTTTATGGGCGTATCGCACAACATATAAGAACCCCATCGGAATGTCACCGTATCGAATGGTTTATGAAAAAGCGTGTCATTTACCGGTGGAGCTGGAACATAATGCGTATTGGGCTATTCGTAAGTTAAACTTTGATCTCCAAGCATCAGGCGAGAAACGACTTCTTCAATTGAACGAGATGGAGGAATTTCGACATCATGCGTATGAAAATGCTAAACTCTATAAGGAAAAAGTAAAGAAATGGCATGATAAATGCATCCTTGATCGGAAGTTTGAGCCGGGCCAGACAGTATTGCTATTCAATTCTCGGTTGCGTCTTTTTCCTGGAAAATTGAAGTCAAGATGGTCGGGACCATTTGTGGTTACTTCAGTCACGCCGCATGGAGCCATTGAGGTTGAAGAACCTAGCTTGAAGCGTACGTTCAAGGTTAATGGCCAACATTTGAAACACTATTGGGGGGAAGACGTCGATCGTAACCCAACATCGATCTATTTGATAGACGCACCTGTTTCCTGAGTACAGTAGCAAAGTCGGGCTTAGGACTTTAAACTAAGCGCTATTGGGAGGCAACCCAACGTTTAATTTTACTCTAGCAATTTTGATTTCCAATTTATAGAATAGCCATTTATTTTTATGTTTTATTTTCTATTAATCTATTTCTATTACTGTGTCTTAATCTCTGCAGAAGAATGAAAAGGATGTTTGAAGGAGCATTGGCAAGGTGCAACAGGGAAGTTCAAAACTGCTTCCAGTGCCCCGGCTCTATACTTATGTGTATTCCAGCGCCCCAGCGCTAAAGGTAGTACCTCCCAAGCAGCTCTAGCGCCCCGGCGCTACAGGTAAGCTACGTTCCAGCGCCCCGACGCTATGAGCAGTTAAATGAAAAAAAATTAGGGCTTTTCGCCCTAATCAGGTAAGCCGCCACATTCCTTCTCCCATTTCTTGTTCCTCTTCTCCTCCCTCACAATAGCACACTCCCTCCCCATTCCCGTTCCAATTTGGTTCTTAGCATCAGTAACTCCGTCCTACCATATACCAAGGATTCGGTGTATCACTTGTTCACTCTACCCATAGTTCTCTCTCCCTTTCAAAGATATATCAAGGTGAGTTTATTTTGTTTCTTGTTTGAAATTGAATTAGGTCTGTAAGGTATGGTGCTAATTCATCAATAACTATCCTTTGTTTCTATGATACCTTGATTGGGTGTGTGAATGCTATGTTTTGGGTTTATTCTTTCATTCATATTGGCATAGCATATTGAAATTCTTTGTCGCCCGCCAGGTGTTTGATAATATGTTTGTGAGAACTTTCTTTGAGAAAATGTGCAATTGAAAGCTTATTGGCTCATGACATACAATTAACTCCCATTGATGTTTAACTATGACATCAAATTGATTTGATTGACTTTGAAATTGCATTACAACACAAGTTTCGGGAAATAACCATGATGTTATTCTGCAATTGTATTCGTTCATGTTTAGAGATTAGTATGGCATCATGGTAATTGTGATGTATGGAATAACTTTTGTGGTGTATGCTTGCTTTACTTGTTTGGCAATGTCATTGATTTCTATTCTGGCTATTGTAGCGAATATGGGCAAGGTGCCGCTCGTGTGGCTCTATGATGTATTGCGTAGTGCGCCCAGACCAAATGACACCATTTTGGCTTATCTAACCATGTGATTGCACTAAACCTTAAGTTTGGGGGTATAGGTTATGAAGTTGTTTCAAGTTGTTTGTGTTCATTCACTCGTAGCTTACTATATTGTTTGTGAAAATTACCATGGTGTAATGGACTGATTTTTGCTATTTCTTGATTTTAGGTCAACCATGGCGTCCAAAAGGCAGAGAGGTGAAGGTTCTTCTTTTGTCCCAACCAAGTCATTCGACAAAAAGCGATTTGTAAGTGCCGCGGCTCAAGAGCGATATACTAAAATGGCACAGCGGTCACTAGTCCCGGAAAGGGGTTTAACGCCAGACACGCAGGATGGAGAGATGACTGTCATGATCGCTGAGCGTCGATGGGGTACTTTCACTGCACAACCTGAACCAGCGATTATTGCGGTGGTGAAGGAGTTTTACGCAAATGTTAAGGAGCATGTTCAGTTTGGAGTACTTGTGCGGGGAAAGAATGTGGACTTTGATTGCAAGGATATTAACGACATCTATGACCTGGAAGATGTGGGTGACCGTAGCCAATACGCGAGTTTTGTGCGTGATAAACCTGACTATGATCAAATCATTCACGATTTGTGCCAGCCAAATACAACATGGAAAACTCGTGAGCGTGGTGGTATGACTTTTCCGCAGTCGAGGCTCAGTAAGTATGGAAAAGCTTGGTATGCTTTCTTGTGTGCGAAATTAATGCCATGTACTCATGTTAGTGATGTCACGAAGGAGAGGGCAATGCTTCTGTATTGCCTACTGACAGGAAAGTCGATGAATGTCGGCCTCATCATTAGAAATTTCATCGTTCGTGCAGCAGAGGGCGGCACTACTGGTGGGTTGCCACACACCTCTCTTATTTGTGCTCTCTGTGCACGGGCGGGGGTAAAATGGAAGGATGATGAGATGATTCAGCCGCCCCTGCCAGTTCTCGACCATAAGATGATCATGCGATACACGGTTAAATGGAAGGGAGGTAACAATCATCCACGTGGATTAGGATTTATAGTTTCCCAGTTAGACCCTCAGCAAGTGCCTAACCCTGCGACGTCAAGTTCTTATGCTGCGCAGCCTCGTTTTGAAGTTCCTTATAAGGTCCAGCATCAAATTGATGGGTGGTTTTATAATATCGAGGCACAGAATGTTCGTTTGGCTGAGCGACAAGATACTATGTATGGGTACACTGTTGCCTTCCATACTTCAATGGTACATATGTTTGCTCGTTTCAACCCTTCAGTTGATTCAAGTCAGTTTCCGATTGCACCCGTTTTGCCTGTTTTCCCCCCATCTGATCTGGAGAGAAGCGATGATGAGGAGGTTCCTCCGGACGAGTGACCAAATCAGGGAAGTCCTCCATTCTTCATTTATTTATTCTTACACAATGAGGACATTGCGTCACTTAAGTTTGGGGGTGCTTTATGTTTTCTTGTTAATAGTTAGTGCATATAGAGTAGGAGTATGTGGTTTAGTTATGCATTTATGCATGTCTCATTATAGTATAGGTTGCATGACATTGGTAGATTAGGATTGCATTTTAGGTTGTGTTTTGCATCTAGTTGCATGAATCGAGCAATAAATGATGTGGTGGTTTAATTTTGGCCAATGATAAGAATTGATTGATACTTTGAGACTCAAATAGGATTGAAAACTAATGTGGAATGATGGTTAAAACAGTGAAGTTAATTATGCTTGTCTGAAACTCATGTTAGCAAGGAAAGCACAAAATTTACGGTCTGGTCAATCTGATTCAAATCTTTACATACTCTATTTCTGGTAAGTAACTGTGGGATAAAATTTGATGAAATCAGTGAATCATCTTTGAAAGCAAACGTAAGCAAGAAATTAAGTTTGGGGGTGCATTAAGGTAAAAAAAACAGAGAAAAAAAAAAAGTCAGAAAAATATGAATTAATAATCTAACTTGGCTAGTTTAGTTTTGTGGCCTTTGCTACTCGGGTTATTAGATCCGTAGGGGTGTTTTAACACCTAGTGCCCTAAAACCATCTGGTTTGGGAGTCATTGATTGAAAACTCGATACATGGGTAGCTCTGTAAGCCTAAGGAAACTAGACATTGCACGAGTCGAGTTTAGAAGCGAGATGGAGCGTAAAACGCACTCGTTAAAGAATAAAGTATGTCGTTAATAAACCTTGGTGATATCCCTGTGCTTAGTCATTGCTTGCAGTCGTCGAATTGGTTGTGTTCACTGATATAATTAAGTATAACTGAAGTTCTTTCTAAGAAATTGAGTATGTTAGTGATTTGAGTTATGATTGATTAAAGTTGTTGATACACACACACACACACATAACATGGGTGATGACAAGTGTAATTTGGCTAATTGGTTCGCGTTGAAAATTTTGCATTAGTTGAATATTCTATTTGAATAATTGTATTATCTTTGAGGCCGGAGTTGGATACTAAGTTATTTGGTTGCTTGATTAGTAGTCATATAGTTAGGGTGATTTGTATATTGCATTGCTTGGGGACAAGCAATCATTTAAGTTTGGGGGTATTTGATGAGTGAGTTTCATACCTACGAATCTAGTATCTTTTAGCTTAATTTATTGTTATTCTTGAGTATTTTTATTATCATTTTATTCGTTTTTGTGTTTATTTTATGTAGGATGGAATTGGAGGGGTATCAAAGTCATTTCGGGGTGAAGAATAAGGCATAATGAAGATTAATGGGAATTGAACTTGAAGCTGAGAATATGTTGGTGTTTCTGGACCGAGCGCCGGGGCGCTGGATTTGTTCGTGGTCTAGTGCCGGGGCGCTGGAGGCAGATTGTGGTGCGGCTGTGGCATAAAAAAGAAGCCAATTTGGAATGGGAGAAGGGATTTTAACTGATATAAATAGGGTAACAACTGAGTAGGGAAAGAGAGAGAATTTTTACTGAAGACTAGGAGAGCACTTGAAGAGATTGCAATTGGAGATTGAAGATTGGAGGCTTTTATTGAGATTCTATTCTTCTCCTCTATTTGTAATTTGAATTAAGATGTTTTTTATGGGATATTTGGTTTTAATTTTCAGCATGAACTAACTTTTCAATTAAGGCTACAATTGAACCATTATTGATTATGAATTAATTACTTATTTGATTCCAATTATTCTTTCATTATCAAATTGTCTATCATGTTTGTATTAATTAATTAATTGTCTGGCCAACAATTAGCGGGATACTCTAGGTGAATTCGGGAGATGAAATCTAGGGTTAGATCATGATATGATAGCATGTATTCTTAATTATTTGCATGGGATGAATAATTAGGGTTGTGAAGTGAATAAGAATATCTCTTTGCTGCATGTAACTTTTGGGAATTGGTACTTAACGAATTTGATTCTTTTATTTTGCATAGGAATATCGCAGAATTAATTGAGTTAAATAAATTTATTTGATCACTTGGAAAAGGACTTATAAATAAAGTTGAATTCCTGTTAACAACTTGGATGAATGTGATAATTGGATAAATTGGATATAATGATTCATATGACATAATTGGGGATATTGTAGTCTTAAGTCTTAATCAACTGAAATCCAACTTTTGTGTTAGATAATATACTTAGTTAACTTATTTAGTCAAATCATTATTAAAATTTGTGATCGTTTAAAGAGAAACTGAATTGGTATAAGACTAATAGTTGAAGTTTATTTAACTGGATTCCTTGTGGGTTCGACACTCGTTACTTATTCTATATTACTTGTTGATCGTGTGCACTTGCGCGTAATTGATTGTATCTAAAATCGACGACATGTTTATTGATAATTAGTATCATGATAGTTGAAGAGAACTGTTCAATACTTGATGAAATATGACTCTTGATAGAGATAAAAGTCAAGAATGGATAGCCAATAATTAATGTCACGATGATTGAAGAAAATAATACAAATGAGGGAATGACTCTTGATGTGATGAATTCACTTGTATATAGGATACTTTTAAAAATTTACAAATGAATTAAAATCCATTATTAAGAAATAAAAAAGGAGTAAATGACTAATATGCATAAATGAATCTAAAATTTAAGGTCAAATTGAGTTTTAAACATGTATATTAATGTCTTTTATAAGAACACATAAAGTGCGAACTCGCCTTAGCCTAGTTGGATCAATGCACTCGTGGTGTTAGGAAAATAAAAATCATAGCATTGTGTAAGAAATGTGAATCACAGACTCAAGATAAACCCAAAAAAGTGAGGCCATTGAAATGAAAAAAAAAAAACATTTTCACTCAAATGGGAACACGTAACCTACCTATAATTCAAACAAATGCTTTAGGCAGTGGTTCACCACAAGCGTAACAAGAGCTTTCAGTCAACTCGAACAACCCAAGCCTCAAATACAATGGCGACAATCTCCTCAAGGAGAAATCTGGAGACTTAAACTATTGTCCACCTGTATACTTGAGAAACAGAGCTTCCTAAACTACCCCTCCTATCTATTTATTGGATCCGTGTATAGAATTTTTTCTTTCTCATTTGCTTATATACAAAAAAAAAATTCAAAACAAATAAACAGTGAACACTACTTAACAGTATGTCTACTTTTTATCTATATTTTTCATTATAATGAAATCACTTTTTTTCCCCACATCAAACGATAAAGATAAAAAAAATGATATGACAACAGAAGAATGTTGATTTTTGTGTCCTATATGCATAACGGTTAAATATTATGGAGTTATAATAATATATGAATCGTGTTATTATATTTATGTAGCAATTCAGTCTTGTATTGAAACGTGTAAGATAATTTGTCAAAGTCAGATTAAAGGTAAAAATCGAGACTTTGGTCATAATCTTTTGTTAATTTGTGGTAGGTTAAAATGGTCCAACATACCTTGACACATTGTAATTTGACTTTGTTGTTATTTATAGTATCTGAGCCAACTTTTGAAAACTTGATTCGAATTATCTGACTAAATTGATTTTAGGATATGTGTGGTTATATATTCGAGCCTGACGAGGGTGTCGGCCATATAAGCTCGATACAATTTAGTCGATCAAATTGTTGAAGGTAAGAATACAAAAGTTTTCAGGTTACGTTTGGATCTATGAGGGTGGGTTGTTATCGTTATTATTTTTTCATCTTGGGCATATCTAGTAAGATTATAGTATTGAAATATAAACAAAACAACACTAATAATGAATATTTTCTATATAACAAAAACCTAAGGAAAAAGAAAACAAACAAACAAATAGGAATAAAAGAAAAATAAAAGAAAGAAATACAGTGGCAGTACCGTAGATGATCAGAAAACCAGGGCGTTACTACTTTAGCCACACGTTTTCCACACAAAAGACAAAAACGTGATGTTAAGCAATTGGTAATCCTCTATAATTCCCCCAGCACACAAACGAATACCAAAATCAACTTCCACCAACTCGAACCACCTCTATATACAAATCAAATCAGACCCATTTCATAGTCTTATTGATTTCTTTAGCTTTTATTTTCTGATATTTATAAGAAGGTAATTGATTGTATTAGTTGATTTTGATTTTCAATTTGTTGTTACAATTTTAGGGTTTCTGATTACTTTGCTGTAATTTCAGTGTTGAGAATGGATGCAGCCACTGTTCTTCGATCTTCGTTCGGAGTTGTTCCGTATTCAGTTGCCCGATCCGGTATCTCGATATCTAGCAGACCTGATTTCGTTCGGATCAGCACCAAATCTTGGATGAAGGTAATTATACTGTTTTGTTTTAGAATATGCATCTGATAACTGTAGAGTTTTAGGGGGTTCAATTTTACTTGGAAGTGAAATAAGATTTGTCTTTTAATTAAATCTTATGAAATTACATATTCAATTTCTTTCTTTTTTTTTGAAAATTGTTCTTAAAATTATTTATCAAAAGTGTTTTCTGTGTTTCGTTAGTGTGGTGTAGATGGCCTACTCTGTCTTTAAAGTTGAAGGATAATCTAATATGCTTTAGTTGGCTGTTGTATTTATTTATTGTTATCATTATCAGTATTATATCATTATGAGATATGTTAAGTTGAAATGATTAGATGCATACTAGCAAGGTAATTTTAATATTAGGTAATTGGTAAAAGTTGGATTAAGCTGTGCTTGAGCTTGAAGGCCAGCTTAATAAGCTTGTTAAAGTTCACAAGGACTTGGTTCTTAGATTTTTCTAGCTAATTTTAATGTATGTTTGTTTTGGGTAATACATATGGGAAATGCAACCCAAGCTGCGCACAAGTCACTAAGTTCGTCCTATTTTGTTGCATAATGTTAACAATTAGACACACAAGTCCTAGTACCTGTTTTGGGTGTCCCATTATTGTAGTATCCTTTTGAATATCAAGCTATTGATTTATTGTATTCTTGTTTAAAATCTATGTTTTACATTCTGAAACTACTTGTATGTGTACATCGATTTATAGAGATTATTATTCCCCAAAAAATGAAAATTTTATAGAGGCTATATCAGTGTTGTTAAAGGCGCGCCTAGGCCCTAAGCCTAGGCTCCTTCAATGAGGCGCACTAGAGGCGCACGCGGGCCTTATCGAAGTTGTGTAATATTTTTTTTCCTAAGCAATTTAGACCATCAATTGCAGCCTCCTCCTCCGGTTAAGTCTCTCCCTTCTCTTTACCTCTTCTCCTTTTTTTTTTCTTTTCTCTTGCCCAAAAAAGGCTATTTTGCAAAATACCAAGGGGTTATGATGCCCAATTGTTTTCAGAAATTTGGGGTACTTTACTACACTGCTATTCCGGTGTTTACTAACTTATTAAATAATTAAATGTGTATATAACTTATAAGTATTTTTTTAATATTTAGATATGCATTTATATTGTTGTTTAGTGTTTACTACTTAAATATATATATGTAAGATTGTAAGTATTTAACTATGTACTTATGTAGAATGTAATTATGATACGATTATATCAGTGTATAGTGATACTACATAGGTATGGTCCTTGAACTTGTTATAAAAACTTTTTGAACATGCTTACAAGTTTGTAAAATTACTTAATGGTGGGTAAATTTGATACATAAATGATTAAATATATGTATATATATATATATTTTAAATTTTTTTAAAATATGTGCGCCTCACTTCGATGAGGCATGTGCCTCGCCTCGCGCCTAGGCCCCAAGGAGACCTTTGCACCTTGGTGTGCCTCGCGCCTTAAATAACAATGGGTTAGATTTCTGAATGTATTTTTACCTAAAGAGGCTGTCTTTCAAATGGGAATTCTCTTTTTGGAATGTAATTGTAGATGAGAATGTAGGATATATGGAATGAGTTGTTCTACCTTTTAGATGTGTTATGTTATCATATGTCCACAATTTTTTATATTAAGGTTTTGGTAAATTCATGAGCTAAAATAGTTTTCTGTATTCCCACTTGATTTTCAGCAGTTCCCATCACATTCAAACTCAAAGTTGCTCCATGGGTCTGTTGGCAGCAAGAAGAAATACACTGCAATCAGAGCATCATCGTCTTCTGATTCATCGGGACCGGCTGCTCCAATTGCTCCACTTCAGCTGGAGTCTCCGATTGGACAGTTTCTGACTCAGATCTTGACTAGCCACCCACATTTGGTCCCTGCTGCTGTTGAGCAGCAGCTTGAACAGCTTCAGACTGACCGTGACACTGAAAAACAGAAAGAAGATACTGCTGCTTCTGGCACTGACCTAGTATTGTACAGGTGACCTCTTGTTTAATTATCAAATAGTGATTCACTTTAATTTTCGTTCTTACTTTCTTTTTCCAATTCTTATTTGTTTTGCTTGTAATGTAGTAATCAAATTTACGTTGCAAAAGGTTCTATTGATCTTCATGTTTACTCCTACTCGGGGGAAATCCTTGCATGATTATTCCATTTTTTGCCATGACTTCGATGAGAGTTCTAAATAAAACATTTGTGGTACTTTGACATATTTTATTTAGACTTGTAGTTCGGAAAAGGAACAAAGAAAATGATAAAATTAAAGGAAGAACAAGATATAGAAATTCTGTATGGAGAAGAAATCTCTGATATAGAAGAGAGATTATATGAAGTTGAAAGTGAAGAAGAATCATAGGAAGAAATATTTTTATGTTTAAAGAAAACATAACAGACATACCTCAACAAGAACTTGAAGCAATAATACTTGGAGATGTAATCCGCGAAGAAATGTTTTTAACTGAAGAACAATTAATGGAATTAAATAAATACCAAGAAATACATAAAGAAAATATATGCAAAATATCAAAATTTAAATATTTTTCAAGGACTGTGTCATACTGTAAGTTTGATTTGCTGTCATGGTTCCCTGATCTATTCTTTTGTTCCTCGAAACCAAAATCTTCTATCATCCAAAATAGTAATTTATTTATTTGTGGGACAAAGAAGCAAATTTAAGTTCATATTTGGCTTGTCCTGCAAATTCAATCTTTTAGAAATTAGAAAAACCAAGTCATATCAAATGTCAGGTGAAATCTAATTATTTGATGGGGTTTTGACATTCAGGAGAATTGCTGAGGTGAAGGACAATGAAAGGAAAAAGGCTCTGGAAGAGATTTTATATGCTTTGGTAGTGCAGAAGTTCATGGATGCCAATGTTTCTTTGATACCAACCATAGCTCCATCATCTTCAGACTCATCTGGGCGAGTTGATACATGGCCCCGCCAAGATGAGAAACTCGAGCAACTTCACTCTCCTGAAGCCTATGAGATGGTCCAGAATCACTTGACTTTCATTTTAGGAAATCGGTTGGGTGATTCTTCCTCTGTAGCTCAGATAAGCAAACTAAAGGTTGGCCAGGTTTATGCTGCGTCAGTGATGTATGGATATTTTCTTAAGCGGATTGACCAGAGATTTCAGCTCGAGAAGGCAATGAAAATCCTGCCACAGGGCAACGATGATGAAAAGGGTAACATCGAGCAAGTTGTTGTAGACGAGACAAGACCCAATACCAACAGCGTCAATGATTCTTTCAGGAATGCACAACCTCATCCTGAAGTCTCGTCCTGGTCCGGTGGCATGGGCCCGGGAGGCTTTGGTCAGGGAATAAAATCATCGCGATTGAGAACCTATGTGATGTCATTTGACGCTGAGACACTTCAAAGATATGCAACCATAAGATCCAAGGAGGCCATTAGCATCGTAGAGAAACATACTGAAGCTTTGTTTGGTAAACCTGAGATTGTTATCACCCCTGAAGGAACTGTTGATTCCTCTAAAGACGAAAATATTACGATTAGCTTTGGCGGTCTGAGACGACTTGTTCTGGAGGCTGTGACTTTTGGTTCTTTCCTTTGGGACGTTGAGAGCCATGTTGATTCAAGGTACCATTTTGTTACAAACTAAGCTTTGCCCACCTCCATAAATTGGTAGCGAAGGCGCAATTAACAATCCAATGGAGCGTAGTTTTAAGTTGGGTACCAAGCCATCTCATACTAATTTACCTGTATATAATCTCTAGAAACATTAGCATCTTTTCTTTATTAGACAAGAATTTATGTGTGTGAGTTGCATATTACTTATAATTGGCATTATATAGCTGGAGTTTATCCATCTTCTTCTTCCCTATTAACTGCAGCAAGTCCCATTACATCTGTATTGATATACCGGATGCATGATTTGAAGTGATATTTTCACCTTCAGTGGTATAGTAGGAGTCTTTCTTTTTTTGGATTCCCAAGTTAAATTTTTTATACGAAGTTAAATAAATACAATGATACTTGGCATATAAATAAAGAAATATGCAAAACAGAAAAAAATTAAAATTACGGCATAAGCTAGTTTAAATTTCTAAACATAAACATGGTTCTTATCTCTAGAGCTAGCCTGTAATAACTTTCTTATAAATTAAATAATTACTTCTTCCGTCCCCAAAAGGATGAACAAAGTACAATCACACAAGGGTAGATTAGAAACCTCTGGTAAAATGCCCGCCCGTAACCCAGCAGATAAAGTACATTACATAGTCCGTTTTAGGGATTGGCGATTTACCCATTCAGTGACTTTGGCACTGGACGTTCCCAAAATGGGTACTGTCGGGTCGGGTGAATTCAATAATAGACGCCTGTTGGCATTCCAGCATTCCAGCCTTCCTTCGCTTTCAGGGCCTATCCGAAATCCAGTACTTCTTTTCTTGGTCGTGAATATATGAACTGGTTGTTCGCTGTTCAAGAATTCTTGTTTAGGCAGTTCATACCATCCATACATAGTGTTTTGATCTAAGATTTCAATTCTTCCGTGTTTCAGCAGTAGCATATTGTTCCATGGAGCTAAGGTCCAAAATATGGAAGAAACAAGCGTTTCCACGACTCTACCACCCATTAAGAAAAGTAAAAATAGAGAAAAGAGATTAGAAAGTTTCAAATTTATTCCTTGTGGCTCCCCAAGATTATAAAATTATATAAAGTGACGAGTATTTTTATTTTTTTATACTAATGGACCTCACTAAATAACTTAATTACTCTTAATTTTATGTATTTTATCTTATTCTTTTAAGAACAAAAAAATTTATACTTTGAGTCATTCTTTTGAAGACGGAAGGAATACAATTCATTGCAAAAATTGAAATTGTAAGAGAACATATTTTAGGACAACAAAGCACTCAACATTTAACTTGTTAAATGCACTTTGTAGTTCGTAAGTTTATTCTATTTTATACATTAGATCATATATTTCAAAACCCGACTTTGCATTCTGTAATTTTAGCGAACCAGTCCGTAACACCTTTTTAGTCCAAAATTTGTCGCTAAAAGTACAAAATCCATCACTTTTAAACACTAATCTCATCACTTTTAGCGACAAATTTTGGGTCAGAGGGTGTTATGCACTGAATTCATTTAAAATGACATGAATAGTACTATTTCAAACAATTTCAAACTCAAAATTGACATGAATTCATTTAGTTTATATCAATACAATTATGAATATTGTAAATTATCTAAAAAGTATTATTAGTTATGAGATTTACTTTTTCAAAATTTAAGTGAATTATGTTAATTTAAATTTAAAATGTCTCAAATTAACTTTTAAAAAGTCAATATTGATCAATATAATTCAGAATGGAGGGAGTATTATTTATTCTAATTTTTTAAATAGAGAATTTTTGGGTGGTTTAGTTAATGAAGGCGAGGGGGGAATTTTTTTTCATGTATGGAAGTTGTCTTGAATTGCTGCCGTTCCTCTACTCTATTTAGGATCGGGCTCAAAAACATGCGTGCAGTCCCAACATGTTGGGTTCTGTGGTGGTCTTCACCCAACAAGGAGACAAGAATTGGTGGAAGCCTTGAGAAAATGAAGAGGTTTGGGAACCTTGGGAAGGTGAAGAGTCTTGGGAAGGTGAAGAGCCTTGGGAAGATGAACAACCTTGGAGTAGAAAAGCAAGAATGCAGAAGGTTGGACAACCAAGGGTTGTAATGCTGGGGCCACAATAACAAGTCCTTTCATCTTTAAGACTTTTCGGATGGTTACTTGAATGTGATATATTTATATATCACATATATATAGAATAGAGAGGGGAGTAAGAAAGGCATGGAATAGGCCAAGGATTCCATCAGAGGGAAATCCCATCCGGGGAGGATGGATGAAAGAGTAATCCCATCCGAGAGGGTTAAAGAGAATAGTGAGAAATCTCATCTGCGAGAAGGGTGAGAGAGAGAAAATTCAAGAGAGCCAAGAGAGAAAAAATAGAGAGAGAAAAAGATTAAACAACTGAGTGTGTTGTTTGAGTTCCATCACATAGTTATTGTGGTGAGATAATTTGAGTGTGTACTCAAATTAAGATATCTTTGTAATCTCTCAGTTTATTCTAGTGGATTTTTCGGAGATCATCCTGTAGTTTTTACCTAAGTTATAGAGGGTTTTCCACGTTAAAAATCTTGGTGTCTTGTGCTTAGTTATTTCTTCTCATTATTTCCTGCAGTGGTTATTATTTTGGTGGAACTACAAATTTAATCTGTTTGACATGTACTGATATTTTTGGCCGGTATTTGGGAGGTGATTTTTCCCAACAATTGGTATCAGAGCTAAAGTTATTTGTGGGGTTGCTTTTGATAAATTTAATGAAGGAATCAGTTGGAGCCATGATTAAATTGGTCTCTTCAAAAGAACACGTGATGGTGTGGTGAATTCTCGATGAATGGTTGGTATTTCCTTTGAGGAGCTCTCGATGGTGATATTGAATTCTTGATGGGTTAGGAAAGAATTGGTTCCGAGAGTGGTTAACCGAGAATTGGTGATCCGCGGTGATTGAAGAGAAGAATATTGGTCACATCCGGTAGTGAATTGATCAAAGTGTGTTCCACCATGTTTCGCAGGAGATGGAAACTCACTAAAACGGTCTCTAGCAATGACTAGAGGAAAGAATCTAGACACTCTTTACATGATGCAGGTGCATGTGGAAGGTATTGAAGATGGGGAAGCTAAGTGCAAAAGGATGTGGTATTAAAGCTCATGGTTCGATGGACCCAGGTATCAGGTTGACACTTCAGGGTGGATCATTCACAGACCGCGTGTTAACTAGTCCATGCGGTGGAGAAAATAGAGTTGAGTCAAGTGGAGTACAAGGAGATCACTCATGCGTTTGGCACCACGCAGTAAAGTATGTTTTGAGTCGGGTGGAGCGGGCTCAGGATGACTCTAGGAAAGCTGCTCAAGGTGAAGGGTTCACAAGGTGCAAGGTTATACTCCCACGTTTGTCTCGAACGTGGTGGAGTAGTATTAGAGTCGAGCAGAGTTCTTGAAGGACTCAAAGAAGGTGTGCTCAGTGGTGACTACTCTAAAATAATACGTGTGATGATATTCAAGTGAAAGGTGGAGATTTCCTTGCATGAGAACCATCGAGAAGAGCCATGCCGATAAGATAAAGTCGGGCATGAAAAAAGTTAAAAATTCTAAAAAGCTTGAATTGAGTCAAGGATTCGTTAGGATTAGTTCCAAGTGAGGGAACTGTGGTTTAGTATGCAAATTCAGTCTTGGAAGGTTACATAGAAGCAGACATGGCAGGTTTCGAAGAGAAGAAGTCTACTTCGAGGTATTTGTTTACTTTTGCAAGGGGAGCTGTGTTATAGCAATCCAAGTTGCAGAAGTGTGTTGTTGTGTTTACTACAAAGTTGACAACGAAATGTTGTGGTTTCTCCAAGAGCTGGGTTTGACATAGGAATCAATTCTAAGTGACGGGGTCATGGTGAATACCTCCTCTTATGGGTTCGGAGGGGGAGATTGTTGGGTTCTGTGGTGGTCCTCACCCAACAAGGAGACAAGAATTAGTGGAAGCCTTGAGAAAATGAAGAGGTTTGGGAACCTTGGGATGGTGAAGAGTCTTGGGAAGGTGAAGAGCCTTGGGAAGATGAACAACCTTGGAGTAGAAAAGCAAGAATGCAGAAGGTTGGACAACCAAGGGTTGTAATGGTGGGGCCACAATAGCAAGTCCTTTCATCTTTAAGACTTTTCGGATGGTTACTTGAATGTGATATATTTATATATCACATATATATAGAATAGAGAGGGGAGCAAGAAAGGCATGGAATAGGCCAAGGATTCCATCAGTGGGAAATTCCATCCGGGGAGGATGGATGAAAGAGTAATCCCATCCGAGAGGGTGGAAGAGAATAGTAAGAAATCTCATCTGGGAGAAGGGTGAGAGAGAGAGAAAATTTAAGAGAGCCAAGAGAGAAAAAATAGAGAGAGAAAAAGTTTAAACAACTAGTCCATCACATAGTTATTGTGGTGAGATAATTTGAGTGTGTACTCAAATTAAGATATCTTTGTAATCTCTCAGTTTATTCTAGTGGATTTTTCGGAGATCGTCCCGTGGTTTTTACCTCTAAGTTATAGAGGATTTTCCACGTTAAAAATCTTGGCGTCTTGTGCTTAGTTATTTGTTCTCATTATTTCCTGCAGTGGTTATTATTTTGGTGGAACTGCAAATTTAATCTGTTTGGCATGTACTGATATTTTTGGCCATTTAATTTATCAAAGATAACAGTATTTGGGAGGTGATTTTTCCAAACACAACAGTATCAGGATATAGATTTCTCCAAATATGTTTTCACCTCTACACTTTGTATATATTTATAAAATATTCAGTAGTATCACCATTGTTGTGCCGAGGGGTAAGTACCGAGAATGGGAAAACAATGACGAGAAGAAATTCCGGTGCCGGAGCAGCCTCGTAATTTGCCAGAAGAACTTATATTCGAAATACTCTCATGGCTGCCGGTGAAATCTCTACTTCAATTCAGATCTGTTTCCAAACTCTGGCTTTCCCTAATCCCAAGCCTCAATTTTGCCAAAACCCAACACCATCGCACCGTCAACAACAGACACCAGCGCTCATGGCTCATAGTCTTTCACGTGGAGACGACCGAAATTTACATTTACGGTAAGAAATCTCTCCCTCTCATCCACCTTGATAATAATGTTACTGTTTTCAAGCAGAGGGCATGAGATTAGTATTAATGGATAATATGCTTGGTTGCTGTAATGCCATTGTTTGTCTCAAATCAGTTGGAAAAATTTACCTATGAGGTAATGGAAGAAAACATGAAGGTAATATCAATGAATATGGCGAAAACCCTACTAAACCAAGGGCTGCTGTATGTGCTTATATATGTTAGTATTTTGATAATGTTTGTTACATAAATTGTGATACAAGATAGACTGTTATAAACACAACTAAGCAACAGAGATAAGAGTCCTAGAGATTTTGGTTCACAACAGTCCTAAACACTTGGTATGTTGAACTACTAATGAGAGTCCTAAGGACTTGAGTCAATACCCCCGTCAAGCTGATGGGGCTGGAAGAACTCTCAACTTGTCGCGAAGAAACAAAAACCATGGGTAGCGCAGGGGTTTAGTAAAAATATCAGCTATTTGATCCGTAGTAGATACATAATGAACTTGCAACTTTCATTTAGCAACCTTTTTTTTGGACAAAATGAAAGTCAATCTCAATATGTTTTGTGCGCGCATGAAAAATGGGATTAACAGCTAGATATGTGGCACCAATGTTGTCACACCAAATCACTGTAGGATTGTTTAAATAAATTCTTATAACTCACCAAAAAGAATCTGTAACCAAGAGAGTTTGGCAGCTTTATCCGGAAGGGATCGGCTTATACTTAGCTTCCGTTGAAGAATGAGCAACCGTCCTTTGCTTTTTAGAAGACCAAGACACCAAATTTGATCCCAGATAAATGACATACCCGCCGGTGGAACGTTGGTCATCCAAACTGCCAGCCCAATCAGAATTGGTGAAGGCCTAAAGTTGTACCGGATTTGATGACTTAATAAAGGATAAGCCAAGGGGAGTTATAGATTAGAGATATCGGGCAATCCGTTTAACAGCTATCCAATGATTATTACTTGGTGCATGCATAAACTGACAAACTCTATTAACAGAATACGATAAATCCGGTCGTGTCAAAGTAACATATTGTAGGGCTCCCACTATTTGCCAATACAACTTCGGATCACTGCATGGTTCAACATCAAACTTCGAGAGTTTGTCCTAAACAGATAAAGGAGTTTTTAATGGCTTACAAGTACTCATGTTTTCTCGATGAAGTATATCCATGATATAATTTTATTGAGACAATAGAATGCCATTAGGTTGATAACTAACCTTAATACCTAGAAAGTAATTAAGGCTGCCCAAATCTTTGATTAAAAATTCCCATCCCAAGGCAGCAATTAACTGATCAATAGCCACAGAGGAGTTACCTGTAACCACTATATCGTCTACATGTACCAGCATAATTAGTTTCACATTATCAGAACAATACATAAACATCGATGTATCAGATAAAGAAGAAGTGAAACCAATTTGCAGCAAGAAGGTGGAAAGACGATGATACCAGGCATATGGAGCCCGTTTTAAAGGCTAAATATACTTATGTTATATCAAGTTCCACCCTCCTTATAATTTAGCCCCTAAACTAATTGAGCTCATAATTTAGCCCCTAAACTACCAAATTTTACACAATCTCCCCCATGAATTCATTTTCCGGCTGAAATTGGTCGGATACATAATTTTTCGACAAGGCAAATAGTTTTATATGGGTTGACCATATTAAAATATGGTTTGATTTGATTAAGCAATTAAGTATTATTAATATTAAAATACAAAAAAAACTAAACATAAATTAAAATATAAACAAATTTAAACACACACACACACACACACACCAAGAGCGCACACACCCTCACATCTAGATCTGAATCACCATTTAGATATGAACCTAGTACATTACACTGATATACTAAGAACACACCAAACCCCCAACCATCCCCAGACGAACGGGCAGTCAGAAAGGATAATCCAGACTCTCGAAGATCTATTGAAACTTTGCGTACTAGACTTCAAGGGAAGTTGGGACAAGTATTTATCCCTAGTTGAATTCTCATACAACAACAATTATCAAGCGAGTATAGGCATAAATCCATTCGAGGCTCTGTATGGACGAAAGTGTCGCTCTTCAGTATGTTGGAAGGAGGTAGGAGAAGCAAAATTATTAGGATCAGAGTTGGTACACATGACTATAGAAAAGATCCAAATGATCCGACAACGAATACAAGCAGCACAAGAACGACAAAAGAGTTATGTTGATCTTCATCGAAGGGACGGAAAATTTAATGTTGAAGAGCATGTATTTCTACGTGTTGCTCCATGAAAAAGAGTTACGAGATTCGAAAAGAGAGAAAAGTTCAACCCTTGATTTATTGATCCATTTGAAATCCTCGATTGAGTGGGAACTGTGGCCTACAGACTAGCTCTACCGCCAAACATGTCCCCATTCATAACGTTTTTCAGATATCCATGTTACGTAAATATGTGAAGGACCCAAACCATATCATTGAATTGGAACCAAACGAGATAACAGATGATTTAACGTATGAGGAGGTACCTGTCAAGATCTTGAATAAGAAGGAACATATTCTATGCTCAAAGGTCATACCTCAAGTCAAAGTTCAATGGAAGAATCATGATATGGTGGAAATGACATGAGAGCTAAAATTTGAGATGAAAGTTAAGTATCTTTACCTCTTTGAAATGTTAGGTACGTCAATTTTGGTGACAAAATTTAATAAGGAGTGGAGGTTATAAGACTCCGACTTAATAATAAAACTTAATTTTTCTTTATATGTGTTTCTGAAACAGTAAGGTGTTAAATTAATAAAAAGTTAAAGTTAAAGATGATATATGCAAATTATAAGAAATAAAAAGAATGTCGGCGGAGACGCTAAAGAATATTTGGTACCACACGACAGCATTGAAGAAACCAATCATTGGTGGACCCCACAACAGAATAATTGTCGGATACAGAAAATGATAAAATAACCGTTAAGAAAAGTTATCGACGGAACTGTTACGTTTAACTGTTAAAATACTTGACAATAAAAGAACAGTAACGCACAATGTCACTACATTATTCCATAGTATTGAATTAATAATTGTCACAACATCAAGGGTAATAATGAAAAGTTACGTATTTAAAAGTCGTAGGTACTGAAAAGTTAGACAAACTCATTAATACGTTGGGTAAATAACTTTGTATACATAAATATCTGTAATATTAATACATTAAGTAAATGATACAAAAGATGGACAAATATAATAATAATTATGAATAGTAAAAAAAGGTAATCTTAAAATATGAAAGTTGTGCCAAAATTATATATGGTAGATTGAAGATAATCTTGAAATGTGAAAGTTGTGCCAAAATTTATGTGTGGTAGATTGAAAGTAATCTTGAAATGTGAAAATTGTGGTAAAATAATGTGTGATAGATTAAAGATAATCTTGAAATGTGAAAAGTGTGTTAAAGTTGATGTGTGGTAGATGTTGGTTAAGTTTTAGCTATAAAAGGAGGATTGGGGGGGGGGGGGGTTGGCATAATGAGTTATTTAACCTTCTTACTTGTTCTTTCCTCCGACTTTTTAAATATTTCTTAGTGTGAATGCTTCTTTGAGTGTGCTAAGAATACTTAGTGTTGGTGAAATTAGTAAGAGTACAAGAATTGCTTAGGTGAGTCTTTTCTCTAAAGTGTAGTTGCACAATCACCCACACACATCACACATTGTTTACAACTCTTCCTTTAGAAGAGTACTTTTCCTTTAGAAGATTTATTTTGAAAAGTTTCATCTGGAAGATTATTTTGAAATATTATTTTATTCCTTTAGAAACTATTTTGAAGTTTATTCTTGTGATATCCCGAATATTAGCAATACTTCTTTTAAAGGAAATGTTAAATGATTAAATAAGGGTTAAATATTAAAACCTAGTTTGATAAAGGAAATGTGTAAAAAGAAGATTAAAATTTTTTTTATATATATTTAATTGTTGTGATATGATTGGTTACATAATACTTAATATTTAATTAAGTATC
This sequence comes from Aralia elata, assembly GCA_034770075.1. Classification (NCBI taxonomy): domain Eukaryota; kingdom Viridiplantae; phylum Streptophyta; class Magnoliopsida; order Apiales; family Araliaceae; genus Aralia; species Aralia elata. Next base: position 11,809,175 of record CM068380.1, read on the forward strand.
TTAAGTTTGATATGGTAAAGGAAGGGGAATGAATATACCTTATTATAATAGTATATAAATATCAAGAATGAAAGGAAAGCCAACATGGCTTAAATTAGAAATATTCTTGACATAAAGCTACTTATGTGTTCAATGAAATAATGATCTTATGATATAATTAATTTCTTTCATTGAGGTTATTAAGTAACAAAAATAAGGATAATTATGTTTGCTAGCTAAAATAATTGTGGTAGATAAAATTCATGTATATTAAGATATAATGAGAGTCCAAGTTAGATGATTGGGCCATAATAATTGAATTAAGTATGCTTGCAAGTCTCTTCTATTAATTTTAGGGTTCTTTACATAAGTATACAACAAATAGAAAGTAATTACAAGAAAAGTGCATCAACCAAATAATTACAAAAAGAGTGTAATTAGGACCCATATTACAAAAATAGTACAATTCACATTAACAAGGAAACCTAAAAAGACAAATAACTGCCATAATTAATAATTCAAATTCAAATATTTGGATCTAACAACAAAAACAAATTCAAATTCAAAATAATAATTCAAATTTAAATATTCAAATTCAAATCTTCGTCTCCCTTACATACACTTTGAAATAATAGTCCGCCGTTACACCTCACATACTCTGCCGCTACACCGCCGCGAATCTCCATTGTCCAAAACACCAATGAGAATAAGAAGAAGATTCGCCCTATAAAAAGTTTAAAAATAAATAAATGTAACTTTTAATGTTCTGAAATTTTTTTTATAACTATTTTGTTACTCATAAATAATAAAATGGTTACCTTTGTATGAATAGTTGGCTACCAACTGCATCACATTCAAACGAAATTGGTAACTTAATAAATTTGAATCGGTTACCTTGGTCTGAAGGTTTGGCTACCAATTGCACTATGAAAAAACTGCAGGTGTGGTTGTGAATTAGTTACTTTGGTATGAAGGTTTTGTTACCTTGGTACGAAGGTTTGCTTACCTTGATCTGAAGGTTTAGTAACCAACTGTACTAAGAAAAAATTTAAAGTGTGGAGGTTGATCGGTTACTTTTATATGACAGTTTGGTTACCTTGGTATGAAGGTTTGGTTACCATCATCTAGTATTCATATCCACCGCCACCACCGCCTGAATCTTCATACCCACCTCCATTTTGACCCTTAATTTTGAGAAGCTACTGGAGATATAAGTTGGTTGACTCATATATATATATATATATATATATATATATATATATATATATATATATAAAATAAGATTTGGGGTTAGGGATGAGAAATGATATGAATTCTATAGTGGCATTGGCGGCATGGTGTGTGTGTATATATATATATATATTTATATAGAAAGAATACGTTGAATGAAGAAGAAGGGTGATTATTAACTGCAGTTGTTATAGATGAGGAGAGAGAGAAGAAGCCATAAGTATAACTAATCTATAAATTAAGGAATTCTAATTGAATACTAATTCCCTAAATTAAGGAATCCTAATTGCACTAACATTGTAAATAAATATGGAAGTGAATTAGTTGTGTAAAGATTTTATGAGTGCACTATTGTTGTAATTATTTTTAAAAATGTAATAAAATATGTAAATCATCCTTAATTTTAAGTGTTATGTATTCTTGCTAAATTAGAAGTATATATTAGGCCCAATTATAAACCAAAACTCAACCCTTCATAATGACCCAATCCGACAGCCCACATTAGGGAATATAGAGTTGAGTTTTGTAAGTGAGCAAGTCAGTAAGTTAGTTTTGTTAACAGTAACTTAACAGTTAGTTAGAGGCTAAGGAGCACATAGGGTGGCTGGGACACGGCTGTAAACATAGGGGCCAAGTAGACTACTAGGAAGTGATAAGCTGAGCATTGTAGGGGCAATGCTAGGGGCCGGGTAGACTGCTCTAAGGAAGGTGTAGCAGTGACCTTATAGGGGCTAGGTAGAGGTAATGATGGAGAGCAGCTAAGGGCCAAGTAGGCTGATTGTAGAAGAAACTCAACAGTAGATTACCTCTGAAAATTCAGCTAGAATGGCAGTTCATCTCCCCAAATACCAACTAGCCATTCGAAAATTTCAAACCTCATTCTGCGGTAAAGAAGAGAAGTTTTAAATAGCAGAGTGGCCATTCATTTCATTGCTTTGAAGTCTTAGAAACTAACAGCCCAGCAAGGTAAGCCAATGCAGTTCATTTCCACTTCATTTCGTAGATAGAAACCCATCTGTTAGTGACTTTATTAATTGAATAAGGCTGTGGTGGCTATTATGTTATTATTGTTGCTATTATAGATGTATTGTGTTGTTGTATGGTATCTAAGGGCCATTAATCAACCAAAAGCCATAAAGTTGGAAAATGGCTAGGAAGATAGCTATTGGATGTACACATATAAATTGCACACCAAGTGTTCGATTAAATGCTAAAGTAAAGGCTGATTTGGGATAACTAAGTATCAACTGTGCTGTCAAGGCTAATAGTTATGTTATCATGCTAGTAATAGAACAATGACATGTATGCTTGCATGCTATATATGATATAATGTATGTTATCATGCTAGTTCTATGTATGAGCTAAACTAACTAAATGAAGTTGTGCTAATAAGCTAGGTAATGGCTGATTTTCCTTGACTCTAATGAAGTTTATATGTTAAATCATGGTGTCCAAAAGTACCTAACCATGGAGGCTAGTATGAGTAAAGCCTAATGGAAATTTTCAGTTTGAGAGGAACTCAAACAGGGCAAGTCTAGGCCTGTTTTGAACATGCCAGACCAAGCCATTGTTTTAAGAACCTTGTATGCCAGTTAACCAACTAAAAGACTTGCTAATGGACTAATGTGGTTGACTGTTTGAGCAGTCCTAGTAATGTTCATGAGAGATGCTATGTACATCAGTCCATATTAACATGCTTATGAATTACAAAGTCATGATTTCTTGGTCGTGATGCTAGCTCATGTTTTAAAACTTAAAGCCTAGAGGGGGCTATTTTGATCAAAAGTATGAAGCCTAGAATCTATGAGTTTTAAGCCATGTATATAGATTATATAGCAAGTACATGAATTAAAAATGCATATAACTTGAATACTTGAATGTTTGGGACTGTTATGATAGATTGGTGCTAATTCATGTTTATAATTCCTAGTAAGGGTTGTTTTGATGTTAGAAACTAAACTAACCTTTGCAAACATGCTATAATATGTGGTAATGAGTTTTAATGATGATTTAAAGTTTATATGAATGCTTAGTGATCCCTTGAGTTCTAGCTTAGAACTGTTTGTATTAAATAGTCAAAACTATGCTTAAAACAATAGGAATGGGAACTGTGATGGAAAAATTTTGCAATTGAAATTATCAGACAGTGAGGAGTCCCTATATTGTCCATAAAAGATATTTGAAAAGTGATCCTTAACTTGGTTAGGGTCTAGGTTGGGTATTATCCAAAAATTAAGTTTAAAAGCTATAAATAGTGACTTTAAGTGGCAAATAACACCAAAATAAGGAATCGCCATACCTAGACCATATAGACAAGTTTCAATAGTTATATTATGGCATAAGTGAGCTATACAAGCTAGAGAAAGCATGCCTAAACTATTTTGAGCATTAGACTTGTGAAAAATCACATTTTAAGCCCAAAAATGGTCTGTTTTGTGTAACTGTTAGTACCTGACCCTAAAAAACTGTAATGAGCTCGTGTAAAGTTGCTAATGCATGCTAGTAATGATTCCCAATCATTTCCAGGACCAAAACTAGCAAGAAAACCAAGTTAGGATCTATATTCCCAGCCTAAAGTGTGCTTTAATAGGTCAAACTTGGCTAAGTGATTAAATAAAGCGTGGTGATGATGAAAGTAGCCTTAAGTAACTTAAATACACATGCCTAGACCATCCAAGTAGCCAAAACTAGAGAAAAATAAAAAAGTGTCAAAAACATTTTTTATGAAAAAGTGAGAAACAGGCCAGTTTGAGCTCCTGTTTTGGAAAGCTTAACTGACCTGGACAAGAAACCTAAACTTTGATTAAAATACCTTGATGTATGGTCTAGAAGTAGGGCTAAGTGGTTAAGCCAAGAGCTTAACCAAGAAATTCATAAAAATCACCAAATTAGCTAGTAAAATCATGCAAACTGCAGTTTCTGCAGATTTTCCATGTGTAAAATTTGTGATTTTGCCATTTTACTTAAAATTCAGTTTTAACACCTTAGACAAGTAAGTTAGAGGTATGCTAGGCTATTCCAAGTGTTGGAATGCTAATGTATACAAGAACTTGAGAAATCAGTATGTAAAAGCTTGAAAAAGCTAAGTTTAGAGGGTCAAAACCAAATCTATGCTTAGCAAAGTGGAAGGAATGCTAAAACTAGTCTTAACTAGTAATAATTCAAGTGTTGGAATGAACCCAAGTGGCCAGAAATGAAAATGACAAAAATTGACCAAAGTTAGTAAAACTAGAAACTGTGGTGAACCACCTAGTTTGAGCATTAGTTTCAAGAAGCATAAAAGGCTTACTTAAGAAACTAAACCAATACAAAAATACCTTGGTATACAGTCTAAAAGTATGTCCAGATGTCAAAGCTAAAAGCCTAACACAAAAATTCATAAAAATCCCCAAAGTGAGCTAAAAATTCACTAGAACTGCTGTACTATAGCAGTTGCAGCTGCAGCAGCTCTAACAGTGCACTTTGGGCCTCAAATTTCAAAGCTTTAAAGAGATGTTTTCTAATATCTAAAGGAGGAATAAAATATCCTGTAACATGGTCTAAATCTCTATCTAGATTAGATAGCTAACGGAGCATGGTAGAAAATTATAAAAATCTACAAAGTACCCTCAAAAATAACATTTTCTGTTTTTGAACTATGTTGTAAAAGTGTAATTTAAGGCTTGAAAATGTCTTGACATGAATTAATATGTTAATTTGAGTGTATAGTGACCAAGGAACTATATCATTTCATGCTTAGACCAAAATGAACATATTTTAGAATGTATGTGAGCTAACAATGTGAAGTATGCTATGGGTTACATGAACATATGTTACGTAATATGTGCTAAAGTGTATGTATGCTTATGCTAAGATGAAAATATAACAACGTAGCACATTGGATTATAGAAATAAAGTCGGATAAGAGTAAAGTTTGGACTAATCAAATGAGATAGTACAAGGAATAGGCACATTACAAAATTAATGAAATGTACTATTAAGTGTATGATTACAAAATGATGAACGAATGGTATGTGCATAAAGTCTAAGGAACTTAGCTGAGAAATGTTTAACCAAATATGGTATGTTGTAATGGTGTGATACACACATAGTAAACTACAAGTGCGATAAGTTAGCACATGCGGTGATAAAAGGGTAATAAAACTGAGTTATATAAATAACAAAGTTAAATGTCTATATTATTAGATATAAAGATGATATTAGAAAAATATGAGTTAGAGTAGGTTATTAAAGTAAGGTTAACCATGAAATCAAGTATTGATTGTGTTTATTATCAATCTCACATACCGTGTAGGTCGTGCAAAGAACGCGAAAGGTTAGCTATTGGTAAAACCTTGGTACATGCAAGTTTTTCAGAACTTGCTCCTATTTGTAAAATGTTGTTATGTGCTAATGTGATGTTATGCTATAATATGTTATAAACTGTTGTTGTTAGCTGTTATATTCAGATGAACTGTTCTTCTTGAACTTTATACTGTGAAATGAAAATCATGATAAAGTGAATCATGTCTGATATGTGGAACATGTATCGCATATGAATTATATGATGTATGTTCTAAATATAAAGTATGCATATAACTGTGATACATGGATATACTGTAAAGAACGTATGAAAAACATGAACTATGTGTTATGTGCTAACTGTTAAACTTGTTGAGCCGTAATGCTCACTCTTGCTTAAATAAATGTTTTCAGCTATGTGCGAGACATCTGAGTTTTCAGTAAAGACCAAGGAACAGAAAATGCTTGTTGAATATCAGAGGATTAACAATTGTCATGATAAACCCTTTTTCGGGGTAAACAGTGTTACCAAATGGTATAGGCTGTAATGAAATGCTAAGATAAAATTTAAAGTGGATAGGTACCATCATAATATGCTGATCATTTATGTATATGAGTGACAGATTGGTACAGATCATTAATGTAATAAAATAGATCATTATGTATAGGATCTTGAGTTATAAAGTAATGTATAAAGATTGCGATTCTGGAATAAGAGTAAAGTTGTAAGTTTTAATCAAACATATTATTTGTATTATTCAAAGGTTAATTACCTGAGGAAATGTAAGGATACATTGTAATAATTATAATTATTTACTATTGCTAAGTTAAATATAGTCAGATAAGACTTATGGTTAAGTAGTATCGTCAGCACTGAACCCGAGGTTTAAAGTACCCGGATTTGGGGGCGTGACAATTCTACTCTATTTTGTACACTATACAAATTTATATTATCAAGTCACTTTTGACGATTTCATAATATACGAGTTAGTGTACACCATGAAACTCATATGTGGTAGTTACTAATTAAATTATAAATATACATATAGGTTGATCAACTACACAGAAAGTAGTATCTAGTCACGTGCTAAGGTAAACGATATTATTTTCTCCAAACTCTTAAATTTAAACATATCATGACAAGAAATTATTATTCGTTCTACAACCCTTAACATTAATCGGTAAAAATTTCTGAAATAACAATTCGTTAAAATTTCTTTAATAGTTTGCGCTTCATCTAATATCTTTTGACTTGAACCTTAATGTTGAATTCTAACTGTTGTATTTGAATTGTGAACTTTTGGACTATGAACATCTTGGACTTTGAACTTTACATTTGGACTATGAACATTTTGAATTGAACTTTCTATTTGAATTGTGTACATTTTAGACTTTTAAATATTCCTTATACTGTGAACCTTACTGTTGAACTTCCTATCTATGAATCTTGGACAATATCCTTGGACTTGAACTCATTCCTATATTTTGGACATCGTGTTGACAATTTGGACATTATTGAAATGTGAACAAATTAAAATATTCCTTAAACATAAATACATTATAGATATCTGATATTCATTAATTGTTTTATTACTCCTATTATTTCTGTTTATTCTTTATTATTTATACTAACCATCAGGATTCAAGACAATATAGTTGTTGGGTGTTTTTAGCCTGTGTGACAAAGACTCATGGTGAAAGTTTTCTTTAGCCTGCGTGTAAAGAAAAACTGTTGTTTGGCATGATCATGACTATTGGTGTTATAGTTGATGGAATCTTGATAATGAATTTTAAATTGGAGGAGATAGTAGACATTATTGTCTATTTGATTCTCCTAATGAATTGCTTATTCCGCTGCAAGTTATTAATTATTTATGATGTCTAGCATTTTCTAAATCTCTGATTTAATTGCTGTTGAAGGCTAAAAATAATTTTATTTTCTATTATCTTAGTCATGATATCCTTTACTGGGTTATTCGAGCTCATTCTTTTAATTCCTAATTCCTTTCAAGAAATGATAATGTAGCTGAGGCTAGCGGGGAGAGCACAAGAATGGAGTGACAATCCGATTTAGTAGTTGTAGTAGTCCTCACTAAGTTGTAAAATAGTGTGTAAATAATTTTAGTGAGGACTTAATGTGTGTGTTGTCGTACTATACATGACATTGTAATAATTATAATTAAAAACATTTATGTATGATGTTTTTTGTATTTTGGCGATTCAAATTGAGTTGTATAGACCCGAATTTGGAGGCGTCACACGTGGAGTCTGTTTTAATGGCTAAATACCCTTATATTACATCAAGTTATACCCTCCTCATAATTTATCCCATAAACTAATTGGGCTAATAATTTAGCCCCTGAACTACCTAATTTCACACAATGTCCCTTCCTCCCGAATTCATTTTCCAGCTGAAATTGGTCGAAATACATAATTTTCTGGCAAAACAAGTAATTTTATACGGTTTGACCATATTAAAAATATGATTTGACTTCATTAACCGATTAAGTATTATTGCTATTAAAATACAAAAAACTAAACATACAAATTAAAATATAAACAAATTCTAACACACACACACACACACCAAGAACATACACCCCCTCACATTGAGATCTGAATCACCATTTAGATCTGAACCTAATACATTATATTAATATACTAAGAACACACCAAACCCCCAACCATATTCTATTCATCAAACAAATTTAAAAATAGTGAAAAGTAACATCACGAACACCATTACCATCATCAATCAAGCTTCTTCTTTCTTCCCTAAACTATAATCTTATCTCGAACTTCATAATAGCAGCACAATCTTCAAAATTTCACCTTCAAATAGATAGATCTGAGCATAAAATCAAGACCCATGTTTTGCAAATCAAAACGAGAAAGGGGAAGAGGCCGCCTTGTTCTGCAAATCAAAACTTATTACAACTAATTCGCTAGAAAAAGAAAAAAAAAGCACAAAAAAATTACCTTTTTGTAAATTGTTATTTTTCCCAACAAACCAAAATTCCTTTACCATCAAAATAGTCTTCCTCCTTCCTTATCTTCTTCTTCTGGATGTTGGCCTTTTCGTCCTGCTTATGCGTCTTCTTTTTTATCTCCTCCACGCCCACCGTCTCCTTCGTGTCTACGACCTCAGTCTCCTCCGTGGCCACTGCGTCCTTCATGACCGTTTCTGCCGCCTCCTGCTACACGACCACCGCCTCCTCTTGCTGCATGGCTCCCCTCTTGAATTTAATCCCTATCTGAGTTTTCTTCTGTAGCCTCTTTCAAGATCTAATCTCATCTCGTTTCGATGAGTTTTCTTAGCTTCCTTATCTTTTTTCTAGGTCCAATCACATGAGTATCTTTCTTAGCTTTTTTGTTTTATTTATATTTGAATTATTAAACTTAATTTTTATTAAATTTATATATATATATATATATATATATTATGAAATTTCACTCAATTTTCGAATTTAAGACATTATTTTCTAAAAGTAATAATTGATTTTCAAATTTTAATTATTATGGGTCTCCTTTTTATCCTTTGTTTTTAAAATTATAATTTAAATAAATACTCCCTTTGTTATATATTCTTTTTTCATTTATAAAAGTTTAAAATTTAAATGTAATAATTTATTTTTTCCTTGGGAAAGTGTAGATTGGTTCATATATAAACCGTATTTTGATACGTATACGGTATTAATTAGTATTTTTGTTTTTTTAATTATTTATTTTTTGCTAAACATTATTTGGTATAGTTTTTAATTTTATATTTTTAAAGTCAATATTGTTTGGGCTTAATTGTATTTACAAGTATTTTAATGGGTTAAATACACTTCTGTCCCTCAAAGTATCACCCCTTTTACATAAGTGACCCTAATCTAAAAAATCTTATAATAACAGTTTCTAAGTACACTTAAGTAAGCAAAAGTGACCCTAAATCCATTTTCGGCCAAAACAATAGCCGGATTGCTGACGTGTCACCGGGATGGTCTTTTGTATACGGTTTAACTGTATATGACCATTATAATATACGGTTATTTACTAAATACATTTTCAATACAAGTAACTAATAAAAGCATTTACTGAATAACAATTTGAAAAAGCAAGTTTGGTAAAAAACTAGGGCTCTGTAGGTAGAAGAATGATCGAGCTTGATAGTTCACCAAATTGGAGAAAATTTGTGAGTTTCTGGCTCTCAACTAGCTAATCGAGGTTCGAAATCAATCTACAATATTGGTATAGGTGGTGAGAATTCGAGATTTGAAAGACTTTGGAACTCCTTTATATGGAGGTAAAACAATCTTTTTGATATTTAACTACTTTCACCTTTATAGTAGTTGAAAAAGTTATGATACACGTGCGTGTGTATATATATATATATATATATATATATACACACCAGTTAGTAATGGTAGTTGAGAAACTGATTGTGCAATTCCCCTCTTCAATTCTTCATTAATTCTTTAACAATTGCGTGGGCCCTTCTTTGGGTCCTAAAATATTCTTTATGTCCTTTATTTTTTAACTGATTATGCTTGAAAGTAGTGAAATAATTGTCTTTATACTTGTTTTATGGTTAAAGAATTGGTTTATTTTTTGTTGTTGGTGTATTTATTTATTTATGCTTTTGTTGATTGTAGATGAACATGATGATATCTTATTTAGTATAAGATTGCACTACACTGGTGAATTTATAGATGTGGGGTATGAAGGGGGGTTAATGTCAGTATTTTGACTATTGTGAGCTTAATCAGTTAACCCAACAGGACTTGAGTAGTATGACAGTGGAGGTTGGACTTTGTGGGTTATTATCATATTACCACTTTGATCCAATTAATTAAGGGATATTGGGAACTGATATCAGTTGATGATATTAAGAACATGAAGCCTTTTATTCTGAAGTCAAGAGAAGTGGATATAGTAGTTATAAGTCACCGGCCCTTACAAATGTCATTTCCATTGAAGATCTTTGATGATGATGAGGAAGACAACCAATTTGCTAATAACGAAGAAGGCATCCAGTGTGGTGATACTGAGGAAGCCAAACAATTTGATGATAATGAAGAAGACATCCACTGTGGTGATAATAAGGAAGCCAAACAGCTTGATGATAATGAAAAAGGCAACCAGTTTGGTGGTAATGAGGAAGACATCCAGTTTGATGATGATGATAGTGAAGATCTCTCATACAATGAACACTTTTATGATAGTTCATATGAGGAAGATGACATTGCTTTTAATGCTAATGTGGACAATGGTATAGAAGGCATAAACGGTAGAGATGACATAGAGCAAGAAGAAGTAGGGGTCTCAAACAAAAAGAAAGAAAATGTGACTGCAAAAGGCAAGGAGAAGGTCACTTAGTTTGATGATGAGGAAGATATTATGCATGAAAAAATTCCTAAAATGACTATAAATGAAGATGAAGATGGACCAAAATGGCCAGAGTTTGATCCTAAAACTATGATGGATGATCCTAAATTTGAAAAGGGCATGTTGTTCAAAGGCAATAAACAATTCAAGAAGGCAGCTAGAGCTCACTTAGTCAAGCATGGAAGAAATCCAGTAATATACAAGAATGAAGCTTTCAAGGTTAGTTATAAATGTAGTCCTCCTTGTCCATGGAAGATATATGCTAGTAAGTTGTAGAGGGAGAATACACTGCAAGTTAAAAAGTTGTATGACCCCCATACTTATTCGAGAGATGCTAGAAATAAGCTTGTTAACTCTAGGTGGCTTGCAAAGAAGTATATAAATGAATTCAAAAAAAAAATCCAAAGACATTAGCTACCACCTTTGTATAAACTATTTGGAATGAAGATATTGTGAATATATCAAAGGCTCAAAGTATGGACCAAAGTAGTAAAGATTATCCAGGGCAACATTAATGAATAATATGTGAAGCTCTAACAGTGTGCTAAAGAGTTGAAGTGGCTGAATCGAGATAGTACCGTTAAATTGGTTACTAAAGAGGGTACACTAACAACAGGAAAACCAGTTTTTAAAAGGATTTATATTTGTTTGGGAGGACTAAAGGAAGGCTTAAAGCATTGTAGGCCTGTCATTGGGGTACTAGTACCCACCTAAAGAGTACAAATTGATGAGTCCTTTTAACTGCAGTAGGTATTGATCTTAACAACAATATGTTTCCCTTAGCATATGAAGTTGTGGAAAGTTAGACAAGGGCTACATGGACATGGTTTTTGGAAATTTTAAAGGATGATGTGGGGATTGAGAATGAATATGGGTGGACATTTATGTCTGACAAACAGAAAAAGGTTGATTGCAGCATATGATGATATAGTCCCTAATGCTGATAAAAGGTTTTGTTTCCAGCACTTGCACCAGAACTTTGCTAATGATGGGCATAGAGGTATGCAACTAAGGAAATTGTTGTGGAATTGTACAAGGGCCAGTAATTTGATGAAGTTTAAGGTATCAATGGAGGAACTTAAAAAGGTTGATCCTAAGGTAATCGAGTGGCTAGCTGACAAGCCACCCCAACAATGGTCAAAATCACATTTCAATTCATATCCAAAATATGATATTTTGACTAGCAATCTATGTGAGAGCTTCAATAACATGTTCAAGTTGGCAAGGGAAAAGCCTATCCTCAGTATGCTTGAGGATATTAGGGACTTATTGATGAAAAAGATGGCCTTTAATCGAGATATATACAAGAAATGGTATGGGAACCTTTGTCCTAATGCACTAGAAAGGTTAGAAACTAGTAAAAAATATACATGAGAATCAATCCCTACAACTGCTAGTGAATTTAGATACCAAGTGAGGACAATGTATAAAGATCAATACTCAGTTAATTTGAAGACAAAGGGCTACAGTTGTAGGCGATGAGATATAACTGACATACTATGTAGTCATGCCATTGCATGTATGTCTTTCAAGAACCTGGATCCTACTACATTCGTCAATGGTCTCTATAAGATCAGCACCTACCAGTTAGTTTATGCACCAGTCATTACTCCAATGGGGAGTTTAGATATGTGGGAAGCTGAGGTTCAACATACTCCAACAATGATACTTCCAACATATAACAAACTTCCTGGTAGGCCAAAAAAGTTGAGGAAAATGAATAGAGATAAACTTCAGCCAGGAGGAGATAACACTCATGGAGATTTAATTTAGGGAAAAAATTTCAGAATTATCTTAGATGCAGAATTTGTTGCCAGTATGGACATAATTCAAGTTTCACAAAAAGCAATAAGGGAACCAACCAACTAATGAAGTTGTAGTCAACCAAGAAAGCAATGAAGCTGTAGTCAACCAAGAGGAAATAATTTTAACACCACCTGTTGTAACTCAGCAGTCTTAGGCAAGGTCAAAAATTTCAGTAAGTAATATAACACTATACTCCTTTATTTGGTTACTTTTGGCAACATATTCACCTTTTTTGTATTTTATTTTAGTTCATGAAGAGCTCAAGATCTCAAGGAGGTGAGCAAGGAACAAATGCTAACAATACTAGTGTAAGTATTCATTTGGTTCATATATATTGTCATTTTTGTCTATTATAGTGTTTAGTTTGAATGAGGATCACAGAGTCATGTATTGTCTTTTTTAGGTTCAAAGTGGCACAAATGGAATGAAGAATAATGTACCTGATAGGAGTTGGCTTTGTGATAGAGTACCTCAAACACAATCATCTTATAAAGGGACACCAATCCTTGTCAAAGGGGGAAGAATTATGTTACTTTGAAGAACATGAAATCATTTGTGCACGGGTCCAGTTTGCAGCATTAAGGGGTTAGGACTGAGACTAGTACTTTACATATTTTAGGGGATATAATATATTTTTTGGAGCTGCTACTTGATATATTTTTTGGGGCTGCTAGTTCATATATTTTTTGGGGCTTTCAGCAATTTGATGTGAAACTTTGCAAACTTAGGAACTACATGTCTATAGTTTGCAAAGTTTCAATGGTGATGTGCTATATTGAACAACTTGGAAAGTTATGAATGGTGAATGGTGAATGTAATATTTGAATTTGGGTGCGTGTGTGTGTTACATAGTGCTGAATGGTGAATGGAAAATTGGGAATGTTATATTAATTGAAGCTGTTTTGTGAATGATGAACTACATATGTACTATGTTTCGTAAAGCTGTTTTGTGAGCTCTGTTCCTTTGAACTCTGTTTTTCATTCATAACAATATGGATTTATATTACATAAATTGTATACTAGAAACATCATTTCTCAAAAATTTTATAAACATTACAATAATCAAAAACATTATTATTCCTCTATAAATTTTGTCTCTTCTATGCATCTTTCTGAGTTCTTGCTTAGTTGCAGAAATTCTTTTTAGGAGGTCAGGAATAACTTGGATTGCTCTTGTTTGCATTACAGGATTATGCCAGTAGAATAAACCATATCCTTGAACTCCAATAGTTTGGCAAGCAAAAAATCTCCTACCTGGATTTCTATCAGTCCAAGATGTCCTGAGGACAGCTGGAAGATGACAGTGACACAAAACTGAGGCCATATAACTTTCAGATATGGTCTTTCTCTTTCTCCTCTATCTTTTGCTAATTCTCTATACATTCTCTTTCTCTTTCTCTTTCTCTTTCTTCTAGTCTTCTACTCCTCCTCTTTTTCTTTCCACAATATCATGGAACCCTGATATATAAGGGATAATCAATACTGTTGGACTGAAATGGAGGAAAAATAAACAATATTTTTAGTTGGTGGGAAAGCATATGGGTGAGGTTGGAGGGAAATGGGTATATACATGGATTAATTTTTCTTTTTTATGGCAAAATATAGTGAAATACGTTCAAAATTATAAAAATACACTAAATACATTGTTTCCTGGTGACACGTCAGCAATCCAACCATTTTTTTTGGCTGGAAATGGATTTAGGGTCACTTTTGCTTACTCAAGTGTACTTGGAGGTTGCTATTATAAGTTTTTTTAGATTAGGGTTACTTGTGTAAAATGGGTGATGCTTCGAGAGATAGAAGTGTATTTAACCCTATTTTAATTTGTATTTAAAAGTATTTTAATTTTTTAATGAAGTTAAATCGTACCTGAATACGGTTAAATCATATAAAACCAATTGGTCCAATTGAGTTGCTGGCCGGGTCGAGTATTCCGGCCAATTTCAATCGAAAAATGAATTTGGGGAGATATTGTGTGAAATTAGGTAGTTTAAGGGCTAAATTATGAGAATAGTGGAACTTGGTATAACATAAGTGTATTTAGCCCCTGTTTTAATACATATAAAGAACGATGAAGACGACAAACATAATTAGGATGAGAAGGATCCTCATACCGAGGTGGCTGAAGCATGAAAACCTTCTCAGATAGTGTTCCATGAAGGAACACATTGTGAACATCCACTTGTCGAATTACCCAAGAATGCAAAACAGCCAGAGAAAGAACTACACGAATCGTAGTCGGCTTTACCACTGGGCTGAATGTCTCAGCAAAATCAACACCTTCTTCTTGCTTTATATCGTTCAGTCTGACCATTTACCTTTTTCTTAATTTTGTACACCCATTTACACCCGACAATGTTCATATCAGTTATTTTTGGAACTAAAGACCAAGTACCATTAGAGAGAAATGCATTAATTTCGACAGACATAGCTTCACGCCATTTTGGATTTCCTTTGGCTTTGGAATAACAAATCGGTTCAGGATTAGCAACAATAGGAGCATTGCCAACAACATGTAATTTTTCTAGTGGTGGTGGGTATGACCCATCAATAAAACGTAGAAGACGATTCCCACGTAATAGTGGCATTATTTGGGTTTTTCAAGCTAGGTAATTGTCAGGACCTGGATACGGATAAAATGGTTGGGGTTATTGAAGTTCAAGGTTGGGGGAGTGGATGGGTTAATAGTTGTTTCAGTTGAGGAAGAGGAGGATGAGGTCGACATTTCTGTCTTAAAAGACTCTGATACTAAGCTAAAGGTTAAAAACAGGAAGAAAACAAGAAGGTAATGTCAATGAATATGGCGGGAAACCCTACCAAACCAAGAGCCGCTGCATGTGTTTATATATATATATATATTAGTATTTTGATAATGTTTGTTACATAGATTGTGATACAAGATAGACTTTGTTACAAACAAAGCTAAGTAGCAGAGATAGGCCTGACAAAAAATGGGTTTGTGTTGGTTTTAGGTTACGTAAAATAGTTATGGATCAATTAAGAACTAAAGCCATATAATTTATATTTAATAGGTTGGGTGGGTTATGTCTAAATGGTTATGGGTACAATCCAGGTGGACCTATATTTGCTAAATGTACTCTTTTTTAACCCCAACAAAGGCTCGCGGCTCAACAAATGCAATGGCTCCTCCAAATACTGTTGCAGCTTCCTATAAATGTGTTATCAAATTTCTTATTACTTTTTTTTTTTTTTTTGAAACAGACTTTCTTGAAACAGACTCCCTAATACGTTGCAGAAAAAGTAGTACCCTCCGTTCCAAATATTAAAATTAATACTATTTTTAAATATTAATTTAAAATTTATTAATATAATTATGAATATTATTAAAGTATCTTAACAATATAGTTATGACATATATTGTATTTATAATAGACTTTTTTATGGAACAAAGAAATTTTCAAGTTCATACAAGATGGAATTGTGAAAGTTAAAAAAAAAAACTTGTTAAAATATTACTCTCTCTGTTATACAAAAAGAATCTCATTTTAATTTTTAAAGCCAAATTTGAAACTAAAAAATTTAACATTGATGTGACTAAATTAAGTATTAAGAAATTATTTTTTTTATTAGAAGCACTTTCAAAATAATTTAAATTAATAATTTCTATATTATTTAAAATGAAAAAATTATTGATACTTTTATTACAGTTTTTCAATTAATTATTTAAATTTAAACTAAATTTATTTAGTTTTTTATTTATTAATTTTTGCAACAAGGCGTAGCTCGGTTAAAAAAAATAAATCTTATCGCTCCAACATGGCAAAACCTTTTTCTTTTCTTTTCTGTTTTTTTTTCTTTTTTTTTTACTTTGGAAAAAAAAAACGATACCAAAAGGTATGAATTCAATTTAAAATAATAACATCTCAAAATATTCTGTACCAATCTTTCCTTTGTGTAATAGTATAAATATGACTATTAGTATTTCAACTACCATGTAATCTTTCCTTACATATCTACTAACTGAACTAGGGCTCTTTATTAATTTTTGCGGCATAAAAAGAAAAAGGAGGAAACCAATTTTCCGAAAAATATGGAAGAAAAAAAAAAGAAAAAAGAAATGTTTTACCTTGTTTCGGTAAGAAAAATTGATTTGGTGTCCATAACTCCATATGGATCAAAACTAGTACTCTAAGTTGAAAACTAAACCAATTGGGATGTGTTGACTAATATGAGTCAAAATTAGTTAAACTAGTTTCAACTCATATTTCTAATTCATAATATGGGTCTAAAACTAAATCAACCCATAATATAAAAATTAATTAACCAACTCAATAAGACCCAACTAATTTTAGTTAATTAAATAGTTTTTAACCTAAATTGTCAGGTCTAAGCAAAAATACGAGTCCTAGAGACTTTGGTTCACAATAGTCCTAAAGATTTGGTACGTTGAACTACTGATGAGACTTGAGTCAATACTATGGAACTCTGCAAAGCCAAGAAATTCCTACTTTCCTATTCTCCGTATGGTTACCGCTCTTCTATAGGGTTTTCTTTCGATCCTTTTTACATGTGGTACTGGTGATTATAAGGTTGTTAGTATTTTCTATGCAGGGCGACTTGTGAGATTTGTGCATGTTTACTCTGGAAATTCCAATATCTATTCGAAACCTTTGATTGTTATGTGAAAGGAGTTTTGTATTGGACAGGTTGGGATGGTTTTGGTGGTTTTGAGCTTGTGTGATTTGATTTGCATAATGAGGTGGCTGGGCTAATTCCTATGCCGAGCTGTTTGAAAGATGATAATATTGTGGACTTTAAGACAGTTATGGAATGTAGGGATTCTATTGCTATGATTGTGTATTCTCGTAATATGGTTGCTGTTAGTTTGTGGACAATGGAGGCTTTGTTGGGCAAGAAGACTGTGGGTCCAAGTGCATATTAGGGTTCACATGACCTAATTAGATTAAATATACAAATTAGGGTTTACAAAAAGCCTAATTAAATGTACAAATTAGGGTTCATGTGACCTAATTAAATGTACTAGACCCAGGGAAGTCTCCACGTGTTCCAAGGCAGAAGACCCGTGGATGCGACCCATTTTGGGAATTGATTGAGGGATTGGATTGGTGGCTAGAAGAACAGGACAATTTGGGCATTACTTTGATGATTAAAGGGCATTTCTGGAATTTCTACTTTAAAACATAATTAAAGGGTCTTTCGGAAATTTCCCTTAAAACATGTGCCTGGCATGTGACTATTTCCCAGGAAAACTCTATAAATAGCCCCTCTATTCTAAGAAAAGGGGATCGCTCTCAAGACATTACACTTAGACTCTTGGAAGCTCTAAACACTTGAAACTCTCTCACAACTCGAAGACTCTAGAAGGCTCTTGGAATCCCTGCTACCCTAACCCGGTTTCCGGATTCTAGGAGTTCTGCCACGTGTCATTGGAGTAATTGCCCACCTGTTCTTCTCCCCTCTTCAATCAATCAATCAGTTCCGTACTCTTCGAGGATTTCTCTCCTCTCCAGCCAATACGAAACCCTAACCCTAGCGAGGTGTAATTTCCGTACCTACATTTATTTGGCGACTCTGCTGGGGAGGTGTAGAATTCGTGAAGGGTATGCCCACAACTCGAAGTGGGAGAATTACAGGAAGAGTTTCACCGACAACAAGCATCACTTCACCGGATCCGATTCCAAGGCAAGTAAATCTAGTGCCCTAAAGTGCGAATCTGGATTTTGATCAACCCATCCTAGAAGACGTTTCAGAAGGAAGTTCAACATCACCTCAAATGACTGATCAACAACAAACCAGTGCTAGACAGCCAAACGCAGGAAGGCAAGGTGAGAAGGTCACTGGAGCGCAGACAACTGCGAATGCTGTGCAGATGGAGATGCTCAAAGCCTTACAGGAGGCACGAGAAGGCCAAGGGATGATGATGACCATGATGTTGGAGATGCAGAGGAAGCAAGAAGAAATGGGGAATTTCCGTCAGCAGTTGATGCAAATCCCCACTTTCAGGGCTATGTTCCCAGGAAGTTCGCAGGGGGAACGAGCAGAAGTGGAGGACAACAGCAACAATAAAGAGAATCCGACTGTGCTGCCAACAACGGAGAGTCAGCCGATTCCAATCATCAACTTGGAGCCCCAAAACAGCGGTGATGTGCCACAACTCAGATTGGAAGCAAGTCAGCCTCAGCCCAACATCATCCCGACTACTCTCCCAGCATTTTCACAAGTGCAGATACCGACCATCCCGAGCCACATCTAACGAGCAAGCCAACAAGCACCACCGATTCAAATCGTGCAAGATGGAAGTGTACACCAGCCAACTTCCTTACCATACCCACCACCTATGCGTCAATACATCACAGCCCCTCAGAGAGTCCATACCACGAGCCAGTATGTGACGAAGGATGATATGATCGACGTGATCAATCAACTTCGCAAGCAGACATCCCGACCTTCAGAGTTGGACTTTACTCCACCTTACCCGGCACACATACGAAGACAACCTTACCTAACAGGGTATATTGAGCATCCCCCGCAGTTCCCAAAGTATAACGGGGAGAAAGGGAATGCCAGGGAGCATATTGCCAGGTTCGTGGAGTCGATGTCTCCGTGGTTGGGTTATGATGAGGTGAATAACCACAATCTGTTGATGAGGGAATTCAACAAGACTTTGACAGATAGTGCCTTCAGTTGGTACTACAATTTGGAGAAGGGATCAGTCCATGATTGGGATGATCTGAAATTACAGTTTTTTAAGAAATTTTTCTATGTGCAGAAACAAGTAACTATTGTAGAGCTGATGCGGTTCAAGCAGAAGGCGAACGAGGAGCTGTCAGATTATGTGGACAGATTCAGGGCCCAAGCACAGAAGTGTGCAGAGCCAATTGAGGAGAAGAACTTGGTTAACATATGCAATAATGGTGCTCTAGACTCCTTCAAGCCCCATCTCATTACAAAGGCATGTGATTCATTTGCGACTCTCTCATCATTTGCACAAGATTTGGGAGGAATAATGACAGTACCCACCAACCATGCGACGGTTACATGGAAGGGTAAAAGAACAGCAACTGTGGCTTTGGCTGACTCTCAGTCAAAACCACAAGGGGGCAAGAGGAAGAAGAACGAGCGAGGTAAAGGGAAACACGGAGACAAGTATACTAGAATGCCAGTTCCAGAGGCTATCACATGTAGTGAGAAGGCCTTTAGAGACCTGTATGAGCAATGGGTAGAACATGGAGTGGTGAGGCCTCCGAAGCCCAGATTTGTTGTGACCGAAGAAATAAAAAGAAGACCAGACTTTTGTGTATATCACCAGTACGCAGGACACTCCACTATCGATTGTTATAGTCTGCGAAGAATATATCATGAAAAGCTGGCAGCAGGAGAAATTGAGTTGGGAAAAGGAAGCAGCGTGCATGACAAGCCACTGCCTAATCACAAGGGAAAAGAAACGTGCAACACTATTACTCATAGTGAGGCACCAGAAGTAGGGATGATGGAGAATGCAGAAAGGATGGAAGAAATGATGGATGTTGATCCAGGCCTGCAGGTGACGGCATTCATGAATGGAGTTAAATTCAGAAAATTTTTCGACCAGATAGGGTTGGCCAAGGAAGCAAGGATAGAGGCAACCAAGGCAATCATCAAAGCAGCCGAAACCCAAGAGACCTGCATGGCGGTAAGCAAAGGATTTGTGAAGGCAGTGGAAGAGGAAGAAAGCAAGATATCTTTCTCTAAAGCTGACAGAGAGATAAGATACCCGCACAACCGACTGCTGTATGTGACGGCAATCATAAATAGAATAGAGGTGCGGAGGGCATTCATCGACAATGGAGCGTCTATAAATATTATGCCCTACACTGTGTTTAAGCAGTTAGGCCTGCCGGAGAAGAGAATTGTGAAAGAACCAACAAACATCACAGGGTTTGCCAACCAAAGTGCCAGAACCCTAGGACACATCAAGGTGGACATGCAGGTTGGAAAGATTCGAGGACCTGTAATGTTTCATGTTACCGAGGTGGATGCAGCGTATCATGTCTTGCTAGGAAGGGCTTGGCAAAACGACTATGGGGTGGTACCCTCCGTTTTTCATCAATGCCTGAAAGCTATCTGGAAGGGAAAAGAAGTGAAGGTACCAACAACCAGAAATCCCTTTGGACCAGAGGAGGCACACATCGCCGAAGCAACTTTCTTTGATGATGTCGCTGAAGAGGGAGAGAACCAGATTGCAAGACCTGATTCTCTAAAATTAGTCAGTTGGGAGGAAGTACAGGTAGACAAGTTTGTGCCTGAGGAAAAAGAAAAGAAGAAGACCTCGGGACAAGGAGAATGTTCCAATAACAAGAAGCCGGTGGTAATAGACCTATAGAAGGGAGAAAAAGGAGAAAAGAAAAGGCCAGCAGATCCTGAAGATGCCAGAAACATAATCAATGCCAAACGGACAGTGCAATCAGATGATGGCCAAAGAACGAAATGGGAGAGGGTTGTTAAACCCGACGGAAAGATAGTGTTTCGCTTATGATGGTGCAAGGGGGAAGAGCCTAAAGGAGAGTGCAAACCCAACGGCTCAGGAGGTGTCCCCCACTCCAGCAGTAATGAAGAAGAAGAAATTGTACAGCAGAAAGTAGAACCAGCTCCAGAATGCTTTGAGGATAGGCCGAAACCTCAACAAAATGAAGTAGAAGAAGTGGATTTGGCAACAGATGGAGGAACGCCAAGACCGACTTACGTCAACAAAGAACTGAATGCTGAGCAGAAAGAGGCGCTCGTGAAACTACTGCGAGAGTATAGGGATGTCTTCGCTTGGAATTATGACGAGATGCCCGGGATTGATAAAGAGTTGGTAGAACACAATCTGAATGTAAGCCCGGGAATAAAACCAGTAAAGCAAGCTCCTCGCAACTATGCACCCGAAGTTGAAACCCAAATCAAGGAAGAAATCAAGAAGTTGCTGGAAGTAGGGTTCATCAAGCCAATTCAACATCCGATATGGTTATCCAGCATTGTACCAGTAAAGAAGTCAAATGGTCAGTTACGGATATGTGTGGATTTCAGAGACTTGAATAAAGCATGCCCAAAAGATATGTACCCATTAGCCAACATAGACACTTTGGTAGATGCGACGACTAATCACGAGATGATGTCATTCATGGATGGGTTTGTGGGGTACAATCAGATAAAAATGTCAGTAGAAAATGCAGAGTTGACGGCATTTCGTACTCCGTTTGGGAATTTCTACTATGTAGTAATGCCCTTCGGGTTGAAAAATGCGGGGGCAACTTATCTAATGGCAATGCATGCTATATTTCATGACATGATTCATGATATAGTAGAAGACTATGTTGATGACATAGTAGTGAAATCCAAGAAGGCGACAACTCATGTGGAGGACCTGAGGAAAGTGTTTAAGCGATGCCGAAAATACAATCTGAAGATGAATCCAAAGAAATGTGCCTTTGGAATGACGGCTGGAAAATTCTTAGGCTTCTTGGTGCATAACAGAGGCTTGGAGGTAGACCCAAGCAAGGCAAAAGCAGTTGTGGAGATGCCCCCACCAAAAACACAAAAACAGCTGAAGAACTTTCTAGGGAAAGTTTCTTATATGAGAAGATTTATGCCAGCATTAGCAGAAGTCACCGAACCTTTTGGCAAATTGCTAAAAGGAAAGGCAAAATGGGACTAGGGGCAAGACCAGCAACAAGCCTTCGAGAGGGTGAAGGGAATTTTGGCTTCAGCACAAATGATGGTAGTACCACAAAGAGGAAAACCGTTGCAGTTATACATCACCTCTACCACAAAGTCTGTAGGGGGATTAATCACACAAGAAGTGGATGGCGAGGAAAAACCTGTGTACTACATCAGCCGGATAATTAGAGGACCAAAAACCCGGTATTCGCAGGTGGAAAGACATTGCCTTGCATTAGTGTTTGTAGCGCAGAAAATGCGACATTATTTTTTGGCACACGAAGTGAAGCTTGCAACAAGAACTGACCCGATCAGATACCTATTGACTAAGCCGACATTGGTAGGAAGACCTGCAAGATGGATGATGATACTCTCAGAATATGATATCCAGTGTGTAACACCAAATGCAATCAAATGTCAGGCTTTGGCAGATCTACTAGCTCAATTTCCAAATGGAGAATACGAACCTCCCTCTGAGGATCTTCCAGGGGGAGAAGTAGAAGAAGTTGACATAGTAGATGACGACTCGGAATGGTGGTATTTAGCCTTTGATGGGTCGTCTGCTGAAGGGAAAGGTGGAGCAGGCGTGGTGTTGACCACCAAAGAAGGAAAGGAAGTAGCTTTGTCATACAAGTTAGACTTCCCCTGCACGAACAATGAAGCAGAATATGAGGCGTTTATATTGGGATTATTAGCGGCTCGAGAGTTGGGAGCTAAACGCTTTAAAGTAAGGGGAGATTCAAACTTGATTGTGCAGCAAATAAGAGGGCAATTCGCAGTGAAGGAGCCTATATTGGCACCGTATCGAACTGTGGCACAAAAAGTGATGGAGGACTTCAGGAAGGTGGTTATTGAGTACGTGCCAAGAGGACAAAATAAACAACCTGATGCATTAGCCACGGTAGCATCTAGAGTATATGTCCAAGGAGAAGACCTAGATGTGAAGGTAATGAAGAGAACCCTCCCAACCACGGTGTTAGACTTGTTCCCTAAAGACCTGACCGATGATTGGAGACATAACATTTCCCATCAATTACAAACGAAGGAGGGGACCATATCACCGGTGGAACTTCAGAAATACGCCATCATCAAGGGAGTCTTGTACCATAAAGAAACAGATGGGGTATTGACAAGATGCTTGGGGAGGCTCGAAGCACAGCGCGTTTTGCATCAGGTACATGCAGAAAATTGTGGGTTGGCCGATATTGGATTGTATCGAAGGTTGCAGCGCCACAGGTATTATTAGCCTGAAATGAAGAAGGAAGCAGATGCACTTCAACGACGATGTGTTTCATGCCAAGAATACCCTGGGGAGGAGGAATGTGCCTTCATCGATGACATGGTGGATTGGCGAATCCCTTATGTAGAATTTTTACAAAGCGACAATCTGCCTGCCGAAAAGAAGGACGCAATCTTGATAAAGAGAAAGTCACAACGATTCTTCTTGCAAAATGGAGAATTATTTAGAAGAGGGTTCAATGGCAAGCCCTTACGGTGTTTGGAAGTAGGAGAGGCCAAAGATTTGGTCTACCAAATGCATAAAGACGAGCACCAAGGGGGAGCCAAGTTATACAAACAACTTATTGATCATGGTTATTACTGGCCAAAGATGGAAGGAGATTGCTTGGATTTTGTCAAAAAGTGCCACATCTGCCAAATTCACGGGAATCTGATTCATGCTCCCGCTGTAGACCTACGGACCATAGCAACACCATGGCCCTTTCATACATGGGGAATGGATCTTATAGGTCCCATTCATCCTAATTCTAAAGGCAACATATGGATCTTGACGGCCACTGAGATGTATACAAAGTGGGTAGAGGCAATCCCTTTGAAAAAGGCTACGGGTCCAGCAGTGGCGAATTTCATTAAGGAACATATCATTTGTCGTTTCGGGATCCCGAAGATTATTCTGTCAGATAATGGAACTCCTTTCATTAATAGAGACATCAAAAGTCTGATGGAAAGATATAGGGTGAAGCACTACAAGTCATCGCCATACTACCCGAAAGGCAATGGGCAAGCAGAGGCCACAAACAAAACCTTGATCAGGATATTGTCAAAAACCCTAGATGATCATCCGAAGACATGGGCAGAGCAATTACCAATAGCATTATGGGCATATCGAACTTCAAAAAGAAAACCTACGGATGAAACCCCATATGCTTTAGTTTATGGAGAAGAAGCTATCTTGCCCGCCGAAATAGAAATCCCTTCGGCTAGGATGAGACTCCGAAGCTTAGTCGAGGAAGAGAACCGACCAGCAGCCCTAGAGGCCTTAGCTGACTTCCGAGACCGTGCCAAAGAAAAATTGGAACGGTATCACGAAAGACTGCGACGACAATACAATACCGCAGTAGTACCACGACAAATTCTGGTGGGGGACTTGGTGCTCAAGACAGCAAATCAAGTCATGAGGGGAACACCAACCACCAAATTTTACCCCAAATGGGAAGGCCCGTATAGGGTACGAGAGATCTCCGAAAGCGGGTATTGCAAAATATCTCGCGTGGGATCAAATGCTATCTCAGGCCCATTGAACCTGAAATGGGTAAAGAAATACTACACATGAGATAGTCATCACGAGAGTTATACTTTTAACTTCAAAAGTAGTTGAGGCACTTGACTATAAGCCCTCACAGTTATACTTTCAAACTTTAAAAGTAATCGAGGCACCTGACTATAAGTCCTCAACCTGAAAAAACAAGTTACACTTTATCTCTAAAAGTGACAAACGTTATGCTTTATTCGACAAAAGCAAGATTTATTGTTTTTTTTAATGAAAATTTTGAAACGTTATGCTTTTCGTTAAAAGCAACTTGATCATCAATAAATTATCAAACTTTCATTCACTTATTTTTCGAAAAGATATATATATATATATATACATGTTATTGATAACATTCATGTTTATCTATTCATAAGACCTATTGTTGCCTTGGAGTATTAATTTGAGTAACTTAAAATTCAATGATAAATATTGAGTTTTGAGGAATCATTCAAATTAAAGGCAATCAACAAGGTTAAAGAAACTCTAATTTGATAAATAAAATATGTGTAAATGCGTTTCTGAAACAGGAAAAGAAAAAAAGAGACTACAGCAAGTCATGATCTAAAGGCCACGACATATCAAACTGCAATGAAGGCATAGCTAAGGCCTCCAAATCACTAATGGCAGCATCCTGAATCTTGAGATTTTCGGCTTTTGATTTCTTGACATCTTGAGTAGCTGACTCTAAGTCCTGGAGCTGTCGCTCTACCTCCTGAAGTTGAGACTTTAAACCTTGCGCATGGATCTTCAATTTGTTTATGGCTTCGTCAAACTCTGAGATTTGTGCTGAAAAGGAGTCATCTTCACACTTACGTATAGCAATCTCCGAACGTAGCTCAACAAGGTTGAAATTCGACTGGAGGAGATCCAGCCTAGCCCGAAAAGGGGACATGTCAACACCCACAGCCGCAAGGTCGTCTACATCATCACTAAATTTCTTCAAGTTCTCAGCCCGCAAAGAGTATAAGGAAAGAGTGTGCAACCCAAGCACAAGGCCTGCGAGCTGATCTAGGAAGAAGGTCTGGGCAGAAGACGCCTTAATAATCAGCTGGTCGAGTATATGTGGGAACCGAGTTAAGAGGCGCTCAAGACTTTCCCGACTAGATGATGATATCCGGAAGCTCCTCCAAGAAACAAGGTCTCCGTTTGGATTGAAGGAAGCTCTGACAGGAGCAACTTTGGAGGCCATCATAGAATTTGTTGAGATAAAGGATGGAGGAGCACGGGTTGCTGGGATGCTGATGAATTCATAACGCCTTGGTTATCCGGAAGACAGCTTGGAGGATACCCGAGGTCATTATCTAGCGAGGTGTCAACATCCGGATTAAGAGCATCGAATGAGGCAAGCGCATCAACAGGCAAAGGCAACTCTTGCATCTTCTCACTCTGGAAAACAAGAAAAGAAAAAATATAATATATTTGAAAAAAAATAATAAATAAAAAAATGATATATTTACCAAAGAAAGATACTCACAAGATAGTCAATGGAAAAGTAGTTGGGAGATGCTACCGAAGGCGGAATGTCGCTCAACCCACCCAAGATGCTGTCTACAATGCCCTCCCGAGAACTCAACAACTCGGTAGAATCCTTCTGGGGAGGACACACATCAGCAATAGTTTCAGCAGGATCCTCCCTCGCGGAAGCAGGAGTCTCATCAGTCTCCTTAGGCCTATCATGTGGAGAAGCTGGAGGAGGGTTTGAGGAAATTATTGCATCCTCCAAAGCAAGGCTCGAACTCACATCAGATAAAGTGTCTTGAGCATCAAGACTGACACAAGCTTCGTGGGATGGAGATGACTCAACACTGATAGGTCGGGGAAGGTCGCAACTCGTAGAAGCCGCTGTGGTTGCCCCATTTGCAGTAATAGGCATAAACTCAAGAGGAGCATCCTCATCCTCTTCATCAGCATCGCCAATCTAAAAATGGTGGACATAATGATAAAAGGAATCATGACGGCAACTATATGGATAGTAACAGACATAAATGATGATACTACAAAAAGTATAAACACATACCAAATTTCTACGGCGTTTCTTGACTGGATCCTCGGCTACCGGCACAGTAGGACTAGCATCCTCAGGAGGGCGTTTTGCTAATGGCCTTAAGCGAAGCCTGATGCCAGGACGGCTAACCGGGGACACGGTAGATGCCATAGGAGGAGCCACCTCTGAATCCGTAGGGGTAGATGTTCTTGTTCTGGAACGAGTAACTCTCATTTCCCCGGCATCAGAGGATCCCTGGGGAGGAACTGAAGGAAGAACTGGAGGAGACATCCGAGACACAGGTAACTGAGATAAGGCCCGTGGTGGAAGGTTCCTGGTGGTAGTAAGGGCCTGAACAGGAAGGATAGCTGGAGAATGAATACCTGCTGATCTAGGAGACGAAGACTTAGGCCTTAAGGCCTCACGCTCAACAAGGCGGCTACTGACTGGCCATCGTTTTGAACGGACATTGGGCTTAGGAGAACATAACATCTTAATCCGTTGAAGACGTTTGGGAGGAGAAGCTGGTCTAGAGCACATCAGTGTGTCGTCCTCCCATCTCTTAAGATTGATTTGCCAGTAGTTGCGTTCACCAGTAGTATACCGTCCACTTCGAGTAGTAGGTGGTATGATAAAAGCCGTGGGAAAGGATTTGTGAGGAGCACCTGGTGGTTCTGGAAAGGCCCATGCAAAAGAAGGAGAGGTGGACACGAAATTGAGGAGAGCAGTCTCATAAGTTTCCTTGCAAGTACGGCCAAAGGGACGCTCCTGGTCAAATCCAAACTGCCTCATCACTCTATGAGGATTATAAAGTACGGTACCGAAATCATTATCCTCAATAAAATATGGAAGCTCCGCAGCCCGAAGGAAGACGAACCAGGTCAATGAAGAACCGCTCAGCCCGTTGGTATTTAGATAAGTGCGAGACTCACGCCTATAGAAGTGAGGAAGGTGACCATTATTTTCCGAAACAATAGTGTAAGGACGAGCGGTGAAGCATGAAAAATCATCAATGAAAAGCCGCAAGTCTGAGCTAAAGCGGTAATCAATCCAGCGGGCTGTCCGGGGGTCGATGTGGGGTAATAAAAAAGGGTCTGAAGACTTCTTCTTCCTTTTAGAAAGATGTTCAAAAGAAGAATAACCTTTGAAACGCTCGAAGAGGAAAAGCTGAAGGAAGGAGCCTGGAATGAAGCAATTCACGTCGTACCTGAGTAAATGAAAAGGAAAGGTTGATAATTCAAGAAAAGAAGAGAAAAGTGCAATGTGAAAGACAGTTAATGAAAGCATGAAAACGAATACCTTCCAACAGATTCTTTCAAAGCGAAAGCCACCTCATCTAAACGGCGATACAGGGTTCCCAGAAAGAGGGAAACAAGAGGAATCTCCAAACCCCGAGATAGCAGAGCTGTTAAACTAAACATACGAACTGAGGGACCATCAACAGGAGACCCGGGAAAGAGAAAGCGAGACAACCACATAACCAGATAGGCTGCCAAAGGAAAAGGACAAGGCTCCTTACGAAAAGCAAGGACGGATTGGTCATAAGTCGAACTATCCCACTGGTTAGTCTTGTAATCCCGAAAGAAGTAGCGCACCCAAGATAACCATGAAGTTTTTTGTCGGCTAGTGGTCTCGAAATCTGGAAGGAGTGTGTCACCTTTGAATCGTGAGACATAATGGGAAGACTGCTTGAAGGCCTCCATCAAATAGGAAACGCACTCAACATCTCTAGCAGACATACTAGATGGGTCACAAGAAGCCGAAGCGACAGCAGGGAGGCTACAAGATATAACCCAATATAAGCATATAATTTGAAAAAGAGAGGAGAAAATAAGAACGAATGAGAATTACAAAAAGAAAAGCTTACTGGTAGATAGCATAGACATCCTCTAGTGTAGGGGTGAATTCCCCCCAAGCAGTAACAAATGTGCATGAAGAGGAGCACCAGCGGGAAATCAACACAGTAAGAGCGTCATGATCCTACTGAACACGTAGATCCCTACATAGCTGAATGCAGCGATATATGCCTGCGCTCTTTAGTATAGCCTTGTACTCCACATTCCCGAGGATCTCGTCAGTCCAATGTTGCCATCCTTGAAGACGGCTAGCTGAGTCAGACAGGAAGCGAAAGGGACTGAAAGGGTATTCTTGTTTCTCTATGCACATGCGGGGAATGCGACCGGAATGGGGGAAGTCATCCCAACCTCCGCAAGCAGCGACATAAAGAAACAGACCCTCTTTCTCTGGTGAAGGAAAAGTTGTGCGATTATAAGTCCGGACATGCTCCCAAAAAGTGTCAAAAGGCCCAAAAAGGGAGCCTTTCCCCAATCATTGACGAAGGGAATTACCCTGGAAGTCTTCAACTCTTCAGAATATCCGGTAGACGAAGCCTGCAAGTAAGAAAGATTCCACATGAGAATACTAAGGATGTCTAGTAAGGCATATGAACTTGAGTGGGCTTACCATGGCAATGGGAGAATTTGAGCTTTTCACTTGAGAATACCTGAAAATAAGAAGAAATGAAGTCAGGGAAGGATCAAAATCACAATTATGAAAGAAAAACAAGATTTGAAATTTTTCAAAAAAAACTTCGGACAGCCAAAATGCATCCTTCGGAGCCATTTTTCGAATTATTTTGGTATGTGTCATGGCCGTTGGCAATAACTTTTGAAGGTCTCGTCGATACGGTCGTTTTGATATATTATGGGCCCCGAGACTCCAAACGAAACAAAAGTTATGGTCAAAACAGTGATCACGATTCCCAATGTTTAAATTTTGGTACATTTTCATCTAGAATTCGCTCCCTAGGGTTCGGCACCCTAGGGTTCGGCCACCATAGGGTTCGGCCTCCCTAGGGATTGACTTCTTGCCAAAAAAAAAAAAAAAAAG
The DNA here is from genome assembly GCA_034770075.1 of Aralia elata. Lineage (NCBI taxonomy): Eukaryota > Viridiplantae > Streptophyta > Magnoliopsida > Apiales > Araliaceae > Aralia > Aralia elata. Next base: position 11,838,925 of record CM068380.1, read on the forward strand.
GCTAGGGTTCGGCCACCTAGGGTTCGGCCACCTAGGGTTCGGCTAGGCTATTCCCAAAAAAAAAAAAAATTCCAATTTCCCCTATAGGGTTCGGCCACCTATAGGGTTCGACCCCCTAGGGGGATTTCTGTTGTGTACCTTGGCAATTTTGAGGCTCCACAAATCAATTTTTTCGGAACGAATGCTTCTTTGTCGCAATAAATATTGTATTTTTCTTTATTCTCCGAGGGAACCCTACCGAGATATAATCCAAGTAACGGGGCTCGGAAGACAAAAAGAAAAGTTACAATAACCTCAAAAGAAAAATAGGAGAAGCTAGTCAAGAAGAAGTTCGGAAGAAAGTACTCCAATCAATTGGAAAAAGATGATACTATAGGGTTCAACCATTAGGCTTTGGCCCTATAAGGGTGGAATTGTTTTCTTACCTCTTTCCCAAAGATGAAGACTGTTGGCTTGACGACTTCTTGGTGAATCTTCAAACTTGAATGAGGAGAGCAAATACCAAGACAAAAAAGTGCACGATGAAAAGAGAAGCCTAAGTGACTTGGGAGATGTATATATTCAAACTGCAAGCTTGCAATAGTAAAGGAAGCAATCTCTATGTTCCTTTTAAGGAAGATTTCGCAATTTAAAGATAAGTTTATTTGAGCTTATTTCTAAATAAATATATAAATTTTCGAAAATTGTTTAAATTTGGTATTTTAATAAAATTTCGAAAATATATATATATTTGATAACAGTATGACAATTTCGAAATTATATATATATATATATATATATATATATATTGAATATTTGGTTTTCCTAAGGAAAAAAGATCTTGCTTTACAAAATTATAAAGGAAGATTTTGTTTCCAAATACTAAATTAATATTTGATTATTGGATTTTATTTAGTGATATCTGATGATCTTCCTTGTTTTTTAATTCTCAGAAAATAAAGAAATAAATATTGAGCAAAATGAGGAAGCTTCAGATGATCTACCAAGCAGTACTTGAGCAAGTGAAGTCACACAAAATCATTCACAAGCCTGGAATATTTTGCACGAGCGTCTCTCAGGAATCGTGACTCTCGCGCAGGGGGCAAATGTGGGTCCAAGTGCATATTAGGGTTCACATGACCTAATTAGATTAAATGTACAAATTAGGGTTTACAAAAAACCTAATTAAATGTACAAATTAGGGTTCATGTGACCTAATTAAATGTACTAGACCCAGGGAAGTCTCCACGTGTTCCAAGGCAGAAGACCCGTGGATGCGACCCATTTTGGGAATTGATTGAGGGATTGGATTGGTGGCTAAAAGAACAGGACAATTTGGGCATTACTTTGATGATTAAAGGGCATTTCTGGAATTTCTCCTTTAAAACATAATTAAAGGGTCATTCGGGAATTTCCCTTAAAACATGTGCCTGGCATGTGACTATTTCCCAGGAAAACTCTATAAATAGCCCCTCTATTCTAAGAAAAGGGGATCGCTCTCAAGACATTACACTTAGACTCTTGGAAGCTCTAAACACTTGAAACTCTCTCACAACTCGAAGACTCTAGAAGGCTCTTGGAATCCCTGCTACCCTAACCCGGTTTCCGGATTCTAGGAGTTCTGCCACGTGTCATTGGAGTAATTGTCCACCTGTTCTTCTCCCCTCTTCAATCAATCAATCAGTTCCGTACTCTTCGTGGATTTCTCTCCTCTCCAGCCAATACGAAACCCTAACCCTAGCGAGGTGTAATTTCCGTACCTACAAAGATCATATTATATTCTTGGACGAACAAGTTCACTTTTGAGATAGTTCCATCCATGATTTGGCTAAATGGGTATTTGAAGATGGACAAAATTAAATTGTAGCATCTGATAAGGACGGGTTGTTTGTTTATGACCCTAAAAACAAAGAGAGTATGAATGTTGGAATTTCTTATCCTTTTTTTGATGCTTTTGAGTACAATGAGAGCCTTTCAATGGATCCATAAACTTTCCGTGAAAGGCCAAATAACTAAAGATGCTAATCGAAGAACAAAGAACATGTAGTCATAGTGCGATGGTCTTGCCCATGAATGTTGTTATATGCCTGTTATTAGCCATTCTTTTGATTAAAAAAATGGGAATTTTCAATTGGAAACTTGATTTATTGTAATTCTATAGGTTTTGTTTGGAGTCGACTCTTTTTGGCCATGCTTTTGATATAGAATGGAGTTTTTCAAACTGTGGACTTGCTTTATAGTTATTCTATAGGTTTTGTTTCGAGTTCTCTTCTTGGCTGCTCAAGTGTTTATATGATGAATTACAATTTAATGTTGCTGTGTACCACCTAATTAAGTTAAGGATTAAGTTAAGGTTTCCTTTACTGCTTATCATTAATTGCTAATAATTTGCATGCCTTTTTTTGGGTAATCTGAGTTGCCTTTTTTTGTTCTTTTTTCTTTCTTTTGTTTTTTTGCCTCGGTCAAGGTCCTGGAGGATAAGAGTGTTGATAAACCATCTAGAGGATAAGAGATTTGTTAGAACCATGCACCAAGATATGGTCATTTTTCATGCATAATGCTATAACAACTAGCTCATGATTCTATGCAAAACACAATTTAGTTATAGAATTATTTTATATTTTTTATATTACACTATATTAATATATTAATTATACTAGTAAGAGATTATAATTGTGTACAATAATTTTTATAATTTTTTTATTATTTCTAAAAGTGTATTATTTAATTAATAATATATAACTTAATTATAGTTATTAATGAAAAATTAAATAAATTTAAAAATTCAGCAATAATAATTCCTCTATTCATATAATTTAAATAATAGTATTCTGTCTTTCAACTAATGATCCTTTGACTGTATTCATCTACTTGTTACAGTAAAATCTTATTTAAACTTAAATAGTTATACTTATATAGTTGAGTGAATCTCTTCTCCTTTTTCTTTTTTTTTTCCTTTTCTTTTGTTGTGATTTTAAATATATAATACTCCCTCCTTTCCATAATATAATATCATTATCGACTTTTGAAGTCAACTTAAGATATTTTAAACTCAAAATTAACATAGATCCCATTAATTTTAGTCAAATAGTTGATAAATAATGTAAACTATCTAAAAAGTATTACTCATTGTTTCATTATTGTTAATAAATCTCAATTTTGAGTTTGAAAATATCTCAAATTGACTTTTAAATCTCAATAATACTTTTATAATTTTGAACAGATGAATTACATACTTTTACTAAATTTTAGGGTTGAAGAACCATTTTGTGCTATATATATGCACACATATGTGGGGAGGGATTCCTAGTCACCGCTGACTATAGGTCATTTTCCAGCCAATTGATCTCCTATCATTGATCCCAACTATGAATGACCCAAATTAAAAGGGGAGAATTAGTATCCGCAACAAATTCCTGCAGATACTTATTCCACATGAATTTCCTACTTTACCTCTCAAAATGAAAAAAATTAATAAATAAAATAAAAATAATCATCCCATCCGCAACTCTTTTCTGTGAATAGTCGAAGCTAACTATTGGCAGGAAAGAGTTGTGGATAGTTTCCTTCCTTCATACAAATACTTGCAGATGAAACTGTTTGCAATGTTAATAAACTCTAGTCATGCTAGCTGCAAGTTTTGGGCGATTTGGAGATTCTAACATCCAAATCTTGAAGAATCTAGTAATTTGAAGCAATTTTGGCAAGTTTTAAAGTTGAAAAACACATTTAATCGGTTACTTTTGCAATATTCTTCAATTTTTTTCACTGTATAGCTTAATTATGTTTTTGTTTTTCAATTTTTGTCCTTGCTCAACCGACCCTAGTGTCATGTGCCCTATATGATCAACAAAATCGCGTTTCAAAAGACATTTGGAATTTTCAAGTAAGAATTTAATTTATGATTTATTTTTGATAAAATTTTTGTAATTACTAGGACATAAATTTTAAAATGACAAAACTAGCCGTTAACCCACTATATTCGACCACTTTTGTACAATTGTCCCATTAAACTAATTAAAATTTTCTCATTAAGTTATTATGTCAAATTGAACGGACGACAATTTATTTCCTATGTGGCAGTTTAAAAAAAAATAAACAATGAAAAAAATGACTTGGACAAATAAATATGGACATGTAAGAAAAAATAAAAGGAAAATATAAAAATTAGTTGCCACATAAGATAAAAAAACCTCAATTTTTTTTTCTTCTCTCTCTCCCCCCTCTCTCTCTTTCTCTCTCTCTCTCTCTCTCTCTCTCTTCTTTTGGTAACGGTTTCTCCTTTTCCTTCTTTTCACCTTCTTCATCCTTCCTCCTGAAATTTAGTTCTCTCTTCTCTCTAAGTTTAGGATTCTTTTCTTTCTCCTTTTTTCGGTAAGTTCCATTCTTTATCTGGGTCTAATTTTAGTGCTTTTAATTCTTTAATCTCACCATCTTTCCACCACTACAAAACCTAGATCTATCATCTTCTTACCCACTTTTTGCTGCAAACAATTTGGAGGAAACTAGAGTTTCAATATGGGTAGATTCATACGAAACATACTAATTAGTTTAGATGATATCTGGATATGATATTTCAGATACTTTCCAGTGAAGACATGGTGCTGCGATCAAAAATCTTCCTCCTCTATGGTTCTCTTTTTATGAAAAATTACAGAACATATTTTTAACTTAGGCTGCAAAAATCTTCAAGATTTTCATCACAAACTCTTCAAAGGTAACACTCTCCATCATAAATTCAACAATGATTCTTTCACACGAAATTGTTTGTTGTTTCCGAGAGGCACAAAAGAGATATAGAAAGGGGGTTAAATAGATCCTTTAAATTTTTTTTGTTTATTTAAAGAATGTATGACCAGATAATTAATTAAGCAGAGTTAATTAAACACAACAGAATATTAGTTTAAAAACCCCTTCAAAGATTTAACTTAAATCTCAGTTCTAAATTTAGTTCATATGAATTTTTGTCACAAACATATATAACAGTTAATAGACAGAATGTAAATGCAATAAGTAAATGACACAAGATATTTAAGTGGTTCAGATTACAAATAGCTTATAATCCACTATTTTACTCCACGAGTAGGAAATCCACTAAGGATACAGGGGTCACTTAGACTAGATCACTAGCTATTACAAAACTAAATCAGTAAGATTCCTTCGAGTTACTTAGTCTCGACAAATCACACTAAGACAAATGTCACTTAAACTAGTTCACTTAGAACTCTTCAAGTCACTTAGACTTGGTACAATGGTTACTAAGACTCGATGAATCACAGTTATAAGTTCATTCTTTGAGGTGCTGCTAAGTTGCAATGAGTTTGACTTCTTAAGTACTTAGCAGCAGAATGAGTAGTTCTCAAATCGTAGAGTAGAACTCTTTTGACTTTGGTAGAGATTCAACTTTTTGCTTGGTGATTTGTTACTATTGGCTTGAATCTCCTTGCCCTTTTATAGACTTCGTTAAGTTCTTCTCATTGGAGAGTTGCTGTTGTGCATTTAATGCTCCGCTCCTAGATGTTCTCTAATGTTAACTTTTAGGGTAAATATGTCAGCTTACTTTTGACTGGTCACATCAGACTGCAGCTTCACCTACTACTTGTGAGTGGTATCACATCTCCAAAATAACGGTTATACACAACACTATCTGATCTTTAATTTGAATTAAGAATGATTGGAAAACATCTTAAGATTTTAACTCTACAAGGCTCCTCATTGTCAGTCCTATGACAGGTCTGATATGTCTACGACTTGGATAGATTGTAGAGCTTCATGATGGTCGTAGAGCTTGAGGCTTGAATTACTCAACGATCTTGTACTCCACATTCTATTATATGAATGGTTGCTTTACGATTAGAGAGACACTCTACAATGTGTTCTTTACGAATGGCTCTCTACAATGAACACTTAACGATCCTTTAGCAGACTTTGCGATCTTTCTTCATTATATGATCTTAGAGTGGACTCTACTGTTATTTTTTAGAGGCACAAAGAGATTTAGAAGGGAGGTTGAATAGATCCTTTATAACTTTTTAATTTTACAAAGGATAATTACTAGATAATTAATCAGTTCAATTAATTTAGCACAACAGAATATTAGTATAAAATCCCCCTTAAAGATTTAATGAAATCTCAACTCTAACTTTAGTGCATGTGAAGATACGTCACAGACAGATATCACAGTTTATAACAGTTAATGACATAATATAAATGCTTAAGGTAACTGGCACAATATGTTTTAAGTGGTTCGGAGTATCAACACTCTTGGTCCACTTTTCTACTTCAACAAGTAGGATATCCACTAAGGATGGGTCACTAAGACTAGATCACTAAGATCTATTACAACTGAATCATTGAGATTTCTTCGAGTCACTTAGTCTCGGCAATCGTCACTTAAACCTCTTCAAGTCACTTAGTCCCAGATCACTGAGATCTCTTCAAGTCCTTTGGAATTGGTATAATGGTCACTAAGACTAAGTGAATCATAATTGAATGTTGATTGAGTTTGAGGTGTTGTTAAGCTTTGCAATGATGCTTGACTTCTTCTGATACTTAGCAGCTCTGAACTTGTACTGAGTCACATAGTAGAGCTTTATAAATTTGGCAGAGGTTCAAATTTTTGTTCTTTATGATTCGTACTTGGATTTAAATCCTCGTACGCCTTTTATAGACCTTTAGAAATTGTCCAATTGGAGAGTTCCCGTTGGTGCATTCAATGTTCTGCCACAAGATATTCTCTGACAACTGTTTTGAGGGTAGGTAGACATATTGCTTTCAGCTCTACAAAAGTCCCATCAAACTGCAGACTCTTCTACCATACTTTAGTGATGTCACATTTTCTTTCTAGCCATTTAGACATAGCTCCAAATTGATTCTCTTTTTGAATTTGAATTTGGTGAGAAATATTCTTGAAATCTTTGCTATGTAATACTCTGCAATGTTCTATACTTGTTAGACTTATGACCGTTCTGACATGCTCTTCAAGTTTGACTTGATCGTTGAGTTTGTTGAAGAACATAGAGTCTTGACTAGCTTCACTCGACGTTCTACTCTACCATGAACGAGGCAGCTCTATGATCTGCTCTACGATATATGAGGCAGTTTACGATCTGCTCAACGAATAGCTCTTTACGACGCTTGCGATTTCAACTTTAGCTCTGAGATAACGTACTTTGTAGTTTTCAGCAACTTTTTTTCTGATGTTCTACGATCACATAGAGTACTCTGCTAACAACTTACACATTATGAATAGGCAGAGTTACTATATGATCTGCTTTAAGATTGCATAAGCAGCTTCATGATTTGCTCGATAATTGCACAGACAACTCTACTATTTGTTCAACGATTCTGACTTAAACTTCATTTCTGCTCTTCGATCAACTGACTGTTGTATTAAGAACTCAAGATTTACTCTGCAAACAAAATCGACTTTACAAATAGGTAGCGTAACTCTATGATCATTTAACAATACTATACGATCGATTTGATCCTATCAACTATACAACAGATTCAACTCAAAGATCAACCTAACAAGTTTGATCGTTCTATTCTAAGTCCTTATACAATATTTCTCATTTAAGGACTTTACAAAACTTACTTAAACAAATATACATTAATCACTTTTGCATCATCAAATCATACAATATAGATTCTAACATTTACGATTTTCGCTTTACTTTACGATCCTTGAGAGGGCTCTACGATCTTTTGTAGACTTTGAATTCTTGACTTAACTCTATAAACTTCTGACAGACTTTGAGATCTTGCACTGGATGCTCTACGGTAGCATAGCTAACTCTGCTATCTTTAATAGACTCTACGAAATGATAAAGTAGCTTTATGATCGCTTAAAATTATTATACGATCGATTTGATCCTATCATCTATACACCAATTCAGCTCATAGCATCAACCTAACAAGTTTGATCTTTCTATTTTAAGTCTTTGTACATCATATTCATATTAAGGACTTTACAAAAATTACTAAACAATTATACATTATCAATATCATATCATCAAATTTAAACATGTAGTTTCTAATAATCTCCCCTATTTGATGATGTCAAAACCAGTAGTTTTAGAGCATTCATCAATTCTACGATGCAAAGTACTTTAAAAATAAATATGTCTTAATATACAGTAAGCAACTGTATTTCTAGATCACAAGAATGAATTTATTATTATGCTTAAAGAATTGTACAGTGTATGAAAATTTACAACAGTTAAATTTTACAAAGAATTTATATACATTGTATACCTATACTTTTACCTATCTTCTCCCTCTCTTTGACTTTAGATTTCTCTTCTCATCTTCCACATGCTTTCTATATCTTTCTCTTGCTTCAATATCTCTTCTTTGAATCTCCTCCATCGAATCCCTTGGGGCAAGATCAGACATGTTTATTCTTTCTTCCCCTTCAATGTGAATCCCCTAAAGATTTATGTTGATAAACATGGGATCACCAAGCGAGAGTCGCGTTCCAGTTGGAGTCACTGACGACTTATGCCTTGAAGAGGATAAATAGCTACCACGACCTATGGGGAGTGCTTGAGGTGTTCTAGAGGTTGGAGGAGGTTAAATTGATGTTTGCGGTTGAGTACGCCTCCCCCTATCCATTATATTTCCTCCCCTTTTGTCAGCATTTATAACATTAAATTCTTTGGAGAGCTGTCTAACACTTTGTATGTGACGCCCCCAAATCCGGGTTCCCTAACCTCGGGTTTGGTGCTCACGATCCATCATACATATCACATCTAACTATCCATTCATGAATAAATTACATCATTCATTACATTACCTTGATAAAAATATACAGTAAAATATAATTATATCATCGTCATCCCAGGTTAACTAACCTTAACATTACATGTCTATTAATACAAAAGACTTAAGCAAAATTATAATATAATAATCATTAAACAACTTGATACTATTCGGTCGCCTTCGCTTTGCCTTTATCCTTATTAGAACCTTCTGCTACCTCGGCTTTAGCTGAAATGTTTTATTTAAGCAAGGGTAAGCAACGAGTTTGCTCAGCAAGTTAAGCGTACAATAAATGATATATCATGAATAGAAGAGTTTAACTTTATGGAACTTCAATAATGTTTCAAAGATTATGAAATAGCTGAACAATGAATCATTTTCAATAACAAGGATTTAAATTTCATGCTAAATAATACATCAATAATAAAAAAGTTAAAATTCTTTTGAAGGTTCAATAATATTCAATTGATTATGAAGGATTAACAATACTGCAATATAGTCAATAAAAATGGATTTTCCCAGATTTCATGCTGAGTGATCACAAATGGATCAAGAACTGCTAGAGGAATCATCAGTAATTAATAATACTGAATACCTCAAGAGTAAAAGTTAACTATAAAAACTAATCTTTACTCTTCTGCAAGTACGTAAGGTGATCGGCCTTATTGTACCCGAGATTATGCATAATTCTCAACAATAGCGTACGGGTCGGGTTTCCGACAATAAAATTTCCCTGATTTATTTTTCAGGGTTGTTCACCTCAGTCTTTCATCATGAGTCCATACCATATTAATATGGTTTGAATTGAATTCAAAAAAACACTATGAATTTAACATATAATATCAATATTGATCTAGCCGAAATAAATGACATATATCTTCCAATAATAAATCCGCTCATATTAAATAGAACGTTTCATGCTTTAACAAATATTAGTTTCGCCAAAATAAATAGCTGAGACACAACTCATAAATAGTTCATGAATAAAAGAACTTTAAATTATTTCACAGTTCAAGTAATAGATCAGGAAATCAAATGCACTATGTGCGAATAACAATAATAATTATGGATGTGAATAACCAACAATAATTATTTACTAATTATGCTTTGAAATTAATAACTCAAGTTGAGTTAGGAAACTTGCAATATGTAAGAAGTTTAAGGTAAGAAACTTGCCTGTTCGACGAGCTACAATTATCTAGCTTTAATTACAACTCTTCGAATGACCTTGCATTGATAAGATCGGTCTATCAATTAGCATTGCGTATAATTAAACATTTATATTCTATCGTATACTACTTAACTAGCAATCCATTAATCACATAACATTTATAATTTCTTATATTATCATTAAGTCTATTAGACATTTAATAGACCTTAGGTTAATGATTTAATTAATTAACAACATTTTTCTTAAGTGATAAACACTTATTAAACCCTTAAACATTTAATTATAATTGTTCAATTAATGTGTTAATTAAATTTACTTTATTTAATTAACTCTATTTTCATTTAATTACTATTTAGTGTTAGTTAAATAGTAACTAGTTAATTACCTTTAGTTATTATAGAGAATAACTAATTATATCTACTTATTATATTAACTAATTAACCACCATTAGTTATTATAAATAATAACTAATTACAACTACTTATTATTTAAGGTTAACTAAATAATAAGTAGATGTATCACTTGTTGGTTAGTTGTTATGATCTGCTGTTATTGTGGGTCAGATGACATGTTTATCCATTATCAACTAACTTGATCTAATAGTCCCCCGCAAGATGAAGGTGGTGGTGGAACAACCTTCAACTTGGTTCTAAATTGGTGAAAGCGATGAGTGGGTACTTGCTTCGTTAGTGCATCAGCAAGTTAATCCTCAGATGAAATAAAGGCTATACGAAGCAACTTGTTGGTGACCATTTCTCGAATAAAGTAATAGTCTATTTCAATACGTTTGGTGCGAGCATGGAACACTGAATTTGTTGCCAAATATTTGGCGCCAATATTGTCACACCAAGCAATAGGAATAAGTAATGGAGTAAGTAGTAATTCAGAGAGAAGGGATAAAATCCAGCAAAGTTCGGATGCACCATCAGTAAGGGCCTTATATTCCGCCTCAGTTGAAAAGCGAGTCACCGTTCTTTATTTTCTGGATGACCATGATATTAAATTGGTGCCAAAATAAAGAGCATATACAACAGTGGATTTTCGATCATGAGTATAACCTGCCCAATCTACATCCGTAAATAATTGAAGTTGTGTGTTTGTGGCTTTAGAGATTAGGAGGCCATGAGAAGCTGTTCCATTTAAATAGCGTAAGATTCGCTTGACCGCCATCCAATCTGTAAGTGGTGGTTTGTGCATAGTTTGACAAACTTTATTTATTGCATATGCAATATCTGGTCGAGTGATACTGAGATATTGTCAGGAGCTGACTATTTAACGAAATTTTGTAGTATCTGAAAAGGGAGTATTAAAATCAACAATGACATTTTTGGGAGTAACTGGTGTGCAAACAAATTTGGAATTGAGCATGCCAGTAGTAGTTAGAAGATTCTGTAGGTGTGTTGGGACAGTAAGATGCCTGCAGGATGGGAGGTAACCTCTACACCAAGAAAGTAATGCAGTGAACCTAGATCCTTAAGCGAAAATTTGGCACCCAATTTGCTTATCAAGGACTGAATTAGAGATGTGGAGGATCCCGTCACAATGATATCATCTACATAGATGAGTAAATAAATTGTACCTAATGTGGGTAAATGAACAGAAAGGAATCATTTTTAGACTGATGGAAACTACTGCAAAGTAAGAAAGATGATAAACATTAGAACCAGGCACGAGGTGCTTGTTTGAGCCTATACAAGGACCGTTGAAGTTTACATACATGTCCTGGTTTAATGGGATCAACAAAGCCAGGAGGCTACTGCATCAAGATTGTCTCATTTAGGAACCCATGAAGAAAAGTATTGTTGACGTCAAGCTATTTAAGGGACCAACCACATTGAATGACAAGACATAAAATGAGACGAATGGTGGTTAGTTTAACAACGGGGCTAAAGGTTTCACCATAATCAATGTCATAACGTTGATGAAAGCCTTTAGCCACGAGACGAGCTTTGTAACGATCAATTGTACCATCGAATTTTCGTTTAATGCGAAAAATCCACTTGTAACCCACAACATTCATGTTGGAAATAGGCGGAACAAGTGTCCATGTACGATTATTTGAAAGGCAAATTATTTAGCCATAGGAAGGCGCTATTCAGGATTTTTAAGAGCCATTTTGACTGATGTAGGTTCACTGGGTTCACTAATTGTATAATGAGCATTGGGTTTGGAGTGACATCATAGAACCATGGGATGAGTCCTAACTAGTATGGGTTCCACCACTAAATTGGGTGAGGATTGATGTGAGTTATCATCTGGGGCAAAAGGAACTGGGATTAAAGGAATGCAGGGTTGACTAGTAGTATCAATGGCTGAGGAGTGAGTGAGAGGGGACGAACTTGAAGAGATTTGGGAGCCGATTGCATTATCGTCGGCAATGACGGCTATTGAGCATGGAGAATTTGGAGAAAAAGATGGGATAATCGTGTGACATACAAATAGCCATGGTGTATTATCAAGGATGGGAGGAGGAGGTTGATTATTAAAAATAGTCAATGACAACTTAAGAGGAAAAATAGACTCAAAAAACCTGCAGTGCCTTGCTATGTATTCTTTGTTAGAATTATAATCAAGACATATATAGCCATGATGTTGTGTTGAATATCCCAAAAAAATACATAGAATGGACCGGAGAGCAAGTTTGTGTTGATTGTACGGGCGAAGAAGTGGAAAACAGAATCACCCAAAACTTTTAAGAAATAAGTAAGATGGTTTTTGTTGATAAAAGATTTCATATGGAGATATCCCTATGCTTTAAGTAGGTAACCTATTTATCAAATATACAGCGGTAGTGAAGGCATAATCCCAAAAATGAAGATGAACCCCTAAATGAGCAAGGAGATACAAGCCTGTTTCAATCACAGAGCGATGTCTACGTTCCACAGTACCATTTTAAGCGGAAGTATGAGGACATGAACGTCGATGAAAAATGCCCTGATTTGCACAATATGTAGAAATAAAACAAAATTCACCCCCCGGTCAGATTGTAATGATTTTATTTTACAATTGAATTGCCGCTCAACTTGTTTTTGAAAGAGAATGAATTTTGGAAAAGTATCTGATTTTGATTGCAAAGAAAAATACCACATATATTTTGAATGATCATCAACTATTAAAAGAAAATATTTATTCACTGCATGTGAAAGTTTGGGAGTCGGTCCCCATACATCGACAAAGACAAGATCAAGAATATTAGAACTATAGTTAGGAGACGATTGAGAAGGCGACTATGTGGATGGCCTAATCGGTGATGCCAACGGGAAAGAGCTGTGTGTTCACCAATATAGGCTTGAGGAGATGAGAGTGAGGCTAGGACAAATGAATACAGATCATTAATGATGTCGCCGCGATGAAGAATTTGATTTGTGATCCGATCCTTAACCAAAAAATAAGAGGGATGAAATTCAAAAAATTCGTTATTATCACGTGTGAAATGCTAAACAGAAAGTAAATTTTTAGATATAGATGGAACACACAAAACGTTATTCAAACGAAAGGTTTGAGGAGTAACTAAAGTGGAAGAACCTGTATGAGAGATTGAAAGCCCTTTACAATTTCCAATGTGAACCTGATCAGGACCATAATATTTATCCGCGGATGATAGTGTGGCTATGTCCGGTGTGATGTGGAAGTTTGTGTTAGTTTCTAGAGGCACAAAAGATATCTAGAAGGATGGGTTGAATAGATTCTTTAAAACTTTTTCTTTCTAGTTTTCAAAAGAACGACTTATCAGTTTGGTTAATAAACAAGTAATTGAGCACAACGGAATATATGATTGATAAAGACCCCCTAAGAGATAGAACAGTTGTAATGGATGTGATAAAGCAGTGATATAACAGTTATAGCAGTTAAGGAGTGCAAAGAGATAGAGACAAGACTTTAAGTGGTTCGGAGCACATAAGACTCCTACTCCACTATTCTACTCCTCGAGTAGCAAATCCACTAAGGATATCGTTACAACTGAATCACAAAGATTCTTTCAAGACCCGCAGTCTTGGAACTCTAGTACACAACGTACTCTTCAAAGCCAGCAGCCTTGGAACTCTGTAGACTAAGACCAGCAGCCTTAGAATCTCTTGTACCCTTTTGGTACTCAGCAAGTCCAGCAGACTTGACTTAGGTTGGTCACCTGTTAACCCTTTCACTTGATAGAGAGTGATTGTTTTGTTGCTATTGAGTTGCTTAAAGCATTTGGTCTGATGAACTCAGCAACGAAGCAAGATGTTTCGCTTCGGATTGTAGAATGATATTTTGACAGATTGGATTTCTTTTCGTTATTCTTGCTTAAATGTAATCTTCAATCCGTCTGCCTTATGTAGATGCTTCTGGGAATCTTCCCTTTAAAATGTGGTCGTTGCATCTGATACTTCCATTGAGATGAGTTGCTGAAGTTAGGAATAGTTTATTCCTTGTTGACCGAAGTAGTGGGGCGAATCAGCTTCTATTAGCTTGTACCAAGATAATGGTAGAGATAGTGTTCTAAATATCTGCAAACCCTAGCTGTTTGCTTCTCACTGACTTATTTCTTTAATAGTGTTCAACAAATGTCTTGGGCAGGTCATTCTACTGATCAATCATTATGGGCAGCTTAGAATATTCAAGTCAGATCTAGATTGCTTGTCTGACATGTTGACTCTACGATCTTGCTAGTCGTCAGTGTGATTGTGGAGTTCCTGCTCTACAATCGTTTGATGCTTGCAGACGTTCACTGTGATTTTCATATTTCATTTTGACCATTCTGAAATAACATCAATGTTTTGCCTTTATGTTCTTTTTCAGAAGTGCTGATTTAATCTTTGAAACCTCTGGCAGAGACTACTCTACGATTCTGTACTTGGTTGGAGATAGCCTTTGTGAATCATAGAGTGATAGGCTATGAAGACTCTACGATCCTGAGAGTTAGTATAGTGATGCCGAGATAACTCTACGTCCTGACGAGAGTGCTCTATGTTCTGCCGAGAGAAATCTACGATTAGCCGAGAGTGCTCTACGTCCTGCTGAGAGAACTCTACGATCTGCCGAGAGTGCTCTACGTTCTGCCGACAGAACTCTACAATCTGCCAAGAGAGCTCTACGTCCTATCGAGAGAGCTCTATGTTTTCCTGGCAAACTCTGTGATGGCATACTTTGATTCTGCGAAGTTGGCTGACTGCCCTACGATCCTGCAGTACTTTACATTTGGTCTATTTCAGCATATGAAATCAACCTAACAAGTTTGATCTTTTCTAAGTCCTTTGTACATCACCTTCAATAAAGGACTTTACAATACTCATTATTACAAACATGCTTTGATCAGATAGATATTCAATACAGCTTAGATCATCCTAACATATTTGATCTTTTCTATTCTAAGTCCCTGTACATAGGTATTTCATTAGAGACTTTACAATTCAGCTACTGATACACATATACATTAGTATCACAACATCAAATTTAAAGCCATGTGATTCCTAACAATCTCCTCCTATTTGATGTTGACATAAACTAGTAGTTTTGAATCATATCATCAATTCTAATGCAAATGCTTATGAAAATAAACATGTCTTATAGTACAGTGAGCAACTGTATTTCTAGATAAAATCATGAGTTTTATTGATGATCAAATGAATATTACTTTATATGGCAGTTACATCAATAAAGAGAAGAGGAAAATTACAAAAGATTTTCAAACCTTAGTTCTTCCTTTCTCTTGCTCCTCTCTTGGCCCTTGGAGGATTGGCTCTTTCATATGTAACTCTTCTTCTGTAGATTTCCCTGCCTTCTTCAGTCATTCGCTGGAATTCTTCAATCTGCTCTTGACTGAGCCCAAAAGAGGGCATATGACTTCCTCCTTTACCATAGGGGTGAGTCCCATGCAAGTGTCGATTTAACACTGCAGGATTACCTGATGGTATATGAACTATTGTTGAAGTTACATCAGGCATTCTTCTGTAGGATCCAGGGACTTCACTTCTTATGGGAATGACATTGATGGGCTCTTCACTTGGTATTGATGATTCGAACTGCCTAGGCTGCCTTGGTTGCTCTCTTCCCCTGCTGCTTGATTTTCCCTTTTCTTTGCCTTTTGTTTTCTCCCCTTTTATGTCAGTATCTAACCATCTAACCTCTTGGGAGAGCTGCTCTATACCTCGCACCAATTCTTGCATTTGAGATCGAGACTGAGTGTTGTCAGCTCTTTATTCTACTAATTGAGCTTCAGTCCTCTCTCTTTGTTTTTTTATTAGGGCGAGGGCATTGTCAGTCCTTTCCATCTGTTGGAGGGATAGACGCTGGAAGTTGTTGATGGAGGTGCTCAAATCAAAGAGTTTCTCAGTTACTAGCTTATTTTGAGCTGTCTGAGACTCCTGAAGGGAAATAACTGCGGATTTGTGATCAACAATTTCCTTTTGATAGAATTGGTCCCTTCTATCAATGTTGTTCATTAACTCTTTGATAATTTCCCTTAACCTTTTGGTCAGTTTAGTACCAAGATTGTTGGAGTGAGCATTGGCAGCATCAACAAGTTCATTAAACCTTCTATGGAGGGTGAGAGAATTAGCTTCAAGATTCTACTCCATATCTTTAGTCATGCCAACTGTGAGATCAATCAATTCATCTGTTGTGGGGATGCGTTTGACATGCTTAAGAATTTTCTTGATCTCTAGTGGAGATGTTTCCTTATTGTTTTCTTGGAGATTGGCCAAAGCAATGGCCAGGTCAAAATATTCATTATGGGAGGAGGATGGGACATCAGCAGGAATGGTTGGGGCAGTTGTTTGAAGTGTGGGAGAGGAAGCAATTTGATTGTCGTTTGTAGGGTCAGCACACTCTACGATCGTAAAGTCGATCGTAGAATGGGTTGACTCTATGTTTTGGGTTTAAAGAGTGAGTTGAGCATCAGTTATAGAGTGTAGGGGCTCTATGATTGAAGATGGTTGGGCATCTGGTTCATCAGGGACAGAGTTTTGAGACCCTGTAACTGGAAGTGGATTCCTTGGGTCAAAGATGACCTCATTCCATCTTGGTATCTCATCAAAACGATAGCAATACGGCAATAGAGAGTGATTTAGCTTAAATGATGAAGGAATGAAGTATACCTTTTGCTCGTTAACTTGAAATGGATGGTTGGTTAGCAGCTTCTGAGCAAAGGAGCCAATCCTAGGGAGTTCTTGGGCAAGAACTGAAATGGCTGGATAGGTCTTGAAGGCCCAAAACATATGATCCCAAGAATTGAGGATTAGAGCTTGATGGAATGACATTCTTGGTAAATAGGCAAATAGGCAGTTATAATTGAAATGCCTCTCTCCATTTCTACCTTCAGCAATGATTTCTAGGCTTTCGTCTTCATTCTCATCATTTGATCCATCACTGATCTCCACAGCCTCACCCTTTTCAGCCATTATTTCTTTCTCTTCTTCTTCTTCCCTCTCATCGAGGATCTCCATATGTTCTTCGTGCTTCTCAACATGAGTTCTAATTTCTTCAGGGTTTAATGGATCTTCATGATGATCTTCTGACTGGTCCCCCTCAATCTGAGCAGTAACTGACCCAGGGACATCAGGTGTCTCCCCTTCAATATGAGCACATCTTTACTCAGCAGCTTCTTGTTGCTCCCCCTCAGTTGGAGCGACAGTTTGATTTGTTAGTCTCATTTATTCTTCTTTGATCCTCAGCATTGCTTCATTTAGCTCTTTTTAAGCTAAAGTCATCATCTTCTTCTTCATTTTCTTTGGCTCGGGTTCAACAACCTTCCCAGTCATTTGTTTATCATCAATAGCCATGGATTCAGGCTGACCAGCATCTTTAGCAGCGACTTCAGTTCTTAACTCTACGATCATAGAGTGAGGATTCTCAGCAATCGTAGAGAGGCTTTGCTTAGAGCTGCGTTTTCCCTTCTTATGATACACCTTTAAACTCAGTGATGTTTCACCAGAAGCTTCTTTCATTTGTTTTCTTTTCTTCTTCTCTGCTTCAGAAGAGAGGGAAGGCCTTGATTGAGCTGCAGAAGATGCAGGCCCATCAAGATGAACCTTGAGGTTCCTCTTCAGTCTGGGACACTGCCTTCTTTTTCCCTTTGCTCTTTCTGGTTAGAGTCGGCACCTCCTGGTCTACCTTATCAGTTTTTTCTATAACCACAGACATATTCTTCATGGAAGGCTTTCTGAGTTCACTATGAGTTTTCTCACTGTCTTCTGTCTGAGCTGACTTTAGATTCCCAGCTGGATTTCTTTTCCAGTTCACAAATAGCTTTTGGGTGATCCTTTTGTAGACGTTTATAACTTCTCCGTCATTATCCCCAATTCGATCTCCTAGTGCTTTTTGAAGAATGATGCTTATAAATCTACCATAAAACATCTTCCTTGCTCCTTTGATCTTTCCATCATTTGAGACCCAGTTTCCAATCCACTCTAGAAGTAGGGCACCATAGTTTAATTGGATCTTCTTCACAATTGCAGTCATGATCCTAAGCTGAATGTCACTAACAGTATCATGAGTTGAATCCTTGCATAGAATGCATTTACCAACAATATCAGCCAGAAATTCATATTTTTGAGGAAATTTCGTTTTCTTTAATCCCCTCAGCCCTGGGTTGTTCTTATTGTTCATTCGCTCTAGCCCTTCTTCGGTGTTGATGAACTGGAGAGTTGTAAGCCTGTCATTTTTGAATCCTAGGGCTATGTTGATTTCTTAGCTGAAGTGAGACCCCTTTAACCTTTGTGGACAGGATTCCATCCCCAATAACTCCATTTGAGTAGAATTCCCTCACCAATGTTGGATATACTAGAGTATTGGTGTCAAGGGCTTCGTGGAGTCCTGATCACTGTAGCAGAGAGATGATTCTCTTGTATTTTGTCTCAGCTGTGGCAAAATTTTCAAAGTCGAGGGAGTTGCCTGAGATGACTGGAGAAAGGGCCATTTGAGAATTTCTTTGATTTTGCTGTACAAGTGATGAGTGTGTTTTATACACACAATTTGGATACTTTTGGTCTTGATAATTTGTAAGTCTTTGGGTACTTTATGTGGTTTTATTGTATTTTTATCTTATTTTTAGATATTATGGTTTTATATTGCTTATATATGTTTAGTATTATTTTTTATGCATTTTCATTGTGTTTGTAGGAATTGAAATAAAGACCACTCGGATCGTTGTTCATAATGACATAATGCTCGTGTTTGGTTATTCGTGGTTGGCGTATTATATTTTAAAAAATAGTGCTTTGCGACGCTTGGTATGGAAGTTGATGACATTTGCGCTTTGGGTGTGCACGACATGGACCGAGTCACAAGAGTGTTGACATAGGCACCAGCTGCAGTAGGCCACGGAGGCCTCCGCGCTGACCACAGATGCCTCGCTAGGGCATTCAGGGAGTTTACAACAGGCCACGGAGGCCTCCGTGAAATCACAGAGGCTGCGCCAGCAGGCACGGAGGCTGCGCCAGCAACTAGGGAGGTCATGGAGGACTCTGCGCAAACCAGCGGGGCCTCGCCAATCTGCTGAGTGCGATTCCAGCTGTCGGGTTTGTGCGATTTGAGCGGGTTTTTGACCAAATATCCTATGCTTGGCTAGGGTTTTGGTAGAGGCACTATATAATATCTCATTGGGGCTTCATTTATACTATCTAGGAAGGAGTAGGCTGCATATAAACATGAAATAGAGGAGAAATGGGCTGCAACACAAGGAAATTTCCAGCAATTCCAAGAAGCAAGTGAAGAAGGGATTGTCAAATCTTGAGGAGAAGCTAGAAAACATGATTCAACTATCAAGCAACCATTGAATACCTTCATTTGTGGTTTTATCATTCTATCTCTAGTATTTTCTTCTTGATTTGTAATTCCAACATGATATACAGATCAAATTTAATGTTTATTGTATTTCCTATGAACTAAACCTTAATTTCTAAGATTTCAATGGAATCCAACACATAGTTTGAATTGATTTCTCTCTCTTTGTTATTAATTACTCATTTGTGAATTGATTATCATAATTTATGCTTCATTTCATAATTGTCTAACTAGTAATTACCATGGGAACCTATATGAACTTGACGAACGGATTATAGTGTTTAGACCTTGTTATGACATCATGCGAGAGTTAAAGATTGTTGTGGGTAATTAATTGAGATTTAGTGACGTGTGTCTTGTTGATTTTTCTCAATAATAGGTAACTTAATAGTATTTAGGATAGACATATACCTAGATACCTTGTGCAACCAATGGAGAATCTATTCTTAATGACTTCTTATGTGAAAGTTGGTAATTGAAAGGACGATTAATGAGATTTAGTGACACGTGTCTTGCAATTGTTCTTGAAATTGATCTCTTGATAGTCTGTAGGATAAACATATACCTATATGCCGCATTAGGAAGATTCGAATTTGACCATCGACAGAGGCTTATAAGTAGCTTTGATTTCTCAGTTGGCGATTCTATGTTGTTAATTAATTCAAATGAGAGAGTTAGGATATTCAAATGAAGTGTTGGGGGAAATTGCAATCTTAGACTTGTTAATATTAGATTTTATTATCTTTTACTTGATTATTATTATCTTAGTCTCTACCAATAACAAAAACATCAAATCATCATTTGTCTAATTAAAATCGAGACGATATATAGTTGGTACTTGGGATACACTAGAACAATTTCCTGTGGGTTCGACAACTCTCTTATCACTTTATTACTTGTTGACCGCATATACTTGTGCATATTTTTCGGTTGCGAAATCGACCAACAAGTTTTTGGCGCCGTTGCCGGGGAATTGTTCTTCTAGTGTTTTTCTAATATTAATGACAATCGAATTGGTTTTAATTTGACTTGTAAATAATTTTCTTATTATTATTTTGTTTTGTTTGACTTTGTTTTCAGTTAATGGATGAGCATAACTATCAATATGATTATGAAGGGACGGCACAACCAAGTTCGTCAAAACTTCTTGAGCAATTGCAAGAACAAGTTGCAACGCTTTCAAGGGTTGTTGTCACTCTTAAAGGCCAGTCCACTCAAAATGCCTACAGTCAGAATCAAGCTGACTACTACCCAAACTACTATCAACCGGGTTGGCAAGATCATCCAAGCTTTTCTTGGGACAATAGTCAAGATCAATGCTTTGATCCAAGTCTCTCATACCATTCAGAATTTTCATTCCAACCTCCACCACACCATGAGGATACATCTAATTTAGAGGAGATTCTTCCCATGTTCATTGAGCAACAAGAATTATTACAAAACCTCGAGAACCAAATGGCACAACTTGTCGAGGCTGTGCTTATTCACCCGCAAAGTACCTTACCTTGTATTACACAGAAATAACCCTATAGAGGAAGGTGAAGAGCAATGTATGGTGAATTTGCATAAATGTGAGAAAGAGGAAAGAATGAGAGAGGAGCTCATGACTCTGTACATATCTCATATCTCTCAAAATGAAGTTAGGATGGCAAATCTACAAGCTTCAGTGCAGAGCATCATGAACTATGTTGCCAATTCTTACATTATTCACCCGCAAAGCACCTTACCTAGCGATACAGAGATCGACCCCATAGAAGAAGGTGAAGAGGAGTGCTTGGTGGATGATCAAGGAAATGGCGCGGAGTCGCACGAAGCTATTAATGAAAATTTTGAGAGTGTGCTTCCTATTATAGATGATGATTTTTAGGTTGATGAGACGAGGAGCATGAATGGGGATTATGAAAAAGTAATTGAAGATCAAGAAATCACATTCGAGGTTTTCAAAGCCATCGAGCACCCATTGGTTCATGAAGAATTTCATCATATTGATCTTGATATTAGTGCAATAATGGATAATGTGGATGATGAAAGCTTCTTTTTGCCACCGGTTGAAGCTAAGTTTGAGGGTTGCCAATCGGGCATGCATGCCATGCAAATCAAAGAAAGAACAACGAAGCGACATGCAATGGTCAATTTTGCGATTGAACTGGATTGAAGGGAAATAAAGGAGTCGAGCTAACGACTATAAACCAAGCGCTTCTTGGGAGGCAACCCAAGTTTACTGTTTTGTTTTTATTTTTGTTTGATTGCATTTTAGTGGTTTAATTGCATTTTAATTACTTTAGTCATCTGCTTTCAGGTACGCCCCCAACTTAGAGGTATTAAAAGATGATATCAATGGTGCTTGACATGTTTTCAGGGAAGTCTTCTATTTTAATTTTTCCTATATCAGACATTGAGGACAATATCAAGTTTAAGTTTAGGGATAATACTTCGTTTTTGCGTATTTGTGTGTTTTTAATTTAGTTTTTGTGTGATTTAAGTATATTTTTCTTTTTATTCAAAAAGAAATTTATTTTTAGGATGTGTCCCTTGAGCATTGTTTTAATTTGATTTGAACCATAATCCATGGTCTATAATAATGGCTTATTTGAAGAGAATCTAACTCATGAGACGTAGACAATTGTTGCTTAGTCGTTGTGCTTATCGTTATTGTTGGTTATTGCTTTGCTTATGCGTCATTTCACTCTTTTGCACCTACCCATGAGTATTGAGCTAGTTGTATGCTTAGAGAAGGTTTTTATAACCGAATGCTTGTGAAAAATATCTATAAACTCTAGAACTCGTTTAAACATCACTCGAAGCAAGGTATCTAAATTTGTTATGTTTGAATTGATGGTCATGTGGTGAGTTGAGATGGAGGGTAAAATGCACTCACTCATGGACACATGCGTAGGAGAGAAAGAGCGCAAAACGCACTCTCTTATAATTGTGATTTAAGAAAGAAAATTGTATAGTGCAAATCTTGTAAGGGTTGAAAAAGAGCGTAAAACGCACTCACCCATATGAGCGTACTTAAGGTTGAGATGGAGCATAAAACGCACTCACCTAGAGTCCTTGAGTCTCAAAATTTTTGGAATTGTGATTTGTATACCTTTGTATTGAGTGATGTGTTAAGCATGTTGTTTTGGGGTTTATTTTGATTATTTCATAAGGTAATATGGTTGCATAAATTCATCCGAGCTTGGTTGGTTTAGTGCTATTGGGTACTCACACATACAGAAGGGACCTAAAGCAAGCTATGACTAGCTATTTATAAATCTAGACTTGCAACATTTTGAAAGCTTCCTTGAGTTTTCATGTGTTTATGCTTTGAGACCATCGGTTAGCTTTTTAATTCATTACTTAAGTTAGTTTCTTTAGAAATGTTTAATTTCGTTAGTTATGTTTGTTTTGCTTGAGGACAAGCAAAGGTTTAAGTTTGGGGTATTTGATGAGTGTGTTTTATACACACAATTTGGATACTATTGGTCTTGATAATTTGTAAGTCTTTGGATACTTTATGTGGTTTTATTGTATTTTTATCTTATTTTTAGATATTGTGGTTTTATATTGCTTATATATGTTTAGTATTGTTTTTTATGCATTTTCATTGTATTTGTAGGAATTGAAATAAAGACCGCTCGGATCGTTGTTCATAATGACATAATGCCCGTGTTTGGTTATCCGTGGTTGGCGTGTTTTATTTTGGAAATTAGTGTTTGGCGTCGCTCGGTATGGAAGTTGATGACATTTGCGCTTTGGGTGTGCACGGTGTGGACTAAGTCACAAGAGTGCTGACATAGGCACCAGCTGCAGCAGGCCACAGAGGCCTCCGCGCTGACCATAGAGGCCTCGCCAGGGCATACAGGGAGTTTACAACAGGCCACAGAGGCCTCCGTGAAATCACAGAGGCTGCGCCAGCAGGCACGGAGGCCTCCGTGAAAATCACGGAGGCTGCGCCAGCAACCAGGGAGGTCACGGAGGCCTCTGCGCAAACCAGCGGGGCCTCGCCAATCTGCTGAGTGCGATTCCAACTGTCGGATTTGTGCGATTTGAGCGGATTTTTGACCAAATATCCGATGCTTGGCTAGGGTTTTGGTAGAGGCACTATATAATATCTCATTGGGGCTTCATTTATGCTATCTAGGAAGGAGGAGGCTGCACATAAACATGAAATAGAGGAGAAATGGGCTGCAACACAAGGAAATTTCTAGCAATTCGAAGGAGCAAGTGAAGAAGGGATTGTCAAATCTTGAGGAGAAGCTAGAAAACATGATTCAACTATCAAGCAATCATTAAATACCTTCATTTGTGGTTTTATCATTCTATCTCTAGTATTTTCTTCTTGATTTGTAATTCCAACATGATGTATAGATCAAATTTCATGTTTATTGTATTTCCTATGAAATAGACCTTAATTTCTAAGATTTCAATGGAACCCAATATATAGTTTGAATTGATTTCTCTCTCTTTGTTATTAATTACTCATTTGTGAATTGATTATCATAATTTATGCTTCATTTCTTAATTGCCTAGCTAGTAATTACCGTGGGAACCTATATGAACTTGATGAACAGATTATAGTGTTTAGACCTTGTTATGACATCATGCGAGGGTTAAAGATTGTTGTGGGTAATTAATTGAGATTTAGTGACGTGTGTCTTGTTGATTTTTCTCAATAATAGGTAACTTAATAGTATTTAGGATAGACATATACCTAGATACCGTGTGCAACTAATGGAGAATCTATTCTTAATGACTTCCTATGTGAAAGTTGGTAATTGAAAGGACGGTTAATGAGATTTAGTGACACTTGTCTTGTAATTGTTCTTAAAATTGGTCTCTTGATAGTCTGTAAGATAAACATATACCTACATGCTGCATTAGGAAGATTCGAAATTGACCATCGACAGAGGCTTATAAGTAGCTTTGATTTCTCGGTTGGCAATTCTATGTTGTTAATTAATTCAAACGAGAGAGTTAGGATATTCAAATGAAGTGTTGGGGGAAATTTCAATCTTAGACTTGCTAATATTAGATTTCATTATCTTTTACTTGATTATTATTATCTTAGTCTCTACCAACAACAAAAACATTAAATCATCATTTGTCTAATTAAAATCGAGACGATATATAGTTGGTACTTGGGATACACTAGAACAATTCCCTGTGGGTTCGACAACTCTCTTATCACTTTATTACTTGTTGACCGCGTATACTTGCGCATATTTTTCGGTTACGAAATCGACCAATAACAAGAACGAAATTTGCTCAGAGTTTGATTGGAACAGAACACTAGGGTTTCAGCGAAGAGGGAGAGGGAGAGTTTTCAGATGAAATGGAAAATTTGAAATGAGTTCGAAAAACTTCCCTCTTGTTCTATTTGAGTGGGTCACGTGTCAAGTGTTGAATGAGTGCACGCATTAGTCCGACGAAAAAGACTGTTTTGCCCTTAGCTCCTTCTGAGTTCTACGTTTCATCTTTGAGTCTTTTCTACTCTACGATTTCCATCTTACTCGACGATCGTAGAGTGAGTCTCGGCAGCTTGGCTTCCCTTGAGCTCTACGTTTTTCCAATTTTGCTCGACAGTTTCTGATGTCACTCTATGAACTTCCTTTCTGTAGAGTTAGTAGATTTCAAAGCATAATACTATGGATGCAAGTTTAGCATTCCTAGTTCACTTATCAGCATGTTGAACCTTGATTCATCTAGAGGTTTTGTAAAGACATCAGCAAGCTGGTTTTCAGTAGGAACATAATGTAATGATATATTTCCACTTTGCACAAGATCTCTAATGAAATGATATCTTATATCTATATGCTTGGTTCTAGAGTGCATGATAGGATTATGAGTTATAACAATAGATTTAAACTCAAAACCATAGTCAGCTAACTGATTTTTCATCCATAGGATTTGTGCACAGCAACTGCCTGCAGCAATGTATTTAGCTTCTGCAGTTAAGGTTGAAACTGAGTTTTGCTTTTTGCTAAACTAGGAGACAAGTCTGTTTCCAAGTAATTGACATGTTCCACTTCTGCTCTTTCTATCTATTTTGCATCCTGCATAGTCAGCATCTGAATATCCCATTAAATCAAAGGGTGACTCCTTGGGGTACTAAAGTCCCAAATTTGGAGTGCCTTTAAGATATCTGAAAATCCTTTTTACAGCCAATAAATGAGATTCCTTAGGATTGGCTTGGAATCTAGCACAAATACAAGTGGCAAACATGATATCTGGTCTACTAGCAGTTAGGTATAAGAGAGAGCCAATCATACCTCTGTATTGAGTAATATCAATACTTTTACCTTTCTTATCTTTTTCAAGCTTGGTTGCAGGTGCCATGGGAGTTTTCATGATGGTGGCTGACTCCATGCCATACTTCTTTAATAGGTCTTTAATGTATTTGGCTTGGTTGATAAATATACCTTCATCAGTTTGCTTCACTTGAAGTCCAAGGAAGAAATTCAGTTCTCCCATCATGCTCATTTCGAATTTGCTCTACATTAGCTTGGCAAACCTTTCACACAACTTTTCATCAGTAGAACCAAATATAATATTATCCACATAGATTTGAACTAGAAGTGATTTATCCTTATGTTTCCTTAGGAATAAGGTGGTATCTACTCTATCTCTAGTGAATCCTTTTTTAGTGAAAAAGTTAGTAAGTGTTTCATACCATGCTGTAGGTGCTTATTTTAATCCATACAATGTTTTGTCTAATCTATAAACATAATCAAAAAGAGTTAGATTGACAAAACCTGGAGGTTGTTCCACATAGACTTCTTCTTGAAGTTCTCCATTGACGAAAGCACTTTTAACATCTATTTGGAAGACATTGAATCTCATGTGAGCTGCATGGGCAAGAAAGATTCTGATTGCTTCCAATCTTGAACAGGAGCAAAGGTTTTATCATAGTTAATCCCTTCTTCCTGTGAGTAACCTTTAGCTACCAATCTTACTTTCTTCCTTGTGATGACACCTTCTTCATCCATCTTATTTCTGAAAACCCATTTGGTGCCAATTACTGGATGTTGTTTTCGCCTTTTAACTAGTCTCCAGACTTTGCTTCTTTCAAACTGGTTGAGCTTCTCTTGTATGGCCTCTATCCAACGTGAATCTCCTAATGCTTCTTCTACCTTTTTGGACTCTATTTGAGAGAGAAAGCTTAGGTAGATGCATTCATTTTGAGTTGCTGATATTGTCCTAACTCTTGCATTAGGATCTCCAATTTTCAGATCTTTAGTGTGATCCTTTGTCCATTTTCTCCTTCTTGGAACATCAGTTCTGGTGCCTTCTTGTCTGAG
Source organism: Aralia elata (assembly GCA_034770075.1). Taxonomy (NCBI): domain Eukaryota; kingdom Viridiplantae; phylum Streptophyta; class Magnoliopsida; order Apiales; family Araliaceae; genus Aralia; species Aralia elata. The sequence goes on from CM068380.1 coordinate 11,865,886, forward strand.
TTCTTCCAGGTTGATTTCTAGTTCAGGTCGTAGAGCCTCATTGTCTGGTATGGTGAGCTAACGTTTGCTTCTTCTTGCTACGTGTTTTATGCTTCTGGCTCGACATTCGTAGTGTCTAACTCTACGATTTTGGACTCTGTGATTGTAGAGTTTTTTTCTGCTGGATCATTGAGTGAAGTAGTTTTCTTCTTTGATTCAGACTCATCAAATATGACATGAATAGAGACTTCAATACTTAATGATTCCTTGTTGAATACTCTGTAGGCCTTGTTGTCCATAGCATAACCAAGGAAGATCCCTTCATCTGACTTAGGTTGGAATTTGGTCAGATACTTTTTGCCATTGTTGAGGATGTAGCATAAACAACCAAAGACACGAAAGTAAGTGATGTTTGGCTTTCTTCCTTTCCATAATTCATAGGGAGTCTTCTAAAGGATAGAGTGAATGAGAGACTTGTTCTGAGTGTAGCATGCAATGATGACTGCTTCTGCCCAAAAATACTCAGGAAGTTGAGCAGTTGCCAGTAGTGTTCTCCCTGCTTCAATCAGTGTCCTATTCTCCCTCTCAGCTACTCCATTTTGTTGGGGAGTTCTTGGGGCTGAGAAGTTGTGATTGATGTCATTTTCTTCATGGTAAAGTTTTACCTCAGAGAAATCAAACTCTATTCCATGGTCACTCCTGATAGCCTTGATCTTCTCTTCTTTATCATTCATAACAAGTTTGAATAGCTTGATAAGATGAGAGCTGGTTTCATCTTTAGAGCTCATGAAGAATACCCATATGAACCTGGTATAGTCACCCACTACTACTAGAGAGTATCTCTTTCCTCCAAGGCTTGCAGTTAGGATAGGCCCAAAGAGATCCATATGAAGTAACTTAAGGGGCTTATCATTTGAATTGATTGCTTTGCTTTTGAATGAGCTCTTTGTTTGCTTTTCAAACTGACATGCTTTGCAAGGTTTCTCTTTAATGAAGTTGAGCTTTGGCAGTCCTACTACAAGGTCTTTAGAGGCAAGTCTTGACATGTTTTTGAAGTTTAAATGAGATAACCTCCTATGCCATAGCTAACACTGATCTTCAGAAGCTTTGGCAAGAAAACATATTGCTTCATCAGGATTCAACTTAGCAAAATTGACAGTATAAACATTTCCTTCTCTGGTTCCTATTAGCTTCAATGAGTTGGTCTTCAAGTCCCTGACTTGACACTGATTGTTGAGGAAGGTGACTTGATGACCTTTATCACACAGTTGGTTGATGCTGAGAAGATTGTGCTTTAGTCCTTCAACATATGTCACTTTGTTGAAAGACACAACACCATTTCCAACTGAACCATATCCTCTTGTCTTTTCAGAATTGTTGTCTCCAAAGATGACTGCAGGACCATCTTTTTCTTCAAAGTTTGACAGGAGAGCCTTGTTGTCTGTCATATGCCTTGAGCATCCACTATCAAGGTACCATGTTGATTCAGTGGAGCTTTGTACCGGCAGAAAGAATCAGCTTTCATTTTGATACCCAAAATTGCTTGGGTCTAGATTCGTTAGTAGCCTTGGGAACCCAAATCGGGTTGATTTTAGGTTTGTGCAATACAGGATAGAAATAATTTAAATAACATTCTGCAGCTTTATGACCATGTTTATGACAGGTGTAGCATTGAATATAATGCATGCTTGTGTGTGATTATGGATTCTTCTTTGTCTTAAACATACGTGGATGGTAGTGGCTCACAACTTTTCCTTTTGACTTAAATTCCTTCTGCTTCCTCACAATTCTATGATTCATAGTTTTTATAGAGTGGAAGTTAACTCTACGATTCTTGCCAAGTTGGTTCGTAAAGAGAGTTTTGCCATACTCTACGATCCTTCGCAGCTTGAATGTAGAAGTTGCCTTACTCTTTGATTTATTGAATCCTAAATTTGTGTGGGATCCAACAACTTGATTTGCAGAGTTTGAATGAATTGGATTAACTGTCTGTGAGGATTTAACAAACACAATTCCCTTATTAAATTTAGGAGAACTGTTATCATTTGTTTCTATAGGTTTAACCATAGAGGTTTCTGAAGGAGGATTGCAGAAACCTAAACCTGACCTGTTAGCTACTGATCTTTGGCTAGAGATCATGGTGTCCATAGACAGAGAAGACTTGTTCCATGAGAAAATTGTCTTTTCTAGTTCCTGAATTTTAGAAACTAAAATTAACTCTTTCTGAGTGCTAAGCTCATTTATCTGTCTTAAGTTAGCATTCTTAGCCTCAAGACTGGTACAAGAGTTAGCAGTTCGTAGAGCAGTTTCCAACTCTACGATTGCTTTCTCTTTTTCCTCTTGAAGAAGAGAATAATCCTTTGATAGAATTCTGAACAGTTTCATATATTTATGCAGTTCTATCATAGAGTCATGTATTCCTTCTCTAAGATCATTAATAGTTAAATCAAGAGAACAAAAGTCAAATATCTCATCCACGTTGAACTCTTTCTTGCTTTTGCCTTCTTTGGCCATTAAGCATAGGTTGACTTTTTGTAGTTCTTCATCTTCACCTGATTCAGGACTTGAGTCGTTGTTTGAATCATTCCATGAACTTTCAGCGACGAATCCTCTTTCTTTCTTCTTGGCCTTGTAGTGGCCTTTGAATTTTGACTTTTTCTTATCCTTCTTCAGATCATTTCTTGAAGGCTTGGGACAGTTTGCAATGAAATAACCTGGTTGTTTTCAATTGTAGCATAAGTCATTATCTTGTTCTTTAGAGCTGCCGCTGAACTTCCTTTGTCTGCTGTGTCTACTTATAAACCTTTTGAAGTGTCTGACCAACATAGCAACTCATTCATCATTGAGTTCATCATCTTCATCATCATCTGAGTCAGCTTTCTTTGAAGTAGATGCCTTAAGAGTAATTCCTCTTTCTTTCTTCTTTCCATCTGACAGAGTTTCTGCTCGTTGGGCCAGCTCCAATTCATAAGTAAGAAGATTGTCGTATAACATGTGAACAGTCATTTCATGAAGATTCTTTGACTCTCTTATGGCAGTGGTTTTGGCATCCCATTTGCTTGGCAGTGCTCTCATGAACTTGATGATGAGATCTTTATTTGGATAAGTCTTTCCATATGCTCGAAGAGAGTTGAGTAGTACATTGATCTTTCATATGTGGAAGTGATGTTTTCCCCTGAGATATAGGTGAACATTTCATACTGCTGAGTGAGCAATGACTGTTTGTTTTATCTAACTTCTTCAGTCCCTTCATTCATGATCAGTAGTGCATCTCATACTTCCTTTGCTGTTGTGCAATTGACAACGTTTTCAAATAACTCATCTTCTAGGGCCATGAACAAAATGTTTTTGGCTGAACTGTTTTCTTCTCTGCATCAGTCCAATCTCTCTTTAATTTGATTGAGACTTTATTTAGATCTTCAGCAGTTGGTGTCAGCTTGGTTGGTCGTAGGGCTTACTGATGACAGCATCAAATAGATCATCGTCAATGCGAACTTTCCAGTTGGCAAATTTATCTTTGTTGCACATAGGTGGGTTATTTCCTCTACCTAGCTCAGATCAATTTCTAGTTTGTGCCATTGATCTACTCAAGCGGGTTAAACTTTAGATAAAAGAACTTTCTCTGATACCAATTGTTAGTTTTCAGAGTCACAAAAGATATCTAGAAAGGGGGGGTTGAATAGATTCTTTAAAACTTTTTCTTTCTAGTTTTTAAAAGAACGACTTATCAGTTTGGTCAATAAACAAGTAATAAAGCACAGCGAAATATATTATTGATAAAGTCCCCCTAAGAGATAGAACAACTGCAATGGATGTGATAAAGAAGTGATATAACAGTTATAGCAGTTAAGGAGTGCAAAGAGATAGAGACAAGACTTTAAGTGGTTCGGAGCACACAAGACTCCTACTCCACTGTTCTACTCCTCGAGTAGCAAATCCACTAAGGATATCGTTATAACTGAATCACAAAGATTCCTTCAAGACCCACAATCTTGGAACTATAGTACACAACGTACTCTTCAAAGCCAGCAGCCTTGGAACTCTGTAGACTAAGACCAGCAGCCTTAGAATCTCTTGTATCCTTTGGCACTCAGCAAGTCCAGCAGACTTGACTTAGGTTGGTCACCTGCTGACCCTTTCACTTGATAGAGAGTGATTGTTTTGTTGCTACTGAGTTGTTTGAAGCATTTGGTCTGATGAACTCAGCAGCGAAGCAAGATGTTTCCCTTCGGATTGTAGAATGATATTTTGACATATTGAATTTCTTTTCGTTATTCTTGTTTAAATGTAATCTTCAATCCGTCTGCCTTGTGTAGATGCTTCTGGGAATCTTCCCGTTGAAATGTGGCCGTTGCATCTGATACTTTCATTGAGATGAGTTGCTGAACTTAAGAATAGTTTATTCTTTGTTGACCGAAGTAGTGGGGTGAGTCAGCTTCCATTAGCTTGTACCAAGATAATGGTAGAGATAGTGCTCTGAATATATAAAATACAAATAACTATACATGTTAAGCTTCTATATTTGATAAGCATAATAGTAATTCAAATGGATGAGATATATCACTTGTTGGTTAGTTGTTATGATTTGCTGCTATTGTGGGTCAGATGACATATTTATCCATTATCAACTAACTTGATCTAATATCGGACGATAAAGGCGAACTCTCGGAGGAGGAAAAAAGCAACAGAGTTATTTGGAGATTTTAAGGATTTTATACCCCAAATGTCTCTAATCTTTTATCCTATCATCTTTGAGGTTTAATTTCTTTAATCTCTATTTTGGTGATGATGTGTATTACTCTTATTTTGGATGGATTGTAATGAATTTTAGTCTTTTGGGTACTCTAATGGTATTATGCCTTTGGATTAATTTTTTAAGTGATGATAAGTTATACACCTTGCATGGAAAAAAAGGAGGAACAATCCGTACCTATATCTCCATATAATTCAGTTGCATTAGAATTCTCTAATTCTTCGATTAGTGGAGAAGTGTTTAGATCAAACTTTAGTTGAGTTTCGTCATTAACTTGTGAAAAGTCTCCGTCGAAATTCACATCAACATCTTCCAGAATTTCTCCACCAATTTGTGATGAAAATTCTCCATCATAATTCATATTATTAGTCAAATCGAAATTATTTCTCAAAAATACTTGATCATTGTTATTTGGACTTTCTTTATCACTTGGAAAAACATTCAAATCTATATCTCTAATTATTGTAATTGTGAAAATTTGTTTTGTTTTCTTTTAAAAATTCATGTCATGTGGCGCCATATAGTTTTAAACGTAATTTAAAACTAAAACATGGCTCCTAGTACTCTAAAATAGAAAACTTGGTATTGCAATGACTTTCAAAACATAAGAAAATGAGAAGAGAGTTTTAAAAAGGTGAAAAGTCAAGTTATTTTATAGAGTGAGAGAGAGAGAATGTAGACTTTTAGGTGAAATGAATGAATTTTTAAAGAAAATATAGATAAACGTTAATCAGTATGCAAAGATTTCTAACGTCATTTAAATAGAGACGAAGAGAGTATTATTTTATGTGGTGATATAATTTTCTGTTTAACTTTAATTAATCCTTGTAGACATTGTTGATTCAATTTTATGATTGTTAATGGTAATTGAACAAGAATTCTCCACGGTCAATAAGTCCTTTACGTAGTCACTTACATCTAGAATCAACTGTTACTTACTTTTTAAGATTTTTCAAACTGACACATATTTCTTTAACTTTAGTCAATACAATAATAAATATGATAAATTATATAAAAATATTACTAATTTTAACATCTATTTTTTTATTTTTTAATAAATCATCTCAATTTTAAATTTAAAAATATTTCAAATTGACTTTCGTAAGTTATTAATAATTATTTTTAGCGATGATTTTAATAAAAAAAATTATATTTTTAAATTATTTTTATTGTTGTTGGTTCTGAGAATTGGTGAAGGTGTCTAGGGTTTTATGTCTTTGGCCATGTGGATTACGGATGATGGTGGCTGAACTAATTATGGACGGGTTTTGAGGAGTTGGAAGGACTTTTTTTTGGTAAGAATGAAGCTTATTAGGAAATATTTTAGCATATATCATTAAAGATATTATGATATTAATAGGAATAGATTAGGTCATTGACTGTGTCTATGATTGTAAACGAGTCGAATCGAACAAAGAGTTACTCGAATTCGATTCGGAAAGTAAATTTTTTACTCGGATTCGTATTGTATTTGAAAAACTCTACTCAGATTCGACTAGGCTCGAATATTTATTTGAATTCGATTCGACTCAGATCGAATTATATTCAAACTACTCGTGAACTTCGAATTCAAGCTCGAATTTGAGTATAATTACCAATTGAACTTATTATTTTACTTAGAAATTAGAAAATATATTTACAATTACGTACTTTACAAATAAAAAATTACAATTAAAATTAAAAAAATAATAACTATTTATTCTAATTTTATTAAATCGTGCATGTGCTATAAAAGAATGTATCGAGTATCTATTCGAATATGTATCAATCGAGTATGTATCGAATCATGATCATGAATTCGAATAGTTTGAATCCTAAACGAGTCGAGTATTCTACTTGTATTTTTATTCGAACTATTTTTTGTACTTAGATTTGGATTATATTATTAACGAATCCGAGTCTTGCTCACATTTTTTCGAATCGAGCCCGAACTGTTTGATTCGATTTACATCCTTAACTATGCCAACTTTATAGCATAAGATTGACAATTGATATTGACACAGTAAATATTATATTATCAAAATAATAAGGAAATTGATATTTTTACAACACTTTTTGATATTTTTACATGAAAAGTGTCGCTATAGATGTATAGCGAAGGGAAAAACTGTCGATAGCGACACTTTTCATGTGGAAATATTATTTTCTGTTGTGAAAATATCAATTTTCAATAATAAATGTTTCCTATAAAAGTATTAAATGTCGCTAAAACCAAGTGCTTATTCATGCTAGAGAGGATTAGGATCTCCTCTATTACATTTATCATCTAATTTCTCCCAATACACATTTAATAACACATGCAAAAACTATATTAACGACAAAATAAAATTCTTCACAAATAATTAGCGATATAATAATATTTGTCCCAAACAATTGTTTCATAGAAAGTGGTGCTAAAAGTAGTTCTTGTGTCGCTAAGTGTCGAGAGAAATTGAAGTACAAGAGTAATAGAATAGAGTTAGTGGATCCTAATCCATGCTGGGGGTTACCCCTCTTAATTTTTGTAATTCTTTATTATTAGTATAGGGGTGTTAAAGTAAAGTTCCCCTCTTAAAAAAAGATTTGATAATTTTAAAAAAATAAAGTTTAAAAAAATGATTTTATATATAGTAAAAGTGCTCGTATCGCTCTATTATATTTTTTTTTCGATTTGTCCTGGTACACATTTAATGGAACAAATATTATTTTTAACGAAATACAATTATTTGCGACTATTTTTCGTATATATATATATATACACACAGTACATTTCTTAAGTTCACCCTCATCCGGCTCACCCCAAGCTCACCCCCCTTTAACGACGGACCCGGCGACGGTTTCCGGATGAGGGTGAGCTTAAGATCCGGACCGTATATATATATTCAGTGCACGTAACAATATTGTATCGTGGAGTAGCATACACAAGGATACTTTGTGTCCCGAATGTCCTATTTACATAATAACTAAATGTATAAAATATAAGGTCAAACTTTATGACAAATACATACATTAGATAACTAACAAATACATACCTTAGATAACTGACAAATAACCAAGTTTTATGACGAACTCATATCAGCCAGCCAAATATAAGGATTATTAGAAAAACCAATCAACAGTACAAACTGAAAATACAAAGGACCGAAAAGTATAGACGACGGTTGTATGACCAAACCGTCGCCGGGTCCGTCGTTAAAGGGGGGTGAGCTTGGGGTGAGCCGGATGAGGGTGAGCTTAAGATCCGGACCGTATATATATATTCAGTGCATGTAACAATATTGTATCGTGGAGTAGCATACACAAGGATACTTTGTGTCCCGAATGTCCTATTTACATAATAACTAAATGTATAAAATATAAGGTCAAACTTTATGACAAATACATACATTAGATAACTAACAAATACATACCTTAGATAACTGACAAATAACCAAGTTTTATGACGAACTCATATCAGCCAGCCAAATATAAGGATTATTAGAAAAACCAATCAACGGTACAAACTGAAAATACAAAGGACCGATCCAGCAGCAATAACATGACTTGATGAGTTCACAAACTGGTCCCAATTCCAATGGGTGCTGATCTCCCATCTACGGACCATGACCATTGGGTGAGCAACTTCCGGATACTTGCGATTCAAAAAAAGGATCAAAATTACAAATTCGAGTTGTTTCTGTATGGACTAAGAGCATCTCCAGCAGATGGACTATCTGCTGGACTATATTTAGTCCATCTGACATCATCAGATGTCCATTAGTCTTGACTCGTTCCAGCAGATGGACTATCCCGTGGACTATACTGTGGACTAAAATATAAAAAGATTAAAATAATCAATGAATTCAAAAACACTCCAACGGCTATAATCCAACGGCTATATTCCAACGGTCATATTCCAACGACTATATTTTAAAAAACAAATAACCTCTATAAATATAAGGCACATCCAGACTCTCATATTCACTCATCTCAACTTTAACCTTCCAGTCAAATACGTTATTTTAAATATGTCTCGTCAATTCGAATTAGCTATGTTGCAAATGGATGAAGAAGAAGATGAAGAAGCATATGGACAATTTTTAGGCATGACGGCTATTGAAGAAGAACAACAAAATGTCAATAGGCATTCATCACATCATAGTGGTTCTGTGCAAGGTCGTATTATCATTGATCGTGGTAGACATGAAGGTCATAATCGACTTTTTTGTGATTATTTTGTTGAACATCCTACGTACCCCCCGTATCTATTTCGGAGAAGGTTTCGAATGCGGCGCCTGTTTTTCCTCCGAATTCAAAGAGCAGTTGAAGCGTATGATTCATATTTCGTCCAAAAAATGAATGTTGTAGGACATCTCGGTTTATCTTCTCTACAAAAGATAACTGCCTCAATGCGGATGCTTGCCTATAGTGTTTCAGCAGATTCCATTGATGATTATGTTCGGATCGGTGAAAGAACGACTATATTGAGTCTTAAAAGATTTGTAAAAGCAGTTATTTCAATTTTTGGTGATGAATATCTGAGATCCCCCAATAATGATGACATCGTTAGATTGCTATCAAAAGCTGAAGAGCGCGGTTTTCCTGGGATGTTGGGGAGCATCGACTGCATGCATTGAAAATGGAAGAATTGTCCGGTTGCGTGGCATGGTATGTATTTTGGACATGTGCATGAGCCAACAATTATTTTAGAAGCGGTGGCTTCATACGATCTTTGGATATGTCATGCATTTTTTGGATTACTAGGCTCTCATAATGATATCAACGTTTTAGAGAGATCATCTATCTTTTCTGCGCTTACTGAAGGTCGTGCTCCAGCTGTGAACTACTCAATTAATGGACATGACTACACGATGGGTTATTACCTTGCTGATGGTATTTATCCCACTGGCAACATTTGTTAAAACCATTTCGGCACCTCGAGGAAATAAAAGAAAACTATTTGTTAAGACTCAAGAGGCGCTTAGGAAGGATGTTGAACGAGCATTTGGGGTACTCCAAGCACGTTTTGCGATCGTTCGTGGTCCTGTACGATTTTGGGATCAAATAACACTAAAAGAAATTATGACTGCATGCATAATACTACATAGTATGATCATTGAGGATGAACGAAATGAAAATCAAGAACCAACATCCTATGATACACATGACGAGATTCCAACTGTAGATTTGTCTCATGAGCGTACCCCACAATTACTTGAATTCATTGAAGCCAATCATCGCATCAGAGATAGACAAGTTAGTTCTCAACTTCAAGAAGATATTATTCAACACTTATGGTCACTACATGGTGGAGCGTAGTCCATTATATTCTACTACTATAATAAGCAAATCATGATTCTACTGCAATTAATAAGCAAGTCAACTACTAGATGTAACTCTTTTCATGATTTCTTTCTTGCGTTGTTTGTAATATTCAGCTAATTCGGGCTCTATGTTAGTGGTGTTGATCATCATGATCCTTTCATCCTCTTGTGCTTTCATGATATTCAACTTATCTTGCTCTTGAAAATATATTCTGTCCATGTTCTCTTGTCTCTTTTGTTGGTTCAATTTCATCTGATGCTCGAACTTCTCAAACCTCAATTCCATAGGTGTACTAGTATCAGCGGTTCCTTTGCCCTTTTTAAACAATGCTTTCGAAGTCTTTCTTCCCATTGGCCTCTCTAATCCTGCAGAGATTGTATCTTCAGTACCATCGTCTTTACCCAAACTTACTTCTTCTGCGGCTGATGGAGAAGATGCTGTTGGACTTGACTTTCTAGTACTTTTTTATTTTTTTTCACTATTATCTGTTCTCCATTTTGGTGCATCCTTTAATATGCTCCAACAATGTATAAATGCTTTTGCATACTTTTGAACATTTCTAATGCTTGACATATTTATTTTAAAAATTATTTACAAAGTATTAAGTATAAACTATAAGAATAAACTAAATGAAATTTTACATGAAAAAATTAAAATACCTTATCTTGTTCACTTACACCGCTTTGTTGCATTCTTTCAATTGACGCATAATATCCACAAAATTTGTTCACCGCGAGTTGAATTGTTGACCAACGTTTCGCCAAAGCAGTACAATTGCGCTCTGACTCAAAATTTTTATATTCATAAAAGTATTCGTGAACTCTCTCCCAATATCTTTCATGTTTTTGATCGTTTCCTTGAATTGGATTCATGCTTACATTAAGCCATCCAGAAACAAGAAGGATATCTTCATCAATTGTGTAATTTTCCTTTCTCCCTGATCTTTTATTGGACTCATTTTCGGGAGATTGAATTGGTACATCAGTTTGAGTCGAGAATTCATCCAACAAATTTGGATCATCAAGTGAAAAATCTTGAGAAAATAATGAAGAAAAATACATCGGAGGACCATGATTTTCCATCTAAAAAATAAATTAGAGAGATATTATCAATAAAAAAACATAAAACAAATATAATAAAAATACAAACTATTTTTAACAAAATACTTACAATTACTAAATGTTGAAGTAGTTGATTGAGAGATGATAAAATATATGAATTATTGTACATATTTATAGGTAAATTTTTTCTATTCGTTGTAAAAAAAAATTCTATCTGTTCTGATCAAATTTTTTTTTTTGACCGTTCTGATCAAAATTTTCTATCCGTTCTGACTTCTGCCCTTTCATCTTCTTCTTCAGCAGCAGAGCATCTCCATTTTTCCTTCTTCAGTTCATCTCCTTCTTCGGTTCATGTCTTCTATTTAAATATAATAAAAATTATAGTCTGCCAATTTTGGTTCGTGGATATAGTCTTCCTTTTTCGTCGGAAATCTCTATGGACTAAATTTAGTCTGGCTACTGGAGCTCCTTCGGAGTCCTAGACTAAATATAGTCTAGGATTTGAACATCTCCGACTTCTTAGAGATGCTCTAAGAGAATCAAAACCAAGAAGAAAACAAAGAGCAAAATAATAGAATTAACACCTCTTGTTGCCATTTTTCGCTATTAAGCTCTGGCACTCACAAATTTCGTTTTTTTTTTCGTTTATAGCTTTTGAGATCTACTATACATATATAGATATATAGGTATTGACTTTGAGAATCAATTCTATGCGAACTACTATGTAAATTAGTGATTTTACACGATTCTCATAAATTTGTAGTTTTAGAGAAAATTAAGGAATTTTGATTGTGTTAACATATTACTACCTCCACTCCATAATAAGTGACTTTTTAGAAGAAAAAATTTGTTCCAATTTATTTGTCGTTTACAACTTTCTAGGAGAATAAATTATTTACTTTCCAATATCGCCCCTAACTTCTCGCATTGTCTCAAAGAATTTTCTCTCTTATATTAATAGTTTTTAACTTCCCATAAAGGGGTAGTGATAGAATTTCATACAAATTTTAATTATTAAATGATAGTATTAAATGACTTTCTTAATTAATGTGCATGAAGCTAAAACGACACTTAATATGGAGCCGATGGAGTATATAATACTCTCTCTTGAAAAACGGACCTAGTTTGTCTTTTGTGGTCAATTAACCAATTTTGAATTTAAAAATTCAGCATATTAATATTTTTAAACTCATAAAAATTGGAGTTAGTAAATTCGATATTGGATTTTATAATTATGGTTTCTCTATGTATATTTATTAAAAATATTATAAATTTTGATTATAAAAATCTCAATTTAACTAAAAAGTAGAACACTAAACAAGATTTTGAGGGACGGATGAAGTATTATTTAGAATAATAAAATCGATATGTTTAATTATTATTAAAACAATAAAATCTCTTTGATTTTTTCTCAAAATGCAGAGTTGGGTTTTAATATAAAACTGTTATTTTAATTCATTCAGTATAGTGTAAAAGACCATCCAATAAGACAAAACTATGGATTCAAGTCAATACGAGATCTTGTCTATTGATTAAAAATGAGATACTGTGACTTTTAGATTTTATGTTTGATTTTCACTTATATAAATTTATTTATTCGGTTTGATTGGTTTTTGAAACTGTAATAGTGATGATGTACTTAATTATGAATTATATTATACTGTCTAAAATTGGAGTAAAAAAGAAAGAAAAAAAAACTATGGATTCAAAACCCAAAAAAAAAAAATGGTTCAAAACCCAAAAGAAGGAAAAAAACAGGAAAACAAAAGATAGAGTATCAAAGACGTCATTGACTTCAAGTCTACTATGGAACTGTAAGGATTAAGGAATGGTTGTAAACTTGTAATTAATGTACTCCTACCTGCACCGACTTGAAACTATTCACATTGTTGAATTCACATGCGTGTTGAATTCACAAACGTGTTGCATGAAATATTTTGTCTTTTTGTGTTTTTTTTTGAATATTGTTGTTGGTTTCATATTGAACCAACGACATTCAGCAAAAATAATACTGAACATTCAGCAAAAATAACGGAAAGTCATGCTCCTCTCTATAATTGGTCTACCTCCCTGCATATTTTAAATTAGAAAATTCATCTCAATTTAAGACCGCCATAGATATAGTTAGAAGTAAAAATAATACCGAACATATACAGATATTTTTATAATTGTTCTAATGATATTTATTGATTTGGTTACAATATTTATGCATTGTTAATTATAATTTTATGTGCTGGTATAATTTTCTGTTTTAACTTTATTTAGTCCTGGTAGACATTGCTGATTCTGTTTTATGATTGTTAATGGTAATTGAACAAGAATTCTCCACGGCCAATAAGCCTTTACGTAGTCACTTACATCTAGAATCAACTGTTACTTACTTTTTAAGATTCTCCGAACTCACGCAGATTTTTTTAATTTTAATCAATATAATAATAAATATTATAAATTGTCTAAAAATATTATTAATTCTAAAAAAAATTTCTTCATATTTTAATGAATCATTTCAATTTTAAGTTTAAAAATATCTCAAACTAACTTTGTTAAGTTATTAATGATTATTTTTAGTGATGATTTTAATGACAAAATTATTTTTTAAATTATTTTTTGTTGTTATTGGTTCTGAGAATTGGTGAAGGTGTCTAGCGTTATGTCTTTGGCCATGTGGATTACGGATGATGGTGGCTGAACGTAATTATGGACGGGCTTTCAGGAGTTGGAAGGACTTTTTGGTAAGAATGAAGCTTATTAGGAAATATTTTAGCATATATCATTAAAGATATTCTGATATTAATAGGAATGTATAAGGTCATTGATTGTGCATAGGGTTGGAAACGAGTTGAACTGAAACGAACACAGAATTACTCAGATTCGATTCGGAAAATAAATTTTTTACTTGAATTCGACTCGGATTCGAATTGTATTCGAAAAATTTTACTCAGATTCGACTTGACACGAATATTTATTACTCGAATTTGATCCGACTCAGATCGAATTATATTCAAACTACTCCTGAACTTCGAATTCAAACTCGAATTCGAGTCTCCGCATAGTAAGTAGCTTTATATTACATATAATTACCAATTGAACTTATTATTTTACTTAAAAATTAGCAAATATATTTACAATTACGTACGTTACAAATAAAAAATACAATTAAAATTACAAAAAAAATAATAACTATTTATTCTAATTTTATTAAATTTTGCAAGTGCTAATCGAGTATTTATTTGAATATGTATCAATCGAGTATGTATCAAATTATGATCAAGAATTCAAATAGTTTGAGTCTTAAATGAGTAGAATATAACATTACTCAGATTCTACTCTTACGTATTTTTATTCAAATTATTTTTTGTGCTTAGATTTAGATTATATTATTAACGAATCTGAGTCTCGTTCACATACGATTTAGGCTTAACTGTGCCAACTCTGTCGCATAGGATTGGCAATTGATATTGTCACAGTACATATTATATTATCAAAATAATATATAAATGTTTCCTATAAAAGTATAAAATGTCGCTAAAAGTACTGCTCTATTGCTAATGGGAGACTTAAAAGTTGACCCATTTCACTCAAAGCGCCTAACTTCTAAATATTCTTCCAAGTAATCATAATACTTCCTCCATTCCACGTTATTCGTTGCGACTCTTTTTTCTGCTAGAATGTGCAGTACAGATTTTAAGACATGCTAACAGTAAATTTAAATATAATATTTTTAAAATGTGTTTGTAATATAATTAAAAAATAATTTAAATATAATATTTTGTATAAATAAACACACACACACACGTGTGTGTGTGTATATATATATATATATATAATATTTAACTAAAATATATGCTTGAAAAAAATCAGTAATAACAAGAATAAAAAATTACAATTTTGATCTACATGCATGCACTATCCGAAATATTTCTTTCTTTTAAGATTTTATTGCACCTACTAGGCTATCACCGTGCCACTTAGAATGCTAAGTTGATTATTTTCTGCCATAATGATTTAATTTAAGAATATGTTTGCGGTCGCTTAAAAAATGTGATTAGTAATTTTGATTATTATTTATTCTTATAATCAGTTTTAGAAAAGTAGTTTGTGTTTGGTGAAGAAAAAACACTTAAACAAGAAAATGGTTGTTTTAAAGTAGTTTGTGTTTTAGAAAAGTGATGGTTATTAAAAAAATTGATTATTACTTATTTCAAGTGTAAATTATTAAAAAAAAGAAGAAGAAGGTTTAGAGAAGTAAATATGGACAACCGGTGAATTACTAAAATAAATAGGCTGAAATAAATAGGGATAGAAAATCTCAACAAACAAGAACAAAAGTCCATCAATAGGTCGAAGGAGCGAATGAAGCGGAATGGAGTAGCACACCCAGTTTTACTACAAAGCTGCTTGATTTTTGACTTTTATAGAGGATGAAGGGCTTTTAAGTCATTAGGTTCTTGAATTTATACATTTCAGCAAAACATATGCAAGTTAGTTTAAATCAGCCAGTTAAATTACACGTCTGAAAATAAATGGTCACGTCTGTAATTTCTTAATGCATGTTAACGGAAAAATTAAATACCAAAAAAATAGTTAAAGTACATAAGTAGATTAGAAATTAGGTGAAGTGCTTAATTTTAAAAATCTCACTAGTTTAAAGATGAAATAATTATTTAGCAAAAAAAAAAAAGATGAAATAATTAACTTACCCTATAATTAACAAGTTAGGTGGTCTAATTACCCTATACTCATCCGGTCCATTTCTAGGATATTGAACACCGAAATGGAATACTTGTTCAGAATGACCATGATCGGCGGTGTTGTATTGTGCTGCCTGACAATTCCACGAAATAGTAGTATGGTTTTCCCTGTTTGCGTGGGAATGTGCTTTCTTAGTCCAAACTCATGCCATTTGACTAAAGACTCAATGTCTATAATCATTACTTGAATTCTCATTTGTTGAATGTTGAGTAGAAATTGAGTTCCCAAACTAGAAAGTTATCAAATGGTACCAATTCAATTCAAATTGAGGTTATTTTGCAACCACTCCTTATTTCTATATCAGAGTTAAAAGTCAATGAGAATAAATTAAATAAGTCTTGCCCCCTAAGCTAGTGATTTTAGACCATCCAATTCGTACCACCCAACTCTGCGTTTTGAGAGAAAATTAAGGAGATTTTATTGTATTAATAATAATTAAATATATCGATTTTATTATTTTAAATAATACTTCATCCGTTCCTCAAAATCTGGTTTAGTGTGTAACTTTTTAGTTAAATTGACGATTTTTATAATCAAAATTTATAATATTTTTAATAAATATACATAGAAAAACCATAATCATAAGAAACAATATCGAATTTACGAACTCCAATTTTTATGAGTTTAAAAATATAAATATGCTGAATTTTTAAATTCAAAATTGGTTAATTGACCACAAAAGACAAAATACGCCTGTTTTTCAAGAGAGAGTATTATATAATGTGTTAATACAATCAAAATTCATTGATTTTCTCTAAAACCATAAATTTATGAGAATTGTGTAAAAATCGTTAATTTACATATTAGTTTGCATAGAATTGATTCTCAAAGTCAATACCTATATATCTATATATATGGTAGACGTCAAAAGCTATAAACTAAAAAAAAACGAAATTTCTGAGTGCCAGAGATTAATAGCGAAAAATGGCAACGAGAGGTGCTAATTCTGTTATTTTGTTCTTGGTTTTGATTCTCTTAGTCCATACAGGAATAGCTCAGAAAGGAAGACCAGTAGGTCCCCCATCTCCTACACCGTGTTCATCACTCGTATTACCAAGTTGCTCACCCCATGGTCGTGGTCCGTAGATGGGAGATCAGTACCCATTGGAATTCGGACCAGTTTGTGAACTCATCAAGTCATGTTATAGCTGCTGGATCGGTCCTTTGTATTTTCAGTTTGATTGGTTTTTCTAATAATAATCCTTGTATTTGGCTGGCTGGTATGAGTTCGTCTTAAAGCTTGGTTATTTATCAGTTATCTAAGGTATGTATTTGTCAGTTATCTAATGTATGTATTTGTCATAAAGTTTGACCTTATATTTTATACATTTAGTTATTGTGTAAATGGGACATTCGGGACACAATGTATCCTTGTGTATGTTACTCCACGATACAATATCGGCACTTCTGTAGTTATAGTGTTTTTCTATTCCTTGTATTTGCATGGTACTATAGGTACTCTGTTTTGTCTTTTAACTTGGTTTTTATTCCATTGTGTTGGTCTATATTTGTTTTGTGGAATTAGGATTCCTTCATTAGTACCTATTCTCTATTTAGCGATAAAATAAAAATTTTATGACAAACAATTAATGACACTGTGATAATCCAGATTTAAAAAAAATATTAAAATAAGAATTTAATATATAAAATTCTTATTGAAAGACATAAAGTGTTTAAATGTATAAATATATATGTGGTATAATATATATATATATATATATATATGTATATAATATATACATATATATATATATGTGTGTGTGTGTGTGTGTGTGAGATTAATGTGGCAGATTTAAAATGTATATATAAGTACGAAATATATACTTTTATTGAAAAGTAAGATTTAATAGTAGATTTAGCTATTAAATTAGTTAGTTTGAATTAACTACGAAAAAAATGAGATATGAAGGTGAAGGAAACTAATCAATTAATATTGATTAATTGAGATTAGATTGGAATTATATTGTGAAATAATATAATTGGAATGTTAAGCCTTATATGGCAATGGAATTATTATATTAATTCACTTATTTAAAATTAGTGAATTAACTTATGTGTTTTATTTTAATAAAAATGAGAGAGTTAATTAAACTCATTATTTTAATATATTACCAATAAATATATTTATGTAATGGCTTAATGTATTATATAATGCCAAACGTATATAGATTAAATATGAAATGAAGTAATTAGTTCACCATTTGAAAATTTGTGAATTGAATAAAGAAAGTTATTTTCTTTTAATTAATTGATAATGAGAATTATGTTACTATAATGTAACATTTAATGGTATGATATTTAATATTGTACTAAAGGGATGTGAATTAAAAATATGAGGTGAGTGACAAATAAATATGAATATTGGTGTCAAATTAGTATTAATATTTAATTTGAGGTGAAATGTATAAGTTAAATAAATTGTTAATTTAGTGAGGAAATGATTAACTTATAATAGTTAATCAATAAACGTTAAATGTAGTAAAGACAACAAGACTTGTTAAGGTCTAAATATGTGATTAATGAGTATATATATATAAGCCCCGTTCTTAGGCGGACCAAATAAGCGGACTCGCGAACGGACTTAAAAAAAAAAAAAAAACTGCTAAAGAATTTCTTTCCACGTGCTATGATCTTGGGTTGCAAAGCCATGAACAGACCTGCAAATTAAAGTCACCAATTTATTTATACAAACCCCAATGCATAATTTCGTTTTAAGTAGTAGTTTAATGGATTAATATATTGTTCCTCAGTGCTGCTGCATGATTTTGCTCAAGGGATGTCTTTTCTTGGTATAACTTCTCCCCAATGTCTTGTAGTATCTGGTTCCTCAAACTTCATAGGTTCAGTTGGTTCACCCAATGCACGAAGTTTGAAAATGCCAATTGTTTGGGATCTTTATATTTGTAATCTAGTGAACTTTATTTCAATCTAGAATGAATAATTTAGATGAAGTTAGTACTTGTACCAATCATTGTTTTATTCATTTGAATCCTGGGACCATGGGAAAGATTAATGTAGTTGAAGCTTGAGATACACTTTCTGACAGCTAACAAGCAGCAAATTTGAGATACACTCTTTGCTTCTAATCATGCATTTCTTCATATGGTACCAACTTGTGGTAAAAGCTGGTTCAGATATTAGCATTCACCAAGAACCGCTATTGAAAAAAAAGAGACCTCCTTGATGATGGTTAATATAAGGTTTGAAATCTCAGATTTACATTAATTTAGTCCATTTAAAGGGTTTAACCGGTACAAATGCTAAATACGTTTGTCAACATACCAGTTACAAATAAATTCAACATATACATTTTCAGCACATGTACATAGAATTAAAATATAAAGATCAGTGCTGTCACATTAGAAGGACAAAAATGTGGACTTAAATAAATGCCAAAGGAAACAGGGTTAATACATGAAAGAAAAAGTGACTAATACTTGAGGAACTAACAAAAATTACTTGCCTAGCACCCAACAAAACTAAAACAAATGGCACACAACAGTACTAAAACAACCAACATCCAAATGTGGAGCACCCAACAAAACTAAAACAAATATACAGGACATATCATAAAGATGAATAACTATCATCTCCTACACTTGGGTTGGGAGTTGCGTCGTCATGACAAGGTGAATACCTGCAACAAAAAAGACATATCATAAATTATTTACATACAAATTCGAAACTATGAAAATGAATGAAAATTTACAAATTTCCTACCGATTTGAAAGCATGGGACAATTTCTTTTATCGTGTGTTTGGCCAACCAAACCACACCCATTACACCGTCTAGCTTTAGATTTTTTTGGTCTCACTAATGCTTTCTCTTTCCCTCCCTTAAGCCTTTTGCCACAACCCTTTGCATGCACTTGACTCGGTTCATTGTAGTAGTTGGAACCCCGATTCCCTGAAGCAACTACACTTGGAATTTGACTTCTTTCTACAGTATCAACAAAACTTGTACCATAACTAACCATTTGATTAATTTTATCGTGTGCACCACTCAAAGCATCAATATAGACCTTAGTTGCTTCGTTGCTAGTAAGGGCCTTGTCAACCATATCCGAGGCTAGTTGCATTAATTGACTCCGCTTCAATAGATATGACCGATTATCAGTTATCTCAATGCCACTACCATCAACGACTACCCCAGATTTGACTGTTTTGGTCCATCTACTCAAAATGTATTGACTGGGCAATCTTTCATAATCATGCATTTTGTGCAAATATCCCAACACATGTCTACAAGGGATTCCCATGCTCTCAAATTTTTTGCAAGTACATGAAGCAAAATCCAATACCTTGTCATACTGAATGTGTCGCAATGGATAATTACTGTCGTTTTTTTTTGCAATGTTGTACACACAATTATCTTCATCCTCATTTATAAGCTCAAATTTAAATGTCAAGCTCTCCCACATCTCATTCTAAAATTTAAAAAAAAATTCATGTGTATAGATATCAACCATATGCACCAAAAACTCGTGAAGCATTTTCATTTTAGGCTTCTCAATCATGTCTTTGTGATCCGCCAATAATTCTTCATGACGTTGACGCACAAGTCCCTTACCAAACTGAATCATAAAATCCACCAATGAATTCTTTTTTGAAACATATTTTTTGAAGAATGAGTGAGAGCTTTCGGCTCGTTGACTACTTGACATTCCAGCCGAGAAAACATGATTCATATATGCCGGCACCCATTTAGCACGAATTTGATACATTGATTGTAGCCATTTGTTGTCATTTAACCCACTCTTCTCAACCAGCTCTATCCATTTCAATTCGAACTCTTCCTTAATCTCTGATTTCCAAATGCAATCTGAAAACTCCTTATAGTACGCATTGTATTTAACTAAATCTATCTTCTCAGAAAATTTAGTTAAAATGTGCCAACTACAATATCTATGAAATGTTGTTGGTAGAGTTTGGGAAATTGCATTTGTCATTGCTGGATCTTGATCAGTAATGATCATCTTAGGGGCATCACCTGACATAGCTTCCAAAAATTGGTTGAAAAGCCAAACAAATGAATCTATGGTCTCATTACTCAAGAATGCACATGCAAATATTATTGTTTGACCATGATTATTAACCCCCATTAGTGGCGCAAAAATTAATCCATATCGATTAGTGTTGTACGTAGTATCAAATATCACTACATCGCCATAAAAATTGTGAGCCCGTCTAGAGTTTGAATCAACCCAAAAACAATGAGTAATAATGTTTTCATCATTTGACTCAATTTTGAAATAAAATAATGGATTCTTACCTTGTTCACCCATTAAAAACTCGTGCAACATATGTCCATCATGCCCTTTCATCTCATTGCGCTTATTTCTTCCAAGATTATACAAATCTCTTTGTGTACAACCAATATTCTCAAATCCCCCCGCCTGCACTTCAAGCAAATTGAATTGTTGATGCGATGGTATGTTTACCATCTCAAGTTGTTGAGTCAGGGCCTTTTGGGCAGTCGATATATTGCGGTGAGATCGCAAAAAATGTGTTTTTCGTGGAGTTGTTAATGGGTGACAATGACCCTCAACAAATATACTAACAACAAATAAGTCTGAAGGTGACATCACAATAGCAAGTTTTGCTTTACAACCCTCTTTAATTGATCCCCTGCGCCTTGTTGCCTCAATGTTTGCAATTGTAGTAGCCTTCCCCTGTTTCCAACAAACAAACTCTTTCCTTATGATCTCACCGCTTCCCCGTCTCTTCTTTTCAGACCAATTTCGAACACTAAAGCCAGAGATTTTCGCATATGCATTGTAGAAACTAAAAGCATCATCTATTGTATTAAATTCTTGACCTATTTTTGGTTTTAGCTCTTGTGCTACTTGAGGATTATATACCATATCTGAAAAAGTAGTATCTGACTAAACACATTGCTCCTCATTTAGCCCACTCTCTAATTCAAAGTCTACATTCCCCCCTTCTTTCCACTCTAAATTTTCTCCCATCCCATACTCTGCTTCCACGTTATCCATTTTAACTAAAACCTATAATGATCAAATTACTAGTAACAGAGAGGAAACAAAATGGGAGTTCCGATTCTATCTATAGGAAGAATCTATGGTAAAGCAGAGAATTTGCATAATCATGAAGAACTAGAAAGAAGAGCAGATAAAATCATTGTGTCTTGGAAAGTAAAATTCATCATTACCGAGAAATTGCAGGAGGAGAAGAACGTTGAACAAGCTGGATTACCGATAAATTGTCTTGGACTTCCGATTTGTGAGGGTGAACCAACTGAACCTATGAAGTTTGAGGAACCAGATACTACAAGACATTGGGGAGAAGTTATACCAAGAAAAGACATCCCTTGAGCAAAATCATGCAGCAGCACTGAGGAACAATATATTAATCCATTAAACTACTACTTAAAACGAAATTGTGCATTGAGGTTTGTATAAATAAATTGGTGACTTTAATTTGCAGGTCTGTTCATGGCTTTGCAACCCAAGATCATAGCACGTGGAAAGAAATTCTTTAGCAGGTTTTTTTTTTTTTTTAAGTCCGTTCGCGAGTCCGCTTATTTGGTCCGCCTAAGAACGGGGCTGTATATATATATATATATGAAGGAACTATACAGTTCAATTGTACGATAATTAATAAACAATAACGCGTATCGTAAAGTTAAGGAGCAAAAGAGAATATTAACAAATAAATTAGTTTAATTGTCGCAAAGAGTGATACAATGTCTGTGGGAGTGATTTATTGGGTGATTACCTAATTAATCTACAGGATTACTGGCATGATTTAAAGTTTAATATTTGTGCTGGTTGAAAGGGTAACAAGAGGTATTTTATTCGAAACATACAAGATATCCTTTGTTTATTTTTATGTAGTATCAATGTGCATTTACATGCAATGAAAATTTACTCTCAAGACATTACAATATGGGCAACCCACGTGGGGGAAACAACGAAACAAATTAATAATGAGATGCTTTTTCTTTATCCATTTGCTTTTATGGAATAATTCCACCAACTAGTGCAACATGGGATCCCATGGTTTCTTCCAACATACTCGTGAGAAAAAAAAAGAAGATAATGAAATGTAGTTATTAAAAATATGAGATGAGATCCAATATATAAATATAAATGTGTATATTGGTATCAAGTTAGTAAATTAAATTTATATTTGAATAAATGATTGAATATATTAAATTATATATTTAATATATAAATAAATTATTTGAAAACAATTTATGGAAGGAAGGAGCAAATTTAATTTAATTGTATAATACTAATTGTATAAATTAAATGAGTTATTTAAAATAATTAATTAATAGTTCGTTACACTAAAAGTGTTAAATTTAATTATGCATTAAATTTAAAATTTTACTTTAACACCCCTATACTAATAATAAAGAATATTACAAAAATCAAGAGGGGTACTTGCATGGATTATGATCCACTGATTTCACTCCATAACACTTGTACTCCAATTTCTCTCAATAGTTAGCGACACAAGAATTACTTTTAGCGACACTTTTTATGAAACAATTGGTTGGGACAAATATTATTGTGTCGCTAATTGTTTGTGACGAATTTTATTTCATCGTTAATATAATTTTTGTATTTGTCGCTACGTGTATTAGGAGAAATTGGATGCTAGATATAATAGAGGGGATCCTAATCCTCTACGGCATGAATAAGCACTTGGTTTCCTCTCTATATCTCACCTTTTTTAGGAACGGTGACAAAATTTCTTGCAGCTGATCCTGGAAGAAGTATGAAAACTAAACCCGAAAAGAAGATAGAGATCATGGCAGAAGAATCAGCTGCTCTCGTAGCCATCTGAGAAATTTTGTTTGGTTTTTGCTTAACTTTCAAATCCAGCACAGAATAATTACTTCTGCTTTCCTTAACTCAGTACGATATGCTTACTTATAGGAAAATTTAAAGGTTAATATATTAATGTAAACCCGCGTTCTATATTTTGTTTCAGATTTTTTAATCTTTGTTTCCAAAGTGTTGGAAGTTAATGAAGTAGCATTAAGTAGTTACTTATGTTCAACTCAAAGTGGAGTTATTGTGGCATTAGGTTGGTTTCCACTATCCCATAATCAAATTAAGGCTATCCAATTAAGGAGAAAAACATGGGTTCATCGATCTTCACTTTTTAAAATCAAATCACTATATATGGAAGAAAATAATCAACTCAGCATTCTAAGTGACATGGTTAGAAGAAATGTGATAGCGTAATAATAGAGGTTTTTTATTTTACAGTTCTCCCTAGGTTCCTCTTCTAGTCCCTTTCCTAGGTTTTTCTCTAGGCCTCTAAAATGAAAGGTATCCCTAAAATTAAATTATAATATAGTATAAGTTCTCAACAAAAGAAAAAAAGAAAAAAGAAAAAAAAGTGACACAGTTAAATCACACAGTTTTTGGAAACTTTAGTGCGTATGTAAATTTCCATAGTGGCGCGGTAAAAATTTAAAAAGAGGAAATATTTCTGTTTGTGCATTTTGAGTATGTTTGTTTGAAGGATTATAGTATGGGATTAGATTGTTGATTCCATGTAAATAATAATATGCGCTTGTTTTAGGTATCTCTAGATTAAATTCTTAGTCCCATTTAAAAAATAATCTCTCATGAGAGACTTATTAAAGGGATAGAGGGGGTTTCATAGTTTGGGCATCTCTATATTAAATTGTTAGTCCTCTTTTAAAAATAACATCATATGAGGGACTTATTAAGGGAATGGGAGGGGAGGGGTAAGTTTCATAAATTCCGAGTTTGGAACTAAGTTTGTGTGAATAAAATTGTCTTTATTAATTTCAAATATTTCATAACTACCTTTATTAGGTTTTATATATTCAACTCATTCTATTATTCAGTAACATTTAGTTCATCTGCTTCATCACTACGGTTTCATTATCTTTATCTTCTCCGCGTAAATTTTTTTATCTCTATCTCTCTTAAGTAAATAAAAAATAAAATATTCTATAAACTTTAATTAATAGATCACGTGGATGTTATTTAAAGTTCAAGACGAAATAATAATTTACTCATAACAATTTTGACCGTAATCTAATGTAAAACTATTTTTTTTAATAAAGAATTACAATAATTGTATAATTAAGAAACATTTCTTATTTTTTCGACACTAATAAAAGGTATTCCAGTAAAAGATGCGAACAGTTGAAGATAGAAAAAAGTTTGACACTAAAAAATATATTTAATTATACATTCTTCTCTTTTTTATTATATGACAAATTATCATATTAGTATATTACCTTTAGGTTGACACATGATACGAAGGATATTCAATAATTTATTTAACGTTAATAAGATTATCTAATATTTTGTACGGTCAATTTAATGTTATTTAAGTTATCAATATGTACGGTATTGATTGTAATGATTTTGACTGGTTTGGAGGAGAAGATGTTTTTTGGTGTGCATGCTTAAAATTATTTGAGTTGGGTATTTAAGTCTTTTTAACAAATAATCCATAACAAAACAAAACAAATACAGATAAAATAGTATGTGTATATATATATATATATATATATATATATATATATATTAGCAAGACACTTGTAGTGAACGTATATGCCAACTTCTTGAATCTTCTTTGAAAAATGATCCTTATCTTCATTATTGCTCCCTGATTTCAGCCGACATGCTCCCTTCCTAAATTTCACGTGTAAAACCATTTCCTCCATTATTGTTAAAAAAAATGACAAAATTCAAAATTATCCCATTAAAATTTAAATGTACATTTATAAACTTTATTTATATAATAGAATGTCTTGAATGTTACATTATCCCTCCCTTATAGGGATTCCGTCCTCGGAATCATCATTATAATCTACTCAAACAGATAGGAATAATTCTGTTTCATCTTTTCTTCAAGTTCCCAAGTAGCTTCTTCTCTTTGCTGATTTCTCCAGATTACCTTTACCGAAGGTATTACCTTGTTCCTCAGTACCCGCTCTTTTCTATCCACGATCTGTACAGGAACTTCTTCGTAGCTTAAATCTTTCGCGATCTGTATAGGTTCATAATCTATAACATGCTTATAGTCTGACTTATAGGGACGTAATACAGATACATGAAACACATTATGTATGTGTTCTAACTTTGGAGGTAACACAACTTCATATGTTACTTCTCCTACTCTCCTTAAAACTTCAAAAGGACCAATAAATCTTGGACTCAATTTTTCCTTCTTCCCAAACCTTATATTTCCCTTCCATGGAGATACCTTTAAAAATACATAACTTCTAACCTCAAACTCTCTTTTTTGCCTTTGTTGATCCGCATACTTTTTTTGTCTATCTTGCGGCGCTTTTAATCTGATATGAATTACTCGAACTGTCTCTGCTGTCTGCTGTACGATTTCTGGTCTGCGTAGTTGACGTTCCCCGACTTCATCCCAACATAAAGGCGTTCTGCATTTTCTTCCATATAAAGCTTCATATAGTGGCATCTCAATGCTAGCATGATAGTTGTTAGTGTATAAACAACATATTAAGAGTGTTCGCTTCAATCAATTGAAATCTTCTTCAATTGTGTCAAAGATTTCAAGACAAACCCTACTTTTCTTGTCTGGATCTTTCAACTGGACGATGTAAGTCGATTTGAATTCACAATGGGCTACTAGGTTTGATTAGTCCATTGATTGATGTGATTGTGAGTTTACTCATTTGTCCTTGTGTGGACCCATATGCTTCACACCTTATGCCATTCTGTCCATAGCTAGTAACGATGGTTACTTTTGTGAACAGAAAGTGATTTGGGGTGGAATTTTTAGTACTAATGTAAATTAGAGGGTTAGTTATGCTAAAACAAAAAAAAGTTAAAAAAAAAATTGAGGAAGGGTGGGGTCTGATGTGCATTTAATCTCTGCCACTCTCCCTCATCTCTATTTTCCATCTTCACTTTCCTATTCTTATTAGATTTCAAAATTCAAATTTCAACCATATTTATCAAGTAAAGA
Organism: Aralia elata; assembly: GCA_034770075.1. Classification (NCBI taxonomy): domain Eukaryota; kingdom Viridiplantae; phylum Streptophyta; class Magnoliopsida; order Apiales; family Araliaceae; genus Aralia; species Aralia elata. Next base: position 11,892,676 of record CM068380.1, read on the forward strand.
AATTATCAAGCGCATCAAACATGTAAATGCATTAATCTATGATACAAGGAAACTGTTGGTATATCTTCAACTTTGATTATTGACCAAATTTCGATTAGCCTAAAGTGCATGTAGCCACGATAAAGGATTAGGATACCCTCCATTACATTTATTTTTAAAAATTTTTTTAATATATATTTAGCGACACAAATATTACTTTTAGTGACACTTTCAACTACACAATTGTTTGCGACGAAATTTATTGTGTCGCTAATTGTTTGCAACGAATTTTATTTTATCGCTAAATGTAATTTTCGTGTTGCTAAATGCGTATCAGGAGAAATTGGATGATAGGTGTAATGGAGGAGATCCTAATCCGATGTTAACATAGTAACTTATCAAAACATGTACTCCCTCCATCCTCTAAAAGATGGCCTAAGGTACAATATTTTTTTTATTATAAAAAAGATGGCATAAGTATATAAAGGGCAAACATGTCATTTAGTGGGGTCTATACTAATATCTAAAAAAAGAAAGACTCATCATTTAATGTAATTTTATGGGGCTACTAAGAATAAATTTGAAACTTTTTATACTCTCTCTTCTTTATTTAGCTTAATTTGTGTGTAAAATATACTTTGGACATCTTTTCAAAGACGGAGGGAGTAATATTTAATCAGGCCTTGTTAATTCAAATATGGAGATTTATAATAACCAACCTTTATCACAACAACAAGCAAGCCAGACACAAATTTGATCTTTCGACATAATAACTATCATAAGAAAGTAGAACATGTCACATATGTATCATCTAAAATTTTAATTAGTCAGACAAATGAATCTTATGGAAAGTAAGATATTAGAATTTTGCTGATATTTAAAAGATTTATTCTCTATCTAAAAATTTAATTAGACTACTTTTAGTTAAAAATAGAATCTACAATGAAAATTGATTTTAAACATAAAATATAGGGTGAAATTTGTGATTTAGTCTAAAGTTTAATTATAACAAATTCAAACTTCTATAGTGCACATCTAATAGTTCTCTTAGTTTGGGAAAATGGGTTATAGTTGTTTATGTTTAAAATAAATAATTTTGTATCGATTTTAAATTTTAATATTTCACGAATTGACTCTACTAATTCAAAATGTATCTTTAACTTTAGAATGAAAAGAACAATAAACTAGAAAACAAAAATCAGTATATGGTCAAATATTTGGGATGACTCCTGTTACTACTTATCCATTTCCCCAGCATTAAGAATAAAAAAAAAATTAGGATTGGAATGAATAATGGTTGTATGTTTGGGGGGGGGGGGGGGGGGAGAAGGATTAGACGAACTTCCCTAGTGGGGGCCCCTGTGCACATATCATTACCAAAGAGACGCCTGGCTTTAAAGGGGTTATCCTAACTGTATATAACTCTTTCGCCCGACTGGCTAGGATTGAAAAGCCTTGGAAGATGGTGGATGTTCGTCGCCATTCGTGGCTAGAGGCGAATGGATGCTGTTAGTTCTTTGCCTTTAATTCTTTCTTCATCCTTGAATGTTACTGCATTTTTCTAGATTACTAAGTTGCTATCACTACAAGAAAAGAGGATAATTCCGACGAAATTATTGCCGACGGATAGAATTCATTCGATATTAGTATATTTTTGACGGAATATTCTGTCGGATATAATTCTCACGAAAATATAGTAATTTCGACGGAATTCCATCAAAAATAAGTGGCATTATAGGCGCCAAAACTTCCCGTCAGCGCGAAAGCTATCCTCGACGAAATAGTCCCAATTTCGACAGAAATTCCGTTGAAATTACTATATTTCTGAGAGAATTATATCCGACGAAATATTCCGTCGAAAATAAATAAAACTCCTATCTCACTTAGCAGTGCACCAGATATGTTTTTCATTTCATTTTCTTATCTCTCTCTCTCTCTCTTTGCCGCAGCAGCTCCCTCTTCCGTTCGCCCAACTCTCTCTCTCTCTTCCATCGATCCACCTCCCCACCTGTGTTCCCTCTACCTCCCCACCTCCATTCGCCACCTTCGGCGTCCAAACTTCCCATTCTCCCGATCTATCTTCAAAACTCCCATCCACTGCCTAGCTTGGCTTGGCGGCGACTTATTCCGGTGGGTTAATTGGAGCTTGGCTCGGAGCAACAAACACACTCAGGTTCTATAATTGTTGCAAAAATTATTATTTTTTCTTTCTTAAAGGCATAAATTAAGTAATTGAAGTATATTACACTTACACTTAGCCCTAATTTGTATAATTAATCTATAATTAATTTGGGTATAATGCTGTTGTTGGTTTATAAATTGGTTTATATGTGAATTTGGGTTATAATTTGGTTTATACTGATGAGTTTTACAAGGCATGATTTGAGTTATAATTTGGTTTATACAGATGAATTTTTATATGTCAAGTTGGTTTATACTTTGGTTTATATATAATGTTCTAATTAAATTGGATAATTAAGTTGATTGATGTGTTGCTCTGAAATTGGTAAGAAATAGGCTTGGAATTGGTGAAATTAGTCTTAAGCTTGGTCTGAAATTATGGTTAATTTGGGTCTAAAATTGGGATTATCTGTGCCTTGAATTGTTGATATGGATAATTTATTTGTGATATCATTCTGAAATTGGGATAATTTTGATGTGTTGCAATATCCTGCTTGATGCTTCAATTGCAAAATATGTGGGTTATTTCTCTGTTTGGTATATTTCTTATTTCTGACGAAATTCGCGACGGAATTTCTATCAGAATTATTCAATTGCAAAATATGTGGGCCCTGCATGTATTTATGTATTATTTAATTAGTTTCCCAATATTAAAATAAATTAAGTAGCATTTACTTAGTTTCTTACTACTAAAATAAATTAATTGATGTAAAATAATTTAATTAAAATAAAGTTGATCCAATGAAAATAAATTAAAATAAATTAAATAATATAATATGATGTAATACAAAATAACCTAAAAAAAGAAAATAAAACTGCATGAAATAACTTAAATCATATCTAATAAATAAAATAAAATAAAATAAATAATAAATTAGAATAAAATAAAATAAATTCAATAAAATAAAATAAATTTAATTTAAATTAACAAAATAAAATAAATTTAATAAAATAAAATAAATTTTAAAAATTAGATAATATAATATAATAAAAAATAAAATAAAATAAAATTAAAAATTAATTTAATAAATTAAATTAAATGTAATAAAAATAAAAAATTAGATAATAAAATAAAAGAAAAGAAAAAAATAAATATAAAAAAATAAATATAATTTAATTTAATAAATAAATAAAATTAAATTTAATAAAACAAAAAAAATAGATAGTTATATAATCACATAAAATAAAATATCCCAATAAAATAAAATAAAATAACATAACATAAAATAAAATAAAATAAATTATAGCTAACTAAATTAACATAAAATAAAATAATAAAATAAGTAGCATTTGCTGAGTTTTCTACAATTAAAATAAACTGAATAAGTAGTCCCCATATTCAAATAATAAAATAAAATAAAATAAATTATATTTAATTAAGTAATATATGATAAAATAAAATAAATTATAGCTAACTAAATTAACATTGAAATAAACTAAGTAGCATTTGCTTAGTTTGCCACAATTCACTACAAAAAAATGGGGCTTCAGCAACAACCGATGTTCGTTGCTAAAGGTGTCAAATTTCGTTGCAAAAGGGTTTTGGCAACGACTTTACTGTCGTTGCGTCTGTCGTTGCGCAATGAGCGTTGCTAATTGTTCCGCAACGAACGTATTTTTTTCGTTGCCAAAAGTAATACATTTGGCAACGAAATTTGGCTTTCGTACAGAGACATCGAATATATTTCCAAATTTTGCAACGACTTATGAATTTCGTTGCAAAAAGCGAAAGCCTGACACAATCTATAACGAAGGACAAGTTTCGTTGCTAAACATACACTTTTAGCAACGACTTATAAAGTCGTTGCCTGAAAAATCGTTGCTAAAGCCCCATTTTTAGCAACAAAAAAAACTTTCGTTGCCCACGATGACGGGAAATCAAGTGGTCGAAAATTTTGCAACGAATTTTTAACGAAATTTTTTCCCGCCAATGAATTAGCAACGAAATTTTGCAACGACTTATGAATTTCAATGCAAAAAGTGAAAGCCTGACACAATCTGCAACGAAGGACAAATGTCGTTGCTAAACATATACTTTTAACAACGACTTATAAAGTCGTTGCCCGAAAAATCGTTGCAAAAGGCCCATTTTTTTGTAGTGATTACTACAAGAAAAATGCTTAATTATGGCAGAATTATTTTCGACGAAATATATTCCGTCGAGACTATATTAATTTCGACGGAAACCAGCGTCGGAAATAATTCTGTCATAACTAGAATAACTTCGACGGATTTTCATCGGAGATAAAAGCCATTATTTGGCGCCAATGTTCCCTCCAACGCCAACCTTATTATCGACGGAATGGATAGTAGTTTCGACGGAATGTCCTTCGAAAATAATATAACTTCGACGGACTTATGTTCGACTAATAGTCCGTCGTAAATAATTTATAAAACCTAAATACCTGATCCCTTCCTTCCAGCCGCCGCTGCTAATTTTTATCTCTCTCTCTTTATCTCACAATTGATTTTCTCTTTCATCTCTCTTCACTCCAAATACTCCACCACCACCACCACTCCAATATACTCCACCACCACCACCGTACCTCGCTCTTAGTCCACCACCACTGTGTCGCTGCTCCTCCTCCGTGCGGTGCCAAACGTCGACTACCGTGCAGCTGCTCCTCCTCCTTTCTCCTCCTTTAGGACTGATTTTTTTGAATGTTAGTAGAATTAATTTAAGTTTTTAGGTTTAATTTGTTGATTTGTTGAGATAATTGTATAATTTGTTTGAGTAATCTTAATCTAGTGGGACGTCACTCAAGTCGCGTGGTTGGGTAGAACGCTGTTGTCGTAAGCCGTGAGATAGGCGTTGGCGTCGTCTCGTTCTGTATTCCCTTCATAAGTCGTTGACAAACGTGCTAGGAAGAGATTAGTCTTATAGATTATATGAGAGTTTGATGCTTAGAACATTGGGTATTGGCCCTAGTACCTCTAGTGCTAGGAAAGATAAGAAAACGAAAGATAATGTTAAAAACACTTCTGAAATTGCTTATAGCAACCTAGAAAAATATTTAAAAAATTGGTCTTTACCTAAGGTTAAACCTAGCCATGTCTATCAAATTGGACTGTTTGATTTTGAATCAAAAACTGTTATTAAAACAATTAAAAGAACAATTCCCATTTCTGATACTAATGAAGTAATCAGATTGTTAAACAAAGATGTTAAAAACTACCAGGAAGATTATAGTTTTCTACATCTTGGATGTGTCTCTATTGGTTTAAAACCTTTAACAAGAAAAGGACTTGATACTAGTCTTTGCCTTACCTTGCGAGATGCTAGGCATAATCGATTTACAGATTCCTTATTAGGAGTCGTACAAACTAGTTTATGTAACGACCCAGTTTATTTTAACTGTTATCCAAATTTTGAAGTGTCATTAACTGATAAACATATTCTAGATGTCTTAACCTTAAATATTGAAACTAAGGGTTATGATATGAAATTAGGTGTTGAGAATGTTGCTCTCATCTACAGAGTCTGTTTTAAAGTGTTAAACACTCTTGCTCCCAAAGCTAAAAGATTTGATATCAAAGGTAAAACTACTTTTTTGAGACTAATATGTCTAACTCAAACTTAACTGTTCCAAAAATCCTTACTTGGTCTGATATTCAGTTACCAGAAGAATGGACAATAATTGGTGCAGCTCTGCCTGAACCAGAATAAAATAGTAATCGGGATGTTGAACAAATTGTTGAAACTCCTGGCGGAAATATTGAAATCTATTTTGGTCAGTCTAATAGAGTGACAAAGTTTCATATAACTAATTTTGAGAAAAATAGTTCTCCAGCCTCTACTCCTTCAGTTATTTCTCCAAGTAGAGCTTCAACTTCGTCCATTCCTCCCTATATTCCTCATAGGAATTTCTCCCAGGAAGGCGTAGATACTAAAAGTGACAGTATAATTGGAACTTATGAGTCTCCTCATCAGATCCATCATGAGATTTATAAATCAAAATATGTTAGGATTGGATCACCTTCTCCTTCAGAACTTGGTTTTTCAATCAATGTGATTGAATTGGTTAATAACAATGAACCTAAATTTGTTATTGATAGAAAAGCTATAAATGATGAGTTTCAAGCAGATCAGAAAAATAAAATTTTTCGAGATTGGTATTTTAAAACCCATTCTAAACAAGAATTGGCTTTATTCAAAGAAGAATTTTATACTTATTTGGAAACAAATAAAGTTATTATTTCTTTTATAGATTGGTTTTTCACCAATAAAAGTCTTAAAGACAAAGAGCTTGGTATGATTGAAAGTTTTTATAAAACTTGGGAGACAGTTGATGGAAGGAAGATTAAATCACTCCATCCTCCTACTGAAACTCCTTTTATTTTTAAAAATTCTGCAGGAAATATAATTGTTGCAACTACTTTTGCAGATCCTATTTCAATTGATGATAGGACTGATCTTAATAAGGTCATGAGGAAAAATAACTATTCAAATGTTTGTCTTCAAACGGTTAGTCAACAATTGACTAGGATTGAAGATAAAGTTGACAACATCAATGAAATTCTGTTAAATCTCAGTCTATTCCTTTAAAAAAAATTGATCCGGTTATTATAAAACCCCCTCCTGATAACATTAAGTTCAACTTAACCCCTAAAAGGGATGAAGAATTTCTTCAAAAATTAGCTGATCAATTAACAAATTTGAAGATAAAGGACAACACTTCTTCTTCAAAACAACTTTCTATCATTAATAAAGAAACCTCTGACTCTGAGTCTGAATATGGTCATTTAGATAAAATTTCTGATCATTTTACCAAGCTTGGTGAAGAAATTAATCTTTTACCTTCAGATAATATCTTACAAAATTCCTTTGGTCTTAATAAGATCGATTTTGATACTAAAAGTTCTAAGAATAGAGTTTCTTATGGTAGGTACTATTACCCCAAACCTACTCCTATGGATGTTCTGTTTGAAGAAAATTTTATAAATGTTAATAGAGCTCATTATACTACTAATAGCATTTATGAATGGAATATAGATGGTCTATCTTAACATGCTATATTAACTGTCTTACATAAAATTCTTATGTATGCTACTGTATGTAAAGCTAATAGAAATTCTAACAAACAAGTGACTAATTTTATCACTTCTGGCTTATTGGTCAATTAAAAGGATGGTGGGATAATATCATTACACATGCTCAAAGAAATGACATTGAAAATGCCATAATAACTGTTAATATAACAGGCCCTCATACATCCATGATTAAATAAGAGTTATCTGAAGATATTGTTTATACACATATTCACAAAATTATAAAACATTTCGTTGGTCGTGCTCTTACTACTACGGATAGGAGCAAAGAATTATTAATAAATTTAAAGTGTCCTGCACTTACCCACTTTAGGTAGTATAAAGATGTATTCCTATCTAAAGTTGTGATGAGATCAGATGAAAATTCTACCTTTTAGAAAGAGAAATTTATCTATAAATTACCTGCCTTATTTACAGAAAAAGTCAGAACTAGACTTAGAAATAAGAATGGTGGATTAGCTATACCATATGAAAATTACACCTATGGTGAATTAATAAGTGAAAGTATTGCTGAAGGCTTGGCTTTATGCAATGAGTTGAATCTCAAAGCTCAGCTTAAAAAGCAAAGACTTTCTGATAGAAAGGAAATTGGTGAATTTTGTCATCAATTTAGTTACCCTTTTGTCACCCTTCCTCAAAGGAAGAATCCTCATAGGAAAAAAGCTTATAGCAAAAAATCTAAGCGTAAAAGAAAAAGACCTCCTGAAAAATATCATAATTCTAAAAAAAACTCTTTTAGATCCTTTAAAAAAGGACAAAAGAAAAGTTTAAAAGACATTAAATGTCATAAATACGGCCAAATGGGTCATTACGCTAATAAATGTAAAACAAAAAAGAAGATTGATGCTCTTGAATTAGATGATAATATCAAACAACAAATTTATAATTTGTTAATAGATTCGGATAATTCAGATATGACTGATAATTCTGCTTATAACTCTGCAAATGATATGTTTGCTCTACATGATTCTGATATTAGCTCATCTTTTGATTCTGATAGTACTGTTGGATGTGCTGATAACTATAAAACAGAAAAAGATTTTTATAAATCTATCATTCAAATGAATGGTTTAAGCTTAAATGTTTTAACTAAACATGAAACTTTTATTCTGGACATAATAGTCCAGATAAAAGACCTTGTTGAAAAAAAAAATCTAATAGAAAAATATTTGAATCAAACAAAAGAACAAGTTAAAGAGGTTAAAAAACCTAAAATTTATACAACTTATACTCTACAAGAAGTATTTAATAGAATTGCTTCAGAACCTGAGAAATAAATTATTCTCAAAGATTTAAAAGAAGAGGTTAATAACCAAAAGAAAGAAATTAGTAATCTTAAAGATAAACTTGAATTTGTTGAAAGTCTAACTTTAGCAAGATTTACTAAAGGAAAAGAAAAAGAAATTCCTATTGATTTCCCCCCCAACACAAGAAAATAATCTTGATTATCTGATGTTAATGGAGCAAATCACATTTTAAAAATGGTATGTTCAAATTACTTTACTCATCGGTGAAGACTTTATTGTCAACACTATTGCTCTTGTTGATAGTGGTGCTGATATGAATTGTATCAAAGAAGGGTTAATACCCACTAAGTATTTTGAAAAACTAAACAAAGTTTAAGTACTGCTGATGGTTGTAAAATAAACATCAAATATAAACTTAATAATGTTCATATTTGTACTCAAGGAATATGTTTAAAAACATCCTTCATACTAGTTAAAAACCTTTCTCAATTTGTCATATTAGGAACTCCATTCCTAAATATGATTCAACCCATTGAAAGAATTGATTCTGAAGGAATAAAAACAACCTTAAATGGACAATCTATAATATTTAAGTTCATTTCTTCTCCTATTACGAAAGATTTGGATGAGTTAAAAACTCATTTAATTTTTAAAGAAAAAACAATTAAATTTCTTGAAGCAAGAAGTTTCTTCTTGTACTATTGAAGAAAAGCTTAAAAGTCATGTAATACAGGAAAAAATTCAAAAAATTAAAAAAGAAATTACAGAAAATATCTATAACGAATTTCCTAATGCTTTTTGGGACAGAAAAAAGCATATGGCAAAACTTCCTTATATGAAAATTTTCTCTAAGGATAAAATTCCAACTAAAGCTAGACCTTCTCAAATGAATCGAGAAACTCTTGAGTACTGCAAAAAAAGAAATCGATTCCTTGTTATAAAAAGGTTTAATACAAAAGAGTTCCTCCCCATGGAGTTGTTCTTCGTTTTATGTTAATAAACATTTTGAAATTAAGTGTGGCACACCAAGAATGGTGATAAATTATAAGCCCCTCAATAAGGTCCTTAAATGGATAAGGTATCCCATTCCTAATAAAAAGGATTTGTTGAAAAGATTATTTGAGGCAAAAATATTCTCAAAATTTGATTTAAAATCAGGATATTGGCAGATTCAAATTGATCCAAAGGACAGATATAAAACTACTTTTACTGTTCCTTTTGGCCAATATGAATGGACTGTCATGACATTTGGTTTAAAAAACGCTCCTTCTGAATTTCAAAAAATTATGAATGATATTTTCTATCCTTATTCAACTTTTATCATCGTCTATATTGATGATATCTTGGTCTTTTCTAAAGACATTAATTGATTAACACTTTAAGCATTTACATACTTTCATAAATGTTGTGAAAAGAAATGAATTGACATTATCAGCCAAAAAAAATGAATTTGTTTCAAACAAATATTAGATTTTTGGGTCATAATATTTTCCAAGGAACTATTATTCCTATTAATAGATCTATTACTTTTGTTGAAAATTTTTCGGATACAATCAAAGACACAAATATGCTTCAAAGATTTTTGAAAAATTTACAGTATATTGCAGAGTTTTATAAAGATCTTGCAAAAGATGCTCAGATCTTATATGGCCGTCTTCGTAAACAGCCTCCTCCGTGGAGCGATAAGCACACTGAAGTTGTGAAGAAGATTAAACTTAAAGTTAAATCAATTCCTTGCTTATGTTTAGCAAATCCAAATTGGTTAAAAATCATTGAGACAGATGCTTCTAATCTTGAATATGGTGGTATTCTTAAACAATTGAATCCCCATACAGAAAAAAGAGCAATTGGTAAGTTATACTTCAGGGCATTGGAATGTTACTCAAAATAACTATTGTACTATTAAAAAAGAAATGCTTTCTATAATTAAATGCATATTTAAATTTCAGGGTGATTTATTAAATCAAGAATTTATTCTTAGAATAGATTGTTCTGCTATTAAAAAAGTTTTGGAAAAAGACGTTAAAAACATCGTGGCAAAACAACAGTTTTCAAGATGGCAATCTCTTTTGGTCATCTTTGATTTCAAAATTGAATATATTAAAGGACATTTAAATTCCCTTCCTGATTACCTAACCCGTGAATTCTTGTAGGGCAAACCATCTCTAAAAGAGGTGAATTTTCATCTCGAGGGAGAGGTAAATACTCCTAACTCCCGGGATCCTATAAAAGAAATGCCTCCAAGGAAAGAGGTAATGCCTCAGTTTCCATGAAAGATATTTTGCAAAAGGAAGAAGTGGATAATATCCATGAAAAAGAATTTTTTGATTTAATACTAACAGTTGAAAACTGTGATATCAAGTGGTTAAAAGACCCTGACTATTTGGCTTCTAGATATCTAGATCCAATAGTATGTTATCCTTTAAAAGGATCAAATAATTTTCGAATATATTACGAACAGATTCTGATAGAAACTGGTTCGGTTGATTTTGAACATTTACAAGAGGAGATAAGAACAAAACTGCTCCTTTCTCTTTCTCAAAAGCATATTTAAAAAAGATGTTAATTTCTCCAGATTGGGGATTGGATCCTAATAGGACCAGAAAAATGCTTGGTTATCTTAATATGGATTTCAATTATTGGGATTATAAATATACTTGGTATTTTTGCTTCTATTATGAGAATCCTCAAAAAAAGCATACATGGTTCTTTAGAATATCCCATGAGTTCGCTAAAAGTGAACTACCAAATTAGTCTATCCACTGCTGGCACAGATTTGGCCCAGAAGCAGTAATACTACTTACAAATATTAATAATGTTTACCTTGAATATAAAAGTATTCATCCACATCTTAAAGATACTAAGGTCTCAAAAGGCCTCCATCTATTCAAATTTTTCATGAATTACAGTTTACCTTGGATCTAGACATGGAAATTTAGTTCATTCATGCAAGAAGATTATAATTTTGGTCTTCCCTCTCTCACAAGGAAATACCTTTGTAAATGGTAGATAAAATGGTCCACAGATGACACTGTTAAAGCGGTGAAAAAAGACTTATTAATCTTTTGTGAGATCCTTAAAAAGGCTTAAAAAGAACAAGAAAAACAAGACAAGCTCAAGAACCCTCTCCAGCATTTAAAAAATCAATTAGAGAAAAATTATCCTACAGTCAGCAAAACAGAAATAAGGTAATTAATACTAAAAGCATTAGAAAATCAATGAATTTCTGACAATGAAGGAGATGATATCTCCATGCTTTCAGCCAAAAGCAGCAAAAGTAGCCATCATTATTCAGTCTCTTCAGATACAAAAGAAACAGATGATGAGACGGCAGAAAAATTTGATGCTAAATTGCAGAAGATTCTCACTAATGAAGATACAGATGATCCAGATATGGACACTCAACCAAACATTCATGCACGTGTCAACCTCTGTCTTAAAGAAAAGGAGAAAGCTAAAAAGCAAAAAGTAAAAGGCAAGAAGAAAGTCTCAAGCACGCCTCCTGCCAAAGACTAAAAGTCAAAATCACTTTATTAAAGCTACTTTATTAAAGTTACTTTATTAAAACTACTTTATTAAAGTTACTTTAACTTTAGCTAAAAGCTAGTTTCCTCCATAATTGAGGTTTTATTTTTTATGGCTAATAACCTTGTATAAATAGAGGCTCAATCCTCGGTTGTAAGTAGGCTTTTCCTAAAGCTTTTTTTTAGACTTTTCTTTAAGCTTCTTTAGGTTCTCTTTCTTTTCTCTCTTTAGTTTTCTTACTTTGAAATCTTGTAACTGATCTCCGCTTGTACATAGTGTGTGGCAATAAAAGAAAGGCTTCCATGGAGTCTCCATGTAAGTCTTCTTAGGAGGGTGTATTCAATTAGGATTTTTAAGGACTTATAAAGACTTTTAAATATTATAAAAGTTTGGTTGTATTCAATCAAGACATTTAAAGAGTTTATAAAAGTTTACTGGTATTCAATTACAACTTTTGTAATGTCTTTAAAAGTTAGGTGGTATTGAATTGAGATTTTTACAAAGTCTATAAAAGTATTTTGGTATTCAAAAAGTCATAGATTTTTCAGATTTCTATCAAATGGTAGAGTTTGACAAACTTTAGAAGAAGATGTATATATATCAACCCATATCCAAAGTCTGACCTCATCTTTAAAGACTTCCAAAGACTTCCAAATATTTGAGAAAGGGAGAAGATGAACAGACCTGAAAACCTTTCATATACATTAAAGAAGAGAATATTTGTTTCAATATTTATTTAACCCATATCCAAATATTTGTTTCAATATTTATTTATTTTCACGATATAAAACATGCCCCCTTGTTAGTTGTTCCACAAAAATTAGAATTTTATTTATGGGATGGACAGGGGAGTATAATATATTAGAAAAATCTTTTTCTTTATATAAATTACCACCTAACCTAATATTTTCGATGACAAACTAGATTTTGTACATTTTAATGTATTTAAGTTATTTTTTATAAAATAATTTTTTTTTCTACTTTAACTATGTGTTATGGAATTGACAGAATCAATCAATCAATATTAATATGTACTAAAATATAACAAAGCAAATACAGAGTCATTTTAGGACAAACACCAAATTATTTTAGTTTAATCCCGAGTTAATTCAACAATTCAAAATTGATGACTAGACAACCTAAAATGTATTTTCTACTTTCCTGGTTATACATTTTGGTATTCTCAAAAGCCGACTTAACAACTAAAAAAAAATTCACAAAATTGTAGTACACATTTGGTATCAAAGATACCAAGTATCTTTTATCAAAATTTTTAATATATCAATTAATAATTGATATACATTTAACCCTTAGTATTTTGTATCAGTTTTAATGATTCATGAACTTAATTAGTATAACCTATCAGTTTTAAAGACACCTAGTTTTAATGATTCATGAATGGAGGACCGGTATAGCTTCTGACATGTGGAGAGATGTCGAGCATAATAATAACAATGACCGGCAACAAGGGTAATAGTTTTGAAATTCTTAAAATTTTTGAATTATTATGAGTTTATTTTGGTGATTACAAAGATGGGTGATTTTGGTACCCACCAAAATTAAGTCGTTTAACTGTCGTTCCTGTCTATCTTGGCTCTAATACCAAGCTTTAAGCAAGATAACAAGCTTTAAGCAAACAAGATATTAAAAGATAGAATTAAGAAGACTTACATGGAGACTCCATGGAAGCCTTTCTTTTATTTCCACACACTATGTACAAGCGGAGATCAGTTACAAGATTTCAAAGTAAGAAAACTAAAGAGAGAAAAGAAAGAGAACCTAAAGAAGCCTAAAGAAAAGCCTTAGGAAAAGCCTACTTACAACTGGGGATTGAGCCTCTATTTATACAAGGCTATTAGCCATAAAAAATAAAACCTCAATTATGGAGGAAACTAGCTTTTAGCTAAAGTTAAAGTAACTTTAATAAAGTAGCTTTAATAAAGTAGGTTTAATAAAGTGATTTTGACTTTTAGTCTTTGGCAGGAGGCATGCTTGAGACTTTCTTCTTGCCTTTTGCTTTTTGGTTTTTAGCTTTCTCCTTTTCTTTAAGACAGAGGTCGACACGTGCATGAATGTCTGGTTGAGTGTCCACATCTGGATCATCCGTATCTTCATTATTGAGAATCTTCTGCATTTTAGCATCAAATTTTTCTGCCGTCTCATCATCTATTTCTTCTGTATCTGAAGAGACTGAATAATAATGATGGCTACTTTTGCTACTTTTGGCTAAAAACATAGAGATATCATCTCCTTCATTGTTAGAAGTCCATTGATTTTCTAATGCTTTTAGCATTAATTGCTTTATTTCTGCTTTACTGGCTGTAGGATAATTTTCCTCTAATTGATTTTTAAAATGCTGGAGAGGGTTCTTGAGCTTGTCTTGTTTTTCTTGTTCTTTGTGAGCCTTTTTAAGGATCTCACAAAGGATTAATAAATCTTTTTTCGCCGCTTTAATAGTGTCATCTGTGGACTATTTTATCCACCACTTGCAAAGGTATTTCCTTGTGAGAGAGGGAAGACCAAAATTATAATCTTCTTGCATGATTGAACCAAATTTCCATGTCTAGATCCAAGGTAAATTGTAATTCATGAAAAATTTGAATAGAGGGAGGCCTTTTGAGACCTTAGCATCTTTAAGATGCGGATGAATACTTTTTTATTTAAGGTAGACATTATTAATGTCTGTAGGCAGTATTACTACTTCTGGGCCAAATCTGTGCCACCAGTGGATAGACCAATTTGGTAGTTCACTTTTAGCGAACTCAGGGGATATTCTATAGAACCAGGTATGCTTCTTTTGAGGATTCTCATAATGGAAGCAAAAATACCAAGCATCTTTATAATCTCAATAATTGAAATCTATATTAGGATAACCAAGCATTTTTCTGGTCCTATTAGGATCCAATCCCCAATCTGAGAAAATTAGCATCTTTTTTAAATATGCTTTTGAGAAAGAGAAATGAGCAGTTTTGTTCTTTTCTCCTCTCGTAAAGTGTTCAAAATCAACCTAACCAATTTCTATTAGAATCTGTTCGTAATATCTTCGAAAATTATTTGATCCTTTTAAAGGATAAAATACTATTGGATCTAGATATCTAGAAGCCAGATAGTTAGGGTCTTTTAATCACTTGATATCACAGTTTTCAACTGTTAGTATTAAATCAAAAAATTCTTTTTCATGGATATTATCCACCTCTTCCTTTTTCAACATGTCTTTCATAGAAACTGAGGTATTACTTGTTTCTTTTGAGGGATTTCCTTTATAGGATCCCGGGAGTTGGGTGTATTTACCTCTCCCTCGAGATGAAGATCTACCTCTTTTAGAGATGGTTTGTCCTGCAAGAATTCACAGGTTAGGTAATCAGGAAGGGAATTTAAATGTCCTTTAATATATTCAATTTTGAAATCAAAGATGGCCAAAAGATATTGCCATCTGGCAAACTATTGTTTTGCCACGATATTTTTAACATCTTTTTCCAAAACTTCTTTAATAGCAGAACAATCTATTCGGAGAATAAATTCTTGACTTAATAAATCATCTTGAAATTTAAATATGTATTTAATGACATAAAGCATTTTTTTTAATAGTAGAATAGTTATTTTGAGTAATATTCCAATGTCCTGAAGTATAACTTACCAATTACTCTTTTCCTGTATGGGGATTCAATTGTTTAAGAATACCACCATAGCCAAGATTAGAAGCATCTGTCTCAACGATTTTTAACCAATTTGGATTTGCTAAACATAGGCAAGGAATATATTTAACTTTAAGTTTAATCTTCTTAACAACTTCAGTGTGCTTATCGCTCCACGGAGGAGGCTGTTTACGAAGACAACCATATAAGATATGAGCATCTTTTGCAAGATCTTTATAAAAGTCTGCAATATACTGTAAATTTCTCAAAAATCTTTGAAGCATATTTGTGTCTTTGATTGTATCCGGGAAATTTTCAGCAAAAGTAATATATCTATTAATAGGAATAATAGTTCCTTGGGAAATATTATGACCCAAAAATTTACTATTTGTTTGAAACAAATTCATTTTTTTGGATGATAATGCCAATCTATTTCTTTTCACAACATTTATGAAAGTATATAAATGTTTAAAATGTTGATCAATGTCTTTAGAAAAGACCAAGATATCATCAATATAGACGATGATAAAAGTTGAATAAGGATAGAAGATATCATTCATAATTTTTTGAAATTCAGAAGGAGCATTTTTTAAACCAAATGCCATGGCAGTCCATTCATATTGGCCAAAAGGAACAGTAAAAGCAATTTTATATCTGTCCTTTGGATCAATTTGAATATGCCAATATCCTAATTTAAAATCAAAATTTGAGAATATTTTTGCCTCAAATAATCTTTTCAACAAATACTTTCTATTAGAAATGGGATACCTTATCCATTTAAGGACCTTATTGAGGGGCTTATAATTTATCACCATTCTTGGTGTGCCACGCTCAATTTCAGAATGTTTATTAACATAAAACGCATAACAACTCCATGGGGAGGAACTCTTTTGTATCAAATATTTTTGTAATAAAGAATTAATTTATGTTTTGTAGTACTCAAGAGTTTCTCGATCCATTTGAGAAGGTCTAGCTTTAGTAGGAATTTTATCCTCAGAGAAATTTTCTATATAAGGAAGTTTTACCATATGCTTTTTTCTGTCCCAAAAAGCATTAGGAAATTCATTAAAGATATTATCTGTAATTTCTTTTTCAATTTTTTGAATTTTTTTCCTGTATTACAAGAGCTTTATGCTTTTTTTTCAATAGTACAAGAAGAAACTTCTTGCTTCAAGAAATTGAATTGTTTTGCTTTAAAAATTAAATGAGTTTTTAACTCATCCAAATCTTTCGTAACAGGAGAAGAAATGAACTTAAATATTATAGATTGTCCATTTAAAGTTGTTTTTATTCCTTCAGAATCAATTCTTTCAATGGGTTGAATCATATTTAGGAAGGAAGTTCCTAATATGACAAATTGAGAAAGGTTTTTAACCAGTATGAAGGATGTTTTTAAACATATTCCTTGATTACAAATATGAACATTATTAAGTTTATATTTGATGTTCATTTTAGAACCATCAGCAGTACTTAAACTTTGTTTAGTTTTTTCAAAATACTTAGTGGGTATTAACCCTTCTTTGATACAATTCATATCAGCACCACTATCAACAAGAGCAATAGTGTTGACAATAAAGTCTTCAGCGATGACTAAAGTAATTTGAACATACCATTTTTGGAATGTGATTTGCTCCATTAGCATCAGATAATCAAAATTATTTTTTTGTGTTGGGAGGGGGGGAATCAATTGGAATTTCTTTTTTTTTTCCTTTAGTAAATCTTGCTAAAGTTAGACTTTCAACAAATTCAAGTCTATCTTTAAGATTACTAATTTCTTTCTTATGGTTATTAACCTCTTCTTTTAAATCTGTGAGAGTAATTTCTTTCTCAGGTTCAGAAGCAATTCTATTAAATACTTCTTGTAGAGTATAAGTTGTATAAATTTTAGGTTTTTTAACCTCTTCAACTTGTTCTTTTATTTGATTCAAATATTTTTCTATTAGATTTCTTTTTTCAATAGGGTCTTTTATCTGGTCTATTATATCCAGAATAAAAGTTTCATGTTTGGTTAAAACATTTAAGCTTAAACCATTCATTTGAATGATAGATTTATAAAAATCTTTTTCTGTTTTACAGTGATCAGCACATCCAACAGTACTATCAGAATCAAAAGATGAACTAATATCAGAATCATGTATAGCAAACATATCATTTGCTAAGCTATAAGTAGACATATCTGAATTATCAGAATCTATTAACAAATTATAAATTTGTTGCTTGATATTATCATATAATTCAAGAGCATCAATCTTCTTTTTTGTTTTACACTTATTAGTGTAATGACTGTTGGTCGATTTTGCAACCGAAAAATACGCGCAAGTATACGCGGTCAACAAGTAATATAATGATAAGATAGAGTTGTCGAACCTACAAGAAATTATCTCTAGTGTATCCCAAGTACCAACTATATATCGTCTCGATTTTATTTATACAATTGATGATTTGAGTTTTTGTTGATTGGTAATAACTAAGATAACAATAATCAAGTAAATACGGAAAGCTTATAAGATAATTAAAATCTAATATTAACAAGTCTAATATTGTAATTTCCCCCAATACTTCATTTAAATATCCTAACTCTCTCATTTGAACTAATTAACAACATAGAATTGTCAACCGAGAAACCAAAGTTACTTATAAGCCTCTGTCGATGGTCAAATTCGAATCTTCCTAATGCGGCATGTAGGTATATGTCTATCATACACACTATCAAGAGACCAATTTCAAGAACAATTACAAGACACGTGTCACTAAATCTCATTAACCGTCCTTTCAATTACCAACTTTCACATAGGAAGTCATTAAAAATAGATTTTCCATTGGTTGCACACGGTATATAGGTATATGTCTATCCTAAATACTATCAAGTTACCTATCATTGAGGATAATCAACAAGACACACGTCACTAAATCTCAATTAGTTACCCACAACAATCTTTAACTCTCGCATGATATCATAACAAGGTCTAAACACTATAATCCGTTTGTCAAGTTCATATAGGTTCCCACGGTAATTACTAGCTAGAAAATTAGATATGAAGCATAAATTATGATATTCAATTCAAAAATGAGTAATTAATAACAAAGAGAGAGAAGTCAATTCAAACTATGTGTTGGGTTCCATTGAAATCTTAGAATACAAGCTCTAGTTCATAATAGCTAAGCAAAATATCAAACACGTAGTGTACATCATGAAATAGAAATACAAATCAAAGGAAATCAAGAGATGATAAAACCCATTTTGAATATATTCATATGTTGCTCGCTTGGTTGATGTCAATTTCTAGCTTTTCCTCTTCCTTTGGCAATCTTTTCTCCTTTTGTTCCTTAGCTTGTTGCTAGAAATTTCCTTGAATTGCAGCCCTCAAGCTCTTGTTAATGATGTATGTGCAGCCTCCCAAGGTCTAGATATCCCTTTGACAATCCTTTCCTTCTTGGTTCTTTGGCTTTTGATGAGTTTTCCTTGTATTGCAGCTCTTTGGCTCTCTATTTTGATGTTTTAGTGTAGCTTCCCAATCCCTAGATATCAAATATGAAGCCCCAAAGAGATATTATATAGTGCCTCCATGAAAAACCCTAGCCAAACATCAGATTTTGGGTCAAAAAGTGAGTTGAAATCGCACTAGGAGCTCAAAAAATCGCACTCAGCACGCCCGGGTGCGCCTGGGCGTTACCCGCCATGCCCGCGCCCAGCCCCTGGCTATGTCGCACGCCCCCAGCTCTCCCATGCCCCGCGCGCGCGTTAGCTGCCTGGTGCCTAGCGCCGCGCGCCCGCGCCCATCTGCTGTCACCCGACTCAGCAATGACCTCTGTTAGTAAAATGGCCATAACTTTCTCATACAAACTCGAAATAAGGCAATTCAAGAGGCTATGGAAAGCTAAGAAGTAGCTCTACAACTTCTATAACTGGAGTTCGAAGAGATAATGGATAGAGAAAGGGTGAAATTGAGCTCGAAGTAACCGTTGTGTAAAATTCATGCTAAATCCGCTGGTAAAACGACAATAACTCTCTCATACGAACTCACATTGGGATGATTCAAGATGTTCCGGAAAGCTAAGGAGAATATCTACAACTTTTGTTTTTTGAGTTTTGAGAGATACGGATTGGATCATGGTTGAAATTGGGCCGCAAGCAGCTGCTATGTCAATGTTAGGGTCAAAATAATAACTAGGCATCCATGAGTGTTGACGTTAAAATGACTTTGCTTTATTTCCTACAAAACTAAGTAAAAACACATAAAAACAATACAAAACATATGAAAGCAATATAAAACCACAATATCTAAAAATGAGATAAGAATACAATAAAACTACATAAAATACCCAAAGACTTACAAATTATCAAGGTCAAAAGTACCCAAATTGTGTGTATAAAACACACTCATCAATGACCGCATTTATGACATTTAATGTCTTTTAAACTTTTCTTTTGTCCTTTTTTAAAGGATCTAAAAGACTTTTTCTTAGAATTATGATATTCTTCAGGAGGTCTTTTTCTTTTACGCTTAGATTTTTTGTTTTAAGTTTTTTTCCTATGAGGATTCTTCCTTTGAGGAAGGGTGACAAGAAGGTAACTAAATTGATGACAAAATTCACCAATTTCCTTTCTATCAGAAAGTCCTTGCTTTTTAAGCTGAGCTTTGAGATTCAAGTCATTGCATAAGGCTAAGCCTTCAACAATACTTTCACTTATTAATTCACCATAGGTGTAATTTTCATATGATATAGCTAATCCACCATTCTTATTTCTAAGTCTAGTTCTGACTTTTTCTACAAATAAGGCAGGTAATCAAGAGATAAATTTCTCTTTCCAGAAGGTAGAATTTCCATCTGATCTCATCACAACTTTAGATAGGAATGCATCTTTATACCATCTAAAGTGGGTAATTGTAGGACACTTTAAATTTATTAATAATTCTTTGCTCCTATCCATAGTAGTAAGAGCATGACCAACGAATGTTTTACAATTGTGTGAATAATTGTATAAACACTATCTTCAGTTATCTCTTATTTAATCATGGATGTATGAGAGTCTGTCATATTAACAGTTTTTATGGCATTTTCAATATCATTTCTTTGAGCAGGTGTAAGGATATTATCCCACCATCCTTTTAATTGACCAGTAAAGCCAGAAGTGATAAAATTAGTCACTTGTCTGTCAGAATTTCTATTAGCTTTACAGACAGTAGCATACATAAGCATTTTATGCAAGACAGTTAATATTGCATGTTCAGATAGACCATCTATATTCCATTCATAAATGCTATCAACAGTATAATGAGCTCTGTCAACATTTATAAAATTTTCTTCAAACAGAACATCCATAGGAGTAGGTCTGGGGTAATAATACCTACCATAAGAAACTCTATTCTTAGAACTTTTAGTATCAAAATCGATCTTATTAAAACCAAAGGAATTTTGTAAGATATTATCTGAAGGTAAACGATTAATTTCTTCACCAAGCTTAGTAAAATGATCAGAAATTTTATCTAAATGACCATATTCAGACTCAGAGTCAGAGGTGTCTTTATTAATGACAGACAATTATTTTGAAGAAGAAGGGTTGTCCTTTATCTTCAAATTTGTTAATTGATCGATTAATTTTTGAAGAAATTCTTCATCCCTTTTAGGGGTTAAGTTGAACTTAATGTTTTCAGGAGGGAGTTTTATAATAATCGGATCAATTCCTTTTAAAGGAATAGACTGAGACTTAACAGAATTTCTGTTGTCATTGATGTTGTCAACTTATTGTTTGGTGTGTGGATCATTGGTGAATCTGGATATATCACGCGTCTATTATTTTCCGTTTTTCATCTATTTTTCTGTGAAATTATTGTGTGATTCATTCTTAAATTATAACAATTTCTTTTGTGGAACGAAGAGAGTAATAATGTTGCCTTCTGGGCTTATAGTTTGTTTTACTTTTTTTCCCCTATTGTATTGCTTCTTCATTTATGGTTCTCCATCGTTTTGCAAGTTTTTTGATTTGTGAATTTAAGTTGTATTTGTACTGCAGATAATAAGTTATATATATGTATTGCCGAGTGGTATTTCTGTAGTTAAAACATTTAGTTAATTATTGTTCATATATGATTAGTTCATATGTAATGTTTTGAATCTTTTGTATTTTATTATAGGAGTGGCCAAAAAGTGTATGGCAAGAAGGAATCTTGAAATCTTCAATTGCATATTCTACTATGATCTATAATTACTACATTAGACATCGAAATGTTTTGTTTGATTTCTTATAAGGTCTTAACTAGGTCTAGCATAATATTTTCTTATGAAATCTTTTTATATAGGCATATTTGTTGGTGGTGGTTTATGCTTCTATCTAAAGAGTAAAAGTTATTGATGTTGTCTATTTATCTCTCTGTCCATTAATATCGAGAATTGATATTTGCACAACAGAAAATGATATTTTCACATGTCGCTATAGATCCTATAGCGACGGTTTTCTCCGTCGCTATATATCTATAGCGACACTTTTCATGTAAAAATATCAAAAAATATTGTGGAAATATCAGTTCTCTTAATATATTGTCTTTGTTTATGTATTACTTTTTTCGTTCCAAATTATAAGATAAATATTGACTATTTTAAAAGTCAATTTCAAACATTTTTAAAATTAAAATTAACATGAATTTTAAATTTGAAAATATCTTATACTGACTTTTAGAAAGTCAATATTGATCTAATAATTGGAAACGGATGGAGTACTCTTTTTTAGAACTTATACTATTTATATAAGGATAAATTTCATCCTAGGGTATAGGGGGTAACCTGGGGAAGAGGTTAGGATGGGAACTAGGGGTAGTCGGAAACTTATCTTCATGTAACGCCTTTATTAATTTTTATTTTTGCCGAGAACTAGACTCTACGATCTTGCACAATAAAGTGAGAGGCCTTTATCACTGGGATTTCATATTTGGTCTAATTGTTTATTGTTTTGTGTTTACATACAAGGGCTGGGATGTTTGATATGTTTCAGATTTAATTGTGGGGCGCAACTCAATTTGAATCACCCACAATTTTTGTTTTTGGAAATAAACGTCCTCATACAGGACAAAAACTTTTATTCATCTGTAGATTCTTTTATAATTAAAGCAAGCAAGCTATGATGGCAATCATCTATCCAATAAGTAGGAAAAAACATATTATCTAACTGTGCTAAAACTGTTAGTTCATGAGATACTTGATTGCTTTCTCTTGGCACGAAATTGAAACTCACCTTCTGAAATCGTTGACAAAGTAAAAGACATTCCTCCAAGACTATCCAAATCTGATTCCTCAACAATCTCCTAAGATAGACGTGTAATCACCGTCTTACAATCTCCTTCAATAACAATGTTATAAAGACCTATCTCAATAGCAATTTAATAGCTTGACGAATAGCAATTGCTTTAGCACATGCAACCTGTAAATTACCGACTGTTAACGCCAAATTCTGACCGCTCGCCAAATCACCAAATAACGAGCCGAAAAGACGTTTAACGGTGGAGGATATGTAGCTGTTTAGTGCTTGTTAATATGGAATAAAATAATGACATATGAGAATAAAATAATAACACCAAAATTTTACGTGTAAACCCAATTGGGAAAAAACCACGGGGAGAGATCTCAGAAATCCACTATGAAAATATTGTACAAATTGGAGAAAATAATATTAGTAATTATTTTCTCTCTTCCTCACTTTTTTCTATAACTCAAATGAGCTATTTTTCTCTCCACTCTTGGAATTCTTGGATTAATTCCTTCTCAGTTCTCTCACTTTCTAATTCTACTGCTTAGCCTTTCTATTTCTCTTGCTTCTTGTTGGTGTGTTGTATTGCTCCCGGGTAAGTCCTTTTATAGCAAAATGTTAGCACCTCATGTTGGACAAATTGACATAGGTTAGGCAGCATGCCAAGGAGGAAAGCTGACAGCATGCCAAGGAAAGAATTAGCAGCATCACATTTATCACACCCCAACATTGCCCCCCACTCTCCTGTTATAAAAATTTATAATAGGAGAGTAATACATCAAAACCAACTAGGTTGATAACATTCGATACAGATTTATTTGGGTCAAAGACATTTTTGATATATGTAGAACCCGTATTCAGCAAGGCAAGAGAGACTATTGGTGTGAATTATATGGGACTGAATGTGACAGATCAGGTTAGAAAAAGAGAAAACCCAAATCATTAAT
This sequence comes from Aralia elata, assembly GCA_034770075.1. Classification (NCBI taxonomy): domain Eukaryota; kingdom Viridiplantae; phylum Streptophyta; class Magnoliopsida; order Apiales; family Araliaceae; genus Aralia; species Aralia elata. Next base: position 11,916,482 of record CM068380.1, read on the forward strand.
AGTATTTTCTAAGCCGACCTGCATGCCAAGTATTTTTTATCTCTGATCCATCCATTGCTCGAAGTCGGTAAGTCCCTGGCTTTGGCACTTCCACAACTTCGTAAGGACCTTCCCAGTTCGGCATAAGCTTACCTGAATTCTGGGGGGCAGACGCTTCAATCTCCCGAAGTACAAGATCACCAACTTCGAATCTCCGCACTTTCACCCCTTTATTGTAATGTCTGGTCGTTCTCTGCTGGTAGACTGCTAGCCTTATTAAAGCCGATTCTCGAACCTCCTCTAACAAATCCAGATTAAGCCGAAGGCCTTCATCGTTATAAAGTTCTTTATATTGACTGACCCTTAACGAAGGAGACCCGATCTCAACTGGAATAAGAGCGTCGGTCACATAAGTTAACCTAAACGGTGAGTCGCCTGTAGTGGTTCGAGGAGTAGTTCGATATGCCCATAAGACACTGAGCAACTCTTCAGGCCACCTCCTTTTGGCTTCGTCTAGCCTTCTTTTAATACTATTGAGCAACGTGCGATTAGTGATTTCAACCTGACCATTAGACTGAGGATGAGCAACCGAAGTCTTTCTGTGTTGGATTTCTAAATCTTTAAGGAATTCTTTGAACTTCGAACCGACAAACTGTCTTCCGTTGTCCAACACCACCACCATAGGAATGCCGAAGCGAAACACCACAAACTCTTTGAGAAATTTGAGACACTCTTGCTCCGAGATTGTCCGAAGATCTTTGGCCTCCACCCACTTAGTCATGTAATCAATAGCCACTATTACAAAGCTGACTTGACCCTTCGCCTTTGGTAACGGACCCAAAATATCAATTCCCCATATTGCAAACGGAATCGGGGACAGAACAGAAAAGAGTTCTTCGGGCGGCCGATGGGGAACCGAACTATTCAGTTGACACTTATGGCAGTTTTGGACATATTTCTTAGCCTCTTTGAAAATGGTAGGCTAATAATAACCCTGCCGAAGTACCTTATACGCTAGTGATTTGGCTCCCATGTGATCGCCGCAGATCCCTTCGTGAATTTCCCGAAGTACGTACTCCGCTTCTGAGGGGACCAAACATTTCAATAAAGGTGAAGAGTACGCACACCTATATAAGTCACCATCGATCAATACAAAGTTTGAGCTCCTGTACTTTATCTTTTTCACTAGTATCCGATTCGAAGGTAACTCGCCATTGGCAAGGTAGCTTATATATGGCGTCATCCAACAGTCTGAACGTTCCACCACCGACACCTCTGACCTCTGAATACTTGGAAATTCCAAAACCTCCAAATACATTGATCTACTAAAAGTTCCCGTATCGGAGGCAGCTAACTTGGACAATGCATCGACAATCGTATTATTGGATCGATCCACCCCTTAGAAAGTAAACGAGCTGAAGTAATGCAACTGGTCCTTAACCTCTACCTGATACTTGGACATCCTTGCCCCCCGAGCTTCATATTCTCCCGATATCTGCTTGATCACCAACTGGGAATCGCTAAAAATAATCAGTCTCTGAACCTCTAGACTCTTCGCCAATCGAAGCCCTGCCAAGATTGCTTCATATTCGGCCTCGTTGTTGGTTGCCCTAAACCCAAATCGAATGGCTTGCTGAACTTTAAAACCCTCAGGACTTGTCAAACTCACTCCTGCTCCACTCGTATCAGAAGTTGAAGACCCATCCACATATAACGTCCAGGATGTTTGAAGCGGCCGAATGTCAGAAATAGAACCCACTACCTCTGGTTGAACAACTGAATCATCTTCGGAAAATGAACATTCCACCACAAAGTCGGCTAAAGCCTGACCTTTTATCGCCGTCCGAGGATGATACTCCAAATGAAACTGGGTTAACTCTATAGCCCACGCAGCCAACTGCCCTAAGATGTCAGGCTTATGCAGCACCTTCTTCAGAGGCTGATCTGTGTACACCACCAACAACCGACCTTGAAAATAATGTCGAAGCTTCCTATTGGCAATGATTAGTGCATAGGCGAACTTCTCCAGGTTCGGGTACCTCGTCTCAACATCCCGAAGGGCATGACTAACATAATAAACGGGGAACTATTTTCCCCCAGATTCCCGAACTAAGACCGCCCCGACCGCTACTGAACTGGCAGCCAAATATGGATACAATGGTTCCGAAGGAATCGGCTTCATCAGCAACGGTGCAGAGGACAAGTACTTTTTGATCCTTTGAAACGCATCCTCACATTCAGAATTCCACTGAAAAGTCTTCTCGTTCTTCGGACCCTTCAGAGTATCAAAGAATGGGAGACATCTTTTCGCAGATTTTGACATGAACCTCCAAAGTGCTACGATCCGACCCATTAGCCTTTGTACGTCTTTAAATGACTTCGGCGACTTCATATCCATAACAGCTTTGATCTTTTCAGGATTCGCTTCAATACCCCTCTTGCTTACCATATAGCCGATGAACTTTCCCAACTCGAGACCGAAGGTACATTTGGTAGGGTTCAGCCAAATGTTGTGCTCCCTGATAGTCTAAAAACAATCCTCCAAATCATCCAAGTGGCCTCGCACGGAAGAGCTTTTGACGATCATGTCGTCCATATAGACCTCCATACTCCTTCCCAGTTGCCTCTTGAAGATGTAATTCATCATCCGTTGATACGTCGCACTGACATTAAAGAGCCCGAACGTCATTTTCTTGTAAGCATAAATGGTTCGATGGGTGATGAAAGCTGTCTTTGGAATATCCTTCTTATATATTGATATCTGATGATAACCCGAAAAAGCATCCATAAAACTCAACATAGCGAAGCCCGAAGTTGCATCTATCAATTGATCAATATGCGGCAAAGGGTAAAAGTCCTTCGGGCATGCCTTATTCAAATCTATGTAGTCAATACATACTCTCCACTTGCCACTCTGCTTCTGGATGAGGACTACGTTCGCGAGCCACTCCGGGTAATCAATCTCGTAGATAAAATCCGCTTCCAGAAGTTTTGCTATTTCTTCATCAATAATTCTTTGTCGCTCTAGGGCGAAAATCCTTCTCTTTTGCCGAACAGGCTTCTTAGTCGGATCTACACACAACTTGTGAACAGCGACCGACTCGTCTATCCCTGGCATATCACTGGGCTCCCAAGAAAAGATGTCGGCATAAACCCGAAGTAAATCGATCAGCCTTGTCCTGAACGGCTCCTGTATGCCCGAGCCAATTTTTATTGTTTTCTCCTTTTTGCCCGGAACTAATTCAATATCCTCCGTCTCTTCGGCTGGTAGGGCGAGTGGTTCAGTGCTTCCTTTGGTGAAGGGTTCAACCTCAATTGTCATGGTCTGTTTCTTCTTACATCTACCCACAGCCGAAGAAATCAGTGAAGTTCTATAACACCTTCGGGCTAAGTCCAAGTCGCCCTTCACCTCGCCGACCCCGTTCGTCGTAGGGAACTTTATCTTGAAATGAGAGATGGAGGTTACCGCCTGCAATGCCATTAATGTCGGCCTTCCCAAAATAGCATTATAAGCGGAATCCACATGTACCACATAGAACCTGACGCTGACCTCCACCTGCTGAGGAGCCGTCTCGAAGATAACCGGCAGCTCGATAGTCCCTGCCAGCCGAACTGGATCATTGCCGAACCCATACAGCAGTGGCTCGTGTCCGACTTCCATCTTCCTTCCTCCCAAATCTAACCTTTGATAAGTGTGGACATAGAGAATATCGACCGAAGAACCATTATCGATCATAAAACGCCTCATATCCATGGTCCTAACTTGGGCGGTAATAGCCAGAGCCCCCTCGTGCGGCTCGATCGGTTCTGACGGGTAATCCTCATCAGAAAATGAAATGATAGTACCCTGATATGGGCGATCTTTCCCAGTAGATTGTTCAGACACTGATATGATCGAATCCAGCGTACCCCGCCTTTTCTTCCCAAGTACTTTCCCTGACGATCCGCCTGTTATCACGTCCACAACTCCCCAAACCACCGGAATTGGTTCGGTCTGGGTTGTCGGGTTCTGCTGGGTATTGTTAGTAGTGGGTGCCCTTTCCAAAGTTCCTCGCCCGGCGACATACTGAATTAACTCTCCAGATTGTGCCTTCTTCTCGATCATGTCCTTTAAATTATAACACTGCTCCGTAGAGTGCCCCGAAGACTGATGATAACTACAGTATCGATTATGATTCCCCTTGTAAGACTTCGTGCTACTTTGGCATGGTTCAAAGCCAGGTTTGTTCCGGATTTCTTCCAATATTTTAGCCCGATCCGTGTTCAGCGGGATGTAGATTTTATTAACATTTTTATTTGAAAAGGGGGGTCTACTCCCTCCCGAACCTCCTCCATTGAAACCACGCTTTGGCTGATTATCCTGCCTGGGGGTGCTATACCGATCTCGATCTCTAGGTCTATCCTCCGAACTTGCCTGCGGCTTTAGACTCCCAATAGCCTCCTCGAGAGTGATAAATCCATCGGCCCTACTATAAGCCTCTAACAAGTCTTTAGGTGGATTAAGAATAAGATCTTTGACCAACTTTTTGGATTTTGTAATGTCCAATCCAGTGGTAAAGAACCCTACAGCCTGCTGCACATTTAAGTCAGTCATCGTGCCGACTGCTTCCCTGAACCTCTTCACATATTGGCCGAGGCTTTCTTCAGAACGTTGTTTGATTTGCATCAATGATGTCGTTAGCTTTCCCCTTCGCTTATTGCTTCCGAACTGTGCATGAAATTTATCACACAACTGTTCCCACGAGCTGATTGAGTTCGGACTGAGAGACGTAATCCATTCTCGAGCCCCATGCTTCAGTGTAGTAATGAACATATGACATTTTGCGGCTTCGGGGTGATCATAATAATACATAATCTGATTATAAGTGTGTATGTGATCATAGGGATCGCCAGTGCCATCATACGTCTCCAACGATGGCATTTTTTTGGACATATCAGCCTTCACCCGCTCTAGTGTTGTTCGACAACTCAACTGACTGATCGGCCGCCGCTCGCCTTTGTTCCACTTCCTCCAATCTTCTGGCTAGGGCATCGGTCTCACTTTCTCGAAGAATCGGCTCGGGCCTGATTCTTAAATTATCCCTGGAGCACCTCTGACGCCTGCCTCGGTCTGATGTGCGGCTCATTGGCCTGCTATTGTCCTGTGAGCGGCTGTTGTGCCTCCTGCGGATCGGAGAGCGGCTTCTTGACCTGCTCAAGTCCTGCGAGGGGCTTTGGTGCCTGTTGCGGATCGGGGAGCGGTTATTCGGCCTGCTCCGGTCCTGGGAATGGCTTCGGTGCCTGCCACGGACTGGGGTGCGGCTCTTTGGCCTGCTGATATCCTGCGTGCGGCTTCGGTGCCTGCCGCAGACTGGGGTGCGGCTCTTTGGCCAGCTGATGTCCTGCGAGCGGCTTCGGTGCCTGCCGCGGATTGGGGTGCGGCTCTTTGGCCTACTTCTTTCCCGTCGAGAAACGTTCGGATGTTGTGTCCTGGATCGGTCCTGTGACGGATCTCTTTGACTCCGTTGAAGACTGGAGGAAACCTCTTCGCCATGTAACAGAGAAGCCAACTGTTTATCCAGCTTCACTTGCTGGAGGCGTATGGCCTCCATAGCTTCATGGTTCTACTGAATCTTCCTGGTCAAGATTAATTCCCTTTTATCTTGATCTTAATTCGGTCTAGAATTTTGGTCATCGGCGCCATCATCGTGTCCACCTGTCCTTCGTGTGGTCGAGAATAATTGTCTTCTCACAATTACTGTTCGAGGATTGGTTGGGCCCACCGACTGCCTTTGGAGGCCTAGCCTGTCCGAGATGCTCTTACATGGTCCGAGCCTATCCTTGATCGAGCCTCTAGGTTGAGAAAGGCTGGCCGTTAATTTGTCTCGTGTCGATGTCATCTTTGTCTTGCTGGACACCATTATTTTTGATCAACAAAGTACTGTGTGATTGAAAATTATCAACCACTAAAGGCCCTCCTTCTAGCGCCAATGTTAACGCCAAATTCTGACCGCTCGCCAAATCACCAAATAACGAGCCGAAAAGACGTTTAACGGTGGAGGATATGTAGCTGTTTAGTGCTTGTTAATATGGAATAAAATAATGACATATGAAAATAAAATAATAACACCAAAATTTTACGTGGAAACCCAATTGAGAAAAAACCACGGGGGGAGATTTCAGAAATCCACTATGAAAATATTGTGCAAATTGGAGAAAATAATATTAGTAATTATTTTCTCTCTTCTGTTGGGATATTTGTATGTAAAACAAATATGACTCATACACGCAAGTGCACGTGATCCACAAGTAATATAAAGTAAGTAAAGTATCGATCCCACGAGGAATTGTTTCTAATGTTTACCAAGTATTAACCTTTTATCATTTCAATCTTATTTAAACAATGAAAACTTGAGTTGTTTGATTAATTAATTGACAAGCTTTTAAGATAATGAAAATCTAGTATTAACAAGTCTAAGATTATAATTTCCCCCAACACTTCATTTAAATCTCTTATCTCTCTCATTTTCAACTAGTTAAATCACAAGAATTGTTAACCAAGAAATTCACCTTATTCATAAGCCTTAGTGTATGGTCATATGAAAATCACCCATACACGACACATAGGTATATGTTTATCCTACTTGCCAACAATCCATTTAATTCCATGAATAATCAACAAGACACATGCCACATAATCTTAGTCAATCTACCCATCAAACGAATGAACCTCCGTGTAGGGAGTCATTAATTTTGTAATCTCATAATGGTTACACACGGCATTTAGATATATCTCTATCCCAAATACTAGCAAGTCATCCATTCTTGAGGACAATGAATAAGACACACGCCACATAATCTTATACACCACCCACAAGAATCTCAAACTTTTGTATGATATCAAAACTAAGTCTCAACACTATAATCCACTTTTTAATTTCATATAGGTGATCAATCAATTATACTTTCAGCATAAATTATGCTAGACATTCAATTCGCAATTTATTACGTTAGAATGTTGGTCGAGAACACGAATGTAAAATATGGCCACCTCTCGATGCACCATATTCGTATCACACTAAATCCACAATTGATAGAATGAATGTGAACACCCTAGATGACTAACGCACTATATCTCTATGTGAATTACAATCAAAAAGGGTTGAAGCATAAGTTCTCAATTGGCCACATATGGTACTTCGGTATATCTCTATCCTAGGCACGAAACTTAAATTCCATCTCATGCAGAATTCATGAACACATGCTAGCATAATCAGATCTCAATCTATATTTCATTTCTCAATTCCATATAGATTATCACATTAATTGATGATCAAGGTAATTAATACATGAAGCGCAAATTATGATATCCAATTCTAAAATGATAACTAATATCAAAGAGAGATAATTTGATTAAAACTAAGTGTTGGGTTCCATTGAAATCTTAGAATAAAAATCTAGTTCATGGTAGCTACAAATAACATCATATTCAATTTATACATCATGTTGGATTACAAATTAGAAGGGAAATTAGAGATAAAACCAATTTTGATGGATATTCAGATGTTGGTTGTTGGGTTGATGATGATCTCTAGCTTTTCCTCCTTAATTTTGCAATCCTTGATGCTTTAGCTCCTTGGCCTTTGCTTGATATAGCTTGATTTGTAGCACTTTGGCCCTCCTTGGTGATGAATTTGGTAGCTCCCCCCTCTCTTGAATCTGATTTCTAGGGTCTAGGTCTAGGTCTCATAAAATGAAGGCTACATATTGTATTTATAGTTCCTTAAGCAAAAACCTAGCTTAGCCCACGAATTTAGACCAAAAATTAGCTAAAATCGCGAAATCTGGCGAATCGGGCGCAGCTGCGCGCAAGGATGCGCTGAATAGTGAACTCCCTGGATGTCGGGCGCAGCTGCGCTGACTTTGGCCTGCGTCCGGGCACAGCTGTGCTGCCCAAATCCACAGATTCTGCAGAAGGGCGCAGCTGCGCCGAAATTGTACTAGGAATGGGCGCAGCTGCGCTGCCTTTTCCAGTTCTGACATCTGTTGAGAAAATGGCCATAACTTATTCGTTCGAACTCGAATTAAGGCGATTAAGTAGGCTATGGAAAGCTAAGAAGTAGCTCTACAACTTATATAACTTGAGCTCGTAGAGATACAGACCGTAGCAAGGCTCAAATTGAGCCCGAAGCAACTGCTGCGTAAAAATCATGCAAAATCCGATGGTAAAATGACCATAACTCTCTCATACGAACTTCAAATTGGATGATTCTGGATGTTCTGGAAAGCTAAGATCAAAATCTACAACTTTAGTTCTTTGAGTTTTGAGAGATTCGGATTGGAACATGGGTGAAATTAAGAAAGAAGCAGCTGACATGCCAAGTTCACGCCGAAAACGCATTGATCCTAAGGGCTATTATTTCAATACCTACAAAACAACGTAAAAACACATAAAAGCACACAAATACATACAAAAGTAATACAAAACTACATTACACAACAATAAGATAAAAACACATAAAACCAAACGAAATAGCTAAAGACTTACAAATTATTAAGGCTAAAAGTACCCAATTTGTGTATATAAAACACACTCATCAAATATCCCCAAACTTAAACATTTGTTTGTCCTCAAGCAAAACACACAAACTATAAAAATTAAACATTTCTAAATAAAAACTATCTTGAGCAATGAGTTAATAAGCTAACCAATGGTCCCAAACCATAAACACATGAAAACTCAAGGAAACTTTAAAAACGTTGCAAGTCTAGATTTATAATTAGCTAGTCATAGCTTGCTTTAGGTCCCGTCCGTGTGTGTGTGAGTACCCAATGGCACTAAACCAATCAAGCTCGGATGAAGCTATGCAACCACATTACCTTATGAAATAATCAAAATAAACTACCAAAAACTACATGCTTAACACATCACTCAAAAGGTATACAAATCATAATTTCCAAAAATTTGAAATCAAAAGACTGTAGGTAAGTGTATTTTATGCTCCATCTTATCCTAAGTCCACTCTTGTGGGTGAGTGCGTTTTACGCTCCATCTCAACTCAACACAAGATTTGAAATATACAATTTTCTTTCTTTAATCACAATTATAAGAGAGTGCGTTTTACGCTCTATCTCTCCTATGCATGTGTCTATGAGTGAGTGTGTTTTACGCTCCATCTCACTCACCATATGACCAACAAATCAAACATAACAAATTTGGACACCTTGCTTTGAGTGATGTCTAAATGAGTTCTAGAGTTTATAGATATTTCCCACAAGCATTCGGTTATAAAAGTCTTCTCCTGCATACAACTAGTTCATTACACATAGGTAAGTGCAAAAAAAAAAGTGGAAGGACTCATAAGCAAAGCAATAACCAACAACAAATTAAACACAACGAGACTAAGCAACATCAATCCATTTTCCATGAATTAGAGTCAATTAAAACAAGTTGCTATCATTGACCATGGATAAGTCGAATTAAATCAGTGCTCAAGGGACACTTCCTAAAAATAAACATTTTTTTTTGAATAAAAACACATAACTTAAATCACATAAAAACTAAATTAAAAACACACAAATACGAAGTACTACCCCCAAACTTAAACTTGACATTGTCCTCAATGTCTGATATAGGAAAAATTAAAATAGAAGACTTCCCTGAAACCGTGTCAAGCGCCATTGATATCATCTTTCAATACCCCTAAGTTGGGAGCGTACCTGAAAGCAAATGACTAAAGAAATTACAATGCAATTAAACCACTAAAATGCAATCAAACAAAAATAAAAACAAAATAGTAAACTTGGGTTGCCTCCCAAGAAGCGCTTGGTTTAAAGTCGTTAGCCCGACTCCTCTATTTCATTTCAATCCGGCTCAATCGCAAAATTGACCATTGCATGCCGCCTCGCTGTTCTTTCTTTGATTTCCATGGCATGCATGCCTGGTTGGTGACCCCCAAACTTAATTTCAATTAATGGCACAAAGAAGCTTTCCCCGCCCGCTTCATCCATTGGTAGTGATGGAACATTTGAGGGTTTGGCTTTAGTAGGAGCCATTGTATCAAAATCACCTAGTTTCATCTTTTTAGATAAGTGCCCAATTGCGAACATTGACAAACTAGGTGATTTTTCTTCCGTTGTGTCTATGATAAGATTGGGGTATTGGGGCTTGACAAGCACAACGGGCTCTTCTTCTTTCTTCTTTTCCTCGGCCCACCATTGTTCCAAGTTTATGTTAGCTCTTATGTCAAAATGAGCTTTGCCGACGACATGACTACCAATTGGGCATGGTTTTGCAAAACTGACTGGATTCTTAAATTTTGCTGACGAAGGCATTTGGGGCACTAATACAATCGGCTCATCTTCGTTAGCACTTACAGATAGATCATCGGTGGCCTCATTTTCCATAGCCCCACTTGTCTCCGCTTTGTCGATATCTTGTGGCACATCCAGTTGTATATTTGGCTCGGGCTCACCGTCAGTCTCAAAATCCATGTATTGAGGACCATTGGTTGAGGTATTGATGATTTGTTCCATCAGATTTTTAATTTGTTTGGATAATGCTTCCTTCCTCATATTAAAATCTTCGTGGAGTTTCAAAACCTTATCCATGCCAATATCCAACCTCCTCGAAAGTGTCTCAATTTGTGCTGACATAGCAGGTGGGCATGAGAATTCCGGTGTGTACGTTGGATTTGGAGCATAGTATTGATCTTCATAGTTATAGCTCTATGTCAAATCTGGGTGATACCCCCAAGCTTGGTGATAATCGGTATAAGCATAACTGTTGGGAAAATCACCACCGTAATGTACCGGTTCAAAATTAACAGTGCATTGATGACTCGGATGATTGTCAACATAATAACCACAAGTAATTAATCTGCTTTGAGTGCTTTTTGCTTCAAAATCATCCATCTTCCTTTCAAGTATCTTAATTTGTGCTGAAATTGAAGAAAATACATTGAGTCCATCAATTCCCGTCTCCTTTGGTTGAGTCATATTTGTGTACGGCCATTGATCATTATAGCCAACCATGGTGTGCCTCGCAAAGAAGAAAGCATAAAAATAGAAAAATGTTAAACTAAAGCAAAAGCAAATTTATATACAAGTTTAAATTAAGACCAATTTGATTATAATTAATATCGGAAAAAAATACTAGAAAAATAATTCCCCGGCAACGGCGCCAAAAACTTGTTGGGATATTTGTATGTAAAACAAATATGACTCATACACGCAAGTGTACGTGATCCACAAGTAATATAAAGTAAGTAAAGTATCGATCCCACGAGGAATTATTTCTAATGTTTACCAAGTATTAACCTTTTATCATTTCAATCTTATTTAAACAATGAAAACTTGAGTTGTTTGATTAATTAATTGACAAGCTTTTAAGATAATGAAAATCTAGTATTAACAAGTCTAAGATTACAATTTCCCCCAACACTTCATTTAAATCTCTTATCTCTCTCATTTTCAACTAGTTAAATCACAAGAACTGTTAACCGAGAAATTCACCTTATTCATAAGCCTTAGTGTATGGTCATATGAAAATCACCCATACACGACACATAGGTATATGTTTATCCTACTTGCCAACAATCCATTCAATTCCATGAATAATCAACAAGACACACGCCACATAATCTTAGTCAATCTACCCATCAAACGAATGAACCTCCGTGTAGGGAGTCATTAATTTTGTAATCTCATAATGATTACACACGACATTTAGATATATTTCTATCCCAAATACTAGCAAGTCATCCATTCTTGAGGACAATGAATAAGACACACGCCACATAATCTTATACACCACCCACAAGAATCTCAAACTTTCGTATGATATCAAAACTAAGTCTCAACACTATAATCCACTTTTTAATTTCATATAGGTGATCAATCAATTATACTTTCAGCATAAATCATGCTAGACATTCAATTCGTAATTTATTACGTTAGAATGTTGGTCGAGAACAAGAATGTAAAATATGGCCACCTCTCGATGCACCATATTCGTATTACACTAAATCCACAATTGATAGAATGAATGTGAACACCCTAGATGACTAACGCACTATATTTCTATGTGAATTACAATCAAAAAGGGTTGAAGCATAAGTTCTCAATTGGCCACATATGGTGCTTCGATATATCTCTATCCTAGGCACGAAACTTAAATTTCATCTCATGCAGAATTCATGAACACATGCTAGCATAATCAGATCTCAATCTATATTTCATTTCTCAATTCCATATAGATTATCACATTAATTGATGATCAAGGTAATTAATACATGAAGCACAAATTATTGTGACGCCCCCAAATCCGGGTACTTAAAACCCGTACTTGGTGCTACACGATACCATTCATACAAACTGCTTAGAATAAAAGATAATAATAATTATTACATCAGAGGTATCTATCCCAGGTACGAAGACCTTTAGTATCTTTATTACATGATAGATATTGTATTTTTAAAACAAAAGTCTATCTATTACAACAACCATCTATAACTACTCCTGTAGCTTCCCCTTGCCTTTATCCTTTCCGGACCCTCTATGCGTTCTGGCTTAACTGAAAACATTTATATTCAAAGCAAGAATGAGCATTTGATTGCTCAGCAAGTAATCGTAATTGATAAACACGTATATCAAGAAATAAATGTTCTCTTTGAGATATGCTTTGATAGCAGAGTAAATATTGGAAAGCAACTGAACGATTCTTCAACAACAGTATAACTCATTTATAGTTTGAAATGATATACTGACTTCTAATGCTGAGTGGTCACAAGACCATGAACAATTATTTTTCTTTTTCTGAAAAGGTTCTATCAGAAATCCATCTGTGAACCGTCTGGTCTTACGGGCACGGTGGGTGATCAGCCCGTTATGCCCTGTATTGATCAATACTATCTATTAGAACAACACTTGTGTTCATCGTCACCGTCCCCAGGACGCAATATAAAATTTTCCCAATTTAGGGATGTTCTTACTCAGTCTGGAGTCCAAACCAATAACAAAATGGATGAACAGTTCAACAATAATATTTCAAGACTTAATGTAAAAGAATTGAAATAATTAGATCTTATGTCTAGCCGAAACAAATGGCTTAGACTGCTTATAATCTGTATATGCATATCGAATTTTATTGGATAAGCATACTTCTATCTTTATTTGAAGCTGATTGGAATAAAAAGTTCCAATACTCTAAATATATGTATACAAGGTGTGCATCACTTGTATAACAAAACAATAATAAACTACTTTGCTAAAATTTTAGAAACTTGCATTCAATAAATAGATTGAGTGAAGTTAGGAAACTTGCATTCAATAAATAGATTGAGTGAAGTTAGGAAACTTGCCTTGTCTGTTGACTATTGTAATAAAGTTCAGCTTAACTTTCTTGCACAGATCCTATACAATCGTATTCACATATATGAATATATTAGCCATATATTCATAACATATAACTTGTATATATAGTTATATATTAAATATCCACATTAGTCACATTAGCTTAGATTTTAGTATGTAATTACATTACAAGTTTATCTTATAACCCACTCATAATGTAATACATGAGTATTCCATACTTCTTCTACATATTTCATGTAAACAAAGTGGGTTCATAGCATATTTTTATTTATTGAGTGTAATCATAACTTAAATGGATAATTTATAACTTCCATAATAATTTATAGTTTCATTTTCGTATACTAACGCATTACATAATATTGTAATTCAAAATGATATTAAAACAGCCCCCTTGAAGCCTAATAGTTCTTATGTGTCTTAACATTCTCAAGGTTAGCTTAATAACCTTAAAGTTCAATGACTTACCTTGACAGCTTGTAACTTGAAGATTACTAATCAATTATATGAAATTTTTATGTATTTTATAACCCATGGACTTGTCTATATTAACATAAACCTTATGGGTAATTACCAATTAAGTTATAGAGCCAAAATGGCTCATCTATACAGCCATAGCTGCTGCTGCCGCCCATGTCTTGCTGCTATTTGCTGCTGCTACCGAGTAGCAGCTATTCCCTTGGCTTGGCGCGCCATATCATCACTTATATGCTAGCCCATTTACGCTGAAGTTTTGGATATTATCAAGGTAATATACTTACCCATTTTAGAAATCTTTTAAACAAGTTACCTTGTCGACTGAGAGCTCAAAAGAGCCCCCAGCCCACTCGGCATCTGCTGCTGCTACTTACCTGTTGCTGCTGCCGAGCAACAACTTCCCCTTTTTGCTTGCCATTTTATCCATCAATATCTCAGTCTATTTATACTAGCCTATTTCCTTGCTCAGTTACCTATTTTATAAATTACTTAAACAAGTTAATCTTGTTGACTGAGAGCTCAAAAGAGCCCCCCCCCCAGCCCATTTCGCCCACTACTGTTGTGACTGCTGCTGCCGTGGGCAACAACCCTGCACCCAACATGGTTGCCTTCTTGTTTTATTCTTGCTTTTAGTATGTTTTAAAGCTTCTAGGAGTCTTGGATAGCTTTATAATATGTCAACACAGGTTTCCCATGCTTCAATTCCCAGCAATTTGCTGTTTACAAGCTAGTACAGTTCTTGGAAACATTTTATCGAGCATTTGGTGGGCATAGTTTATTCTGCAGATTTTCTAAAGCATTTGTTTGTTGTTTGTCCAGAATTTCACCATAGAAATCCTCCACCCTTATTCCTCCGCACATCAACAACTAATCACCCATGTTTTAGGTTCCATTCAACAACAATCTTATCACACAGTCGACTGTTCCAATAAATCTATATTCATTCTTTTAGTCTCAATTTCCAATTCTCAAAGAAAAGAAGAACTTTGAATTGGTGGATTGAATTTCTTACCTTAGCTTGCTTGACTGCAGAGAATTGAATTCTTCCTTAGAAATTCCTTGTTCCAATTCCTCTTCTAATTCCGTTTATAACTTCAGTTCTTGAGAGTTTGGTGACATTTTGATAGACTTGGTGATTTGGGTATAGAGAATTAGGCCTGAAGTTATTCTGGGACGAATAGAGTTTGAGAGAGCTGAAATTGGTTAAAGCTAATAGATTCCTAGCTTCTTGATTCATCAGACCTCCAATTTGCTTAGTGGAGGTCTACTAGTCTAATATTATTACACCTCCTGCTCTTTGTATAACTCAGCCCCTTTTTTTTTCTACACTTAACTCCCAGTATGCTTCCTTACCTTTTACTTCAATACTTGACTTTAGTTTACATAGTTAGTTTAATAATTTAACATACATGATATACCACATATACCACCTGCTACATATGTAATACTCAGCTCATTCGCTTAAGAATTCTACAGCTCCTGCTTAAATTAAATATTACACCTCCGTACGTAACGCGTGATAAAATATTAAGTAAATGTGCCCCAAAATTTCTAAAAAATAAATAATTAAATATTTTTAAATATTCCAGAAATTATTCTAATAATTATGGAATATTTTCCATAGCATTATTTTACCACTTTTTACGCAATCATTACGTACATTAGAATAATTATCGATATTCCGTTAATTATTCCAATTAAATAATTCAATATGTACAATTTATTTATTGCAATATTAAATTATAAATATTTCCTCTCTGTCCATAAATTATTTTTTGGCAATTTATTTATCTTACTCCAATAGATATTAATATATTATTAATACATCCAAGTAAGATCATATTTATTTATTCTATACTAATATGCATATATTTTGATATACATATTAAATCATTACCACACATTCACACTTTTGAATATTATACTGCTGTATAATATTCACATAATTAAATATTAAATATTACACCAATGCTAATATTCATATATTTAATTTAACTCATGCCATAAAATAAGAAAAATTAAAAATCCTTATTTTATAAACTTTCGAAAATTGTGAAACGTCACATTCTCCCCCCCCCCCTTATAAAAATTCCGTCCTCGGAATTGCAAAACAAACTATTCGAACAAATGAGGATAGTTCTTCCTCATTTTTTCTTCTAACTCCCACGTTGCCTCCTCGACATTGTGGTTTCTCCATAATACCTTTACAGAAGGTATTGTCTTATTCCTTAGAACTTGCTCTTTCCTATCCAATATCTGAATAGGAACCTCTTCATATGTTAAGTCTTTCTCAAACTGAATAGGCTCATATTCTATCACGTGTTTATAATCTTGCTTATATGGTCGTAAGACCGACACGTGAAACACATTATGAACGTGTTCTAACTTTGGAGGTAATGCTACTTCATAGGCTACCTCTCCAACTCTTTTCAAAATCTCAAATGGCCCTATAAAACGAGGACTCAATTTTCCCTTCTTTCCAAATCGTATCTTTCCTTTCCACGGGGATACTTTCAGAAATACATGTGATCCGATGTTAAACTCCCTGTCCTGTCTATGCTGATCTGCATACTTTTTCTGCCGATCTTGAGCTGTGATAAGTCTCGTACGTATTAACTTTACAATTTTTGCAATTTGCTGCACCAATTCCGGTCCTGGCAACCGACGCTCTCCTACCTCATCCCAACACAATGGTGTTCTGCACTTTCTTCCATACAACGCTTCGTAAGGCGGCATGCCTATACTGGCGTGGTAACTGTTGTTATAAGCAAATTCTACCAGAGGTAAGTGATCGTCCCAACTTCCCTTGAAGTCCATAACACAAGCTCTTAGCATATCCTCTACAGTCTGTATTGTCCTTTCACTCTGTCCGTCTGTCTGAAGATGATATGCCGTACTTAATCTCAACTGCGTTCCCATGTGTTCTTGTAAGCTTTTCCAAAAATTTGATGTGAATCTTGGATCTCTATCTGACACAATTGAAATTGGCACTCCATGTCGGGAAACAATTTCCTTGATATAGAGTTTAGCTAGTTGGTCCAGGTTATATTTGATCTTGATTGGCAAAAAGTGTGCCGAATTCGTTAATCGATCAACTATAACCCATATAGCATCGAATCCTTTTGGTGTATTCGGAAGTCCTACCACAAAATCCATTGTGATATGCTCCCACTTCCATTCAGGAATTTCTAATGATTGAAGTAACCCACTTGGTTTCTGATGTTCGGCTTTGACTCTTTGACAGGTCAAACACTTACTGACACATTCCGCGACTTCTCTTTTCATGTTCGGCCACCAAAAATGTTGTTGAAGGTCTTGATACATCTTTGTGCTTCCAGGATGAATCGCGTACCTTGAACAATAGGCCTCTTGTAAAATTTCTTCTTTCAGCTCCTGCATTGACGGAACCCAAATTCGTCTTTCAAATCTGATTACCCCTTCATCATCAAGTTTAAACTTTGTTTCTTTTCCTTCAGAAATCTTTTCTCTTATCTTCTCACACTCCTCGTCTTTGATTTGTGCTTCTTTGATTTTATCCAACAACGTTGGACCACTGTCCATTATATATAACTTTCCTTCCGACTCATGCGGAAACTTTACTTCTAGTTCCATTCTTTCCATTGCTGTTATCAACTCATCGTGAGTTGTCAACATCATCAACTTTTCTCGACCTTTTCTACTTAAAGCATCTGCCACTACATTTGCTTTCCCTGGTGATAAAGAATTTCGCAATCGTAATCCTTGATCAACTCTAACCATCTTCTCTGTCTCATATTCAACTCTTTTTGTGTGAAGATATATTTCAGACTTTTATGATCTGTATATATCTCACATTTCTCTCCATACAGATAATGTCTCCAAATCTTCAAGGCAAATACTACTGCTGCCAATTCTAGATCGTGAGTAGGATATCCCTTCTCATAATCTTTCAACTGTCGTGATGCATAAGCAATGACTTTCCTGTGTTGCATAAGCACACATCCTAGTCCTTTATGCGACGCGTCACTATACACAACAAAATTCCCTGTTGCATCTGATAATGATAACACTGGCACTTCACTTAGTCTTTTCTTGAGTTCTTGAAAACTCTGTTCACATTTCTCCGACCATACAAATTTCACCGTCTTTCTTGTCAAATTAGTTAACGGGGTAGCTATCTTTGAAAAATCTTGAATAAATCTCCGATAGTAACCCGCTAACCCTAGAAAGCTACGTACTTCAGTCGGCGTCTTTGGTTGTTCCCAATTTATTACTGCTTCTACTTTTGTCGGATCCACAGATATACCATCTTTGTCAATCACGTGTCCTAAAAATTGAACTCGCTCTAGCCAAAATTCACATTTAGAAAATTTTGCATACAACTTTTCTCTTCTTAGTGTTTCCAACACTATTCTCAAATGTACTGCATGATCATCCTGTGTCTTGGAGTAGATCAAAATATCATCTATGAATACTACCACAAACTTATCCAAATACTGCTTGAATATTCTGTTCATCATGTCCATGAATGCGGCTGGCGCATTTGTTAGTCCAAAAGACATTACCAAAAACTCGTAATGACCATACCGAGTTCTGAATGCTGTTTTTGGAACATCTTCATCTCTTACTTTCAGCTGATGATATCCAGTCCTTAAGTCTATCTTTGAAAAGTATCTTGCTCCTTTCAACTAATCAAAGAGATCATCGATCCTGGGCAATGGATACTTATTCTTAATTGTTACTTTGTTCAACTCCCTGTAGTCGATACAAAGTCTCAATGATCCATCCTTCTTTTTCACAAATAATACTGGTGCTCCCCATGGTGACGTACTTGGTCGAATATACTTTTTGTCTAGCAGTTCTTGCAATTGTATCATCAACTCTTTCATTTCCACTGGAGCCATTCTGTATGGTGCCTTGGATATTGGTGTTGTACCAGGCACTATATCAATAACAAATTCAACTTCTCTGTCTGGTAGAAGACCTGGTAGATCATCCGGGAAAACATCTGTGAATTCATTTACTACTGCAATCTGGTTCATATCTACACCTACGTGTTGGGTATCCACCACATATGCTAGATATCCCACACAACCTTGCTGTAACAACTTCTTCGCTTGGATCATCGTCAAACAACGAGACTGTCTTGGTGATTTATTACCGTGAAATACTACCGGCGATTGCTTTGCAGGTTTGAGGTTTACTAACTTCTTTTGGCAATCTATCACCGCTCCGTGATTAAATAACCAATCCATTCCCAATATTATGTCGAACTCTCCCAACTGTATTGGAATTAGATCTATGTTCATCTTTTGATTCCCTATTTTAACACAACAATCCCTATAGATGTGCTCTACAGGAATTATTTCTTTATTAGCGACTTCTATGATCATGGGTGTTTCTAAATTTGCTAAAGGCATCCCTAAACGCTTAGCAAATTCATAGGATACGAAAGAACAGGTTGCTCCTGAATCAAACAACACATAAGCATTTATATTGTTGATCGGGACGATACCTGAAACTACGTCCTTGGAAGCAACTGCATCTTGCACCGTCATATTGAAAGTTCTGGCGGTTGGTCTATTATGTGGAGTTGAGCCTGTTGTAGTTGCTTTCCCACTGTTATTTCCCTTGTTGTTGTTTCCCCCGTCTGTTCCTTTCTTCGAACAGTTTCTAGCCATGTGACCCATTGATCCACAAACAAAGCAACCTAAATTCTTCTTTGGATTGGGGCAATTCGGAGAGATGTGTCCCTCCTGCCCACACTTGTAGCATACTGTCTTTCCCTTCAGACACACTCCTGAATGATTCCTTCCATAATTTTTACATGGTTCAAATTTCTTCTTTTGTTGATTCCCCTGAGTATTCCCTGTATTTCCCACATTGTTCCATGTCCTTTTCTTATTATTTCCACTTCCACTCCCTGTTTCCATTTTGACTGTTCCTTCCATCTTGCCATTATTTTTCTTTTCTCTATGGTAAAGACTCATTGCTTCACTTCCTCCTTCTGCAATTATTGCCTTTTCAAGGAGCGCACCAAATGTTCCAATCTGTAGAACTGACAACTTGTTGTAGAGCCAAGGTTTTAAGCCTTGCTCAAATCGTCTCGCTTTTCTTTCCTCGGTGTCCACCTGATGTGGAGCAAATCGTGCCAGCTCATTAAACTTTGCTGCATACTGAGCTACTGTCATATCATTTTGTTTGAGTTCCAAAAATCGAACTTCCATCCTACTTTGCATACCAGGAGGAAAATAGTTTTCAAAGAAAATCTCTTTAAATTTTTCCCAGCTGATCACACCTGTACCGGCTCTGGTCTTGTTTGCTTCCCACCAGAAATTTGCCTCCCCTTTTAGCATATAGGCAGCAAATGAAGTTTTCTGCTCATTGCTCAACCTTGCTATCTCAAAGGCTTTTTCTATCTCTTTAATCCAGGACTGAGCCTCTATAGGCTCGATGGTCCCTCTATACTCCGGAGGTCCTACACTTTTGAAATCTTTAAAATTAGCAACATGGACAGCTCGGGGTTCTACATTTGCATTAGGTTGAGGGGGATTCCTATTTTGGAAAGCTCCCATCAACAAGTCTACGAATTGCTGCATCGGATTCTCTTGTCCCTCATTTCTATTTTCATTCTCATTTACTGGTTCCTCATGTTCAGCTCTATGTGCTCTAGGTATTCCTCTTCCTCTCCATCTAGGTGGCATTTTCTGTTTAATAAAATTTATTATAAATAAACACTTTTTTTTAAGACATTCCTATGCAATGCTTAACAATAATCCTTAAAAAAAACATATTTAATCATTTTTATATTAAACATGCTTTTCTTTGCTTAGAGCATTCTCTTGCTATATATTACTCTTTTTCGTTTAATAATAATATTATTATTAAACTACTACATGTATCAAACAGTTTCTTTCCATGCTTAATACACAATCATATCAAAACATATTTAATATTATATTAAACATGCTTCTATTTACATATAAAAGTCAGTACATTACTTTTCTTTTAATAGCTTCACTTGCTATTCTCTTTCTTATAGCCTTCACTTGCTATATTCATCTATTTCTGTCCCAAAAACTATTCTCTCTAATCCTTAACTATTATAATAGTTAGGATTCAAAGGCTATCCCATATTAGTAACAAAAGTTGGGATTCTCGGTTACACTACCATCTATTTACATCATATATACACATATTTACACATAGTCTCGCATTGTTTCTCAAACATCAACAAACAACTTTTCTTCTAGATCTGACCAACCGTAGTGGTCCTAACACGTTCGTCTTCTGTAATCGCAATAACCCGAGCACGGGAGATGGACTGGCTGAATTGACCTATCTCGGGTGGATAAGTCCAAACCGCTGACTGTACACGCCCCATAGAGGTCGTGTACGCAAGATTCATCGCATTCACTGTCCTTTGGATGTTTCTCAGTTCATTCTGAAGATCACGGATATGCTCGTCCATCATTTGTTGCTCTTGTATCTCAATATCTCTAATATTGTTCAGATTATGAAACTCTGCTTGTAGCTCATGTAGCCTAGCCTCATAATAATGTGCTCTATCCTCAGCTATCTGGAGTTGATTGCTCATTTCAACATTCTGGTCCATCAGATGACGAAACATTATTCCCAAGTGTACTAAGGCTTCTTCCAGTTCAGGGTTGCTATTATCATTCTCTTCTGAATCTATTTCAATTGATACATTATCTTCCAGTACAGCTTCAGTAGCTGCATTTTCCCTTAGGTTGTTCTCGGGTTCTTCCTCAGGATCCTCATCCGGATCGGACTCGGGATCGCTTTCTATCAGCACAACCGGCACTGGTGCTGGTGCTGGCTGTTGTACTACAGAAGGTGGAGGAATCAATTCCTCAGTATCAACCTGAATATTCTGGACTTCATCTTCACCTGACATCTATACACAGTTTAACAACTCGATTAATACTTAACACAATTTATATAATCACATAACAAATAACAGTTTTATTTAAGTTATTTTTATTTAATATTTTACGATGAATTTCCACAATCCATCACTTTCAAACTCTATTTGAGTTATTAACTTTCTGACTTTCTAATTCACTTAAGGTTACGGCCCAAGGTATCCCATCCTAAGGCTTTTAACCTACAGCTCTGATACCAACTTGTGACGCCCCCAAATCCGGGTACTTAAAACCCGTACTTGGTGTTACACGATACCATTCATACAAACTGCTTAGAATAAAAGATAATAATAATTATTACATCAGAGGTATCTATCCCAGGTACGAAGACCTTTAGTATCTTTATTACATGATAGATATTGTATTTTTAAAACAAAAGTCTATCTATTACAACAACCATCTATAACTACTCTTGTAGCTTCCCCTTGCCTTTATCCTTTCCGGACCCTTCTATGCGTTCTGGCTTAACTGAAAACATTTATATTCAAAGCAAGAATGAGCATTTGATTGCTCAGCAAGTAATCATAATTGATAAACACGTATATCAAGAAATAAATGTTCTCTTTGAGATATGCTTTGATAGCAGAGTAAATATTGGAAAGCAACTGAACGATTCTTCAACAACAGTATAACTCATTTATAGTTTGAAATGATATACTGACTTCTAATGCTGAGTGGTCACAAGACCATGAACAATTATTTTTCTTTTTCTGAAAAGGTTCTATCAGAAATCCATCTGTGAACCGTCTGGTCTTACGGGCACGGTGGGTGATCAGCCCGTTATGCCCTGTATTGATCAATACTATCTATTAGAACAACACTTGTGTTCATCATCACCGTCCCCAGGACGCAATATAAAATTTTCCCAATTTAGGGATGTTCTTACTCAGTCTGGAGTCCAAACCAATAACAAAATGGATGAACAATTCAACAATAATATTTCAAGACTTAATGTAAAAGAATTGAAATAATTAGATCTTATGTCTAGCCGAAACAAATGGCTTAGACTGCTTATAATCTGTATATGCATATCGAATTTTATTGGATAAGCATACTTCTATCTTTATTTGAAGCTGATTGGAATAAAAAGTTCCAATACTCTAAATATATGTATACAAGGTGTGCATCACTTGTATAACAAAACAATAATAAACTACTTTGCTAAAATTTTAGAAACTTGCATTCAATAAATAGATTGAGTGAAGTTAGGAAACTTGCATTCAATAAAATAGATTGAGTGAAGTTAGGAAACTTGCCTTGTCTGTTGACTATTGTAATAAAGTTCAGCTTAACTTTCTTGCACAGATCCTATACAATCGTATTCACATATATGAATATATTAGCCATATATTCATAACATATAACTTGTATATATAGTTATATATTAAATATCCACATTAGTCACATTAGCTTAGATTTTAGTATGTAATTACATTACAAGTTTAACTTATAACCCACTCATAATGTAATACATGAGTATTCCATACTTCTTATACATATTTCATGTAAACAAAGTGGGTTCATAGCATATTTTTATTTATTGAGTGTAATCATAACTTAAATGGATAATTTATAACTTCCATAATAATTTATAGTTTCATTTTCGTATACTAACGCATTACATAATATTGTAATTCAAAATGATATTAAAACAGCCCCCTTGAAGCCTAATAGTTCTTATGTGTCTTAACATTCTCAAGGTTAGCTTAATAACCTTAAAGTTCAATGACTTACCTTGACAGCTTGTAACTTGAAGATTACTAATCAATTATATGAAATTTTTATGTATTTTATAACCCATGGACTTGTCTATATTAACATAAACCTTATGGGTAATTACCAATTAAGTTATAGAGCCAAAATGGCTCATCTATACAGCCATAGCTGCTGCTGCCGCCCATGTCTTGCTGCTATTTGCTGCTGCTACCGAGCAGCAGCTATTCCCTTGGCTTGGCGCGCCATATCATCACTTATATGCTAGCCCATTTACGCTGAAGTTTTGGATATTATCAAGGTAATATACTTACCCATTTTAGAAATCTTTTAAACAAGTTACCTTGTCGACTGAGAGCTCAAAAGAGCCCCCAGCCCACTCGGCATCTGCTGCTGCTACTTACCTGTTGCTGCTGCCGAGCAATAACTTCCCCTTTTTGCTTGCCATTTTATCCATCAATATCTCAGTCTATTTATACTAGCCTATTTACTTACTCAGTTACCTATTTTATAAATTACTTAAACAAGTTAATCTTGTTGACTGAGAGCTCAAAAGAGCCCCCCCCAGCCCATTTCGCCCACTACTGTTGTGACTGCTGCTGCCGTGGGCAGCAACCCTGCACCCAACATGGTTGCCTTCTTGTTTTATTCTTGCTTTTAGTATGTTTTAAAGCTTCTAGGAGTCTTGGATAGCTTTATAATATGTCAACACAGGTTTCCCATGCTTCAATTCCCAGCAATTTGCTGTTTACAAGCTAGTACAGTTCTTGGAAACATTTTATCGAGCATTTGGTGGGCATAGTTTATTCTGCAGATTTTCTAAAGCATTTGTTTGTTGTTTGTCTAGAATTTCACCATAGAAATCCTCCACCCTTATTCCTCCGCACATCAATAACTAATCACCCATGTTTTAGGTTCCATTCAACAACAATCTTATCACACAGTCAACTGTTCCAATAAATCTATATTCATTCTTTTAGTCTCAATTTCCAATTCTCAAAGAAAAGAAGAACTTTGAATTGGTGGATTGAATTTCTTACCTTAGCTTGCTTGACTGCAGAGAATTGAATTCTTCCTTAGAAATTCCTTGTTCCAATTCCTCTTCTAATTCCATTTATAACTTCAGTTCTTGAGAGTTTGGTGACATTTTGATAGACTTGGTGATTTGGGTATAGAGAATTAGGCCTGAAGTTATTCTGGGACGAATAGAGTTTGAGAGAGCTGAAATTGGTTAAAGCTAATAGATTCCTAGCTTCTTGATTCATCAGACCTCCAATTTGCTTAGTGGAGGTCTACTAGTCTAATATTATTACACCTCCTGCTCTTTGTATAACTCAGCCCCTTTTTTTTTCTACACTTAACTCCCAGTATGCTTCCTTACCTTTTACTTCAATACTTGACTTTAGTTTACATAGTTAGTTTAATAATTTAACATACATGATATACCACATATACCACCTGCTACATATGTAATACTCAGCTCATTCGCTTAAGAATTCTACAGCTCCTGTTTAAATTAAATATTACACCTCCGTACGTAACGCGTGATAAAATATTAAGTAAATGTGCCCCAAAATTTCTGAAAAATAAATAATTAAATATTTTTAAATATTCCAGAAATTATTCTAATAATTATGGAATATTTTCCATAGCATTATTTTACCACTTTTTACGCAATCATTACGTACATTAGAATAATTATCGATATTCCGTTAATTATTCCAATTAAATAATTCAATATGTACAATTTATTTATTGCAATATTAAATTATAAATAATTCCTCTCTGTCCATAAATTGTTTTTTTGGCAATTTATTTATCTTACTCCAATAGATATTAATATATTATTAATACATCCAAGTAAGATCATATTTATTTATTCTATACTAATATGCATATATTTTGATATACATATTAAATCATTACCACACATTCACACTTTTGAATATTATACTGCTGTATAATATTCACATAATTAAATATTAAATATTACACCAATGCTAATATTCATATATTTAATTTAACTCATGCCATAAAATAAGAAAAATTAAAAATCCTTATTTTATAAACTTTCGAAAATTGTGAAACGTCACAATTATGATATCCAATTCTAAAATGATAACTAATATCAAAGAGAGATATTTTGATTCAAACTAAGTGTTGGGTTCCATTGAAATCTTAGAATAAAAATCTAGTTCATGGTAGCTACAAATAACATCATATTCAATTTATACATCATGTTGGATTACAAATTAGAAGGGAAATTAGAGATAAAACCAATTTTGATGGATATTCAGATGTTGGTTGTTGGGTTGATGATGATCTCTAGCTTTTCCTCCTTGATTTTGCAATCCTTGATGCTTTAGCTCCTTGGCCTTTGCTTGATATAGCTTGATTTGTAGCACTTTGGCCCTCCTTGGTGATGAATTTGGTAGCTCCCCCTATCTTGAATCTGATTTCTAGGGTCTAGGTCTAGGTCTCATAAAAATGGAGGCTACATATTGTATTTATAGTTCCTTAAGCAAAAACCTAGCTTAGCCCACGAATTTAGACCAAAAATTAGCTGAAATCGCGAAATCTGGCGACTCGGACACAGCTGCGCGCAAGGATGCGCTGAATAGTGAACTCCCTGGATGTCGGGCGCAGCTGCGCTGACTTTGGCCTGCGTCCGGGCGCAGCTGCGCTGCCCAAATTCACAGATTCTGCAGAAGGGCGCAGCTGCGCCGAAATTGTACTAGGAATGGGCGCAGCTGCGCTGCCTTTTCCAGTTCTGACATCTGTTGAGAAAATAGCCATAACTTCTTCGTCCGAACTCGAATTAAGGCGATTAAGTAGGCTATGGAAAGCTAAGAAGTAGCTCTACAACTTATATAACTGGAGCTCGTCGAGATACAGACCGTAGCAAGGCTCAAATTGAGCCCGAAGCAACTGCTGCGTAAAAATCATGCAAAATCCGATGGTAAAATGACCATAACTCTCTCATACGAACTTCAAATTGGATGATTCCGGATGTTCTGGAAAGCTAAGATCAAAATCTACAACTTTAGTGCTTTGAGTTTTGAGAGATTCGGATTGGAACATGGGTGAAATTGAGAAACAAGCAACTGAAATGCCAAGTTCACGCCGAAAACGCATTGATCCCAAGGGCTTTTATTTCAATACCTACAAAACAACGTAAAAACACGTAAAAGCACACAAATACATATAAAAGTAATACAAAACTACATTACACAACAATAAGATGAAAACACATAAAACCAAACGAAATAGCTAAAGACTTACAAATTATTAAGGCTAAAAATACCCAATTTGTGTATATAAAACACACTCATCATCTTCCTCACTTTTTTCTATAACTCAAATGAGCTAGTTTTCTCTCCACTCTTGGAATTCTTAGATTAATTCCTTCTCAGTTCTCTCACTTTCTAATTCTACTGCTTAGCCTTTCTATTTCTCTTGCTTCTTGTTGGTGTGTTGTATTGCTCCCGGGTAAGTCCTTTTATAGCAAAATGTTAGCACCTCGTGTTGGACAAATTGACATAGGTTAGGCAACATGCCAAGGAGGAAAGCTGACAGCATGCCAAGGAAGGAATTAACAGCATCACATTTATCACACCCCAACACCGATGAATCGGTCTATTCCAGCTCCTAAAACAGACCCATGTTCATCTCGAAAAACAAAACCAATTCCGCAAAAACCATTACCTTTCACTGAGGCATCACAATTTATTTTAACAGCATGGCTGCTAGGTTTACACCATTTAGTAGCATGCCTTAATTCAGGTTGAACAAGAGAGCCAGCTAATAATCTCTTGGCTTCAGAAAATTCATGAAAGAAATTGAGACACCTCTCAGCCAATACATTCCAATTCCCTACAGGTTTGCCATGTACAACACAATTGCAGTGATCCCAAATCTGCCATGCCACCATAGACAACCTGCACAAATCTTCTTTGCTTAATTCCTTAACCATGGCTAGGAATCAGTCGGTAAAATCCCCCGAATCAACATTATCACATCGAAGACCCAACGAAGAACCAAACCAAATGACAACAGCAGCAGGACAAGAAAACAAAGCATGTAAAATAGTCTCAGACTCATAGCTATACCTCGGGCACGCTGAGGACTCTCTCACCCCTTTTTTATCGATTGTTGCCTAACTGGGAGAAACCCTTTACATGCACGCCAGATAAAAAAATTAACTTTCGGGGGACAGTGAAGTTGTCAAAACAGATTTCCACAAGAGATCACTAGAAACAGATGAAGACGTACGACCCTGATTCTTTTGTACCTTCGAATTCTAAGCCTCAAAATACCCCGATCGCACTGAATAAAAACCACTTTTAGAATAATGCCCAACTAGAATCCTCTTAGCTTGTCGATGAAGTCTTAGTCAAGTGGTTAAGACTGAAGTACTGAGATCTATAGGTCTTAGGTTTAATTCTCACGCTAGGTGAGTTTATTTTCTTCTTTATGAAAGTTTGTTTCCTCCTCTATGAGGTTTGATTGGCTATTGATATTATAATAATAATGATGTACTTGATTATGAAATTATATTGTACTCTCCAAAATAGGCATTAAAAAAAAGTATCCTCCTTATACCTGCTACCAATCACCCTCAGTTTGAATCACCTCAATTGTTCGAAGATATGCCAAAAGAAAGAGATGAATCACCTATCTCACATTGATAAATGCTTCACGTTTGAATGGCTAATGAATGGGGAATGATCTTTGACGATGTGTCATTCAATATTATTTGAATTGATTTTGATAAAGTATTTGTATGTTTCATCACTCTTGCAGAGCATAATTATTATTTTGAGTTAAAATTGTTAACTTTGTTAATGTATCAAAGTTTTAAATTTTATCATTATTCAATATGTTGGATTACCAATTCGCATGACATGTGGAATATTAATAATATTGTCTGAACTTAACGATCTAAACATCCCCATAACTAATACTATAAATTAAATTGTACTACCTCCATTCCATAATAAGTGACTTTTTAGAAGAAAAAATTTGTTCCAATTTATTTGTCGTTTACAATTTTCTAGGAGAATAAATTATTTACTTTCCAATATCACCCCTAACTTCTCTCATTATCCCAAGGAATTTTCTCTCTTGTATTAATAGTTTTCAACTTCCTATAAAGGGGTAGTGATGGAATTTCATACAAATTTTAATTATTAAATGATAGTATTAAATGACTTTCTTAATTCATGTGCATGAAGCTAAAACGACACTTAATATGGAACCGAGGGAGTATTAGAGTAGGCAACAATTAAATTTTTTTTGATACAAAACAAAAATTTAATACATATATTGCAAAATTATATATTATATATATCTATATATAATGGGACCGATCTATAGTCAATGTTGTAAACTTAAAATTATCCTTACAACAAATCGTGAACGTCCAATCACAGATCTAACTGATAAAATTATCAACCATTCGCACTTTAATTTAGAGAAACCCGCACAACTGAAGTGTGGATTCAAAAATGGCCAAAATGCACTCAAAGATCCGCACTTTAGTAGTGTGGACGGTAAGTCTAAATATATTAAATATGTTACTATAAAAAATTCGTATCTACACTTTAATTGTGCGGACGATTAATCTCTTATACTGACCGGTATTGCACTTTTTTTGGCTAAGAGATCCACGTTGGCGCCAAATAGTACTCATCAATTTTTTCTCCCAGAAGTGAATTACTCCCCATTTTACTAGTATTAATTTCCTTTCCCTTCCCTTTTTTCCTCAATTCAAACACACCCTTTCTTTCTCCTGCGATCCTCTCGAACCTCACTGAAATATCTTCCCTCCCTATCCTTAATTCTCTCTGTTTTTTCATACAAATCTAACTAATTAATCAACAAACTCTAATTTAGTGTGGATGATTCTTCACTTGGAACTGTAAATGGGAGAAGAAGTGAAGATGATCGACTTCGACGTCGGCGGTGTTGGCGACGATCGAGTGTTGGAGTGGGAGGTTGGGTTACCTAACGTCGATGACTTAACTCCGTTGTCTCAACCGTTTGATTCCGCCAGAGCTGGCGTCTGCGTTTAGTATCACGCCAGAGCCATACCAGAAAAGGGTTGAAAATGGGCCAAAGTGAATGGAGATTATATTTGTAGTTGAATATTAGGTACTGGACAACAGGTTTCCCAAGCAATATAAAATAGCCCAAAATAATTGTAACTCAGTTGGGATTCTTAGATGTAGAATATGCAGCGGTGGCTAAAAGGGAAAATAAAAAATAAGACGAATGATTTTTGAATTTGATGCGATATTCATGCACTCTGTTTGGGAAGCCGATAATGATGGCGAGATTAGGTGACATTAGAACAAAGAGTTTTATTATAAATCTTCCATGAACAAAGAGTGTGGATTCCAGGAAAGTGCGAAGATTGGGGATTAACCGTCCGCATTGTGCGGACGGGAATATTTTTATACCAACATATTTAATATATTTATTAAACTCACCGTCTGCACTATTAAAGTGAGAATCCTTGAGGACGTTTTGGCCATTTTTGAATGCGAACTTTAGTTGTGCGGGCTCCCTCAAATCAAAGTACAGATGACTGATAATTTTATCCGTTAGATCTACAATTAAAACGGCCACGATTAGTTGTAAAGATAATATTAAGTTCACAACGTTGACTATGGATCAGTCTCCTATATATATATATATATATATATATATATATATATATATATATATATAGTCCGGCTCTCTAGCTAACCGTTGGGAGCGAACTAAAAACGAACCGGCTATAGCGACGGTTTTGTCCGTCGCTATACGCTGGGAAAATATATATATATATATATATATATATATATATATATATATATATATATATATTAAATAAGATAATAACATTCACAAAAATATTCTTCAAGACTATATATATCTTAAAATAAGTTGTCACCAAGAAAGAATTTTATAAATTGATGAGAGAAAACATCAGTTGAATGAGAAAATAAATTCGTTTTAGGATGATATATAAGTTTCTAAATTAAAGATAAATTTAATTTTTTGAAGCCAATTTATAAAATTCTAAAATTTAAAATTAGAGTTACACTATAAGAAAAGAGGCTAATTCTGACGAAACTAATTTCGTCGAGATTACATTATTATCGACAAAATATTCCGTCGGAATTAATTCGCTCGAAATTATGGTATTTGCGACAAAAGTCCGTCGAAAATAAATAATCGTTTAGGCGCCAAAGCTTCCCGCCATCGTGTATAAAAACGTATCACCCCCTTTTTTATCCTTGCCCGAATCAAATTCAAATTTTGATTGATTTGTTTTAATTGAGAAAATCGGAAGGTATAGTCGACAGAAGTGATATATTATCGACGAAAATTCCGTTAGACATAACGTATAATCGACAGAAATATTTTCGACAGAATTCCGTCGAAAATAATTCAAACCCTATTTTCATTTAGTTGCGCCGCAAATGAGATTTCATTTCATTTCCTCTCTCTCTCTCTCTCTCTCTCTTTCTACCCTTGTTGCTCTCTCTCTCTCTTTACACCATCGTCATTTTTGCTCTCTCTCTCTCTCTCTCCGTTCTATCCACATCCACCTATGTTCACTCCACCTCCCCACCTCTGTTCGCCACCTCTGCCATCCTATTCTCCCGATGCACCCCCTATACTCCCATCCACTCCACTGCCTAGCTTGGCTTGGCGACTGGTTAAAGCTTGGCGGCGGCGGGTGTTGGCCATTTGTTTAATTTTGTGCAATACAGGTTCGGCTATTTGCTTATTTGCAATTTTTTTCTGGAATGCATAAATTATCCCTAATTTGTATAGTGACTTAGTTTGTCAATTTTGGGTACTAAATTTGTGCAATTTGTATTATTACACTTAGCCTTAATTTGTGTTACTATTAAAGCAACCATGATCTATACCCTTGATCCATAAAAAGGACGGCATGGATTAAAAAAATAATAACCCTGCCGCTACAGGTTGTAGTGGCAGATACATAACTTCTATGCAGCAGGTTAATTACCACTTTACCCCTCTATTGACTTCGCACTCCTGTAATTTTTTTTTACTTCCTTCAAAAGTCTTTACCACTTTTTACTAAGAGAGTATTTTCCTTTTTTCCACATGATGTATCTGTTTTGTGCTTATTCGAGAGAGTATGTTGTCTTGGTTAATTTGTGTGCAAGAATAGTAGCCTACGTACTACTACTACTACTAAAGTATTGTACATTAATAATAAAATCAATTAGTACTTTCCATGAATTCATTAGCATGTACTAATAATAATAATAATAATAATAGTAATAATAATAATAGTAATAGTAATAGTAGTAATAATAATAAAAAAAATCAATTGATAGTAAGTAAGAGTATTGTACATCAATTGCTAGTTTTATTATTATTATTACTATTATTATTATTATTATTATTATTATTATTATTATTATTATTATTACTACTACTACTACTACTATTATTATTATTATTATTATTATTATTATTATTATTATTATTATTTTATTATTATTATTATTATTTTATTAGTACATGCTAATGAATTCATGGAAAGTACTAATTGATTTTATTATTAATGTACAATACTTTTACTTACTACTAATTGATTTTTTTTATTATTAGTAGTAGTAGTACATGCTAATGAATTCTTCTTTACATAGGCTTTTATTCTAGCATACAAATTAACCAAGACAGCATACTCTTTCGAATAAGCGCAGAACAGATACATCATGTGGAAAAAAAGGAAATACTCCCAAGTAAAAAGTGGTTAAGACTTTTGAAAGAAGTAAAAAAAATAGCTGTCGCTACAACCTGTAGCGGCAGGAGTGAGAAGTCAATAGAGGGGTAAATTGGTAATTAACCTGCCACATAAAAGTTATGTATATACCGCTACAACCTGTAGTGGCAGGGTTATTATTATTTTTAATCCATGTCGTCCTTTTTATGGATCAAGGGTGTAGATTATGGTTGCTTTAATAGTAACCCTGGCAACCGTTTGACATGGATTGACACTTATATATATATATATATATATATATATATATATATATATATATATATATATAGGGTACTAATCCACAGCAAGCGTTTGTTGTAGCAACCAAATTGTTCTCTGCCGCTACAGGCTGTAGCGGCAGTAGTAGTGTGTTTGGCGTTTTTGGTTATCTGCCGCTACAGGCTGTAGCGGCAGGGGAAGAAATTTTTTTTTTTTTTTCAGCAAAGGTTAGTTGGCTTACAATAGGTATCAGTTTTTTGATCCTTATCCTTATGTACTTCCATACCCAACCCAAATGTCATTTATTATCATAAAGTATATTATAAAAATATACAAAATTTTAATTTCTTCCAATATATTAAAAACTTATAGATATATTTTATTTTTAAGTTAATTTATGAAATACTAAAATATAAAATATTAAAATTTTAAAAGTAACAAATATAATAATAAATAGTATCATAATAAAAGTAACAAATATTTATTATTATATTTGTTACTTTTAAAATTTTAACATTTTATATTTTAGTATTTCATAAATTAACTTAAAAATAAAATATATCTATAAGTTTTTAATATATTGGAAGAAATTAAAATTTTGTATATTTTTATAATATACTTTATGATAATAAATGACAGTTGGGTTGGGTATGAAAGTACATAAGGATGAGAAGATAAAAAAACTGATACCTATCGTAAGCCAACTAACCTTTGCTGCAAAAAAAAAAATTTCTTCTCCACACTACAGCCTGTAGCGGCAGGGAACAATTTGATTGCTGCAGCAAACACTTGCTGTGGATTGGTACCCATATATATATATATATATATATATATATATATATATATAATCGGGGTTGAACATAGGTTTTTATTCATTTGTGGTTTGAGAATTTGTGTAATTTTTTATAATTGGCATCTAAAATTTTGTGGTATTGTATATTAGAATGTTTTTTATATGAATTAATTGAGGATGAGCATAATTTTGTTGTTTTTTGTGTTCTTAATATGAATTACTTTTATATATGTTGGCCATGATTGATCATAGTCATATGAATTGCTGGAGATTTTGAGGATATATATATTTGTAAGGTGTAATTCATTTTACTGATAATTATAATGAATTTGTGTAGTGGTAATTAGTATATATTGTTTATGATGGTTAGAGATGAATAGTGTGTTATTTGATATTTTCGACAGAATTTCTGACAGAATTTTTGTCAGAATTATTCAATTGCAAAATCTGTGGGCCCTGCTTTATAATATTT
Source organism: Aralia elata (assembly GCA_034770075.1). Lineage (NCBI taxonomy): Eukaryota > Viridiplantae > Streptophyta > Magnoliopsida > Apiales > Araliaceae > Aralia > Aralia elata. The sequence goes on from CM068380.1 coordinate 11,950,204, forward strand.
ATGTATTTTATTTAGTTTCTAATATTGAAATAAACTAAGTAGCATTTACTTAGTTTCCTACTAATAAAATAAACTGAAATGAATTAAGTAGCATTTACTTAGTTTTGCACTACTAAATAAAATAAAATAATATAATAACATAAACTAAATTTAAATAATTTTTTGTATGATAATATAATATCAAATAACATAATTAAGAGAAAATAAAATAAAATAAATTAATTTAATTTACTTTAATTAAATTAAATTAAATAATATAATATAATACAAAATAAATTAAATTAAATTAAATTAAAATCATATAATATAATATACTAAGTAGTATTTGCTTAGTTTTCCACAGCTAAAGTAAACTGAATATGCTTAACACATGTAGTATACTTAGGAGCTTTAGTAAACTAAGTAACATTTGCTTAGTTTTCCACAACTAAAGTAAACTAAACATGCTTGACACATGTAGTATACTTAGGAGGTTTAGTAAACTAAGTCGCATTTGTTTAGTTTTCCACAGCTAAATTAAATTGAATATACTTGACATATATAGTATACTTAGGAGTTTTAGTGAACTAAGTAGCATTTGCTTAGTTTTCTATGTAACGACCAGGAACTTTAGAATTTCCTTGTAATTCGAATTTTTGAATATTAATGAATATATTATATTTTATTGCTATTATTTTGTGTTGCATGTTTAAAGGTTGTGTGACAACCTGGATTATGTGAATGCATGAAATTTTACGTGTTATAATTTTGTTAAAGTGAATAATTGATTTTGCGTAGCGTCGCTAAATCACTATTCATGGGGCATGTTTCCCGAGGCACTATTTATGCCAAATATTTTTGTGTCTTTTTCGATGTTAATAAATTTCATAAATACGTGTATGCGTACGAATAATTTTTCCAAGTGTCGGAAATTTTATTTGAGCTGATACGTGATTTTATCCGTATCTGAAATGTATAATATGGGTGTTCCGAATAATTGGACAAATCCCGTAATAATTATTTTTACCCATCCCAATATTTATGGTAATACCCATTTTAATTTTGGGTAGAGTTATTTACCAGTTTTGGTACAAAAGTAGGAGTTTTCGGATATATTTTTGGTATTTTCTGGTATTTAATTTGGCTTATTGCTTCAAGTGGGAACCACCAAACCACTTTCAACCAATCAAATGAGAGCTTGGGGAGGGCATTGCCGGCAAGCCTTTGAAAATTGGCCACCTTGAGCCTTACACCCATTTCTCCCACTTCTCCTTAATTTCCTCCACTTCTCTAATAATCATTCATTCAACTCTTAACCCATTCCATTCCCTTCCAAGTTGCTCAGCTGATAGAGAGAGAGAGAGAGAGAAAGAAAGAGAGTGAGAGCTGCCAAGAAGGAAGAGAAAGAGGTCGCCGGAAGTTCGCCGGAAAAAGGAAGGAGGAAGAAGAAGAAGGCACGGGAGGAAGGAGAAGAGGAACCAAGCAAGGAGAACCTTCAAAATCAATCCTAGCCAAGCTTCTTAATCATCTAGGAAGGATTTACAGAGGTAAACAACAACCAAATCCTTTCCATTCGATTTCTTGTTGAGTTTTTCAAGTTTTTCTTAGTTTTGAGCTCTTAAGCTTGTGGGTCGGATTTGTGGCGATTCTTGGTGTTTTTGTTTGTTGTGATTGTTTGTAAATGTTGTCAAGAGGTTATGTAAGATATTAATAATCTCAAAGTGGAACAAAAACGCAAGAAATCCTTACCTTGGCTTAATGGAGCAAGAACAATGGACAAAACATGGACTTTGGACTGTTGGACGATTTAGAGGACCTTGTAGCTATGATTTCGTGTTTGTTTAATGTGTTTGTTGTTATGATATTGTACTTCCATGGGTTATGAGTTTAACCCAGTTGGAATGGAGTAAAAAGGGATTAAAACAAAGATTTGGTGATGATTTTTGTAAAGAACACCAAGAACACGAAGAACACGAAGAACACGAAAATATAGCATGAGTTGATACTTTGGCCTAAGATTTGGCCATGTTAATGTTAATGGATAACTCTAAATTTTTGATATGTTGTAGCCCTATGTCTTAGGAGTCCATAGAGTCCGAAACGGACCAATTTGAACGTGTATTGAGGGAGTTATGGTGATTGGAAGCAAGATAGGTCTAGAACACCAAAACAGAGCATTCCGGGAAGCAAAACGCATTGGGGACTCAGGCCTAGCGCCAACGGCGCTTGGCTGGGCGCTGTAGGCGCTGGCCACGGGGCCAGCTACTGCATAGGAGCGCTGTAGGCGCTGGCCATAGGCCATTGTGAGCGCCAACGGCGCTGGTAAGGAAACTGTGCAGAACTGCTCCGACGTCCTTTAGTAAAATGGGCATAACGTTCTCATACGAACTCGGATTGAGGTGATTCAAGATGATTCGGAAAGAGAACGAGTAGACCTACAACTTTCGTTCTTTAAGTTTTTCCATTTGAGGTCGGGATCAATTCCCAAATTGACCATTTGTCTGACTGATGTGTTTTTGGGGGCAATCGGAGAGCGTCGGGCATGCGCATAAGCACATGTAATGCTCCCGACACTGTAAAATGACGTTCTAAGTTCTAAAATATGAATGTTATGAATTTTAATGATACTTAGCATTAACCAATAAGTATTAGATAAATCGAATGAGCGTGTTAGGCGTACGCAATTGCGTATTGCTTGGGCATTCGAATAGGCAAGTGGGCGTATAGGCGTGCAAGCGTCGTAACGCCGTAACTAGTGGACATAACCTTGTTTAATATTTTGTTTCTTATTTGAATGGGACATTATAGAGTTGTGTGAACAAATATTTGGTATTCCATATGTGACTAATTGTATGTGTGAATATGTACCTAATTGTGTAGGATATTAAGGAGCGTGTATTGTAATATTGTAGCAGCGCTTCAGGCAAGTTTCCTAACGCTTGTCTAACCCTTGTGTTGGGCAAGTTCCCTAACTTCATTCTTTCTATATATTGAATGCAAGTTTCCTTACTCTAGCTCAATTTAATATTGGGCAGGATTTCTCAATCGTACAACTTTTGTTTATTGTGCGAGTTATTTATTGATTGAACAATCATTCTATATTATTGCAAGTTTCGTGACTCAATTGGAGTTATTAATTTCAAATTATATTAGTGGATTAATTATTTTCAATTACCCCATATCAAGGATAAATTATTGATATTCGCAGCTTATGCATTTGAATTCATTATTTGTTGTTGAATTGTGAAACGTTTAAGTTCTTCATTCATGAACTGTTTAGGGAAATAGTCTATGCCATTCGTTTCGGCTAGACATGTACAGGTTATTATTTTAAAAGCTATCCAAACCGATTGTCGGTGCGGATTCTTGGACTGAGAGAGCAACCCTTATTAGGGGATTATAATGTGTCGGTTATTCGACGCAGTCAGAGTTAAATGTTATGCATATACATGGTGTACAAGAGGCTGATCCCCTCGAGTACAACTGACGGGGCCAGGTTTTAAAAGAGTTAGTCGAATGATTAACTCTTTGGCCAAAAGTTCATGGTCGGTTGGACCACTCAGCAGTAAATAATCATTATTCATTGTTTCATTTGAACTTTGATTATGTCATTTCAGCTAGTTCATCAATGTTCATAAATTGTTGATCTATGCAGCTATTATTCTTATTCATTCATGATATATCTTCATTCTTGCATTTAAACTTGCTGAGCAAACTCGTTGCTCACCCTTGTTATATCATGAACCTATTGCAGTTAAGCCGGGGAGTTCCAAATCGGACAAAGGCAAAGGAAAGCTTAAAGAATAGTTATATGTACTATCCTGTTTGTGTAATTCGTGGAATCATTTTGTATTATTATGGTATTCTGCGATGTATTTTGTTTAAGGTTTTAGACCTTGGGACCGTAGTGAACCTTTTGTAATGAACAACATATGTTTATTTTATTCCGCATTAGTTGATTTATGTTGTTTAGAGGTGTATGGATGTATTTTATCGTGAGCACCAAATTCGAGGTATTGGTACCTGAATTTGGGGGTGTCACAGGTTGGTATCAAAGCTGTAGGTTATAAACTTTAGGATTTGCGAAACCTAGGTTATAACCTTAGTATTAAACTCGTATTGAGTACGCTAGGTGATGGATCGAGGAGATTCATTTGATGGTCATGTCTGGAGGTGGATTGTGGAAATCCATCGAGCCGAGTTGTGCAAGATAAAATATCATTTCATTTTATCAATGAATATATTTTATTGTAGCACTGACATCTTGCTGTCTATTTGTTTCTGTTTGTGGCTGTAGGATGTCTGAGATGGGAGAGTACAGTCCTGCTGGAGAGGTAGAGTTCACAGACATTCATGTGGATGCAGGGCAGTTAGTGGAGGTACAGCCGAGTGAGCCAGAGATGATGGACACTAGGGCTGAGTCTGAGGCCGAGTATGGTTCTGAGGAGGACCCCGAGGAGGATCCAGTGACGGAGGATGAGGAGCCGCCTGAGTATGCAGATGGCATGAGCACTACTGCTAGTGACATCATAGAAGAGCTAACAAATAAGAACGAAGAGCTCGAGAATCGAGTAGCTCACTTAGAGGAGCAAAATCAGGATCACCAGGACCGAGAGGAGCAGTACAGGTCATTGGCATATCAGACTTTAGGAGAAAAGACTGAGTTAACCCAGAAGCTACAGGAAAAGGACCAGCGGATTGCCGAGCTAGAGGTAGTAGCTCACGGTCGGCGTGGGGTTTCTGTTCAGCTTGGTGTGATGGTTTATGACCTCTTAGAGAGGAATGTGATGCTGGTAGGACAGATAGAGCGGGTAGAAGATCAGCTGGAGACTACTCGTCTGGAGCGAGATGAGGCTATAGGGCAGTTGGCAGCCCGAACTGCAGAGATTGATTCCCTCAGGTCAGGCTTGACCACTTCCATTGGCAGACTGAGGGACAGGGTGAGGAGGTACCCCAGGGACGAGGGTAGCAGCAGGCGCGTGATTAGGCGCCGAGTGGTCGACAGGCTGGCTCGGCGGGAGCTCAGGGTTGCAATTCGCCGCAGCAGGCGGTGATGTGTTATTTTAGCAGTATGTTTGCAGTAGGTCCCACTTTTATTATGATAGGGGCTTACTTATGTTGCATATCCCTATGCTTGTGGCGTGCATGGGATAGTAGTTGAACCCCAATTTTGTTCCTAATAGAGGGGTGGAAGGTTATTATTCCCCACTTTTGTTGTTAGGGGATATTTAATGATTGGTAGACTATGTCATTTAGCGTTTATAGAAGTATGCCACATGTTGACTCTGGTTGTATTAAAACAGTGGTGTATGATTATAAATGCAGTTGTTTTATTTAAATCAAACGTGTTTGATAGATGCTTTTACTTTTAATTGTTGACTTAAATGACTTATTGCATGAGGCCTAGATCTATCAGTAATAGCCGACAGTTTTCTTTTAGCAGATCATGGCGCCAAGAGGACGATCGCGTAACCAAAGGGTTGAGGAGTCGGTGAATAACGAAGGGGGTCAGGCAGACCCTATGAGGGCTTTTGTTAACTTATTAGCAGAAGCAATGCAGGGCAGACAAGCCGCTGCAGTTGATTAGCCAGGAAGTCACATGGCGAACTTTAAGGATTTCAAATTAGTAGGACCACCGGAATTTTGTGGGACTACGGATCCGATTGAAGCCCAGACATGGGTAGAAGAAATGGAGAAAGTTTTTGAGGTCGCAAGGGTGGCCGAAAGAACAGATGACGTCGTTTGCCACTTTCATGATGAAAGGTGAGGCAAATTACTGGTGGAAGGCGAACAAAGGTCGAGCGGGGGAAGGCACGATTGCATGGGCTCGTTTCAAGGAGCTGTTTTTCGAAAATTACTTTCCAGCGAGTATGCAGGCAAGCATGGAGATAAAGTTCCTGGAACTAAAGCAAGGAAGCATGTCAGTTGCGGAGTATGCTGCAAAATTTAACGAATTAGCTAGGTTTGCTCCACATCAGGTGGACACCGACGCTAGGCGAGCGAAGAGATTTGAGCAAGGACTGAAACCTTGGGTGTATAGTAAGGTTGCGATTTTGCAGATCAACACATTTTCTACGTTACTTGAGAAAGCAATCATTGCTGAGGGAGGAAGCGAAGCTTTGGCAAGGCACAACCAAGAGCAGAAAAAGAAGAAGAGTCATGATGGTCACAAGGAAGGTAGCAGTGGGGGAAGTAACCCAAATAAGAGAAGATGGAACGACAGTCAGATGACAGGAAGCAAATCCGGAGGGGATGCAAAGAAGGGCAATAAATGCGAGAAATGTGGAAGAAATCACTTTGGAGAATGCATGAAAGGAAAAGGAGTTTGTTTCAACTGTGGTCAACCGGGGCACATTGCCCCACAATGCCCAAAGGCGAAGGCAGGAAGTTGTTTTTCTTGTGGCGCTTCAGATCATCAAAAGAAGGATTGCCCAAAGAGAAAGAGTGATGCAGGCAGTGCTAACCAAGGGAACAACAGTAAGCTGACTATCGGAGGACCAACACAGCAGAACAGACCAGTAGCACGCACCTTCAACATGACAGTGCAGGATGCAATGGAATCAAAGGATGTGGTGTCAGGTATTATTTCGATCAATAATATTAATGCATATGTATTATTTGATTTGGGAGCTACCTGTTCATTTGTGTCGGATGAATTTGCTAAACGGCTAAACTTACCTCGTGAGAAATTAGAGAACCCAATGAATGTGGAAGTAGCTAATAAAGAAGTTATTCCTGTGGAATACATCCATAGAAATTGTTGTGCTATAATAAACGGGTATAAACTGAGCGTGGATTTGATTCCAATATGACTAGGAGAATTTGATGTAATTCTTGGGATGGACTGGTTGTCTAGTCACGGGGCTGTGATCGACTGCCAGAAGAAACGTATACACCTGAAGACTCCAAATAAGTCGAGGGTCGTATTCTACGGTAGTAAATCGCCGAGACAATCTTGTTGTCTGACGATGATGCAAGTGAAGAAATTGCTAAGAAAAGGTTGCATATGTTATTTGGCTCACGTGGTTGATATTCGAAGTGTAGGAAACGAGCTGGGTCAAATACCTGTAGTAAGGAAATTTCCAGATGTTTTCCCAGATGAGTTACCGGGTTTTAACGCCGGATAGAGAAGTGGAATTTGTGACCGACTTGGTACCGGGAACCGCACCGATCTCAAAGGCGCCATACCGGATGGCACCGGTAGAGATGAAAGAACTGATGGTTCAACTGCAGGAGCTGCTAGATAAGGGGTATATTCGTCCGAGTGTATCTCCATGGGGAGCGCCGGTACTGTTCGTAAAGAAGAAAGACGGATCGTTAAGGCTTTGTATTGACTACAGGGAATTGAACAAGGTTACCATTAAGAACAAGTATCCGTTGCCCAGGATTGATGATTTGTTCGATCAATTGAAGGGAGCGAAATACTTCTCGAAGATTGACTTGAGGACGGGATATCACCAACTGAAGGTGAGGCAGGAGGATATTCCAAAGACAGCATTCAGAACTCGATATGGACACTTTGAGTTTTTGGTGATGTCGTTTGGGCTGACGAACGCGCCAGCAGCATTTATGGACATGATGAACAGAGTGTTCAAGCAATACCTAGATAAATTTGTTGTCGTTTTCGTAGATGACATTCTTGTCTACTCGAAGACGGAGGAGGAACATGTCGAACATTTGAGAATAGCCCTGGAAACACTAAGAAGGGAGAAGCTATATGCAAAATTTTTCAAGTGTGAATTTTGGCTACAGAGAATGCAGTTTTTGGGGCACGTAATTGACAAGGATGGTGTATCGGTGGATCCTGCCAAAGTAGAAGCAGTAATAAACTGGGAGCAGCCTAAGACACCGACAGAAGTTCGAAGTTTCTTGGGATTAGCGGGTTACTATCGGAGGTTTATTCAGAACTTTTCAAAGATAGCGACACCGTTGACAAATTTGACAAGGAAGACTGTGAAGTTTTGTATGGACGGATAAGTGCGAAGAGAGTTTCTTGGAGTTGAAGAAAAAACTTAGTGAAGCACCTGTGTTATCACTGCCAGATAACGCAGGGGGATTTGTGGTGTACAGTGATGCGTCACACAAAGGCCTTGGGTGCGTACTGATTGCAGCATGGGAAGGTCATTGCATACGCGTCATGGCAGTTGAAGGATTATGAGAAGGGATATCCGACACATGACCTGGAACTAGCGGCAGTGGTGTTTGCTCTAAAGATTTGGAGGCACTATCTGTATGGGGAGAAGTGTGAAATATACACAGACCACAAAAGTTTGAAGTATATTTTCACTCAAAAGGAACTAAACATGAGGCAGCGACGATGGTTGGAGTTGATCAAGGACTACGATTGTGAAATTTTATACCATCCCGGCAAGGCCAATGTAGTAGCTGATGCGCTAAGTAGGAAGGGCAGAGATAAGTTGATGATGTTGACAGCTCAAGAGGAACTGATCAAAGATATGGAAAGACTAGAATTGGAAGTCAAATATCCGACGAATGCAGATGAGAAGCTGTTTGCAGTGGAGGCGAGTCCGACTTTATTAGACAAGATAAAGGAGGCTCAAGAAAAGGATGATGAATGTATCGCCATAAAGAAGCGGATCTCAGAAGGAGAGGAATTAAAGTACAAGTCTGATAGCACGGGATTGCTAAGGTTTGAAGGGAGAATCTGGATACCGATGGTTCCGGAGTTGAGAGAAGAGATTCTGCAAGAAGCTCATGCTACAAGATATTCGATACACCCTGGTAGTACCAAGATGTATCAGGATTTGCGTCAGCACTTCTGGTGGCCAAACATGAAGAGGGAGGTCGCAGAATGTGTTGGGCGATGTTTGACATGTCAGAGGGTAAAAGCGGAACATCAGAAACCGGGTGGACTGCTACAACCACTGGAGATTCCGGAGTGAAAGTGGGAGCATATCACGATGGATTTTGTGACGGGGCTTCCACCAACTCAGAAAGGTTACGACGCGATCTGGGTGATCGTGGACCGTTTAACTAAATCCGCACATTTTCTACCGATCAAGATAAGATACAATCTGGAGCAGCTAGCAAAATTATATGTGAAAGAGATTGTGTCGCGACATGGGGTACCGGTATCTATTGTATCTGATAGAGATCCGCGTTTCACGTCAAATTTCTGGAAGAGCTTGCAAGAAAGATTGGGAACTCAGTTGAGGTTGAGTACGGCATATCATCCTCAAACTGATGGGCAGAGCGAACGGACGATTCAGACGCTTGAGGACATGCTTAGAGCATGTGTGATGGATTTTAAAGGCAGCTGGGACGATCACCTACCGTTGGTGGAGTTTGCCTATAATAACAGTTATCATGCGAGTATTGGCATGCCGCCGTACGAAGCATTATACGGAAGGAAGTGTCGAACACCTCTGTGTTGGGACAAAGTCGGTGAACGGAGACTGTTGGGACCCGAATTGGTGCAGCAGACCGTGGATGTTGTCAAAGTGATAAGAGCTCGATTGGTAGCAGCTCAGGATAGGCAGAAGAAATATGCCGATTTGCATCGTTAGAAGCGAGACTTTGAAGTTGGCAGCTTTGTATTTTTGAAGGTATCTCCCTGGAAGGGGAAGATCAGATTTGGAAAGAAGGGAAAATTGAGTCCCAGGTTCGTAGGACCCTTTGAAGTTTTAAAGAGGGTAGGTGAAGTGGCGTACGAGGTAGCTCTACCTCCTGAACTTGAGCATATTCACAATGTGTTTCACGTTTCTGTGTTGCGGCCATATAAACCCGATTACAAGCATGTGATATCCTATGAACCAATTCAAGTTGAACGAGATTTGTCATATGAAGAGATTCCTGTCCAGATATTAGATAGGAAAGAGCAGACGTTAAGAAACAAGGTTATTCATTCGGTCAAAGTACTTTGGAGGAACCATGCAGCTGAAGAAGCTACGTGGGAGCTAGAAGAGAAGATGAGGAAGAATTATCCCCATCTTTTCGAGTGAACCCATGTTAGGTTTTCCATACCTAGATTGAAATTCTGGGGACAGAATTCTTATAAGGAGGGGAGGATGTAACGACCAAGAACTTTAGAATTTCCTTGTAATTCGAATTTTTGAATATTAATGAATATATTATATTTTATTGCTATTATTTTGTGTTGCATGTTTAAAGGTTGTGTGACAACCTGGATTATGTGAATGCATGAAATTTTACGTGTTATAATTTTGTTTAAGTGAATAATTGATTTTGCGTAGCGTCGCTAAATCACTATTCACGGGGCACGTTTCCCGAGGCACTATTTATGCCAAATATTTTTGTGTCTTTTTCGATGTTAATAAATTTTATAAATACGTGTATGCGTACGAATAAGTTTTCCAAGTGTCGGAAATTTTATTTGAGCTGATACGTGATTTTATCCGTATCCGAAATGTATAATATGGGTGTTCCGAATAATTGGACAAATCCCGTAATAATTATTTTTACCCATCCCAATATTTATGGTAATACCCATTTTAATTTTGGGTAGAGTTATTTACCAGTTTTGGTACAAAAGTGGGAGTTTTCGGATATATTTTTGGTATTTTCTGGTATTTAATTTGGCTTATTGCTTCAAGTGGGAACCACCAAACCACTTTCAACCAATCAAATGAGAGCTTGGGGAGGGCATTGCCGGCAAGCCTTTGAAAATTGGCCACCTTGAGCCTTACACCCATTTCTCCCACTTCTCCTTAATTTCCTCCACTTCTCTAATAATCATTCATTCAACTCTTAACCCATTCCATTCCCTTCCAAGTTGCTCAGCTGATAGAGAGAGAGAGAGAGAGAAAGAAAGAGAGTGAGAGCTGCCAAGAAGGAAGAGAAAGAGGTCGCCGGAAGTTCGCCGGAAAAAGGAAGGAGGAAGAAGAAGAAGGCACGGGAGGAAGGAGAAGAGGAACCAAGCAAGGAGAACCTTCAAAATCAATCCTAGCCAAGCTTCTTAATCATCTAGGAAGGATTTACAGAGGTAAACAACAACCAAATCCTTTCCATTCGATTTCTTGTTGAGTTTTTCAAGTTTTTCTTAGTTTTGAGCTCTTAAGCTTGTGGGTCGGATTTGTGGCGATTCTTGGTGTTTTTGTTTGTTGTGATTGTTTGTAAATGTTGTCAAGAGGTTATGTAAGATATTAATAATCTCAAAGTGGAACAAAAACGCAAGAAATCCTTACCTTGGCTTAATGGAGCAAGAACAATGGACAAAACATGGACTTTGGACTGTTGGACGATTTAGAGGACCTTGTAGCTATGATTTCGTGTTTGTTTAATGTGTTTGTTGTTATGATATTGTACTTCCATGGGTTATGAGTTTAACCCAGTTGGAATGGAGTAAAAAGGGATTAAAACAAAGATTTGGTGATGATTTTTGTAAAGAACACCAAGAACACGAAGAACACGAAGAACACGAAAATATAGCATGAGTTGATACTTTGGCCTAAGATTTGGCCATGTTAATGTTAATGGATAACTCTAAATTTTTGATATGTTGTAGCCCTATGTCTTAGGAGTCCATAGAGTCCGAAACGGACCAATTTGAACGTGTATTGAGGGAGTTATGGTGATTGGAAGCAAGATAGGTCTAGAACACCAAAACAGAGCATTCCGGGAAGCAAAACGCATTGGGGACTCAGGCCTAGCGCCAACGGCGCTTGGCTGGGCGCTGTAGGCGCTGGCCACGGGGCCAGCTACTGCATAGGAGCGCTGTAGGCGCTGGCCATAGGCCATTGTGAGCGCCAACGGCGCTGGTAAGGAAACTGTGCAGAACTGCTCCGACGTCCTTTAGTAAAATGGGCATAACGTTCTCATACGAACTCGGATTGAGGTGATTCAAGATGATTCGGAAAGAGAACGAGTAGACCTACAACTTTCGTTCTTTAAGTTTTTCCATTTGAGGTCGGGATCAATTCCCAAATTGACCATTTGTCTGACTGATGTGTTTTTGGGGGCAATCGGAGAGCGTCGGGCATGCGCATAAGCACATGTAATGCTCCCGACACTGTAAAATGACGTTCTAAGTTCTAAAATATGAATGTTATGAATTTTAATGATACTTAGCATTAACCAATAAGTATTAGATAAATCGAATGAGCGTGTTAGGCGTACGCAATTGCGTATTGCTTGGGCATTCGAATAGGCAAGTGGGCGTATAGGCGTGCAAGCGTCGTAACGCCGTAACTAGTGGACATAACCTTGTTTAATATTTTGTTTCTTATTTGAATGGGACATTATAGAGTTGTGTGAACAAATATTTGGTATTCCATATGTGACTAATTGTATGTGTGAATATGTACCTAATTGTGTAGGATATTAAGGAGCGTGTATTGTAATATTGTAGCAGCGCTTCAGGCAAGTTTCCTAACGCTTGTCTAACCCTTGTGTTGGGCAAGTTCCCTAACTTCATTCTTTCTATATATTGAATGCAAGTTTCCTTACTCTAGCTCAATTTAATATTGGGCAGGATTTCTCAATCGTACAACTTTTGTTTATTGTGCGAGTTATTTATTGATTGAACAATCATTCTATATTATTGCAAGTTTCGTGACTCAATTGGAGTTATTAATTTCAAATTATATTAGTGGATTAATTATTTTCAATTACCCCATATCAAGGATAAATTATTGATATTCGCAGCTTATGCATTTGAATTCATTATTTGTTGTTGAATTGTGAAACGTTTAAGTTCTTCATTCATGAACTGTTTAGGGAAATAGTCTATGCCATTCGTTTCGGCTAGACATGTACAGGTTATTATTTTAAAAGCTATCCAAACCGATTGTCGGTGCGGATTCTTGGACTGAGAGAGCAACCCTTATTAGGGGATTATAATGTGTCGGTTATTCGACGCAGTCAGAGTTAAATGTTATGCATATACATGGTGTACAAGAGGCTGATCCCCTCGAGTACAACTGACGGGGCCAGGTTTTAAAAGAGTTAGTCGAATGATTAACTCTTTGGCCAAAAGTTTCATGGTCGGTTGGACCACTCAGCAGTAAATAATCATTATTCATTGTTTCATTTGAACTTTGATTATGTCATTTCAGCTAGTTCATCAATGTTCATAAATTGTTGATCTATGCAGCTATTATTCTTATTCATTCATGATATATCTTCATTCTTGCATTTAAACTTGCTGAGCAAACTCGTTGCTCACCCTTGTTATATCATGAACCTATTGCAGTTAAGCCGGGGAGTTCCAAATCGGACAAAGGCAAAGGAAAGCTTAAAGAATAGTTATATGTACTATCCTGTTTGTGTAATTCGTGGAATCATTTTGTATTATTATGGTATTCTGCGATGTATTTTGTTTAAGGTTTTAGACCTTGGGACCGTAGTGAACCTTTTGTAATGAACAACATATGTTTATTTTATTCCGCATTAGTTGATTTATGTTGTTTAGAGGTGTATGGATGTATTTTATCGTGAGCACCAAATTCGAGGTATTGGTACCTGAATTTGGGGGTGTCACAGGTTGGTATCAAAGCTGTAGGTTATAAACTTTAGGATTTGCGAAACCTAGGTTATAACCTTAGTATTAAACTCGTATTGAGTACGCTAGGTGATGGATCGAGGAGATTCATTTGATGGTCATGTCTGGAGGTGGATTGTGGAAATCCATCGAGCCGAGTTGTGCAAGATAAAATATCATTTTATTTTATCAATGAATATATTTTATTGTAGCACTGACATCTTGCTGTCTATTTGTTTCTGTTTGTGGCTGTAGGATGTCTGAGATGGGAGAGTACAGTCCTGCTGGAGAGGTAGAGTTCACAGACATTCATGTGGATGCAGGGCAGTTAGTGGAGGTACAGCCGAGTGAGCCAGAGATGATGGACACTAGGGCTGAGTCTGAGGCCGAGTATGGTTCTGAGGAGGACCCCGAGGAGGATCCAGTGACGGAGGATGAGGAGCCGCCTGAGTATGCAGATGGCATGAGCACTACTGCTAGTGACATCATAGAAGAGCTAACAAATAAGAACGAAGAGCTCGAGAATCGAGTAGCTCACTTAGAGGAGCAAAATCAGGATCACCAGGACCGAGAGGAGCAGTACAGGTCATTGGCATATCAGACTTTAGGAGAAAAGACTGAGTTAACCCAGAAGCTACAGGAAAAGGACCAGCGGATTGCCGAGCTAGAGGTAGTAGCTCACGGTCGGCGTGGGGTTTCTGTTCAGCTTGGTGTGATGGTTTATGACCTCTTAGAGAGGAATGTGATGCTGGTAGGACAGATAGAGCGGGTAGAAGATCAGCTGGAGACTACTCGTCTGGAGCGAGATGAGGCTATAGGGCAGTTGGCAGCCCGAACTGCAGAGATTGATTCCCTCAGGTCAGGCTTGACCACTTCCATTGGCAGACTGAGGGACAGGGTGAGGAGGTACCCCAGGGACGAGGGTAGCAGCAGGCGCGTGATTAGGCGCCGAGTGGTCGACAGGCTGGCTCGGCGGGAGCTCAGGGTTGCAATTCGCCGCAGCAGGCGGTGATGTGTTATTTTAGCAGTATGTTTGCAGTAGGTCCCACTTTTATTATGATAGGGGCTTACTTATGTTGCATATCCCTATGCTTGTGGCGTGCATGGGATAGTAGTTGAACCCCAATTTTGTTCCTAATAGAGGGGTGGAAGGTTATTATTCCCCACTTTTGTTGTTAGGGGATATTTAATGATTGGTAGACTATGTCATTTAGCGTTTATAGAAGTATGCCACATGTTGACTCTGGTTGTATTAAAACAGTGGTGTATGATTATAAATGCAGTTGTTTTATTTAAATCAAACGTGTTTGATAGATGCTTTTACTTTTAATTGTTGACTTAAATGACTTATTGCATGAGGCCTAGATCTATCAGTAATAGCCGACAGTTTTCTTTTAGCAGATCATGGCGCCAAGAGGACGATCGCGTAACCAAAGGGTTGAGGAGTCGGTGAATAACGAAGGGGGTCAGGCAGACCCTATGAGGGCTTTTGTTAACTTATTAGCAGAAGCAATGCAGGGCAGACAAGCCGCTGCAGTTGATTAGCCAGGAAGTCACATGGCGAACTTTAAGGATTTCAAATTAGTAGGACCACCGGAATTTTGTGGGACTACGGATCCGATTGAAGCCCAGACATGGGTAGAAGAAATGGAGAAAGTTTTTGAGGTCGCAAGGGTGGCCGAAGAACAGATGACGTCGTTTGCCACTTTCATGATGAAAGGTGAGGCAAATTACTGGTGGAAGGCGAACAAAGGTCGAGCGGGGGAAGGCACGATTGCATGGGCTCGTTTCAAGGAGCTGTTTTTCGAAAATTACTTTCCAGCGAGTATGCAGGCAAGCATGGAGATAAAGTTCCTGGAACTAAAGCAAGGAAGCATGTCAGTTGCGGAGTATGCTGCAAAATTTAACGAATTAGCTAGGTTTGCTCCACATCAGGTGGACACCGACGCTAGGCGAGCGAAGAGATTTGAGCAAGGACTGAAACCTTGGGTGTATAGTAAGGTTGCGATTTTGCAGATCAACACATTTTCTACGTTACTTGAGAAAGCAATCATTGCTGAGGGAGGAAGCGAAGCTTTGGCAAGGCACAACCAAGAGCAGAAAAAGAAGAAGAGTCATGATGGTCACAAGGAATGTAGCAGTGGGGGAAGTAACCCAAATAAGAGAAGATGGAACGACAGTCAGATGACAGGAAGCAAATCCGGAGGGGATGCAAAGAAGGGCAATAAATGCGAGAAATGTGGAAGAAATCACTTTGGAGAATGCATGAAAGGAAAAGGAGTTTGTTTCAACTGTGGTCAACCGGGGCACATTGCCCCACAATGCCCAAAGGCGAAGGCAGGAAGTTGTTTTTCTTGTGGCGCTTCAGATCATCAAAAGAAGGATTGCCCAAAGAGAAAGAGTGATGCAGGCAGTGCTAACCAAGGGAACAACAGTAAGCTGACTATCGGAGGACCAACACAGCAGAACAGACCAGTAGCACGCACCTTCAACATGACAGTGCAGGATGCAATGGAATCAAAGGATGTGGTGTCAGGTATTATTTCGATCAATAATATTAATGCATATGTATTATTTGATTTGGGAGCTACCTGTTCATTTGTGTCGGATGAATTTGCTAAACGGCTAAACTTACCTCGTGAGAAATTAGAGAACCCAATGAATGTGGAAGTAGCTAATAAAGAAGTTATTCCTGTGGAATACATCCATAGAAATTGTTGTGCTATAATAAACGGGTATAAACTGAGCGTGGATTTGATTCCAATATGACTAGGAGAATTTGATGTAATTCTTGGGATGGACTGGTTGTCTAGTCACGGGGGGGCTGTGATCGACTGCCAGAAGAAACGTATACACCTGAAGACTCCAAATAAGTCGAGGGTCGTATTCTACGGTAGTAAATCGCCGAGACAATCTTGTTGTCTGACGATGATGCAAGTGAAGAAATTGCTAAGAAAAGGTTGCATATGTTATTTGGCTCACGTGGTTGATATTCGAAGTGTAGGAAACGAGCTGGGTCAAATACCTGTAGTAAGGAAATTTCCAGATGTTTTCCCAGATGAGTTACCGGGTTTTAACGCCGGATAGAGAAGTGGAATTTGTGACCGACTTGGTACCGGGAACCGCACCGATCTCAAAGGCGCCATACCGGATGGCACCGGTAGAGATGAAAGAACTGATGGTTCAACTGCAGGAGCTGCTAGATAAGGGGTATATTCGTCCGAGTGTATCTCCATGGGGAGCGCCGGTACTGTTCGTAAAGAAGAAAGACGGATCGTTAAGGCTTTGTATTGACTACAGGGAATTGAACAAGGTTACCATTAAGAACAAGTATCCGTTGCCCAGGATTGATGATTTGTTCGATCAATTGAAGGGAGCGAAATACTTCTCGAAGATTGACTTGAGGACGGGATATCACCAACTGAAGGTGAGGCAGGAGGATATTCCAAAGACAGCATTCAGAACTCGATATGGACACTTTGAGTTTTTGGTGATGTCGTTTGGGCTGACGAACGCGCCAGCAGCATTTATGGACATGATGAACAGAGTGTTCAAGCAATACCTAGATAAATTTGTTGTCGTTTTCGTAGATGACATTCTTGTCTACTCGAAGACGGAGGAGGAACATGTCGAACATTTGAGAATAGCCCTGGAAACACTAAGAAGGGAGAAGCTATATGCAAAATTTTTCAAGTGTGAATTTGGGCTACAGAGAATGCAGTTTTTGGGGCACGTAATTGACAAGGATGGTGTATCGGTGGATCCTGCCAAAGTAGAAGCAGTAATAAACTGGGAGCAGCCTAAGACACCGACAGAAGTTCGAAGTTTCTTGGGATTAGCGGGTTACTATCGGAGGTTTATTCAGAACTTTTCAAAGATAGCGACACCGTTGACAAATTTGACAAGGAAGACTGTGAAGTTTGTATGGACGGATAAGTGCGAAGAGAGTTTCTTGGAGTTGAAGAAAAAACTTAGTGAAGCACCTGTGTTATCACTGCCAGATAACGCAGGGGGATTTGTGGTGTACAGTGATGCGTCACACAAAGGCCTTGGGTGCGTACTGATGCAGCATGGGAAGGTCATTGCATACGCGTCATGGCAGTTGAAGGATTATGAGAAGGGATATCCGACACATGACCTGGAACTAGCGGCAGTGGTGTTTGCTCTAAAGATTTGGAGGCACTATCTGTATGGGGAGAAGTGTGAAATATACACAGACCACAAAAGTTTGAAGTATATTTTCACTCAAAAGGAACTAAACATGAGGCAGCGACGATGGTTGGAGTTGATCAAGGACTACGATTGTGAAATTTTATACCATCCCGGCAAGGCCAATGTAGTAGCTGATGCGCTAAGTAGGAAGGGCAGAGATAAGTTGATGATGTTGACAGCTCAAGAGGAACTGATCAAAGATATGGAAAGACTAGAATTGGAAGTCAAATATCCGACGAATGCAGATGAGAAGCTGTTTGCAGTGGAGGCGAGTCCGACTTTATTAGACAAGATAAAGGAGGCTCAAGAAAAGGATGATGAATGTATCGCCATAAAGAAGCGGATCTCAGAAGGAGAGGAATTAAAGTACAAGTCTGATAGCACGGGATTGCTAAGGTTTGAAGGGAGAATCTGGATACCGATGGTTCCGGAGTTGAGAGAAGAGATTCTGCAAGAAGCTCATGCTACAAGATATTCGATACACCCTGGTAGTACCAAGATGTATCAGGATTTGCGTCAGCACTTCTGGTGGCCAAACATGAAGAGGGAGGTCGCAGAATGTGTTGGGCGATGTTTGACATGTCAGAGGGTAAAAGCGGAACATCAGAAACCGGGTGGACTGCTACAACCACTGGAGATTCCGGAGTGAAAGTGGGAGCATATCACGATGGATTTTGTGACGGGGCTTCCACCAACTCAGAAAGGTTACGACGCGATCTGGGTGATCGTGGACCGTTTAACTAAATCCGCACATTTTCTACCGATCAAGATAAGATACAATCTGGAGCAGCTAGCAAAATTATATGTGAAAGAGATTGTGTCGCGACATGGGGTACCGGTATCTATTGTATCTGATAGAGATCCGCGTTTCACGTCAAATTTCTGGAAGAGCTTGCAAGAAAGATTGGGAACTCAGTTGAGGTTGAGTACGACATATCATCCTCAAACTGATGGGCAGAGCGAACGGACGATTCAGACGCTTGAGGACATGCTTAGAGCATGTGTGATGGATTTTAAAGGTAGCTGGGACGATCACCTACCGTTGGTGGAGTTTGCCTATAATAACAGTTATCATGCGAGTATTGGCACACCGCCGTACGAAGCATTATACGGAAGGAAGTGTCGAACACCTCTGTGTTGGGACAAAGTCGGTGAACGGAGACTGTTGGGACCCGAATTGGTGCAGCAGACCGTGGATGTTGTCAAAGTGATAAGAGCTCGATTGGTAGCAGCTCAGGATAGGCAGAAGAAATATGCCGATTTGCATCGTTAGAAGCGAGACTTTGAAGTTGGCAGCTTTGTATTTTTGAAGGTATCTCCCTGGAAGGGGAAGATCAGATTTGGAAAGAAGGGAAAATTGAGTCCCAGGTTCGTAGGACCCTTTGAAGTTTTAAAGAGGGTAGGTGAAGTGGCGTACGAGGTAGCTCTACCTCCTGAACTTGAGCATATTCACAATGTGTTTCACGTTTCTGTGTTGCGGCCATATAAACCCGATTACAAGCATGTGATATCCTATGAACCAATTCAAGTTGAACGAGATTTGTCATATGAAGAGATTCCTGTCCAGATATTAGATAGGAAAGAGCAGACGTTAAGAAACAAGGTTATTCATTCGGTCAAAGTACTTTGGAGGAACCATGCAGCTGAAGAAGCTACGTGGGAGCTAGAAGAGAAGATGAGGAAGAATTATCCCCATCTTTTCGAGTGAAACCCATGTTAGGTTTTCCATACCTAGATTGAAATTCTGGGGACAGAATTCTTATAAGGAGGGGAGGATGTAACGACCAAGAACTTTAGAATTTCCTTGTAATTCGAATTTTTGAATATTAATGAATATATTATATTTTATTGCTATTATTTTGTGTTGCATGTTTAAAGGTTGTGTGACAACCTGGATTATGTGAATGCATGAAATTTTACGTGTTATAATTTTGTTTAAGTGAATAATTGATTTTGCGTAGCGTCGCTAAATCACTATTCACGGGGCACGTTTCCCGAGGCACTATTTATGCCAAATATTTTTGTGTCTTTTTCGATGTTAATAAATTTTATAAATACGTGTATGCGTACGAATAAGTTTTCCAAGTGTCGGAAATTTTATTTGAGCTGATACGTGATTTTATCCGTATCCGAAATGTATAATATGGGTGTTCCGAATAATTGGACAAATCCCGTAATAATTATTTTTACCCATCCCAATATTTATGGTAATACCCATTTTAATTTTGGGTAGAGTTATTTACCAGTTTTGGTACAAAAGTGGGAGTTTTCGGATATATTTTTGGTATTTTCTGGTATTTAATTTGGCTTATTGCTTCAAGTGGGAACCACCAAACCACTTTCAACCAATCAAATGAGAGCTTGGGGAGGGCATTGCCGGCAAGCCTTTGAAAATTGGCCACCTTGAGCCTTACACCCATTTCTCCCACTTCTCCTTAATTTCCTCCACTTCTCTAATAATCATTCATTCAACTCTTAACCCATTCCATTCCCTTCCAAGTTGCTCAGCTGATAGAGAGAGAGAGAGAGAGAAAGAAAGAGAGTGAGAGCTGCCAAGAAGGAAGAGAAAGAGGTCGCCGGAAGTTCGCCGGAAAAAGGAAGGAGGAAGAAGAAGAAAGGCACGGGAGGAAGGAGAAGAGGAACCAAGCAAGGAGAACCTTCAAAATCAATCCTAGCCAAGCTTCTTAATCATCTAGGAAGGATTTACAGAGGTAAACAACAACCAAATCCTTTCCATTCGATTTCTTGTTGAGTTTTTCAAGTTTTTCTTAGTTTTGAGCTCTTAAGCTTGTGGGTCGGATTTGTGGCGATTCTTGGTGTTTTTGTTTGTTGTGATTGTTTGTAAATGTTGTCAAGAGGTTATGTAAGATATTAATAATCTCAAAGTGGAACAAAAACGCAAGAAATCCTTACCTTGGCTTAATGGAGCAAGAACAATGGACAAAACATGGACTTTGGACTGTTGGACGATTTAGAGGACCTTGTAGCTATGATTTCGTGTTTGTTTAATGTGTTTGTTGTTATGATATTGTACTTCCATGGGTTATGAGTTTAACCCAGTTGGAATGGAGTAAAAAGGGATTAAAACAAAGATTTGGTGATGATTTTTGTAAAGAACACCAAGAACACGAAGAACACGAAGAACACGAAAATATAGCATGAGTTGATACTTTGGCCTAGGATTTGGCCATGTTAATGTTAATGGATAACTCTAAATTTTTGATATGTTGTATCCCTATGTCTTAGGAGTCCATAGAGTCCGGAACGGACCAATTTGAACGTGTATTGAGGGAGTTATGGTGATTGGAAGCAAGATAGGTCTAGAACACCAAAACAGAGCATTCCGGGAAGCAAAACGCGTTGGGGACTCAGGCCTAGCGCCAACGGCACTTGGCTGGGCGCTGTAGGCACTGGCCACGGGGCCAGCTACTGCATAGGAGCGCTGTAGGCGCTGGCCATAGGCCATTGTGAGCGCCAACGGCGCTGGTAAGGAAACTGTGCAGAACTGCTCCGACGTCCTTTAGTAAAAAAGGGATAACTTTCTCATACGAACTCGGATTGAGGTGATTCAAGATGATTCGGAAAGAGAACGAGTAGACCTACAACTTTCGTTCTTTAAGTCTTTCCATTTGAGGTCGGGATCAATTCCCAAATTGACCATTTGTATGACTGATGTGTTTTTGGGGGCAATCGGAGAGCGTCGGGCATGCGCATAAGCACATGTAATGCTCCCGACACTGTAAAATGACGTTCTAAGTTCTAAAATATGAATGTTATGAATTTTAATGATACTTAGCATTAACCAATAAGTATTAGATAAATCGAATGGGCGTGTTAGGCGTACGCAATTGCGTATTGCTTGGGCATTCGAATAGGCAAGTGGGCGTATAAGCGTGCAAGCGTCGTAACGCCGTAACTAGTGGACATAACCTTGTTTAATATTTTGTTTCTTATTTGAATGGGACATTATAGAGTTGTGTGAACAAATATTTGGTATTCCATATGTGACTAATTGTATGTGAATATGTACCTAATTGTGTAGGATATTAAGGAGCGTGTATTGTAATATTGTAGCAGCGCTTCAGGCAAGTTTCCTAATGCTTGTCTAACCCTTGTGTTGGGCAAGTTCCCTAACTTCATTCTTTCTATATATTGAATGCAAGTTTCCTTACTCTAGCTCAATTTAATATTGGGCAGGATTTCTCAATCGTACAACTTTTGTTTATTGTGCGAGTTATTTATTGATTGAACAATCATTCTATATTATTGCAAGTTTCGTGACTCAATTGGAGTTATTAATTTCAAATTATATTAGTGGATTAATTATTTTCAATTAACCCCATATCAAGGATAAATTATTGATATTCGCAGCTTATGCATTTGAATTCATTATTTGTTGTTGAATTGTGAAACGTTTAAGTTCTTCATTCATGAACTGTTTAGGGAAATAGTCTATGCCATTCGTTTCGGCTAGACATGTACAGGTTATTATTTTAAAAGCTATCCAAACCGATTGTCGGTGCGGATTCTTGGACTGAGAGAGCAACCCTTATTAGGGGAAAGGGATTATAATGTGTCGGTTATTCGACGCAGTCAGAGTTAAATGTTATGCATATACATGGTGTACAAGAGGTTGATCCCCTCGAGTACAACTGACGGGGCCAGGTTTTAAAAGAGTTAGTCGAATGATTAACTCTTTGGCCAAAAGTTCATGGTCGGTTGGACCACTCAGCAGTAAATAATCATTATTCATTGTTTCATTTGAACTTTGATTATGTCATTTCAGCTAGTTCATCAATGTTCATAAATTGTTGATCTATGCAGCTATTATTCTTATTCATTCATGATATATCTTCATTCTTGCATTTAAACTTGCTGAGCAAACTCGTTGCTCACCCTTGCTATATCATGAACCTATTGCAGTTAAGCCGGGGAGTTCCAAAGCGGACAAAGGCAAAGGAAAGCTTAAGGAATAGTTATATGTACTATCTTGTTGTGTAATTCGTGGAATCATTTTGTATTATTATGGTATTCTGCGATGTATTTTGTTTAAGGTTTTAGACCTTGGGACCGTAGTGAACCTTTTGTAATGAACAACATATGTTTATTTTATTCCGCATTAGTTGATTTATGTTGTTTAGAGGTGTATGGATGTATTTTATCGTGAGCACCAAATTCGAGGTATTGGTACCTGAATTTGGGGGTGTCACATTCTACAGCTATAGTAAACTGAATACTTGTGCATGTAGTATACTTAGGAGCTTAGAAACCCGTTCGACATTCACTCATTAGGAGTGAATGCCGAATAGTCCTTAGTCTGAGACTGTTCCTAGATGTTATGTCTCTCACTTAGGCTGATGTCAATGGTTTGAGAACATTTTTTTAAAAGAAGATTTTTTCGGCTGGTGTCTTTATATGTTCTCCGAGTGCATACTTAGCCTAAGTTGTCTTGGTCTATTTCGTGTACTTGGAGACCATGAGGAGGTGCTGCCAAAATTTTCTTGAAACAGAAGAAACGTGTTTAAGGTGTTGGCACTAGTGAGGAGACGCATCCAAGAACGGGATAGAAGCCTAACCCCTGTAGAGTGGACATATTGTTATATAGAATTCATGCATGGACCACATATATAAATATTCCTGTTTTAATTGTGTATTTTATTCAATTAAAGATGTCAGCCGACTGGAGTTGGATGTACCGTAGGATACAGGTTGATGTGAGGGGATTAGTTGATACGTGCCGTGATGGGGTGTGCAATTTTATGAACAAAGCAATAGAACATACTGATGATCCAAACAGAAAGATGAGATGTCCGTGTCTTAAGTGTAAAAACATGATCTGGAAGAAAGTCGACGAAATTAAATTCGACTTATTTTCATGTGGGTTTGTGGATGGGTATTCGGTACGGATTCATCACGGGGAATCAGCTTAGTTGAGAGAACTGACCGACAGTATAGACCAACCAGTTCACGGGGATTCATACATTGATAACTATGATAACGTGAAGTTGTTGGTAGATGCTTATGGCCCTACCACTATTAACTGAGCTGAAAATGAACATTCGTCAAATAGTGCTCAGCAAGAGCCAAATGATACAACTACTATCTTTTACAAGATGTTATCTGAATCAGGGGTCCCATTGTATCCTATAAATGATAAGCACACCAGGCTATTTACAGTGACGAAGCTCTTACACTTCAAGAATGAGCATGACTGCAGTGAGAGAGGTTTTAATGATTTGCTTGCTATTATCAGCGAGTTCTTACCTAGGGATCATACTCTTCCCGCGAATTACTATGAAGTGAAGAAGATGGTAAAAGGGTTGAATCTGGAATATAAGAAGATCAATGTTTGTGAGAAGGATTGCATGTTATACTGTGGGAAGGACAGAGATAAGGTGTAGTGTAATATCTACAATTTGCCTCGGTACAAGACGAAAAAACATAGGGGGAAGGAGAAGCATGTGCCTAAGAAGATCTTACGGTACTTTCCTCTTGTGCCGAGATTACAACGTCTATTCATGTCGTCGCACATTGCTGAGCATATGAGTTGGCATAGAACAAGGGACGTCGTGCTTGGTCAGCTGACTCACCCTGCAGATGGAGATAAATGGAAGAAGTTTGATGAAAATTTCCAGAATTTACTGAGGAAGTTAGGAATGTCAAGTTTGATATGATACGGATGGCTTTTGTCCATTTAATAATTTTAGTCAGCCCTACTCTGTTTGACAAGTGATCATGGTAGCTTACAATCTTCCATCGTCAATGTGCATGAGGGATCCATATATGTTCTTGACTTTACTCATACCGGGGGATAAGAGTCCTATAAAAGACATAAACGTGTATCTCAGGCCGTTAGTCGATGAACTTAAGATGTTATGAGAGACGGGTGTTCAGATTTATGATAAATCGGTCAAGCAAATTTTATGATGAAGGCAACCATGTTGTTGACTATCAAATACTTTTCGGCACTTGGGATTATCAGTGGTTGGTCGACTCACGGAAAGTTGTCATGTCCAGTCTGTATGGGGGATATGCAAGGCACACATCTACATCATGGGCGAAAAACTAGTTTCTTTAGAACTACTCGTAGATTCTTGCCTGTTGATCACAGTTACAGAAATATGTCTACATAGTTCAATAGCAAGACATAAAAGAAGGAAGTTGTTGGTCGCTTTGTTGGGCAACGAGGTCTTGGGCTGGCTGAATGATCTGATATTTCCACCGCCAAGGAAGGAGCATAATAATTTGAGAACAACAGGGTACGAGAAAATTCATAACTGGACATACTCGCCTATATGGTTTGAGCTGTCATACTGGGTTACACTATCAATCCGTCATTGTATAGATGTCATGCATACAGAAAAGAATGTATTCCAGAACTTATTTTACACCATGCTAGATGCGAGTGGTAAAACAAAAGACAATGATAAAATACGTAAAGATTTGGAGGCACTGAACATCAGGTGAGAATTATGGCTTCGACCTAACAACTCAAAACCTAAAGCTCCATTTTGTTTTACCAAGCAATAGGTTAAAGACATTTGCAAGTGGGAAAGTGCATTGCAGCTTCCGGATGGATATGCTTCTAATATATCTTGTTGTAGTAAGGTTGAGTAGTTGAAAATTACTGGGTTCAAAAGTCATGATTGTCATATATTCATGCAGAAGTTAATACCAATTGCATTTTGTGAGATGCTACCCAGGAAATTTATTGATGCCTTGACCGAACTTTCAAATTTCTTTTGGGATCTTTGCTTAACGGTTATAAGGTACAACGATGTGGAGCAGATGGAGAAAAATATAATGCTGATAATGTGCAAGCTCGAAATGATCTTACCTTCAGGGTTCTTTGACTCGATAGAGCACTTCCTATTCATCTACCATATGAACTTAAGCTTCGATGACTGGTGCAATATCGGTGGATGTATCCTTTTTGAGAGGTAATATCATCTACATTGTGCAATTTTGATGATATTTATAACTCATAGTCTGAATTAGTTCCGTTTAATCATCGTATTCTAGGTATATGCGTCGATTAAAGCGAAAAGTAAAAAACAAAGCTCGTATAGAGGGGGTTCTATTGCCAAACGCTATACGGAGGAAGAGCTTGTCACCTTTTGCTCCTTGTACTTAGACGATGTTGTCTCAACGAAACACAACCGTTTAAGTCGGAATGAGGTCGTCGGACTCCAATCTCGTGCTGATGAGTTAGCTGTATTCACCTATCTGGCTAAACTATTTGACCATGAGACGATGACTTACTTAAGCGACAAAGATTTGAAGATTGTATCTACATAGGTGCTTCTAAATATACCCAAAGTATCGTCATACATCAAGTATGTATTATTATTTATCGAATCTTTAATATTTAGAAGCATATTCAACAATTAAACTCTGTTATTATTATTTCAGTTCATTCAAAGAGGAAGCGTATGCTTCTAACCTGGGACTAACTGCAGTATAGTTAGAAGCATATAACGCTTTTGAGCGTTTTACATTTTGAACAGTGGTTTAAGAGAGGGTTGAAGGATATAACGCTTTTGAGCGTTTTACATGTATTATTTCAGGTCCTTACAAACTTATTAGTTCATTTTCCCGCTGCATCGTTAATGGGTACAAATTAAAGGTCAATGACTTGAATGAACTGACATTAGTCAACTTTAACGTTGTTGTGTTGGGAAGCTGTTACCAAGATTTTGAGTCCAATTATTATGGACGATTAGAAGAAGTGGTTGTGCTCAATTATCCCGGGGGTAAAAAGGTTGTTACATTTAAATGTCGTTGGTTTGATAGTGAAAAGGGTGTTAAAGTTGAGCATAATAGAATCATTACAATAAATATAAAGTCAAAGCTACAGTCTGATGACGTATTCGTGTTAGCTAGCAAAGCAACTCAAGTGTACTACGCCCCTAATGTCATAAATTGTAGAAGCCTCTGGTATACAGCTATCACAACGAAGACTCGGGCATTTAATGGTACTAATCTATCTTAAACGGATGACCCGTTGTAAGAACAAGTTAGCAATCCCAGCCACATAGTGCTAAATGATGATGATGTGTTGGTAGATGACATCGTTGATGTACCCGGTGATGAGGAAGTCGAGGAAGACGTGGTTGTCAGTGACTATGTCGTTATAGAAGATGATAATGATGAAGAAACTGATACGGAGAGGAAGAGACAGAATCCGAAGATGAAGTTGATTTTGATTCTAACGGGTTTGACGACGTACTATGTCAAAACTTATTGTTGTTTTGTAAATAATTTACTATTAATAACGGTTATTAAAATAAATTAACTACAAATTAATTACTTAATGTTGGTTATTTTAGTAGTAAACTTATGGCTAGACATAGCGGTGGAGCTTGTCGTGGTGGTGGCCGTATAGGATCTGTTGACGGCTCCCATGGCGGGTCGTCGTCATCAGCTAGTAAGTTTCCGACATTTTAGAGTTTTCCTTTTGTTTACTTTTTTATATCATATGAAAATAGTATATTTACACAATGTCATCACTTATACTTACAGATATTGGTCGTCGATGTCACCTAAGGACTAACCTCGATTTATTTGGCCATCCACCGACAATTCCACACATTTTTCGTGTAGATGTCGACTTGGTGTAGTAAATGTCAAATATAATATATCATGTTCAATTAAAATACTTTATATGATTGCATAATTAAAATAACACATTATTTTTTTATCTCGTATTGTAGTATTTTGGACCCTATCGTTAAAGTGACCGTACACGCCATCTGCTTGACACACCCTCTCGACTGG
Organism: Aralia elata; assembly: GCA_034770075.1. NCBI lineage: Eukaryota > Viridiplantae > Streptophyta > Magnoliopsida > Apiales > Araliaceae > Aralia > Aralia elata. Next base: position 11,977,631 of record CM068380.1, read on the forward strand.
CTGTATGCGATTTAGCTAGTACGTGCAGTATAATGCCTCCTTTATGGAGATTGTGTTGCGCGAGTTTCACATAAGTCGAATTACATAACTTAAATTAAATACGATCCTAGGTATTTACACATTGTTCAAATTTTTTCTAATATGTTATCATTTTTTTATTAATTTATTTTAGATATGAGGAGGGCATCTCTCAGCCAGCCGACGACAGTGTTATTATTGCACATGTTGCGAAAAACTACGCCGGCTGACTATACGAGATGAGACAGAGGGTCACCCGAGTAGTTGTAGACCAGTCCGGGACTACGATACGAGATTATCAGCCCCAAATAGTCTCAGATGCATGGGATGCCATGTATACGCACTGGGATGCTAATGACTTCAAAAAGAAGTCCGAGCAGATGAAGAAGAATCGTGACCAGCTTCGAATTGTACATACTACTGGCTCACAGTCATTTGAGGAGGTTAAGTCGGTATGTATTTATATTTATTTTTTTAGTTTAATATTGTCGAGATCTATACTAAATAAATGATATATTAATGTATTTATTAAGTCATGCGCGCGAGCTTGGGCCAACCTCCCACTATGGTCGAATTCTGGGATAGAGCCCGCACGCCGAAGGACTCGACGATGTCTCCCGCAGCCCTAGCTATACGGGTAATAATTTTAGTTATAATAATTTTTAATTATTTATATTACATAATTAATAATTAGAACTAATTAACTCATATATACATAATAAATTATAGGACCGACTTCAGAAGCTCTGAGACTAGTGTATAGCTGAGTTGCGGGATGCTAGGGGAGATTCTGAGACATTAGATTCCACCATCCCTCCGCCAGAGATTTTTTTATCTCAGGATGAGGAGATGACTCTTTGAGTCGCGTCTCAGGATCTCCAGTAGCACTACCAGCAGATATCGAGTGATAGGGCTGCCGAGGATACCAACTTATACACTACCTGGAGGTATTAATTTTAGTATATTTCTTGTTTTTTCATAATTTATATCGCGATATAGATTATTATTAATGTTATATTTATTTTCGTAGGCTCTAGCCAGCGCCAATGTGACGCCCCCAAATTCTGACACCACTATCTCGAATTTGGTTCATCACGATCTAACACAATAATGACATAAAACTAATGCAGCGGAAAAGATAGAATAAATTACATTGATTTAAGATAATTATTCTCGTCCCAAGGTCTCGCAACCGATACTACAATACTAACCAAAAGTCTTAATTTAACTGAAACATAGTACTAATACATAATCCATGCCTAAGCTTATTACATAATCAAATCTAGAAAACTTAAACAACATAGTGAATAATCTCCTTCCTAAGGGAGAACAAAGCTACTCCGTAGTTTTGCCCTTTCCCTTATCCTTGCCTAAAAGTTCACCTCGCTCTGCCTTAACTGAAAGGTTTAAAGAAGGCAAGAATGAGCAACAAATTTGCCCAGCAAGTATAAACAGTGAGAGTGAACAATATAAAGTTCAAATTTCAAGGGTATGACAGTAAAGGATAATTCAAGGATAATAAGGAAAATCAATTGTTATACATAAGAGTCGCTATAGACTGAAGAATATCAATAGGATTCTTGCATCTAATCATTTCAAGTTCAAGAATATGAACACTGAGTAGTCACTAAAGGACTAAGAACTCTTGCTAGAATTAACAGTTTTTATACTGAGAATCCAATAAAAATAAGTACACAGGTGATCAGCCTGTAGTACCCCAGATTATGCATAACTGTCACATGCTTATAAGTGCGCACGTCGGTTCCCCGAAAATATATAATTTTTCCTTTTTGAGGGTTGTTCATCTCAGTAGATAAGAGTCCTCACCAAGACAATTGGTTTGGAATAGCTTTCTAACACATGTATAATAGTCTAACCGAAACAATGGTTTAGACAACTTTTATAATCTTATTCAATGATTTAATGAATACCAATACTCGCAATGAGGTTTAAGGGATATTAATTTTAAACCAATCCTTAGAATATGAATGACAGTTTATAAATCATAAGAGTCATTGCCACATACTTGTATGATACATGAATATACAAGTTTACATGCTTGCTCAATAAAGAGAAAGGGTTCGAATACTTGCACAATATACCACATCCTGCTCGAATGTAAATTGAGTAGGGTCAAAGAAAACTTGCCTTTAGCGTTGTTTACGACTGTACAGCTTATCAACACTACGACGAACTAAGATATCCTATTGTAACATAGTTACGTATATATATAAAACGCTTCCATTAGTCACACATATCAATTTAACCCTTTCACATAACCAAGTATGTAAGACAAATACGGGAACTATCTTTAGTATATAACTAGATCGCACGATAGCATACTACCATGTTTTGTAGTTTGAAATGGACGTTAATCCTTACGTTTCGGAAACTCTATTTATAAACCATGTACACGACTTGAAGCACTCATGTCATAATACCATTACATATTTGAATACCAAAAACATTGCGACAACTTCTGCTTTACACTTTAGAATAACAATGCAAGCAATCCACAAGATTCAAATTATAAACAAAATCAACTAGACTAAACTGCAGGAGGGCGCAGCTGCGCTCTGGTTAGGCTTAGGGACGGCGCAGCTGTGCTGTCCCCTGGCCAGACCAGGGTTGAGCTTTTGTCTTCCTGGTTTTCAGTCCATTGCTTAGCATACCAAGACATTAACAATTATTATGCACACATGTTAAAGGGGTTTGCATGCTCACATGATCATTTCAAGTTTATATTACTACTTTATATATCCTTAGTTTAGAACTTCAGCAAAATAATGTCAAACAAGTTTAAGAATCCATGTAACTTACCATACTAAGTACTTATTCATATTCAAGGGTTATACCATCTGAAATACGCATGCTCATGTGTTCACATCCTCTATACTTAGTTTACATAGTTCATAACTTGGAAATTTGCTTAAATTCATGCTTGAACGATGCAACGCTATCACATACTAAAGGGACATACATACACATCACGTTTGGGGAATATCGGAGTATTAACATGCATGTCCAACACCTTAGAATGGAGTTATCATTATAATTATGCATGTTTGTTTCAAAATGTCCAAGTTTGCCTTTAAAAGTCGTTTAGAACTAGGTCGTGGTCATCTAGCACACATGAAGCATCTTGAAACCTTATGTCATGCATAATCAGACCTTATACACATGTTCGTATGATCAGGACTTGCACATTGTAAGTTTTGGTAAAGTCTAGTTTCAAAACTATAAGTTTCCTTTAGAAAAACACATACAAATTGAAGCTAAGATGCTCATGCTATGCAAAGGGACCTGACACTACATGCTTCACATATTTTCAGGCATGTCTAAGTTAACTAACCACGTTAGAAAGTAACAGTTCATAGCAGAAGCAAGGATTTTTGTCTGGTGCACGGCACAGCTGCACCGTTTTGAACTGCAGGGAGCGCGCAGCTGCGCCCTCCCCTGGACGGTTCAGAATGGTCTCTGCTTCGGCAGAAACCAAAACCAAACTTGAATTTCTTTACTTAACATGCTCCAGTTCAGTCACATTGTGTTCTTAGCATACATATTGACTCACATAACAACATAGCATCAACTACCAACTAATTAACAAGAGATTTTCATGCATTTCTAAGATTTTGCCAAACTTGAAATTAAAACATACTAAAGCAATATTATTACCTTCTTGAAGCTAATAGCAGATTATCACTCCTAATGGACTAAAACTCAGATTTTGCAACCCAATTTTGTGAAGTAAGGCTTCTAATTTATAGAGAAAGTATTATCCATGCCAAGCCATTATCCAATTTGGTGAACCAAAGGAAGAAGATAGAAGTTAGTGGTTAATGGGAAGTTGGTGGATTGCACTATTAGCACCACTCCCCCTTTCATCATTAATCTGAGATTGCATGGCTGATTATAAGGAGAAAAAGAAGAGCTAGGCTTGTAGCCTTTTTGTTCTTCACGTAAATTCCAATTGGGCAAGGAGGTGACTCTCAATTTGGGACAAAGAACTCAGACATTCCAACAAGGCTTATTAGCACACTTTGATTTAAAATGTAACTTAGGTCAAGATGTATTAAATAATTAAATGCTACCACATTGTATCACTAGTCACATGTACACATATCATATAATTCATGTACATTAATTAAAGTGAAATCTAATTAATCGCTAATACCCAATATTTAATATACATTATTATTCCATTATTCCTATAATAGAATATTATTACAATAAACATTCAAGTATTAAAAGAATTATTATCTAACAATTATTAGCTCATTTCAATTATTACCTCCTATAATTATAATGCACATTTAATAGTCCATATCGCACATCAATATGTCACATAGCATATTCATGTAATTTAAATGTCGCACATCTATTTTATATTATTAAATGAATACAGAAACTTCATTATAAATAATATACATTTCATCATACGGTTATACCTCAAGTAGCATGGCATATAACACTTAAATAATTTAATAGAGATTATTAGTCACACAATAATTAATTAACATTAATAATTTCTTTTCTTAATAAATCATTCCTTTGATAAATAAACAAGAAATCATTTCATCTCGTCACTACCAAAATGACATATCACGTATACTCATATTCGAATAAATATACAACTTAAATTGAAAAGTTAATATTTATATTATACAAAATTCTCGGGTATTACAGCCAACGTCTGAGAGTACTTGTTAAACCATCTCATACGGGTGTTGGCTTGGACGCTATTTCAGAGGGTCATGGCGGCGGTGTCGGAGACATTTCGTACGGATCCGATTATCCATCGTCAGGAGTTGCCTAGTCGTGCTCTCCTTCACCAGCTAGCTCAGGATCTTGCAGTTCGCCGTGATACGCGACGAGGTGTTTTGAATGGTGGTTACGCTATTGTCGGAGGCTTTTGGCCCTATGAAGAGTCAGCCCCCGATTACTTAGGTATTTTATTCATTTTAAGCTTGTATATTCTGCATGTTGTTTAATTATCATTTAACTGCGATTTTAATTCTCAATTATAGACTAATGAGTTATATTTTTAATTATATCAACAAGGTGACGATGCCGAGGAGGCTGGTGATCTCGAGTAGGCTGGAGATGTCGATGCTGAGCGGGGGGTGACGACGGCGATTTTCATACACCAGAGCAGCACCGCCGACCCCCGCCCAATGATCCTCCTCACACTGGGGTTAGTACTAGCTTGACTTAGTTTTGTAGATCATTTGTACATATTTTATTCATATTTACTTTAGTTTAGCTTAATAGGATGTAAATCCTCGTAGTTTAGTTGAGTTTTGTAAATCATTGTAGTTTAAACATTGTAAATCATTGTAGTTTAATGAAATTTTTGTATAACTTATGAAAATTTGGTTTATATTTGTTATTGTTGTTGAGGTAATTCATATTGGCACTTCTATGTGAACATAAGGTAGTTATTACTGTATATACATGTTGGGATAATTATAGTTACGTTGTATGTGTTGTTGGGATAAAACAGGTTTATAAGTACAAAAATATAGGTTAAAAACCTAAAAACAAAAAATAATTAATTAAAATAAATACTTATTTTCGACGGAATAGAATATTTCCGACGGAACTTCCGTCGGAAATATAGGCATAAAATGTTAATATTAAATTTGATAATTCAGACGGAATTAAGGTAAGGCTGACGGAACTTTCGTCGGAAATAAGCCAATTTATATGCTCCCGAATTGTTCCACGTGGCAGATAAAATTTCGACCGATCATTTCTAACCGAATTATTGCGTCGGAAATAGAGACTAACTTCGACGGAAGTTTGGTCAAAATTTATTCGGTCAGAAGTTCTTATTCCTGTGACGACCCGAAAATGTAAGGACTGAGAATTTGATATGAATTATCTATGTAAAATTTTACAAATAATTTTTTTTTTTTACTTGGAGTATATAAGTGAATATATGAATGTGTAATAGCTTATCAAGCCAATTAGGGCTACATAAGTTAATATATTAATGGAACAAAAAGGAAAGCCAAGAAATAAGTTTATTAAATTATTTCTCAACGATATTGAAAATTTTTGTGACATATAGTGAATGATAGAAGAATAAGAATTGAGAAATAAATTTGTATTTTATGTCATAAATATATGTATGTATATTTATCGCGTATGCATAAATTGTTATGAAACAATTTATATTGTGAAGTGAAATAATTAGTTTAAGTATACAAGAATTATTGTATACTTTAAATAAACATTATTAAAATAAATTCTAGCATTGAATTATTTTAATAAAGAGCGATTATTATTTTAATTATATATGTAAATAAATTGATATAAACAATTTATAATGTGAGAGAATAAATTTATTATTTTCTATATGTGATGTGGATACATGTGTATGACATTTAATAAATATATATATGCAATAAATATATATATTTATTTACTTGTTTTATAAACAGAATTAAAAAGAAAGCCTTGTAACCTAATATTATATATTAGGAATGGTAATTAAATAACCTAAGGGTTATGGTATTGAAGAATTTTAGTAAATAAATTATATACTAACCTAAGAGATTAATTTTATTAGTTCAATTTATTATTTAATTAAAGAAAGTTTAATTGGGTTAAAAGATTAAATGAACATGCGTAATTAATTAAATTTCTAAATGAGTGGAATGGAAAACTCTAATTAAATAATTAGGGTAAGATAAAAATTTATATATTGGACTATGTTATTTTTATTACATGGCCCAAAAGATTTAATTAAAAGCCCAAAAGAATAATGGAGTTAATTATTTTAATAAGCTAATAATGCAATATAAAATATAGCAAAATTGGGCCAAAGAAAATGGAATGATTTGGATGGATAAGAAGGGGTATATTAGCATGTGCTAAATTAGAAGATAAGGATAAGAAAGAAAATAGGAAGAGAGAGGAAAAAGATAAGGATGAAGAGATAAGAGAGAGAAAGAGAACAGAAGAGATAAGAGACAGAGAGAGAGAAGAAAAGAAATCAAAGAGGGAGAGAGAAAAAGGAAGCTCACGGCAAGGAGGAAGAAGGAAGAAAATTCTTCCATGCCATCTATCTTCATTCATAACATATTTTGTAGAAGGAAGAAGAAGAAGAAATTAACAAAGCAAGGTAAAGAAAATAAAATTTCAACCTTTAGTTAAAAATTGTGTAGCTTTGTACTTTTATGTTAGATCCATGAAGTTTTATGATCTTAATGGATAAAACCTTATGAAAAGGTTGGATCTTAGATTTTATGGTATAATATGTTAATATATGTGATATTATGTTGGAAAATTTTGGGAAAAAAGAAAGCTAATGAGTTTTCTTAGTTTTTCGGAAAATGTTTAGTTAATAGTTAATGATCCATGTGATTTATTTTGGAGATCCAAGTTTGATATTTGTAATATTGTTATTGGGTGTGCTATATATATAAGTATTAAGCAAAAGCCCTTTTGTTTGACTCAAATATGTTGAGAAATGAGAAAGTTATAGGATTTGTTCTAAAACAACTCTTAGATGGAAAAAAAAAATAAACAATAAGGCTGCTGTCCCAAAAAGGAAATTTAGAAATTTGCTATAGTACTCTAAAAATTCTGGACTTTTGGTATGTTATAGTACACTGTATAAGCTTTCCATAGACTCCGGAACGGACTAATTCCGACTTCGGAGCAAAGAGTTATGTCATTTTAAAATAACTGAATCAAAACTGTCCAAATAGTGCGGAGCAGTCCCCTTGCACGAAATTTCTGGACCAATGTGTTCGGAATTTGGAAAAAAGTCAGTAGGAAATAATTGTAGCCCTGGAAGTTACTTCGCGTGGGCTCAAGAATCGCCTAAAAAAGTTTTAAAACGAAAAAGTTATGACTGTTTTAGCGAGAGAGGGTAAACCTATGCGAAAAGGATGAAATTTAAATTAGTGGACTGTTAATGAATTGATTTGAGACTTTTTGTTGTGATGTTTCGAATCTGAAAATTTTAGTTCCAGGGTGTTATGTTATACTCTTATGAGTTATGAACATCACCCAATTGGAATGGAGGAGAAAGCTCAAGTAACGAAGTCATGGCAAATTTTTTTTTATGAAAGTAGTTAAGAGTTGAAAAATCAGTTGGTACACTGACTTTAGAGTCAGTTTTTCAAGTAGTTAAAGCTCCTGAAAATTGGTTATTTTCTGGGAGTTTTGTAGTATGTAGAACAAGAATTAGGTGGACTCAAGAACGAACTTATTTCGATAAGAAATGAGCAAGTTACGAAATCGCAAAGTATGTACCATGAAAACGAAACTGCCCAGATAATAATGCAGCATGCAGGGAGTTTTGGCCTAAAGCAGACGGGTTAAAGCTGTCTGAATTGGGTGATGATTACTCGCAGTAGATTTTGTTAGTAAACATACGGGTTATACTGTCTGGATATTAACTAAAGGAGAACTTAGCGTGAAGCAGACAGTCTTAACTGTCCGGATAAATAATCAAAATAAAATTTGTTCTAAAGCAGACAGTCTTAACTGTCTGGATTAGACCTACAACATAGAATCTAAAAAGTTTGGACACGTTTAATTTATAAAATGCGAACGACCTAAAATGAATAGTATTGTAATGTAAAACAAAGTGTGTTGGTTTCCAATAGCCGAGTAATTGGCCAACGTTAAGCTACGTTGTCCCGAACTATATAAGGCAAGCGTAATAGATTCTAATTAAAGAGTGATTTAAGATGTCTTAAGTTATGAGACATGAGCATCACGAGACTTTAGAATTAAAGTCTAATCTATAAACGAAGCTAAAAGAGAAATATACCGGGGTGTATATAGTTATGTACATTATGTCGAGATATAAACCCGAACATCGTGAATTATAAAATAAGCTAGGATAAACTAATATAGCAATTATTTAAATTAAGGTAATAATATAGTAAATTGTATTTTACTATAAAAGCCATGTATTAGCTGTTTAAACTCCGAATTTGCGAGCAAAGTTAAAAGATATTTCTGAAATGGAATATAAATGATTTAAGCTTCAAGATGTAAAATATTTACATCTTAAAATGTGTAAGACCCATATTATTTATTAATAAAGTTTCTAAAGGAACCAAGATTGGTTTTGAATGAAGTATGAATAATATTAATTTTGTTAACTAATATTTATTAATAAAGAATATACATGCATGTTTTGCAAGATATTTAATTATCTAAATGTGTGTGCATGTAAATACAATTGTGTAGGATTTCTGGACAGAAGTTAAGTTAAATTTTATCGGTAATCTCCAATCAAGGCAAGTTTCTTACTTTAAACTTCTTACAAGTTGCAAGTTTCCTAAACTTACTCAGATAATTATTCTGTGCAAGTTCCCTAACTCAAACTCGAGTTATTATCTTTCAAGCATGTTAGTGGATAATTATTGTTGATTATTCCACATCTATGATTATTGATTCGCACTTAGTGCATGTTGCACATGTTCATCAGGTATGAAAGGCTGATCACCTTCATTACCTTAAGGTTCAGTTAAATTAGTCCATGGTCATTACTGATACCCTGTATTATTGAATTCAATCATTCAATCATTCAATTTTTGATTCATGCTCTTTCACAATTATTATATTGTTAAGAAATTCTAAAGCTTATTTTTTTTCCCTTCAATCATGATATATCTTCCTCGTATTTAAACTTGTTGAGCAAAGTAGTTGCTCACCCTTGCTATATCATGATAACAAATTTCAGATTAATACGAATGTTCGAGAAAAGACAGAGGCAGATGCAAAGGACAAGATTAGGTTGATATGCACATTAACTATTAAGTTATTTGGATGTAAGTTACTTATGTAAACCTTATGTACGTTATTAAAGGAATGTATCAAGATAAAGGTTGTAGATCTTGGGAAATATTGTAGAATACTCTAAAATAAACAAGTTATGTTTATATTTTCTACATTAGTTATAGAATTGGTATGAAGATGATGTATCGTGACGTACCAGATCCGAGGTTCAAGGGACCCGGATTTGGGGGCGCCACAGGTTGGTATCAGAGCTGTAAGTTATAAACCTTAGGTAGGGGTACCTTAGGCTATAACCGCAGAGATAAGGATAAGGAATAAACTCAAATAGAGTTTAAGTACTAGGAGATGTATTTTAAAAATTCATTATTAAATAAAGAAAAAAAGATAAATAAGATTCAAAGAAGAATCTTAAAAAGTTATAAAGATAAGAATCTGGAGTTACCTGACTCTAGTAAGTAAAAGTGAAAAATTAAATAAAATCATAATATATGATTAAAGTGAAAGTTAAGAAGATCGCAAAACAAAACGATCATGAGATAGAAAACAATCGTAATATAATACGATTATAAGAAAGATCACAACGTGATCTGATTAAGACATGGAATGATAGATGATCAATCGAAGGATTGCAAATTTTGTAGCAGATTGTTGTACGAAAGTTGTACTATGAAATTGTAATATGTAAGCTCATGAAAGAGTAATTAATGTTGATATACGGATTAAATGAAATTCGTATTGAGTAAATGGAAAGTTATAATTATGTGGGATTTCAATTGAGGACTCATGTTAGTGGCTGAGTTGTACGATTCCTGGTATGGGACGGGAATTTGTGCTTGGTTCGACAACCACTTAGCTTCCTATATTGATAATCATTAAAATATTGGTGTCGCGCTATTGATATATATATATATATATGGTGAGAAGGTGATTCTTTTCTCATATTTATATTCGATAGTTAGAGAATATTAAGATTAGGTACGAGTTCTTAAAAATCATACTTATGGTAAGTTCGTGACTCATAATCATATGGTACGTTTTTGAACCCCTCAGCGAATGGACGTCTTTGGTCTGACTAGGATAAGTTCCTAAACTCATATGATTGTGGTAAGTTCCTGAACTCATAACGTGTGGTATGTTTAATGAACTATATTAGGGTATAGAAAAGTTGTGCATGAAGAATTGAGGATTTTTAGTATAGTAAGCTTTAAGGATGAAAGAAATAGATAGAATTATTAAGCAATGGATCATTGGAGGAATTGAAGTTGATGGTGGAGGCATAGGTATTCCAAATCTTCTAGCTATGCTAGACTTCGAAATTTTTGACATCAAGCTAAATTCACACTGATGTGCCTTTAAAAAAAATAATAAAAATAAAATTTTTGTTATCCTTAAAACAAGGTGACAATGGTGTGTAGATGGACTTTGAGCCATTATCACATCGTTACATGTTGTGGCATGATAACACCAAACAAATAATTTTTCAATGGTTTTAAACTGTTTAAAGAAGAGTCTACGCTATTTGTTTCGGCTAGACAAAAATGATTTAAAATATCAAAATGTATTTTTAAAATAGTCATCAATGCATCATGGAACCTGGTGTAGAATGACAGATGATGGAGTCATCAATGCAGATTAACCCAGTGTGGGATGTGATCTAAGAATCGTCAGCCCACTACGGTATGATGTAGTATGACAAAGTCACAAAATGACGGAATCCTCAAACGGGCTGTATATACAGTGCGGTATCATGACGTCATAAAATAATTTTCAGAACTTTAAAGATAATGTATTGCCAATTGAATTTGGCCAGACACATGTTTCAATTGCTATTCGAATTATTGGTATATGTCTAAGCTATTTGACTCGGCTAGACAAATGTTGTGATGATTTATTAAATCGATATAATGGATGTCAGAATAATAAAACAGACACTAGTGTTGTGTCATAACAAAACAGACACTGGTGTTGTGTCATAAATTAATAGACACTGGTGTTGTGTCATAGAAAGATAGACACTGGTGATGTGTCATAATGGAATAGACACTGGTGTTGTGTCATAGACATTGGTGATATGTCATAAAAAGCCAGACACTGGTGATGTGTCATAATAAAATAAAAATAGACACTGGTGATGTGTCATAACAAAACAGACACTGGTGTTGTGTCATAAATTAATAGACACTGGTGTTGTGTCATAGAAAGATAGACACTGGTGATGTGTCATAATGGAACAGACACTGGTGTTGTGTCATAGACATTAGTGATATGTCATAAAAAGCCAGACACTGGTGATGTGTCATAATAAAATAAAAAACAGATACTGGTGATGTGTCATAAAATGAACATTGGTTATATGTCATAAGAAGTTAGTCATAGGTGGAACTAGAGTAAAGTAGACAGTGGCGATGTCAAGACAAGATAAACATAGATGATGATAAAATAAACACATGCGGTGTTATGATAGTAAAAACAGGCATAGAGGATATCGAAAGTAAGATATAGGTGATATCAAAGATGGATAGACACAAATAGTAAAGAAATTAGACTCCGGAGAGGGTCAAAAGCATAAAAAGAATGAGTCAGAAAATTTTAGAACCTAGAAGATTTCGTATAAAATGGCAAAAGGCTATCAAGTATTCGGAGATGCATGAGTACGTGTATATTAGGATGTGCTAAGTGGTAATCAAGATTTAGTATGTATAATAAATTTTTTTTTATAAAAAGGATGAGAAAATAACATTTTTTTTATATATACAGAACAATGCCGCCAAGAAGGAATCAGCGTAATCAAGAAGAGTCAGAAGGTGAGACTAGAGATCAGGTGGATCCTATGCAACACTTTGTGAATCTTCTTGTAGGAACGGTAAATAGAAACCCTGTACGAGAACAAGCAAATCCTCAAACATTACAGGCGGCACGTTTCAAGGATTTTAAGAATGTGGGACCACCAGAATTTAAAGGAACCACTGAGCCTATTGAGGCTCAAGCATGGATTAAGGAAATAGAGAAGACATTTGATATTGCCAGGGTAGGTGAGGAGCAGAAGACTTCTTTTGCTACTTATATGCTTAAGGGTGCAGCAAATTTTTGGTGGGAAGCGAATAAGAATAGAGCTGGGGAAGGAATAATTGGTTGGGAAAAGTTCAAAGAAATTTTCTTCGAGAACTATTTTCCTCCCAGTTCACAAAACCGAATGGAGATAAAATTTCTGGAGCTAAAACAAGAAGATATGTTAGTGTCCCAATATGCAGCCAAGTTCAACGAACTGGCAAGGTTTGCTCCACATCAAGTGGATACTGAAGAGAGGAAGACACGTAGGTTTGAGCAAGGTTTAAGACCTTCATTATACGATAAGCTATCAGTGTTACAAATCGACTCATTTTGAGCACTTATAGAAAAAGCTATAATAGCCGAGGGAGGAGATAAGACGTCAAGTCAATACAATCAGGAGAATTATAATAAGCAAAACAAGGAAAAAGATAGGATCAAAGAAAACAAGAAGCAAACAAGGTATGCTCATTTTGAAGAGAAGCAAGGCGACTTAAAGAAAAAGATTGGTGGTTGCCAGAATTGTGGGAAGAATCATATGGGGATATGTAGGAAAGCTAAGAGGATATGCTTTAATTGTGGGCAAGAAGGACACATCTCTCATGATTGCCCCAATCCAAAACAAAATGGGTGTTATAGTTGCGGATCGATGGATCACCAGGCAAAGAGTTGTCCAAATAAAAGGACTGGTGGGAAAAGCAGTGGCAAATCGACACTTGCCAAGTATATAAATATGTAAGATTATACCTTTGGTGAATGTACTAATAAAAATTTATATGTACTTTTGGTGTAATAGTGATTCCGGGGACAGAATCCTTATAAGGGGGGAAGAATGTGACGACCCGAAAATGTAAGGACTGAGAATTTGATATGAATTATCTATGTAAAATTTTACAAATAATTTTTTTTTTTACTTGGAGTATATAAGTGAATATATGAATGTGTAATAGCTTATCAAGCCAATTAGGGCTACATAAGTTAATATATTAATGGAACAAAAAGGAAAGCCAAGAAATAAGTTTATTAAATTATTTCTCAATGATATTGAAAATTTTTGTGACATATAGTGAATGATAGAAGAATAAGAATTGAGAAATAAATTTGTATTTTATGTCATAAATATATGTATGTATATTTATCGCGTATGAATAAATTGTTATGAAACAATTTATATTGCGAAGTGAAATAATTAGTTTAAGTATACAAGAATTATTGTATACTTTAAATAAACATTAATAAAATAAATTCTAGCATTGAATTATTTTAATAAAGAGCGATTATTATTTTAATTATATATGTAAATAAATTGATATAAACAATTTATAATGTGAGAGAATAAATTTATTATTTTCTATATGTGATGTGGATACATGTGTATGACATTTAATAAATATATATATACAATAAATATATATATTTATTTACTTGTTTTATAAACAAAATTAAAAAGAAAGCCTTGTAACCTAATATTATATATTAGGAATGGTAATTAAATAACCTAAGGGTTATGGTATTGAAGAATTTTAGTAAATAAATTATATACTAACCTAAGAGATTAATTTTATTAGTTCAATTTATTATTTAATTAAAGAAAGTTTAATTGGGTTAAAAGATTAAATGAACATGCGTAATTAATTAAATTTCTAAATGAGTGGAATGGAAAACTCTAATTGAATAATTAGGATAAGATAAAAATTTATATATTGGACTATGTTATTTTTATTACATGGCCCAAAAGATTTAATTAAAAGCCCAAAAGAATAATGGAGTTAATTATTTTAATAAGCTAATAATGCAATATAAAATATAGCAAAATTGGGCCAAAGAAAATGGAATGATCTGGATGGATAAGAAGGGGTATATTAGCATGTGCTAAATTAGAAGATAAGGATAAGAAAGAAAATAGGAAGAGAGAGGAAAAAGATAAGGATGAAGAGATAAGAGAGAAAGAGAAGATAAGAGATAAGAGAGAGAGAGAGAGAGAATAAAAGAAATCAAAGAGGGAGAGAGAAAAAGGAAGCTCACGGCAAGGAGGAAGAAGGAAGAAAATTCTTCCATGCCATCTATCTTCATTCATAACATATTTTGTAGAAGGAAGAAGAAGAAGAAAGTAACAAAGCAAGGTAAAGAAAATAAAATTTCAACCTTTAGTTAAAAATTGTGTAGCTTTGTACTTTTATGTTAGATCCATGAAGTTTTATGATCTTAATGGATAAAACCTTATGAAAAGGTTGGATCTTAGATTTTATGGTATAATATGTTAATATATGTGATATTATGTTGGAAAATTTTGGGGAAAAAAAAAGCTAATGAGTTTTCTTAGTTTTTCGGAAAATGTTTAGTTAATAGTTAATGATCCATGTGATTTATTTTGGAGATCCAAGTTTGATATTTGTAATATTGTTATTGGGTGTGCTAGATATATAAGTATTAAGCAAAAGCCCTTTTGTTTGACTCAAATATGTTGAGAGATGAGAAAGTTATGGGATTTGTTCTAAAACAACTCTTAGATGGAAAAAAAATAAACAATAAGGCTGCTGTCCCAAAAAGGAAATTTCGAAATTTGCTATAGTACTCTAAAAATTCTGGGCTTTTGGTATGTTATAGTAACTGTATAAGCTTTCCATAGACTCCGGAACGGACCAATTCCGACTTCGGAGCAAAGAGTTATGTCATTTTAAAGTAACCGAATCAAAACTGTCCAAATAGTGCGGAGCAGTCCCCTTGCACGAAATTTCTGGACCAATGTGTTCGGAATTTGGAAAAAAGTCAGTAGGAAATAATTGTAGCCCCGGAAGTTAGCTTCGCGTGGGCTCAAGAATCGCCTAAAAAAGTTTTAAAACGAAAAAGTTATGACTGTTTTAGCGAGAGAACGTAAACCTATGCGAAAAGGATGAAATTTAAATTAGTGGACTGTTAATGAATTGATTTGAGACTTTTTGTTGTGATGTTTCGAATCTGAAAATTTTAGTTCCAGGGTGTTATGTTATACTCTTATGAGTTATGAACATCACCCCATTGGAATGGAGGAGAAAGCTTAAGTAACGAAGTCATGGCGAATTTTTTTTATGAAAGTAGTTAAGAGTTGAAAAATCAGTTGGTACACTGACTTTAGAGTCAGTTTTTCAAGTAGTTAAAGCTCCTGAAAATTGGTTATTTTCTGGGAGTTTTGTAGTATGTAGAACAAGAATTAGGTGGGCTCAAGAACGAACTTATTTCGATAAGAAATGAGCAAGTTACGAAATCGCAAAGTATGTACCATGAAAACGAAACTGTCCAGATAATAATGCAGCATGCAGGGAGTTTTGGCCTAAAGCAGACGGGTTAAAGCTGTCTGAATTGGGTGATGATTACTCGCAGTAGATTTTGTTAGTAAACAGACGGGTTATACTGTCTGGATATTAACTAAAGGAGAACTTAGCGTGAAGCGGACAGTCTTAACTGTCCGGATAGATAATCAAAATAAAATTTGTTCTAAAGCAGACAGTCTTAACTGTCTGGATTAGACCTACAACATAGAATCTAAAAAGTTTGGACACGTTTAATTTATAAAATGCGAACGACCTAAAATGAATAGTATTGTAATGTAAAACAAAGTGTGTTGGTTTCCAATAGCCGAGTAGTTGGCCAACGTTAAGCTACGTAGTCCCAAACTATATAAGGCAAGCGTAATAGATTCAAATTAAAGAGTGATTTAAGATGTCTTAAGTTATGAGACATGAGCATCACGAGACTTTAGAATTAAAGTCTAATCTATAAACGAAGCTAAAAGAGAAATATACCGGGGTGTATATAGTTATGTACATTATGTCGAGATATAAACCCGAACATCGTGAATTATAAAATAAGCTAGGATAAACTAATATAGCAATTATTTAAATTAAGGTAATAATATAGTAAATTGTATTTTACTATAAAAGCCATGTATTAGCTGTTTAAACTCCGAATTTGCGAGCAAAGTTAAAAGATATTTCTGAAATGGAATATAAATGATTTAAGCTTCAAGATGTAAAATATTTACATCTTAAAATGTGTGAGACCCATATTATTTATTAATAAAGTTTCTAAAGGAACCAAGATTGGTTTTGATTGAAGTATGAATAATATTAATTTTGTTAACTAATATTTATTAATAAAGAATATACATGCATGTTTTGCAAGATATTTAATTATCTAAATGTGTGTGCATGTAAATACAATTGTGTAGGATTTCTGGAGAGAAGTTAAGTTAAATTTTATCGGTAATCTCCAATCAAGGCAAGTTTCTTACTTTAAATTTCTTACAAGTTGCAAGTTTCCTAAACTTACTCAGATAATTATTCTGTGCAAGTTCCCTAACTCAAACTCGAGTTATTATCTTTCAAGCATGTTAGTGGATAATTATTGTTGATTATTCCACATTTATGATTATTGATTCGCACTTAGTGCATGTTGCACATGTTCATCAGGTATGAAAGGCTGATCACCTTCATTACCTTAAGGTTCAGTTAAATTAGTCCATGGTCATTACTGATACCCTGTATTATTGAATTCAATCATTCAATCATTCAAGTTTTGATTCATGCTCTTTCACAATTGTTATATTGTTAAGAAATTCTAAAGCTTATTTTTTTTTCCCTTCAATCATGATATATCTTCCTCGTATTTAAACTTGTTGAGCAAAGTAGTTGCTCACCCTTGCTATATCATGATAACAAATTTCAGATTAATACGAATGTTCGAGAAAAGACAGAGACAGATGTAAAGGACAAGATTAGGTTGATATGCACGTTAACTATTAAGTTATTTGGATGTAAGTTACTTATGTAAACCTTATGTACGTTATTAAAGGAATGTATCAAGATAAAGGTTGTAGACCTTGGGAAATATTGTAAAATACTCTAAAATAAACAAGTTATGTTTATATTTTCTGCATTAGTTATAGAATTGGTATGAAGATGATGTATCGTGACGTACCAGATCCGAGGTTCAAGGGACCCGGATTTGGGGGCGCCACAATTCCCGACCGAATTTTCGACGGACTAAATCCCGACTAGCTTATATTCGACGGAATTATCGACGAAATTTTTCGTCGGAAATAAACTTATTCTAACGGATTAAGCTTATTTCTGATGAAAAATCCGTCGAAATTAGCCTCTTTCCTTGTAGTGGTACGTTTAACATTTTGAAGTCAGTAGCTTGTTCGAGTCTCCTTTAATAGAAAATTTAAGAATTAACAAGGCGCTATGTGAATAAGGTAAGTTTTCCATAGATTTTTTCTAGTTCCCCTCTTGATCCCCTCTTGGTCCCTTCCCTAGGTTCCCCCTTAGATCCTAGGATGAAATGTATTCCTAGAATTGAATTGTAATAGAATAGATTCTCAAAAAAAAAACATTTTGAAGCCCATTTGCGAAATTTTAAAATTCAAAATATATGTGAGCTTATAATTATAATTAAACAAATATAACTATGTATCGTTATTGACTTAAAAATACTACCAGAATATTTGTTACTTGCTAAGCTTAACTAACTCAAATTAATTTTGACTTTTAAGAATATGTAAATTTACTTCAAAAAACCAAAATATATCTCTTCTTTTAAAATAAATGTAGTAATAAATATACTTTGATCCTAAAAAGGTTTTTCTTTATCAAATATCTATTTTATTTAAGTCACTAAATATATATGTATTAAATTATACCTAAAAATTTATTTATTTTCTCAAAATCACAATATAAGCAATTGTCTACACTAGCTATACTGTGGATCCGCCCCTGCACCCATGCCTCGCACGGGTAAGAGAACTGGTTAAACTAAATTACATATGTCATAACATGCTTTGGTTCTTATCATGGTTCGAAGGCGCAGGCGCGAAATATGTTTTGGGACTTAATTTTTTGATTCGGTATTCGTTTTGATATCAGTTTCGGGCGATACGTATCGTTAGACTAGTTATGAGCTTCAAAAAAAATTAAAAACATTATGAAATATTTTTAAATGATAAGAACAAAAATATGAATCAATTAAGTTCACAAAAAAAATAAGTAGTACATATGGTATTGTTCAAGTGATAAACCAGACATCTCGTAGATGTTTTTAATGGTACAATTCATTATATTCTATTTAAGTTCTATTTAACTAGTAACTATCTTTCGTATTTTTATATGAAAGATCATTGTCTTTAAAAATGTGACAAATTAAAACTTCTAACAAGGTAACAACAAATTTAATTTGATTACGTAGTACTTATAGATAACTAAACTATGCATAAAGTTGTAACCTCTAAACTAGTTTAATTTATTGCACTAATTAAACTAAACTAATAAAATTAGTTAAATTTAACAAGTTACACTTATTTCACTAATTAAATTAAATAAACAAATCAAGCTCTAATTAAAACACTTTAATTAAATTAAACTCCTAAAAATTAGACAAATTATATAAATTAATTAAATAAATCAATTAAACTTATAAATTAATTTAAAATCATATCCAAATATACTTTAAGCATATTCTAAAATTTATTAACAAATAACAATACAAGCCCAATTTAATGAATTAATAAGTCTTGCCCAAATATCATTGTTCTAAAAATCTCCACCTAGGTCTGATTAATCCTCGCCTAGGCGCTAAGCGGTCCTCTATCATCTCGATTTGGCTGGGGGCCTAGGCCCCTGCATGCCAAGGCAGAATCAGACCTCTAATTTTAAGCTATGCAATACTTAAAATGAATTTGTTGAGCCTTAAGAGATTGTTTTTGGGATAATGTTTCACGTAATATCTTAAAAATTACATGTACTATATATGTTTTGTATATAATAACATGCATGTACAATAACAAAATAAATAAATGAGACCGCTTAAGGAAACGCCTAGTCCGCCTAGGCATTCCCCACTGCTTAGGTCTGCCAAATAATTTTTAGGGATTATACTTTAGGCATATAATCCATATGATTATGTTCATAACCCAAATAACCCAACAGCCCTAAGGAAAATTTTTACCTAGTTCGCATGAGAGAGAGATGGCCTGACTCGACGACACAGAGAGCCAAATCCGGAGGAGGAAGAAGGAAAAGATCGAAAATTGATCGACGAGGAGGAGCAAAAAGAGAGGAAATTGATCGGTGCTTAAAACCCTTCAAGATGATGAGTATATAAAGAAAATTTTGGAGGATTGGGACAAAATCAATTAAATTGGATAGCCATGCATACCTTCAATTGTCACCAGCAATTACAGCAACTTTGCAAAATGTGAGTTTTTTTGTTTGTTTTTTTTTGTCAATTTCCCCTTTCATAGCGAATTAGATCTGCTTTTTTTGGGGGGGGGGGGGGAGGGGGGGGGGGGGGGGGACCGTTACACTGCTTTCCCTGTTAGCCTCACCGATTCCGTTCCATTATGACGAGTTGCCGATAACTCGCCAAAATTCTCTTTTTACGTTGATTTTCTTTGATTTGTTGTATCATGTCAAAAATTCTCTTTTTACGTTGATTTTTTTTGATTTGTCGTATCATGTCAAGGTTTCAAATTGCTGCTGGCCGAAACCTAATGCTATATATGCCGAGTTTTTGACGCAACAGCCGAAACTTCGAACCGTGGTTCTTATCAAATTGAATATATCATTCAAATTGAACCAAGTTATCCCTTAAGCCCATATGATGAAATATATCATTCAAATTGAATTGCAATTGTATAGAATGATGTGAATGAACTTATTTTGTTAGAATAATCATTTATCTTTC
Organism: Aralia elata; assembly: GCA_034770075.1. Lineage (NCBI taxonomy): Eukaryota > Viridiplantae > Streptophyta > Magnoliopsida > Apiales > Araliaceae > Aralia > Aralia elata. The sequence continues at coordinate 11,998,184 of CM068380.1, forward strand.
TTGTTAAAACATATGCAACATATTCTTAAGAAAGAATTAAAGAGTTTATAAATATAATCTTTTGATTTTAAACAAGTTCCACGATCAACATTTAAAATAAAGAAAATACATAAAATAGCGTATCAAATTCTAAGGTTCCTCAAATATGAGATCTTCATTTAGCAAAAAGAAAAAACAAAATATGAGATAACAGTCCTTTGAATTGAATATCTTAAACCTGCTTTTATCATAGAAAAACACATGGAAACTATAAATATGTTGCTGTATGGGGAATCCACTAGAAATAAGAAACAACTAGGCACATTCAATTCCATCACGTAGAAACTAGACATATATTCATACTAATAGTTTTTCCAAGTGACCTTCACTCGTATTTTGTTCCGCACAGAAAGCTCCGATTCACCATAGAGTTGTACAGGACAGAGGAGTTTTGCACTAGGAAAGTAGTATTGATCCGTTCGCAGAAATGCACGAATTATGAGCTTGGACCTGAGTGGCACAGTTACCATGGATTTGTACAACTGAATTGGCTGTCCAGATACTACTAGTTTGCTTTGACTAGAGTTCTCCCTCAGGAAGAGGATACTCTCATGTTTTGTATCTGTAATAATGTCATTTCTAGCGGAAATAAGTCCGTAAACATGAATATCTGGTTCATCTATCAGGCTAACCTCCACAGTGGTATGAGTGCTTGAATGGAAGTAGAAAAAGATGGTTGTAGAAAAATTCTTATCCTCGTCTTCAATGGTATATGACAAGGGTTTGTTGACTATACTTGGCCTAACATAAGGATCCCAGTGAAACCCTTTGGCGGTCCAGCACTCCGTCTCCGGGTCAAAATAGTATTTTTCATCTTCTTGGTGGCGATTGGTGATCTTGTGTTCGGAGTTGGATTTGATCTTCAGATCCACAATTATGGAGATAGCACCAAGGACCTCAAAGGCAGCATTGGTCGGCAGCAGCAAGGCTCCATCCCTAATATAATTTTCTTGTTCTTCCCCTTGGCGATAGAATTCTTCTAATCACCACTGAAATTGACTACGATGTTACCAGAGGATAATTCGTAACCACCTTGGCTGCTGCTTTTGCTCTCAATTTTCACATGAAACACCTCCATCAGAGGATGTCCACAATAGAATCATCAATCAGAACTTCATCGTGTGGGTGGGTTAATTAATTTTTTGTTGTGGCTAGAGGTCGACAAGGTTGCCCTGCCTGAGGAAGAAATACGGGTAACCGTTGCTGCCGCTGCTGCTGTTGTCTCTCTCTTCATACTCACCATAATCAGGCATCAGACAATAGTTTTCAGGATCATAGTGAACCACTTCAGAGTCTTCCTCATGGTTGCGTTTCCCGAGGTAGTAACACAACATGTTTTCCGTCTTCCTCATGGTTGCGCGCTTGAAACTAGGGCTGCCTATCTTATGCACGCAACTTTATACTTTAATTATTACTAGTACTTTACCCTATCTTGAATTGGATTTGGGTTGCCTTGGGTTGGGCTCCGAGGATTACATCTTTCTTACTCCAGCCCAATCTTCGATCTTTAATAACACTAGTATTTGTAGCGCAAACTTTTGATTGTGCAATTAAAAATTACAAGTTCACTAACCCCGTGGGCGCCATGAATAATAATTTATTATATTAATAATTAAAAAAATTAATTATGATTTTGAGAAACATAATTATAGTTATTAAATAGTTACATATTTATTCAAATAACTAATGATTGAATTATATATTATAGATTCTTTTAATCAATTATTAAGCTAAATATTTAAATAGATTATTGTAGATTTATTTAGTTATGATTGTGTCAAAATAATTATTTAATTTTATTTAAGTTTGCAATAGAATTCTATATTAGCGTTTATATTGACAAAATTTTCTTGAAATTCTAATCCGAATAGAATTATAAAACTCATGTTTTAATAACTTTTAATTTAGTTATGACAATTAGTTAGGTTAGGAATGAATCCACTATAATTTTTTAGCTAATGTTACAATTATTATGGTTCAAAATTCACATATATTATTAATACAATTGATCATGTGATTTGATAAAATTTCAAGTTTAAATGAATTAAATTAGTTAGGCTATTAGTTTAATATTGAAATTCACAACAAATATTAATATAATTAAATCGTGTGATATATCTCTTTAGTGTGTTTAATTGATTGTTTGTAATTGTTTTGCATGTGATTGTTTTTAGTGAAGTGTTTTACCAATTTTGTAATAAAATTGGTAAAACCAAAACTAAAAATTCTTTTAAAAGTTACTTTTTCTATTAGAGATTAGTTGGGTTTCTTTTGAATATTTTATAAATTTAGATAGTATACATTAATTTAATTATTAATTATTATAAATTTGTATAGTACTTCTACTAATTTGAATAGGAAAAAAGAAAAAAAAACTGCTTTTGTTCTATTCCTCTTAGAGATAGCAATATTTTTAAATTTGTATAGTATTTAATTGATACAAATTTGGATAGTATTTATATAAATATGAATTAGGAAAGCTAAACCAAAAATTGGTGAAACCAAACTAAATTTGTGCTTTTAATTATTTAGATGATCCCCTCTGTTTCGAATTATAAGATCACAATTGACTTTTTAAAAGTTAATTTGATTATTTATTTCTTTGTAAAATAATTTTATACATTTATGATTGTTAATTTCTTTGTTTCCAAAAAAAAAATTGTTTGCTCCGTAATTTTCATGCACAACTAAAAGTTATTGGAGAGAGCTCAATTCCATGGAGAAATGATGTGTGTGCTATGTCGAAATGCAAAAATGAATAAAAAGAGAACTTTAAAATGAGTTTAAATGATTAAATAATATTAAAAATAAATTACAGGAAGTAACCAGAAAAAAATAATATTTTTGCGAGGAAATTAATACGTAATGTACCATAATGTTGTAGGTACCTCAAAAGTGAGTTCGGGAGAAGGACACACCAATACGAGATTTTAAACACAAAGTTAGGCAAGTTTTCGCACTATGTACAATACATTCATTTTTTTAATTGTTGAACTATTGATGTATAGTTTACTCTTAATTATTGAGCATGATGACTATGTTGTTTGAAGCATAAGTTTATGCCATCTTTATTCGGCTAAACTTTGATGTTTAAATTATTTCCTAGATGAAAATTTTTATTCATGAGAATCATAAAGTTTGGTGTACGTTAAATACTTGAATCAGATAATTATTGCTTCAACCCAAATTTGTTTGGGGCAGATTCTTGATTTTACTAACTGATATAAACAACCCTCATTCTGTATTAAGGGAATAAAGATGGTAAACTTGTCGGCTCGTCGACAATACACCGGGAATTACGGTGCTTCTATGTTATGCGTAACAGAGGTGCTTTTAGGCTGATCACCTAACAATACTTCATGCAGAATTTCTTAGTTTATGTTATTGTTAAACACTTGATGTAAAGCACTACAAAAAAAGGGTCATTGGCGACGGGCATGTCCATCGCTAAGCACGTCGTCTTGTGCTCCCGTCGACCGTTGTCAGTATTGATTCACTAACGACGGGAACATTGGCGACAGACTGTTCGTCGCTAATTGGTATTGGTGATAGCAGTGGCGACGGACAGTTCGTCACCAATGACTGTTTAATTTTACTATAAAAAGGATCATTGGCGACAAACTGTCCATCGCCAATGACTGATGTTTCGTCGGTAATGGTTGTTTAATTTTATTATTAAAAGGGTCATTAGTGACGGACTGTCCGTCGCCAATGACTCTGACTGTCCATTGCCAATGACATTTTTAAAAAAAATAGAGAATTGCAAAACCCCTATTTATTTACATATACATAATTGTATCTGTTATAAATAAAAAATAACAAATAATTCTTCACTAATGCATACCAATAACCATCAATATATATAATCAACCATCAAATGCGTACACAACGTAATCATATATATAAACTATAAGATGTTAGTAGATACAAAACATAATCACTGTACAACTCATCAACTAGTTAGATACATAAACCATCAACCTGACTAGATACAAAACCCTAATATGTACAACCCAAAAACTAGGTAGTTACATACATAAAAGTAAAAATATAAACATAAACTAGCCATATCCCACGGTCAGCATCAGCATCATCATCGCTATCGACAGACAAACGAACATCATCTATTATGTCACCGCCGGTCCTACCCTCTGTAGCATCATCAACATCAGCTCGGCGATCCTCACCATCTCCTTTGGGGTCCTCGCCAGCTCCTCTGCAGTCATCGCCTTCGCCGCTGGCTCCACCCCCAAAACCCACAAGGCTTATCAACAAGACCCTACAAAATTAAAATAGTAATTATGAAGTCATAAATTTAACCATATTCAAATAATTTTCTAAGTGTTCTTTATACAACTTAATTAGGCAAACAAGCGGATCACTCGGCCATCGGAGCTCGGAATCGGGTCCCGTAAGTTGTAGCGTGTTTGAAATATCTAAGAGGTGCTTCACTTATGGTTTCGTGTCGTTTCGACGCCCGGGGCAAGTTTTGGTTTACTTTTTTTAAATGTTTGTAAGTGTTTTTATACAAGTTAATTAGGTAAACGAGCGAATAACTCGGCCACCGGAGCTCAGAATCGAGTCTTGTAAGTTGTAACGTGTTCGAATAACTCGGCCACTGAAGCTCGGAATAACTCGGCCACCGGGGCAAGTTTTGGTTTACTTTTTTTAAAATTTTCTAAGTGTTCTTTATACAAGTTAGGCAAACGAGCGCATAACTCGGCCACTGAAGCTCGGAATCGAGTTCCGTAAGTTATAACTTGTTCAAAATATCTAAGAGGTTATTCGCCTATAGTTTCGCGTCGTTTCGACAGCGGGGGCAAGTTTCAGTCTACTTTTCCTAAATGTTTCCAAGTGTTCTTTATACAAGTTAGGCAAATGAGCGGATAACTCGGCCACCGGAGCTCGAAATTGAGTCCCGTAAGTTGTAACGTGTTCAAAATATCTAAGAGATATTTTGCCTATAGTTTCGCGTCATTTCGACGCCCGGGGCCCCTTTTGGTCTATTTTTCTTAAATTTTTCTAAGTGTTCTTTATACAAGTTAGGCAAATGAGCGGATAACTCGGCCACCGGAGCTAGGAATCGAGTCTCGTAAGTTGTAACATGTTCGAAATATCTAAGAGGTGTTTTGTTTATGGTTTTGCATCTTTTCAACGTCTATGGCGAGTTTTGGTCTAGTTTTCCTAAATTTTTTTAAGTGTTCTTTATACAAGTTAGACAAACAAGCGGATAACTCGGCCACCGGAACTCGGAATCGAGTCCCGTAAGTTATAACGTGTTCAAAAATATCTAGGAGGTGTTTCACCTATGGTTTTGCGTCGTTTTGATGCCCAGTGCGAGTTTTGGTCTACTTTTCCTAAATTTTTCTAAGTGTTTTTTATACAAGTTAGGCAAACGAGCGGAAAACTCGGCCACCGGAGCTCAAAATCAAGTCTCATAAGTTATAACGTGTTCAAAATATCTAAGAGGTGCTTCGCCTATGGTTTCGCGTCGTTTCAACGCCTGGGGCGAGTTTTGGTCTACTTTTTCTAAATTTTTCTAAGTGTTCTTTATACAAGTTAGGCAAACGAGTGAATAACTCGGCCACCGAAGCTCGGAATCGAGATCTTGTAAGTTGTAACGTGTTCCAAATAGCTAAGAAGTGTTATGCCTATGGTTGACATTTTTTTCTAAGTGTTTGACAATTTATATAATCAATATAATTACAAAAAATATACTTAAAGACATACATCAATATTTTTGTTTACCTGTCGAATATGTGGGGGAAAGAGGTTAGCAAAGACAACTACGCATACTCGAACGACCTCCTCTCGGACCAGACCCAAGAAATCGTCGATAGAAAAATCTAGATCTATGGAACCATGGACGACCTCTTGAGCTAGCTGGTAGATCCGCTGGCGTGATGGTACGCCTGATTGGATTACACTGCTCTCCATGCACGCCTCTATGATCCACCGGAAGAACTGGTCAGATAATGAAGGGCTGACTCCCGATCTACTCACATTATCTGCTCCGGTACGGAGGCAACATCTGGCTCTCGCAACAGGCACTACAGTGTAGGATAGGACCCGTGGCATGCCCAGAATCCTACTCTTCTTCGGTCCTCTTATAGCCTGCAACTAGTCCTCCATCTCTTTTTCCTCATGCGTCGAAGGATCTAGGTCGGTGTCCGTCGCTAGCAGCTCTTTGGCTGTTTTGCTCCACACTAGGGCGCTCAAACCTATTCTGAAAAAAACACATAAAGATATGAAAAGCACAATTCTTTAAAGAATATGAATACGAATTATATGAATTAAATTACAAATAAAATAAAATGATAAAATTACTTACAGCTATAACCTCTGCCTCAGGTGAGATATATTCACCCTCACCTTTCTTATGGTGGGAGTGCCACCAAAACTCCAAGCGGGAATGTGGGTGCTTTAGGCTATCGTTGAGCCTCTCCTTGAAAAGGTCATACGACTGAGACCCCGTGTAGTGTGGCACACGACTCTAACGTCGCGCTGTTGTACGTTGTGCCGATATCTTCTAAAATACATCGTCCTCCCAAATGATGCACATCCACTCCCACACCTCAGTCCCGATAAAATTCGGACGAACATCTCTCAGTGTCTGTCCTTGGGCCATCTTGCTCTATGCCTTCTTCTTCCAGTCGTGGACCCACTTATACCAGTTCCTCTCTAAATATCCCCGAAGAACGGTCATGTCATGGGCTTCTTGGCTGTCCTCAAATCGGTAGTATCGATGCATAAAACACATTACAATATTAGTAGACAACATAAACCAACATGTCAATGATAAATAATATGGAAATGATATAGGAAACTAACATATGAATAATATCTTACCCGAAACTCATCTATAATCAGCTGATGTGTGCGCTTATCCATATCCGCCCATCTCATCCAAGCATTTGAGAATCGGTTGCACACGATCCCAAATAACGTGTTTCGCGGAGTAGCGTCAAGGATACTACAATTGAAAGTAATACATTTGAAAATTCTAAACTATATATACATGCAGTATTTTTTGTAAAAAAATGTTAAATGCTACAAACATAATCTAAAATTACTTGTTACTCCCGACACGACATATATGAGGCGCTTAGGGGGGATTCCCTAGCAAGCCACGTACTAGTCCTCTCGGATGCGTACAACGATCACCTGTGCAATGCAATATGTGAATAAATTTATATAAACGAATATCCTAACAATAATATATAAAAATAACAGTAGGATGTAAAAAAAATTTAACATGTAATTATACCTGAAGATTTGCCCTGCTCATCACTCCCACGACCCCCACGGCCTGCACTACCAACACGCCCACCACAATCGTTATGTGGAGTATGGGCCGTATGTATGTAACTGTAAAGACATCAACAGAAAATTAGAAGATATTTTGGAGAACGATAATTTTGCACCTTAATTAATAGAATAATATAAGTTACACTATAATGATTGCACTACTACAAACTATTACATATGGATACAACTAAAAAGACATAAATAGTACATACTCCTAATCATTTATATCATCAAAGTCATCAATATCAGAATCGTCATCTTAGAGCAGTACCTCTTCATTCTCGCTCTCATCACAATCTTCGTCATCCTCAACCACTTTTTCATTTTTATCTTCCTCCTCAACAACATCGTCTTCACTTTCAACAGTGACGACATCATCCTCGTCTTCACTAGACTCACTAATAACTATGACATCAGCAGGTGTGACACTAGTAGACTCCAATTGTAAAGGTTCATCGTCTGGGCGAGGAGTTGTGCCTTGAAAACCACGAGCATTGGTGGTTATAACAGCATATCATGAGCTTGCAAAAGTCTTAACACTTTGTGCGTAGTACACCTGAGTTGCTTGACTAGCTAAAATAAAAGGCTCGTCTCAGTTTAGTTTTGACTTAACATTTACTGTCAGCAGTCCTAAGTTTGTATCTACTCTAACCTCATTTTTAACATTAAACCAATGACAATTGAAGTAAACTAACTCAGAATAACCCTAATATTTGAGAACGACTACTTCTAGCAATCGTCTATACTAGTCATCCCAAAGATTATCGTAGCAGCTACCTTTAACCATTACACCAGAATCAGATGATGCGACTTCCCCAATATTGCAACACTTAAATCTGTAACCGTTAACAATATAACATGTATAAGTATCTATATATCTTTTAGGGTCGTCGGCTATAAGCTTTAGCCGAATGTTAGCTTTATCATCTGTGAGGACCTAATGTACAGTTACACAACATATTTAAAAGTTAATTACGCCATAAGATTTATTCATGATGGTAAATGCATTTAGACATTAATTTAAGACGCTTACTATATCTTTAAACCATGGCACAAATTCTCTATTTCTCAAATTTTGCAATTTCTCGTCCGATATAATTGGATTCACTTCACGTATCTCAGCATCATATTGGCTGCAGTACAGTTATAAACGACATTGTTATGGTTACAAACTTAATGTGTATGCATAGAACTTTTAACAGTTACAAACGATATAGTTATGGCTACTTACTTAATGTATGGCGCTACTTCAATTATGTTTACAAGTTCATATAATGTGGTAGCGGCATATTCACTATCAGTTAAGAATCGCCTTTTTCCTGCTGAATGGTTGTACTGGATGACTAAAGGCCGTTAAATCTCCATTGTCCTAGTGTGCAACAGCCTCATTCTAACATAAGCGATTATGCCTCGTCTGAACATTCGGCTCAAAGTATAACGAGAAGAAATTAACAAGCTCCTCTATAACATAACTTTTAACAATTAACCCCTCTACACGGGCTCTATTCTTCACTTTTTGCTTTAAACGTCGCATATACTTATGTGTTATATATGCATGTATACATTAGAAAATAAGAATGAACATTTTAGCGTATTAAAAATATTAATGTCATTACCTCTCAAATGGATGCATCCATCTATAGTGCACGGGACCACCAAACTTGGCTTCATATGGCAGGTGAATAGGCAAATGCTCCATTGAATCAAAAAACGATAGAGGGAAGATCATTTCTAACTTGCATAGTATTTTCACTATCTGCCTCTCCATTTTATCTATGTCTCTGAGCTAGAGCTCCATCAGGAATAGATCTCTGAAGAAGTTAGAAAGATCTGTTAGTGCTTCAACCACACGTTTCGGCAACAAGTTGATAAATGTCATGGGAATCAACTTCTGCATGAATACATAACAATCATAACTTTTTAGAGCTCGAAACTTCAGCTCTTCGACTTTACAACACCTTGATATATTTGAAGAATATCCATCTGGGAGCTTCAGTCTACTAATCTAATTACATATTAATATCAGTTGTTCCCTGGTAAAAGTATAAATAGCTTTAGGCGTTACCGTCTTACCACCAGCTTCATACAGCCACAAATGTTCCCTAAGGTTCATTTCTATTAAATCAAGCATCGACTTGTTGTTGTCCTTTGTTCTACCACTAGCATCTAACACTGTATAAAAAATGTTATCAAATACATTTTTTTCAGTATGCATCAGATCTAAACAATGACGAATGCAGAGTGTAACCCAATAAGGCAACTTAAAGAACATACAACGACGTATACAGTGTGAACCTTGCCGTACCCATGAGCTCGCTCTAATATGTGATTCTTCCCCGAAGATGGAAAATTCAAACTACTAAATTTCTCAAGTCTCAAGATACGACTTACTTTCAAAATAAAAAAAACAACAGGATATCTAAAAACAAAAATTACTCACTTATTTAAAAAAAACAAAATATAGGAAGAAGCTATCTAAATTTCTTAGCATCTCAAAACACATTTCTATAATCTATTTGAGGTACTAATAACACCAACAAGTTGCAATTATTCCTTGAGTGCAGTTTTTGATAGACGTTTTAACTAGTTTAATATATTCTTTGCCATACTACTTCAGCAGGTAATCTTTACAACATTATATGCATGTAATTTCCATCTTTTTCCCCTCTTTAAATGAATGTGTGTTTATAAAGTGTATATATATATATATCATTTTTCAGTACAATTTAAACTTTGGAAAAAAAGTAATTAAAAATTGATAGAGGGGACCATTCCAAGTTGTTTCCACCAACACCAAAAACAACCATATGTGCATGAATTTGAAAACCCAGTTGCAAGTCACCAACTTTTCGACATTTTTGAAGGATTAAAGCATAAATTTGTATACGCTCATTTGGGTTTGTCAAATCCATGGAATGGAGCAAAAGGCCAACATTATTCATTACCTCATTTCCAAAAACTTTATTAAGTTTCCAAGATCAAACCAAATCAACAGAACATGTAATTTTAATGACTAAATCAACATAAATTTTAGTGACTCTATTCCAAAATAAAATACAAATTAATACATATATCTAACAACTTCTTCAAACAGAAATTTTAAACAGAAAAACAGAAATTGATGGTTTCAATTCTCTTGTAAAACTACCTAATGATGAACTACCTAATTGAAACAGAAGTGAAAATTTAGCACATAATTTCTCCAGAAGAGAAAACAAATTACCCATCAATGTTACATGACAGTCAATTTTTAGTGATCATTTTCAGTAAAACAGACAATCTAAACGTAAAACATTAGAATCAAAAAAACAAAAAGCTATTAAGTGTTAACTTAGTTATATTGAAAATTCTTCAAACTCAGAACAGCCAACAAGCAGTAAAATAAATTAAACTTTTCTTTAGCCAAGGAAAGGAAACTCATTCTATTCCATGAAAATAATTAACATTTTCAAGTCAATTACTCAGCCCAGCCATATATCCAGAATTAACCCAAACATAAATCACTTGTTGATTAGAAATTATATGCTAACAAATTAAAAGATCAAATGTTCGTACATACATTATAAGCATAAAGGTGCATAAAATCAATCACTAATCCTACGACAATTAAGAAAAATGAAGATTCAAACTCCGAAACATGGAGCCGTTGCTAAATGATAAATTAATAAATAATTTGTACCTTCAATGGTAATATTAATCCACGAAAAATGCAGGTCGGTAGCTCTAGGTACAACTCGGGTAGAGATTGATAATCTAAGTCCAACCCAAAGCACTAAAATGGAGTAGTAGGCTAATATTTGCTGCTCACATAAATGACGAACTACCTAATTAAAAGCACAAAGAAATTAAGAGAGATAGAGACAGACTGAAATTTTAGAAAAACTTCTCCTAGGGTTATATTTAGGGGAAATTTTGAATTGGGAAAACATACCTAGCTTGAGAGAGACAAAGAGGAGGAGTTGATTCCGACGGTGGAAGAGATGAACGGCGACAGGGAAAAGAGGCACGACGACATTGAGATTAAGCTGGCAATGGCGAGGAAGAAAGCAAAACACGGGAGAGAAACAAAAGCAAAAAAGGAAAAATTAAACTGCTAGTGATTAAATAAAGACTTATTCTCGACGGTAGCGCCGTCAAGATTACGCCCGTCGATAATGAGGTCAATCTCGATGGCACAGACCGTAGCCCCTGCCTTGAGCCCGTCGCCATATATCATTGTCGCGTGCACGAAGGAAAAAAAAGAGCACGACTGAGGATGAGATAGGTACTGCCGACGACAACCATTCATGAGAGCGATGTCGTCGCCATTAAGCCCATTCACGACGGTGTGTAGTCTATCGATAATATTGCCATCGACAATGACCTATTTTTTTGTAGTGAAGTTCTTAGTCTATGTGACCACTCGGTTATGATGATGAAAGAGAAGTTGAGAAAGTATTTAATCGATTCACCGTGTTAGTAAACTCTAAATCAAAGTTTTTATTGAAATCCTTTGAAGTTTCATATTGCTGAAAGTGTTTAGTTTATAACACTCGTTAATTCGATGTCATGAGATTTTCTGGTGATGATGATTATTTCAGCGATGTGATTCAAGAATTTTGTTTTAACTCTTGAATTTGAGTTAAGAGATTATTCAATGATATCTATTCATGAGCTGTTTATGTTTTTTAAAACTATTTCCAAATGTTAAAACTTGTTAAGCATTTGAATACTCACCCTTGCTATATTTAAACTTTCCGGACAGGATAGAAGGGACCGAGTGGTCAAATAGAGAAGGCTAGAGTAGAATTGAAGTAAATTTGAGATCGAGACGCGATTAATGTAATAGTATAGGTTATGTATATTGTATAACCTTTTATTGTAAGGATGTAAAGTTAATTATGATGTAATTAAGTCTTAAGTTGATAGTATTGTAATTACGACGGAAGATTAAGATAAATAATCCCTTAGTGTATGATATGTTATGAATTAATCTAGTTTGTAATAAAAATGTAAAATTATTATGTTAATGTTGTAGGTTGAAACCTAGGAATGCATGAATGAAGAATTGCATGTCTTTTATGAGACAGTTGGTAATGATAGGGTGGACATGTGATGTGTTATTAATGCTTGTTTCATAAGCAAGTGATAATTATGTATGAGGATAGTGACCACCAAATTAACTGTAGCAAGTACAGGAATTTGGGGGAATTAATTACAAGAATGATCTTTGACAATGTGTCCCATAAATTGTGTACATTCAATATTATTTGAGTTAATTTTGATATAGTATTTGTATGTTTCATTACTCTTACATAGCATAATTTCTATTTTGAATTAAAATTGTTAGCTTTGTTAATGTATCAAAGTTTTAAATTTTATCATTATTCAATAGATTGGATTACTAATTCGCATGACATGTGGAATATTAATAATATTGTCTGAACTTAACAATCTGAACAGCCCTATAACTAATACTATAAATCAAATACACTCGTCCCTTGCACGGGTAAGAGAGCTAGTAAGTATCTAAAAACATAACAGGATTTTGGTCCCTACTAATTTTTGGTACTGAATTAAGAATTTAATGAAAACCCAATTGACTTGACTGAGTTTCTTCTGAGTTAAGTAATTTTATTTAAACCATTTGACATCATATGCATTAATTAATAATATCTCTCTTCTTCTCCCTCTCCTTCACATGTGAGATTCTTCATATCAATCAATTAATTCCTAAAATAACATCAAATTCATGCATTTTCAAAGAGATAAGATTAACGGATAATGTGAGGGTGCCAATTTAGACCAAACAAGATTTATAGACAGTAGAAGTAACTACTATTTCTCATAATGGATTTTTAACAGATAAATCAAAGTCTAATTTCTCATGAGTCAAGTTCAAACGTTGAGCACATGCATGTGAAATAAAAGAGCGCATAGAGCCACTATCTAACAGAGCATAGACTTCACAAGAATTGATCAGTAGCTTACCAGTTATAACTTTGTTTAGGTTCCATGTCTTTTGGGATGTCACGACAAAAGCTTTCCCCTGAACCATATGTTTCGGCTTGTCTGTGTTAGCCTTGGGTGTCGTCATTACAGATGGATTCGATTTTGTTAAAGAACAAAATTGAGTTGTGTGGCCTTCCTTCCCACAACTGTAACAAACCTTGGATGACTAAGTATAGTTTGGGCTGATATGCCCCTCTTGTCTACACTTGTAATTTAGCTAGTACTCGTTCCCCTCCCTTTGAAATCGGTTCTAGTGCCGATGTCGGTATTTTTCTATGATTATTATTGAATCTTCTTTTCTTGAAGTCATTTCCATTAGGCTCGCTCCTTCTATTATCTACGCCGGGATTGTCATCGGAGTGGTTTTCATTTTTGGCATGGTTATTACCTCCTCGATGGTTTTCGTTGTTTTAATTATTGCTGCCATTGTCACGATTATTATCGTGATTTTTCTCCCTTTGACAGTTATTGCCTCCCGGTTGAAATGTCTCTTTTTCTCGCTCCAGTAACTGAGTTCTATCCACGATATCTGAAAACAAACGAAGTTTAAGAGAAATAAGGTGTTGACGAATTTCAGGTTTCAAATATTGTAAAAACATTCGAGTCATGTGCTCTTCATTGTCCATCAAGTAGAGTGCAAACCGGGATAGTTCAACAAACTTGACCTCGTACTGCAAGACAGTCATGTTGTTCTGCTCCAATTTGATGAATTATACCTCTTTCATATAGCAAATACTCTCTAGAAAATACTTCTCATCGAACAGTTCTTAGAACTCCACCCAAGACATCTCGAGTGCCAAGTGATGAGTATATTTCATTAATTCCCACCAGTAATCTGTCTCTCTTCGCAGAATAAAGGTGGCAAAGGGAACCTTTTGTTCATCAGCGCATCATAGTAAATCAAATATTTTCATCATTTATTTGATCCACGTCTCTACCTTAAGTGGGTCTGCCTTCCCAAAACACTCAAACGGTCCAAGCTCCTTGAACTGTTTAGCAGTGACCAGTCGCGAGTTACTAGCGTTTTCACTGGTATTATAAACTGGAGTTTCTCTTGTTTGGTTCTGCATGAATTGCAGAAAGCCCCTTAAAAAGCTATCATACATCATATGGTCAATAACGTTATTTTCTGGTGTCACAGGAGCATTATTGCCCTCCTGATTCACAGCTTCTTGGTTAATGGTTGATAAGATCTCAATTGCCTCTTGCATTCCATTGGTTATCTCCTGGTTTTCAAATGTTATTCTGAAATGCGGTCACAAAATAAATGTTAGTTAAAGAAACTGACATGTCACTTCTTGTCTCCACATCTAAACCGACTAATTAGATAATGAAATTTAACTTAGGTAGGACACACTAGTGAAGGATTCTATTCGTCTTTCCTCTCCTAGTTCTAATCTCAGATCTCCACTAGAGAACATATCTCTAAGCTCTGATACCAATTTTGACGCCCCCAAATTTACGTATACTCAACCCAATTTGAGTTGCCAAAATACAAACAACATATATAAATTATCCTATTTTTAATTATTACAATACAGTGTATAACACGACAATACACACACTAAGTACTCACTACAATTATTACCGCACAATTTTACAACATGGCAAGCACTACTACAGTTACTAACTCGGATCATCATTTCATTCCTTTATTTTCCCCGCTAGCCCCAACTACACTCTCATTTCTGGAAAGGAATTATGAAACAAAAGGGTGAGCTCAAATAGCATAGTAAAGAATATCATGACTAAGATAACGAAGAATAAGTTATCTTTAGCCTTCAACAGTGATAAATTAGAGATTTAAAAAATAATAGACAACATAAGTTTTCAACAAATAACTACAGCGGAATGAGTAATTCACTAGAAGAGTCAAATAGACTGGGAGTTGTCGTTAACACTCCAAAATTAATACCTTACTTCTATGCTACTAACACAAGAATTAGTATAGCAATAAGTAAGTATCGATCCCATAAAGAGTGAATTGTTCTATATTTATCCTAGTGTTTCTAATGAAGATAGGGGTTTTGAGTTGTTTAATTAAACTAATAAAAGCAAATTGATAAGAATAAACAATGAATAAAAGACTTCAGTTCTTCAGTTCAGTATCGCCTTTTTACAATCTTTGGAGTAATCAAGTTATACAATATTTATCCTTTAATGAAATTAATAACCTTAGATAACTGCAATCGCTAATTATCCAAAATTCTCCTTAAGTTTTAAATCTAATGCAATAATCGTCTCAAGAGACTCTAACTATCATACAACCTAGAACTATCAGTCTTGATTTAATATAACAGTAACATTAAAAATTAGAGAATTAGGTAATTCCAAGCAACAATCACACAATCAGGGATTATTTAACTTGCCTTCTGATAAACTTAGCAATACTCAAAAGCTTGTCCACAATCGTGTATCACTAATTGCTACTTATGATCAGATATAATATCGTTTGCTTAATATTATATCTTAATCTAACAGATAATATCAATCAGATTAATCTAACTAGTCATATTAAATCAATCAGATAGAATAACATGCAATCAATTAAAACAAATTATCAGAATAAATCTCATGCAAGAAAGAATAAATAAAGTAAACTTGATCAAACCATTAATTATAAAGAAGGTTCAACATCCCTTGGAACTGAAATAGAGAATTTAGCCTGACATGTCTTCAATCTTGCAAAATTAGGGTTTGAATTCCAATGTAGATGATGATAATATCTGACTAAAAGCATGTATTTATATTCCTAAAATAAAGCCCTAAGCCTTTAAGAAATAACAATCTTAATTGGAGTAGAATTAAAATAACATAATAAAGCTTTTAAAATTCCAGATCCCGACCAGGCGCGACCGCGCCAGGATTCCTTCACAAAACGGCGTTGTTGCGCCCTCCTCTAGGATTGCCTTCTGTCTACATTACGGTGCTATCGCGCCATATTTGTACTAGCTCACGGCGTTGTCGTGCTATCTTCGAGACCAGCCTCAGCTTTGCATCACAGCGTTGTCGCGCCTATTCCTAGTGCAATTCTAGCGCGGTCGCGCCTGACTCTAGTCAGCAACAATTTTCATCTTTTTCCTCTTTTAGCTCAAATTCCTCCTAAAATCAATAAACACCTTAATAAGCTCATATACACCATAAAACATGTAATAAACTAAACATAAAGGAATTATAATCAATGAATATTATGTACTCGTCATAGACCATAATGTCTACTATCTTCTCCAACTTAAAAATTAACCATTAAGATTTTATCAACTGTAACACCGATGGTTATGATCATGCTTATCAACAGTTTTTCTTTGTACACAGGCCAAAGAGAACTTTCACCACGTGTCCTTGCCACACAGGCTAAAGACACTCAACAATCATATTGTCTTTGCACCTAGGTCAATGACATTCATAACAACTTAAGTCTTGATGATTAGTACAAATAACAATGATATAAAGGATGGACAGAAACAATAAGAATAATAAGATAAAGAAATAGCATTAGAGATTTGTAGTTTAATTTGTCCAAAGTTTAATAATTTCCAAATTGTCAACACGATATCAAGAATATCGATTCAAGTTCAAGAATAATATTTAAGGTTCACAATTCAAATATATCGGTTAAAATTTAACGAGAAGATTCAGGTCAAAAGAAATTAGATGAACCACCAACTATTAAGGAAATTCTAATCATTTTAGGAATTTTATCGTTTAATGTTAAGGGTTGTAGAAATGAACAATACTTTCTTACTATAGTAAGTTTAAATTTAGGAGTGTGAAAGAAAATAATATTCTTACCTTAGCACGTGACTAGGTACTACTTTCTATGTAGTTGGTCAACCTATATGTATATTTATAATTTAATTAATAACTACCACATATAAGTTTCATGGTATACACTAACTCGTATATTATGAAATCATCAAAAGTGACTTAATAGTATGAATTTGTGCAGTGTACAAAATAAAGTATAATACACTTTAAAATAGTTTTTGAAGGAATAAAATAACATTTCAAAATAATCTTCCAGAAAAAGTTTGTCAAAATAAATCTTCTAAAGGAATAGTTGTAAACGTTGTGTGATGTGTGTGGGTGCTTGTGCAACTTTTATAGAAAAACTCACCTGAACAATTCTTGCACTCTTTACTGATATTCACCAATACTTAAGGTAGTTTTAGCACACTCAGAGAGATACTTACACTAAGCAATTTTTAGAGAGTGGAATGAAGAATAAGCAAGAAAGTTATAAAACTCCTTATGCTAAACCCCCTATTTATAATCAAAACTTAACCAACATCTATCACACATCAACTAACCACACTTTTCACATTTCAAGATTATCTTTAATCTATATTATTCATCAATTAACCACACTTTTCACATTTTAAGATTATCTTTAATCTACCACACATTAATTATTCACATTTTTCATATTTCAATATTACCTTTAATCTACCACATATTAATTATCCGCATTTTTCACATCATGATTACATTTAATCTACCACATTAATTATCCACATTTTTCACTTTTAAGATTACATTTTTCTTTATTATTCACAATTATTATTATATTATTTATTTTTTGCATTATTGACTTAATGTATTAATATCACAGATGTTTAAGTATACAGTATTCTTCAAATAATAAGTTTGTCTAACTATTTAATGTCCGTGACTTTTAATTATGTAACTTTCCATTACTACCCGTGCAATGGTTACAATTATTGGTTTAATAATGTGAAATATTGTGCATTTGTTACTGTGATAATTATTGGTTCAATAATATGAAATACTATACATTTGCTACCGTGACAATTATTAGTTCAATAATCTAAAATACTATGCATTTGCTACCATGATAATTATTGGTTTAATAATATGAAATATTGTGGAATACCGTGTGTTACTGTGGAATACCGTATGTTACTGTTCCTTTATCACTGGCTATTTAATTTAACAGTTAAAGGGTAACAGTTCCACCGATAATATTTTTTTATTAAAAATATTATTTATGTCGTTTTTTGTATCCGACAATTATTTCGTTGTGGAATCCACCAATGATTGGTTGATTCGCCGTTATCGTATTTTACCAAATATTTCTCAACATTCTTTTTGTTTCTTATACTAAATATTCCCCGACATTCTTTTTTGTTTCTTATAATTTGCACATATCATCCTTAACTTTAATTATTATTTTTTTTTATCAATTTAAGACATTATTTTTAGAATAATATTTGTAAAGAAAATTAAATTTTATTTATTAAAAATTGGGGTCTTACATTTAGTTTCCTAATATTAATAATTATGGCTCTATAAAAGCATACATTAATTATAATAAACAAAAAATATTTAAGACATTAAATTAACATAATGTAACCATTATAATACATATTACACACAGATTTGAAAATATAAAATGAATATATATTCTTCTTTTTCAGTGGAGTAAGTTAAAATATATGTATAGTATGTATTATTTCCTTGCATCACATGGAGCTTTCATCGTTCGTAGGCCCGTGCCATGATTTCACTGCCTTAAGTTTTTGAGGGTTTATTTCGTGCAAAATATTTAAAAGTTATCTGCTTTTAGTTTGTAAAACATACATATACATATGGTTTCGCGAACTGAGTTGAATGTTTATTCTTCTAAGAAGAATGATAATATATGAATAAGGAGAAACTTAAAAAGAAGGGATCGCAATCAAAGTATGTCTTAAGATAGGTTGTGCAGTAAATTCACTTAGAAGTATATATATTGTCATTGATTTCTATGTCGTAACATTGTCTAATTATTGTTGTAGTCCAGCGTTAGGTAAAAATTATTATTTGTATTACTTATATATGATTTTAATATTTTTGACTTACAGATAAAAAAGACGCGATAAATATGAGAAGGAGAGAACAATATAGTAAAAAAATATTGGAGGCACAAATTTGTACTGATATGGTAGTTGTGTTTTTCTTATTTTATTATTTGTTGCATTTTTAATTGTATTACAATATTACTATTATTAGAAAATTTCTTCTCAAATTACCAAAGGCCTTTGGCCCAATAGTATGACTCGTCTCATGATTTTCATGAGGTCGAGAGTTCGATTCTTGGTGATAGCAAAGAGTGTGTGTGTAGAGGTGTGTGTGTCAAAGTAGAAAAAACAAACTTCTTCACAAATAAATAGTGCTTAGGTTTGAGGTTAAAGTTTACTTCATTTTAGTCAAAATAGATTGGTTATTGATAAACAAACCTTCGATACTTTCTAGTTTATACTGTAATTTTGTGTGTTTTCAGTCTCTATGTCTCTCTCTTATCTAAATCTTTTAATATCATGGTCGTATAAAATACTAAACTCCAGTCGATGTTGATGATAGTATATAGGAGAATCTAATTAGCTTGCCCCGGTAATGGTTATAAATTAATTCAATAGTTTTGCTCATCCTATAATATATCTAACGCAAGCAGATGATTATGTGAAAGGATATATATGGAGTTATTTATCAAAACACATACATAAAAAGACATACACCAAAAAAATAGTAAAAGGAAGACTTTTAAGCATGAAAAATGTAAGATATCCTGCAAACATGTTAGTTGTGCACCATGAATTAAAGAGAAATTATATATACTAGCATCCAGTGGTACGTGCGCAGCGTGTGTAAATTATGTGGGATAAAATAAAAATTTTATAAAATTTAGAGATCTAAATAGAAAGATAAAAAAGTTAATATAAAAAGGACAAAATAGTAATATAATTAAAGTTGTAGGGCCAGAAGATGAAAACAAAAAGCGTGACACAGTTACACCAAACTTCCGATGAAGGTTTTATTATATAAATTTATATATGTCGATAAATTTGTACAAACTGTTAGTATATATATGTAAGACGCCGACAATATGAAATAAAAGTTTATTATTTTTCTTTATGATTATTATTCTAAATAGTAAAGTGTTTAATTGTTATAATGTTATAGTTAAGGGTAATATATGCAAATTATCAGATAAACAGTATGTCAGGAAATATTTCCTTTGTCGGAGAATATTTTTTCTGTCAGGGAATATTATATTCAGTAACGTACAACGGCGCCAAAATAACAAAACATTGGTGGACCCCACAACGACTAATTGTCAATTACGGAAAACGATAGTATTAATATTTTTATACAAATTGTTAACAGTATTATCATTTGCAACTGTTGAAATACCCGGTAATAATTGTCGTTAATAATATGATCCAAATCTGAGCATAAAAAATAGTTCGAATAAAAATATGAGTAGAATCTGAGTAAGATTATACTCGACTCGTTTAAGATTCAAACTACTCGAATTCTCGATTGTGATTCGATAAATACTTGATTGATATAGATTCAATTAAATACTCGATATATTCCCTTATAATATATACAAAATTAAATCAAATTAAGAGAATTAATTATTATTATTTTATTTTGTTTTTAATTTTAATTGTGATTTTATATTTGTAAAGTGTAATAGTAAATATATATTCTCATTTCTAAATTATGTTTATTATAAAGCTAGTTATTATGTGAAACTTGAATTCGAACTTGAATTTGAAACTCACAAGTAGTTTGAATATAATTCGATCCGAGTAATAAATATTTGAGTCGAGTCAAATCTGAGTAAAATTTTTTAAATACAATTTGAATTCGAGTCAAATTCGAGTATGAATTTAACATTTCGAGTCGAATTCGAACATCTTTCTGTTCGCTTCAATTCGACTCATTTACACTTTTATGCATGATATTATTATTATCATACCCGTGCTGCTTCGCACATGCTCTTGAGCTAGTGGATTAAATAAGCAAATTCTATCCCACAAGAGAACGTCCATTTAAGTCCAGTATCTGCTCCTTTGGAAAACTCCAACATGACATAAGCATAATTAAAATGTGTAAGACTTTATACTCATAAATCACAATTAGTATGGTAACAATCAAAGAAACACACCTAACTATTTTGTAATTTCTATAAAGTTTATTATCCTCTTTTGTAATGTAATCTATGAAAAATATCTTTTCTGAGGTCCAGAAGCAATTTTCGTTTGAAAGCAAAAATAAACATGAAAAAAAAGAAAAAAAAAACATCTTTATGCATATATTACACATCCAATTATCTATAGTTCTTGTTATAAGAAGACAAAATGAGCATGTGATTGCCCACAATATCTTTGGTGAGGTTCGGATGCAATGTTTGTTAAAAAAAAAAAAAAAAAACTATCTTTATGCATATAAATTCTTCGCGAACCCACAAATACTTGTATTTTTGAGTTACATTTAGATAATTAGAACTTTTTCTTCTCAAAAAAATTATTTAAAATAGGAGAAAATTAGCAAATATGTAATTAATTATCTATTGTTCTTGTAATAAAAAGACAGAATGAACATGTAATTGCCCACATCTGTAATGTCAAAAAAAATGAGGCCTTTAGTATTCTATTGTAGTTTTCACACAAGGATAAGTGCCGCGAAAAAGTCTCGTATATATGGGACATATTTTCTCCAAGTGAATGAACACTAAGAAATATGAGAGATCGAAAGCGATACAATAAGGAAAATAGCACAACAGAAATAGTGAGTGATTACAAGTTTTGTTCTAAAATAATTTTTTAAAAAAATTTTGAGATCTATCCCCGAAGTTTTTATCATTTAAGTTTTTTAAGTAAATTCCTGTTGTGCACTTTAGTTTTTACAAGCATATTTTACATATAACAAACATATTTTATGGCAGTTCTAAAAATTTTAATATATCGATAACAATGTTCAGATTTAATATTTCAATAAACTTTAAGAAATACTATTTTTTCATGTATTATTGATATTTACACATGTTTCCTTCTCACATGAGCGTGAGGTGAGACTCATTTTCATGTGAAAGATGAACATGTGAAAATATCAAATTACTTATAAAAATATCAATTTTTTAAACTTTTAGATTTCATTGTTCCTATACTTTTCCCTTGAGTTTTCCTAGTTACAAACGCACCCTTATGAACTTCAAAAATTACATCGAGGAATTTGTGAAATTTAAAACAACATGGGTTAATATGCTATAAAGTTCAAACATGAGGGACCAAAATGTATTTGCGTCCACTAATTGTCACTTTAAATTCTAGTTGAGCGATGATGACATCGTACTTAACGGAATCTGGAAAAAGTAATAGCGTAATCACTTACGTCTCTCGGCTAACCCCGTTCCGTTAACTTTCTCTCTCCTCTCTCTCACCAGCTGAACCAGCGAATACTAACTGTTATACAATTCATCTGTCTCTCTCTGAAGTTCATCTTTCTCTCTCTAAAGTTCATCTTTCTCAAACCCTAAATGCTCAATAATGGCATCAGAATCAGAGCCAGAACTGGAAAATGAATCGAACAAATGGGAAGAAATTCTCCGGAAAATGTTACCGGCCGGCGCTCCATTACCGGACGAAGAGCAGCTCGATTACTCGATAGCCGTTGAGTACGACGGCCCACTTCCACTTCCACCCGACGCCGTTCCCTCAGTCGATCCCATTATTATTTCGAAGTTCTCTCGTTTTCGAAAAATCCCAAATGGAAACGCAAAATCTATCATCAGCAGAGAATCTACAACTTCAAATCAAATTGAGGTGGATTTATATTCGATTTCGAATTCAAATTTAAATTCGCATTCAGATTTGTTTGATACTTGTGATACTGAATTGGATGATGATGATGATAATGATGGTAGTGCTGATAATTCAGTAGCATCTTCGCCTGTTGTTTCGAAATCTCGGAGTGTAAGTAAGGGGAAAAAGTGTAGTAGGTGTGGGAAAGGGAATAGGTTTTTGTTGAGGGAGAGAGAGAATTGCATTGTGTGTGATGCGGGATTCTGTAGTAATTGTGTGCTCAAGGCAATGGGGTCAATGCCGGAAGGGCGAAAGTGTGTGAGTTGTATTGGGAAGCCTATTGATGAGCTAAAGAGGCCGAATTTGGGGAAATGCTCGAGGATTTTGTTGAAAGTTTGTAGTGGATTGGAGGTGAGGCAAATAATGAAAGCTGAGAAGGAATGTAAGGCGAATCAGCTTCGGCCAGAGCAGCTAATTGTGAATGGAAAGCAGTTGCAGCCTGAAGAGTTGGCTGAGGTTTTTGGTTGTTTGGCTCCGCCTCAGAAGTTGAAACCTGGTAGATATTGGTATGACAAGGATTCTGGACTTTGGGGGAAGGTAAAAATAGAGACCACTTTCGAAAGCAAAAGCTTGTAAAGACAATTTGACTTTAAAGATCAAAACAAATTTCAATATAACTAACAACTTTCTGTTGTGTATTATCTAGTATAATTGCTTCTTCGCTCATCTGCAATATCGTGTGTGTGTTTTTTCTTTCTTTCAGGAGGGAGAGAAGCCTGATAAGATTATAAGTTCAAAACTGAATGTTGGGGGTAAGCTTAGGTTGGATGCGAGTAATGGTAACACTAAAGTTTTCATAAATGGTCGCGAAATCACGAAAATTGAGCTTAGAGTACTGAAGGTATTGCAAGATTTCTCTTATCTTTTTGCATAATATATTATCTTTCATATAACATCCATTGCTTTGCTATATTGAACCACATGTAACACCAAATTGGGTGGTTGCTTATCCAGTAAATCACCAAATTGTTCCTATAAGCTGTTAAGTTATGTTTGTTATTGTAACAATTGGGTCAAATTCCGAGTCCAAATCAAATCACAAACGTACCAAGACCCAACTCACTGTTTCAAACTTTCAATAGTATCTTTTTGGGTCATCTTAGCCACTACCGGCTCACCCAAAAAGTCATGATTGAAAATACTATTGGTAGTAGCTTGGGTCTTTATATATACATATGAAATTATCCCACATGTTTCGATGTGGAACTGCGGTATTATAGTGTCCCCCATTTAAAGCCTTGATGTCCCCATCAAGACCGAATTCATAGCCCAAAATCTTTGTGTCTCTAGTCATTGTGGGATAAAACCAGCAAATTGCTTTACACATTTTATATTATTCTTGCTTATGAGATTCTCTTTAGTTAACACAGTTTGTATTATTCTTAAAAAGGATAACCACTTGACGATATTTTAAAAGTTAAAATTCCTAGAGTGAGTTACTTTTTACCTGTTATATTTTATCTGCCTATTTTTGTTTACTTTGCAACTCTCTGTTTATACATGGCTGTCACGAAGAACCAACTACGTGTGTTTAAATATTTAAAATGTTCAAAATGAATATATGGGCTATACAGGCTGTAAAATTGGTTGTTCACCTACCTTGAGCTAGTTCAGAAATGTTGAGCAAGTTTGAATTTACATGTAATAGTAGATATCGTAGCTGAGTAAACAAATATATATGATATAAGTTAGAACGATAGTTGTCAAATCGTAAATCGTATCGTGTATCGAAAACCCCAATTGTAATTCTGTAAATAAGCACACCTAGAGGGGGGTGAATAGGTGAACAAACCCACAAGTGATTAACAGTGGACAATTTTTAAAGTTTACTGTTGCAGGCTATAATCGGATAGGTAACCCTGTCGGTTTTAGTATATGTTTTTCGTCTGTTATAATCGGACAGGTAACCCCTGTCGGTTTTAGTATATCTTTAAGCACAGGTTAGAACTAAATATGCAGATAACTAATGCAGATTAAAGAGAAGTGCAGAAAGTAAATCACACCAAGATTTGTACGTGGTTCAGCCCTTATCCTCTAGTCTAATGGCCTACATCCACGTCCAATACCAAAAGGTATTGGAGACTCACTTTATTAAATTTAATATTCAAATGATTACACAGAAAACTCCCTGTACAACGAAGATCGATTCTGACTTGGACACTTCTGCCCCCTTGCACCTCTGCAACTCTTCTCACCACTGAGACCTTGATGCTTATGTTGTACAGACTGACTATTACAAAGACACTCAAGCCAACCTAGACTTGTACTTGGTTTACAAAAGATATGATTTGAAGGATTACAAAGACTATCTAGTTAACTGAGAATTTAAGAGTGAAACAATAACTGGAATAAGACTCGGATAGCTTTCAGGACGAATACAATGATGATTTTCAGCTTCAAGTCTTGTTTTTTCTTTTGCCTTGCAGACTGCATATATATAGAATAGGATGGCAACGGCTAGTTCCAATTTGTTAGCAAGAAAGCTTAGCCAATATCAGTAAACTGTTATAACAACGACTATATTATATCTAATAAAACAGTATGATTAGAGATAGGAATATAATATATGCTGATTTAAAGGAGTCAAAGAGATATTCAAAATATAGCTATTAGAGTCCAACTCTTTAAACAACCTTGATCAGTTAGGAAAGTTCCCATGATATACTCCAACGTCAATCCAAAACAGTTTCCATAAATTAACCAAATACCTTACTATACTTTAATTCAAAAAAACTGTTTTAACAATATATATATATATATATATATATATATATATATTAGAAAACTATTTTCATCAATAAGAAAAACTCTAATCTGCAGTAAACTCCTTTGGGCTAGAAAGCTATTATGCAATCTTCCATGTTATCTCAAGTGAACCATAATATAAAATGGATCACCATACAAAGCAACGGATTATATTATTTAATCAACCCATCAGCCCAAAATATAATCCATGCAATCCAATAACCAACAAGCATAGTTATTAATTATTTTCAACACACCTTTACAAAGTCAATTTCAGCCCATTTAATAACTCATATACTTATGCATATTGTCATCATTAAAATTATAAAATATAAAAACCAACTCTCATATCGTGTTTCATGTATCGTATCATACGATATGGAAACGAAATGAAAAATGTGGTAATGTATATTTAAGCATATAAAACACACTATTTATTGAACAATCAAGCATATTAACTTAACTATATATAAAAGTAGTTAAGTAAATATTATTATAGACTAAAGATAAATTTTAAAGTTAAATAGTAGCCAAAATACTTAAATTGATTTATTAGATATTATTTTAATAATCTTTATAGCATAACAATAGAAAATAAAAATTCAGATTCACCTTTAAACTATAAAACAAAAGAGAATAATTCAAATTAACTAGTGGAGATTTATGTATCGACTTATGGAAAGTGACATGAGAAAATAGAGCAACATTCTGAAGAAGAAATAAAACTCTATTTATGTATAGAATATGTTTGTGCTAAAAAAACCTCTGCTTTTGAAATGGTAGGAGGCTTAAAAGTTTTCTTTTACTCTTTTGAATCTACAAAAAAATAAAAATAAAAATAAAGTCAGTTGCTAACAGTAAATCTTTTCATAAGAATCGTATGACACAATGTCATTTTCGATTCACCCTACGATATGTATTAAATTGTCTCCGTATCGCATCGTATCATACGATACGTAGCCGCGTAACATACTATTTATGATAACACTGGTTAGAACCATATAACTGAAAACTATATTGAAAAGATTTCATCTTCTAGACATGCAAGGCATTTTACTTTCCTAACATTTCTTTTGATATGTTTCTTCTTTGATATTTTTTCTGTTATTTCATATTCATGATACTTTGGATAATCACATGTAGTGAATGCTCTTTTTATAAAAGACCAAATTGATCACACTCCACATCTTTTCCTGATATGCCTCCTTACTCAGAATTCTGTTTGGGATTTTTAATTTTATCAAATTCTGGCTCCAACTGTCTTGAATATGTATGTTATGCGATAAACTGTATGTTTAATCTACAATTATTTATCTGTCTTCTCAAAGTTCCAGCATCCTTTTGATTCTATCTTTCGCAATTTTATACAAATAATAATAAAACTAACTATCCATTCTGCTCATTCTTGGATGCCAATCCTACAAATGGCTTTTACATGCCTTACTAATGGCTACTCTGGTACCATTGTGATGTCAACTAATTTCCTCCTTTGAGGTGGCTACTGTTTCCTTTCTTTCATTTTTTTTGGTCGGAACTTGATTTGTTTCATGACTTTCATTTCAGATGGCCAAGGTGCAATGCCCTCGGGGTACTCACTTTTGGGTATACGATGATGGTTCTTACGAGGAAGAAGGTCAGAATAACATTAAAGGCAACATATGGGGAAAGGTTCTTTCGTAATCTTTGGATAACAAAATATATTATTAATGTTAAGCTTGAGATTTGGCTATATAGTGATGAGTTAACAACTAAAAAGCCGCAGTTATGTTTTTCGCTAGGCAGGCGTCCACTCGTTTAGTTTGTGCGTTATTTTCATTGCCTGTACCACCTGAAAATCCTAGCGGGCCAAAAGAAGATTCAACTACTTTTTCAAGAAGGTCTGTACCTGAATATTTGGAGAAGGAAAGAGTTCACAAACTTCTGTTGTTTGGGCTAGAGGGTTCAGGCACAAGCACTATTTTCAAGCAGGTAGCTTCACTTTCTTTCTTTCTTTCTTTCTTTTTTCAGTCACCGAGTTTGCTTAAAATTAATATCCATTACAAAATATTTCCCAAAATGTGGCTTGTTTATGCTTATGCTTTTAGTGGTCTTTTGGATGTCGTCTTTCTACCGAATAGACATTGCACCGGTCTCCGTGAATATGATGTCTTTTCAGAATCCATATCCCTTATAATATTAAGTTGAGATGTCGTGTGATATGTGAAGGATTTTGATTGGGGGGCCACTAATACAAAAACATGTATATGTTGAAGTTAAGGGTAATATTGGCTTCTTCAAAACATGGCAACACAAATTGGTTTCCATAATTTGCATGGAATAACCAAAAGTGACAATCTAAATAAAGGGAGTATATTAGATTTTATCCTAATAGATTACATTTGTTTGCTTCTTTTGATGTAACAGGCCAAGTTTATATATGGAAACAAGTTCACTGCTGAAGAGCTGCAGAACATAAAGCTTATGATTCAAAGTAACCTGTACAGATATCTCAGCATCTTACTTGAGGGGCGAGAGCGCTTTGAAGAGGAGTTTTTGTTGCAGAAAAATCCTCCTGAAGAGTCTTCCCCAGGTCTCAAATCTTATGCTGACAATTTTTATCTTTGTCATAAAGGCCTCTATTATTGTGCTGCATTTCTTGTTATTGTCTTGTGCTCCTTTGTGATTTCCATATCAACTTTTCTGGAATTAGCTTTTAGTTTAGCGTAGGATATTGTAGCTTTGTCACTTTGGAGAATTTCCAAAGAAATTTTATAGTCAAGATCATAGTTGTCACGGCGTCGCCTAGGCAACGTCTTGACGTCCAAGCGCAAGAGCAAGCAGCAAGTCGACACTCGCCTTGGGGGAAGCTGCCGCCTTGGCAGCTAGGCGTCCACAAGTCGTCGCCTAGGCGACGCCTTGAAAGCCTAGCTGCAAGGCAAGCGCCATGGCAACTTGGTTGAATTGAAAGAGAACCCGAAAGCTAAAAATTTTTATCCACTTCAACTTGTCGACTCACACGCAGCAACATGCAACAATGCTTGGGATGCACATGCAGGAGCTGCTATGGAAAAAGGAAAGAATCTGTGTATGGGCCAGCCTTAAAAATCTGCTATACAGTGGGTTGTTGTACTTTCTTGCAAAGCTTGTGAAGGCAGCATAGTCAACGTGATGTTGACCCACGTGGATATGTATGCTGCAGACAGCTAATGTCCTCCATCCGCTGAGTGGGATAACGTGGCTGCTTGTAGTCAACAAATTGGTTTGACATATTTGGGTCTCATGTCACATGGGTAATGGGTTGTTTGTCTCCATGAATTATTAGTTGCAACTTAGTTTTATTGCATATACAATAACCCTTAAAAGTTATAATTTTGACCACATAAATCATAAAAGTTAATACTTTTGACCACATAAATCATAAAAACTCATGCAACTCTAATGTACTTTTGAAGTAAAATAAATAATGTATAAATTGCACGCTATGAACGACTTGTCGTCATATGAACGCCATGGCGGGTGCCTTATCGCCTAGGCGTCCTGGCGATCAGCTACCGTCGTGCCTCGCCGTGGCGCCGTGACAACTATGGTCAAGATGAGGAGAATATGGAGAGAATTATGCTGACAATTTTTATCTTTGTCATAAAGGCCTCTATTATTATGCTGCATTTCTTGTTATTGTCTTATGCTCCTTTGTGATTTCCAGATCAACTTTTCTGGAATTAGCTTTCAGGTTAGCCTAGGATATTGTAGCTTTGTCACTTTGGAGAATTTCCAAAGAAATTTTATAGTCAATATGAGGAGAATATGGAGAGAAGGCCTTTGGTGATACTGCGAGTTTTCTTGGTCTTGGATATTGTAGCTTTGTCACTTTGGAGAATTTCCAAAGAAATTTTATAGTAAGATGAGGAGAATACGGAGAGAAGGCCTTTGTTGATACTGCGAGTTTTCTTGGGCTCTTGGCAAAGTCTTTTTACATCTCTGTGGTAGATAAGGAAGATGATTTGTTTTAAAAAAGTCTTGGTCCCCTTTTCTTTGAAAAGTGTACTACTCCGTACTTTGTTAACAAGAAAAGTTCACCTTAGACCAATAAACACTTTTTTAAGTTAATCATCGAGTTATTTACTCGCTTGCTCATTTCCTAAACTGATGAACTCGTTTGGAGCCTATATTTTGTGCCTTGGAAATGTCTAGTTGGGATTAAAGTAGTTAACGGATGAATTTTATTTTCAGGGTACATTGTTGAGTTGAAGGTGTTCTCTATTCCCAAGTTATCTTCCTTCGAGTCCTTTTTCTACAAACGAGCATTCTTTTACTTTTACCTTTTCCCCTTGCCGACCTGCACCCTTTTCCTTCATCTCTCGGTGGTTTTGGCATGCCTCACACTAAATAATATGGAGCCACCTTTGCACATAAAATCTCAGTATACTTACGGAATGGTGTGATAAACAACATCAAAACAACGGGAACGGAAGCAAATAGAGAAAGAATAGTTGTTATTGATGATGCTGTAATTCAAATTTATCAACAGGAATGGAAACAAATAGAGAGAGATTGGTTATTATTGATGATGCCGTAATTGAAATCTACATGTATACTCTAAAAGTTAAGACATTAGGCTCTTGAATGGTGACTAAATGTTCTGATTACATAAGATATATACCACCATAATTGAAAATATGCTGATTTGTCCCTTTGTTCTTCTAAAACGGATGCAACAGAGTGGAATGCTGGGGCATTTAATGCAGAATATTACAGAAAGGTAGTAGGTACATAAAACGTGAATTGGGAACTTCTATAACTTTATTTATTTGTTGTGGTTCCAAGTTCAGAGTATCTTGTAGCAATCAGTGTCCGTACTTTTATTTGTTATATTTGGAGAATGTTTCCTCTTCCTCCCCCACAGATGGAGTGTTAGAAACTTTATTTGGTATGGAAATATCCTTTGCTGCATAATGTGACTTGACATGAATGTTTAGTGACTAATAAGAAAAGAAGTAACCATGCAAATGGAAAAAGGCCACACAGTGTCTTTTGGATATGTACATTTCTGTTATATTTTTGTCTGTCCATCCAAATTATGTACTTTTAAGGGATCAAAATTCTCTTATTAAGAAATAAATGGATCAGCTACTTATAAATAGTATCTCTCCATACGTGTGTATATTCATGTCTGCAAATGTATTATATTATATATCGCTTCTATTTTCATTTTCACACTTTCAGGGTGATCACAATTTGCAGCATACAGTCAAAGTAATTACTGAAAGAATTCTATTTGTAGCAAGTATCATCCTTCTATATGTATCGAACACTTCTACAAGTTTGATGTCTCTGTGTCGATCTCTTTTGGTCACCAGTACATCAGATATTCTTGGGAATTTACTGTGATTCTCACCTAAAAATTCCTAAACACATAAGAAATAACTTTGTTAGTATGATGTAATACTTCAAAAACCTGGGCTAGAAAGTTATACAGGATGCTTATCAGATTCTTATAGTTGATAGTTGGTGGGGAATCCCCAATGTAGTTGTTATTTTCAAGGTTACTGTTACTGTTTCTTAGCCTGTCTTATTTCTATGTTTTTTCCCTTTCTAATTTCTTTCAATGTAATGTGCTTTTAAATCTATATGAGTTTGATTGCAGGTGAAATGGTTCTTGATAGAAGTAAGCAATGTATCTATTCAATCAATCACAGGTTCAAGCATTTTTCTGATTGGTTACTGGAAATCATGGCTATGGGAGATGTGGATGCTTTCTTTCCTGCTGCAACACGTGAGTATGCTCCTGTTGTAGATGAGATCTGGAAGGATCCTGCCATCCAAGAAACCTACAAGAGAAGGGAGGAACTGCCTTTTCTTCCAGACGTTGCCAAATATTTCTTAGATAGGGTATGTATCCTGTTTTAAAATTGTTATCCGATGACTTCTAAAACCTAAATGTAAGTCTTACTTGTATGCGTTTTTTATTTTTATTATTTTTATTTTGGATCTTCACCATATAGTTATATTACATAATTTTTGGTATTGTTTATTTATTTTTGGTATATATATATGTGTGTGTGTGTGGTTGTGTGTGTATCTTGCATAGCCATTCAGTTGTCTTATCTAGTTAGTTTATATCTGGATAATAAGAAAAAATAGGTTCAGCTCGCTTAATAGGCTTCTTGATATATCCATATCTCCGTGAATTGTGTCTGTCTCTACGTCTCTGCATTGTATTTCACTCGTCTGCACACCTAATAAATGTGGTTAAACACTAATGCCCTAGTTGCGTCAGTGTTTAAATATCAAATTTGAGATGGCAGTACATAAGCCTAATTTTCTCTGACCTTTGTCATTGTGATTATTTTAGATGCCTGAACAAGGTTAAGCTAAATCTTAAGGGTTTTTTATTTTTATTTATTTTTGATTTTTGATTTTTTTTTAATACATTAGTTTAATCTTGGATAATATGCTTTGATCAGCTATAATCTTGCCGGATCAAGTTAAGACCCATGTTCTTTGGTCTAAATCTAGTTTCTATAAAGTCCGTCATAGCAAAGAATTTCACAAATTCTGTTATGTGAATATCTTATTTGAAGCGCTTAGAGACCATATGCATATCAAATTCTATCATCACACTGCTTTCAGTGTTTTTTTTCTTTATGACATTTCAACATGTTGGCACAGAATTTTCTTTTGACAAGGTTTCTTGTGAAGTCGTGTGTCCTCAGTAATTATACTTGTCTATCTCTGCAACTAAAAGTCAACAGTTGCTGATGCATTATTAATTTATGACTGACAGGCTATTGAGGTATCAAGCAATGAGTACGAACCTTCTGAGAAAGACATTTTATATGCCGAAGGAGTAACCCCAAGCAACGGTCTTTCTAGCATTGAGTTCTCATTTGATGATCAGAGCCCCACTTCTGAGATTTACTATGAAAACTTTGAATACCAATCTCCTTTGACAAAGTAATAAGATTCAGCAGTTTTTAATATAATATATTGACTTTGTTTATCCTAGCTGCTGTTAAATTAATGCTCTTTCGCGTGACCGACCTTATTTCTTTTTTTTTTCTTCTCTCTCTTAGGTACCAGTTGATTCGCTTAAGTTCCAAGGGCCTTCAGGATGGCTGTAAATGGTTGGAAATGTTTGAAGACGCTAGGGTGGGAGTATTTTGCATTGCCTTGAGTGACTATGATCAAGTGTGGTCCCACAGCTCTGGTCCTTCACAAAACAAGATGCTGGCGAGCAGAGATTTGTTTGAGAGCATAGTGAAGAACCCTTGTTTTGGTGACACCCCCTTTGTGCTGCTTTTAAACAAATACGACGCCTTTGAGGACAAAATCAATCAGGTTCCTCTAACAATTTGTGAGTGGTTCAAAGACTTCAATCCTTTGAAGCCTCATCATAACAGTCAATCGCTGGCGAACCAAGCATACTATTACATGGCTGTGAAATTCAAAGAGCTCTATTATTCCATCACCGGCAGGAAGCTTTTTGTATGGCAGACCAAAGCTCACGAGCGTACGTCAGTTGATGAGGCAATCAAGTATATTAGGGAGGTCCTCAAGTGGGAAGAAGAGAAGGATGAAGATTTTTATGGAATCAACGGGGATGATTCATTCTATAGTGGAGAAATGACAACTCCTCCTTATGAAATGCAGGAATGAGGCTCTTCTTCCGGCAGCTGACCAGATGTCATGAAGTAAGAACAATGCTAGGGGTACCAAATTTTTATCCTACTAATTAAACACATCAATATTGATTTATCATGCGAGGAAAAAAAAACATATTAAAAAGAAAAAAAATGTGAAACTCAAATTTTGTAAAATTTTTGGTACTCCTAGCATTACTCTGAAGTAAATAAGAGGTTAAAGAAAATGAAGATTTCAGCCTATGAAGTGCAGATTCTTTGTTGAGATTCAATGGACTTGTCCATGAGCTCAACTTCATTTTGGTGATATTTTTATTGAGGGGGTGATTTGTTAGCCTGTACATTCTTGGATACCTTGTTAATTTATTTTAAGTTTTCTCCACAGGTTAATTACAAAATTGTGAGACTAATAAATTTCAACAATTAATGAGGACTTTTTTTCTTTTTCTTTTTGCCTTTTCTTTTGTTTATTGCAAGGCATGGAACCTTGGATGTGATTATGTAATTGCTAGTTATTAAAAGTTTATAATTCAAATATTTCTTCCCTCTTAGGAGTGTTTCTGTATTCCTCGCTATTAATCTTTTTTCTGTTTTTACTTCAATTATTATTGTTATGATTAATTTTTCGTATATGCGAACATACCAAGAAATGAAAAAGTATTTATATATTACCCCCAAAAAATCAGATATAACAGTATACATCTACACTTTTTTCATCTTACCCTTCACTTTTCCTTATTTAATTGTTTTAGTCATTTTTGTTTTTCCACATCCCCACTATTTGTTGCTTCCACTAGAGCCATATTATGGTTGTGAAACTATTATTATTAAATAAATTTATTGGGTCCATTTTTAATTTAATCTTATTGTAATTTTAATTGCAAATTTCAAAAAATTCAACAACTCTATTTGTCATTTAAAAGTTGTTATATATGACAACAAATTTGTGTTAGTATCATGTATATACACAAGATAAGAGATAGTAAAAAAGAGATTCACATATTATTTCGTTAATATTGGTCCTAGGTTTGACCAACCAAGAGATGATTCTTTTCAATTGTGACAAATGCTCATGTTCGAGAAACCAAGAAATGATCAACCAAATTAAAAGCCAGAAAATCGGTCAAGTAAAGAAGACCCTCTTAGGGCTCGACCTCCTAGCTAGGACAATGTACCTTAGGGTACAACCACTAATTATTAATGTGTAATACCCATAACTTAAATTAGTCGTATTACATCAAATTGATGTGATAATAACGTAAAAAGACAAAAACAGTTGAACTAAAACAAATCGAAAATTGTTGTTTGAAAAACCTTAAGTCAGTTGCTAATTAGAATTTTGATGAATCTAAGAATTGACAGTCAAAAAAATTGACGAATCGAGATTTTGAGTGATGAAATAGATGTTACATATAGATATAGAATGGTGAAAACTATCTAGAAAAGTTAATTTGACATTTTAGTGTAATTTGATGACGCAAGTATCACCGTGATGATCAGGACGTTGAAATTAGTGGGTATCAACTGTAAAGTCGATAGAGGTATTTTTGGAAGGTAAATAATAAAATATTACTCCTTCTATCTAGGGGTGTAAATGAACCGAGTTGAGCCGAATATTAAGTTGTTTAGATTTGATTTATAAAATTTATCAAGTCTGAAATAAAGTTTGATTAAGGCTCGTTTAGTTATCGAGTCGAGCACGATCTCAAATCGATATATCAATAGAAATTACAATTTGAAAAGATTCAAGTAATTTGTCGAATTTTAAATTTTTTTCATATTTGAATTATTTATATTTTGAGTCGAACTCGAATCAAACTTTGAATCGAACTAGTACGAATCAAGTAGCCTTACTTCCATCCAAGTTTACTAGTTCTATTTTTTTTTTGTTGGTCCAAATCTATTTGTCCTCTTTCATTTTTAATGTTATTTTTGACTTTACTTTTTCAATAATACACTAACTTAATTTTTTTAAAAAAATGCATAAAAAATAACATGACATACATTGAAAACAATAACACTATTAACTTTGACATTGAAAATATAACTACTCTTTTTTTTTCTCCCTCTTCTATTTTATTGTTCCAAGAAAGAGTTAGAGGATTAAATAACACAAAAATATTGATGATAATAGAATAATTTAGAGATAATTTTTTTTCTTAATAAGTATGCATTTTCAAATTAGGACAAGTAAAATTGGACGGAGGGAGTATTATTTTGGGGTTTCTATTTTTGAAACCTTCCATTTTCGAATAGTTTCCATTTTTGGAAAGTGAACATGAAAGTCAATCCTTATCGCTTTCTAGATAGTTCATGTTGAACCGAGCTCTTCTATGCGGACATGATAATTGGATACGAACTCTTTACAATTTTACGTATTTGTATTTTGACCCTTCATTTTTTATAGTGAGGTCAAAATACAAATAGGTAAAATTATAAAGAGTTCATGTCCAATTATCATGTCCGTACAGAGTTTTTGTTTTGAACTTGTTGGTGACAGCTGGTAGCCCTTAAAAATGACGGGGCTAAAGAGAAGAGACAGAAAAGAGAAAGAAGGAGAGAGAAACTATCAGAGGCAGAGAGAGAGATGGTGGATAGAGACAAATGGAATATGGGAAAAATAAGGAAGAAAGGAGAAGTTTCATCTCCCTAAACCCTTTGCTTTTCTTTCATTTATGTTTATAAGCATATATAAGTGGATTTAAAATTAACTTATCAAAATGGGCAGGTGATGATTCAAGAAAGGTTTTTAAACAAAATGAGGGAAACATTGACCGAACAGTGAGAAAAAGGAAGAAGAAAGGTTGCCGACGTTTTGCTGGAAGTTGACTTGCAAGTTTATTTTTGGACAGGGACGTGGCGTTTTGTATTTAAAACAACTGGTACGGTTCGACTCCTTATAAAAAACCGAGTCTTTCGTCACCGCCATGCCGGAGGAGACGGCGTAGAGCGGCAAACGGCGATAGCTCTCTAGCCAGCTTTGTTTGACCTATTTCTAGTCTATTTCTACAATTTATTATTTTTTACTCTAATTTTGTATTTTAAAATTATTTAAAAAAATAATAAATTGTAGAAATTAGTAGGAATGAAATTATGATATTTGATCGGAAAGTCTTAAAAAAATATTTTAAAGACTTTGAGAAGGTTAGTTGGCCAAAGAAGTTTCATATAATGGTTTTTTCCTACAAAAATTTGAGAGTTGCGCGAGAGAGTTTTATTATACTTTTAACAGTACTATATTATGCTATTTAGTGTTAATATATAACTAAAAGATGATTGCGGATTTTGAATTAGGGTTTCAAGTCCAATCATGTTGATTTTGACCAAATTATGGACGATAGTCGAGACGAAAGGTTATATATAAAATTAGTAAGTTTTTTTTATGTTATTATACACTTATATGCGTATGTTGTTGATGTTATACGTGATTTATATCTCTACATATACAGCTATATGTGCATGATAAGTTGTTATGACGCAGTAACACGTACGATTATAAATTTTGAGTAAAACGGATGTGATGAATTGATGATGTGTCGATGAATATGTAGTTAACATAAATTTTTGTTAATAAGACAAGAGTGTGGATTGGATTGATGTGTGCATCGAAGAAAACGGAACGTATGAGAAGTTGTAACTAAGATGATGAAGCAGCTTACTATATGCAGCTAATAATGACAACGTGGGTGACTAACCATATCACTTAATTTGTGAAATCTGATAGGATGCATGGTCAGTTTTATTGTGCACAAATGCAGCTGATAAGATGAATCAGTTGTTAGGTTTAAAAGAGAAAATTTAAGAGGGGTGATATATAGGGCTAGCTTTGGAGAAGGACATGATGTATAACTCCTCCATTGTTAGTTTCTTTGAACATATGCAAAAGTTGATGTGTGACGACCCCAAAACCCGATCACCTTGACCTCGGGTCTGGTTCGCCGTGATACTGCTTATACAATACAAATATCTATGACGTAAACGTAATTTCTACAATATTACAATACATCTCAATCTAATCCCAGGTTTCGTAACCTTTAATCGTACAAAACATTCTAAATCAGAGTATACAATACATCAACTTGTAAATAATAGTGCAATATTAAAATAATAAAATATCGCGACATAGACTTCAGTTTCTCGTTTAAATGCCTTTCCTGCAGTCTTCTTCTTCTAACCATCCAAGTCCTTTTTCGCTAGCTGCAAAAATCTGTTTGTGACGTGGGTGAGCAACTACGTTGCCCGCAAGTTTAACAGTTACACATAACACATAAATCATGTATCATGCATGCTTCACAATATATCCATGTATAACAGTTATACATGTAAACATATTAACACATAAGTCATATATCATCATGTTTTTCACTACACAGTATAAAGTTTAATTGAACAGTTAAAATAAACATAGCAGCTTAAATCAACAATTCATAGCATGTTATAATGTAACAACGCATTAACATATAATGACATTTTACACATAAGAGCAAGTTCTGAAAAACTTGCCTCGGTCCGTAGTTCATCTCTTATATCATTCGCGTCTAGTGTTTTTTTTTCTTCCAGAACGGATCGCGGCTTGACATTTTTCAAAAACCTCATCCATACTTATATGTGAATCTTTTATCAGTACCTAATTCACGTATAATAATTATTCCTTCAAATGATGATCATAACAATAATCGTCACTTTCGTATATTAACAATAATTTATACATATTAATACTATTGTTAATTAATAATAATATAATTAACAATTTATTAATATTTCTTCAGGATCATATCTGCTAATTTATCTACTATAAAATTAATAGTAGATAATCAAGGTATTATATAATTATATTAGTTAGTCCTGTAAACATTCCATGCATCCCCCTCCTGTTCTAAAGCCAAGGTTCGTATTTTTTAAGAATCCTTTGAGGTCATCCAGAAGTAAAAGACCATTAACAAACTTCCCTTTCATATCTCTCGGAAAATTATGCTTTTAAACAGAATCGTCAAATTTTATATCATTGTCCCCATATATATATATATATAAATAGTGCAACTCGGTTAAAGAAATAAGAGAGAGAAGGTGAAGGTTACCATGCAAGGAACAACAAGAGACCTTCCTTGGTAGTTAACATCTACATTGTAACGCCAGTTCTTGCTCCAACTTTAATAGCCACGCCGTAAGCAGTCCTCATTCTCACTTACGGTTACTATATACATAGAACCATCAAGCTAGCTGAAACACCCTAGCGGCACCAAAAATCCTACCGCGATTACTCCATGAATCCACTTTCTATGATATCTTATTCTCTCCCAAAAGGTGGTGTAAGAAAATTTGGAAGTATAATATATATATATATATATATATATATATATATTAAATTCGCCTATAGAGAAACGACTTGACGGTAGAGATTCAAAAATTGTGTGCCTTAGTTTTCCCCAAGTGCTTTTAGTAAACTTTGCTCTCATCTGTTCAAAAGATGGGTTGAAATAGGATTACTAGAGTGGGCAACATGCTTTAAGCCAATCAAAGAGAAATAGTAGTAATTCACTCCCTCTTGCCGACACAACTCTGCTCCTATGTGATAATATATATATATATATATATATATATATATATTATATACATAAGACATATATAGCTGTCTTATTTTTCTTCCTTTCTCACGAGAGAGATAGAAAAATTATCCTCTCTCTTCTGCCCTTGGAATTGCCGAACATGAGTATGGGGTGGGGGTAGGTTTGCTTTATTTTATTATTTTTTTTTCATGCGGTAATGGGGAGGAATGGTATATATTTGCATGAATGCATGGCTCAGGGATCGGGGGGAGGTCCGGTACAAATTTGTACCGGACATTAGTGCTGTGTGTAATATGGACCATTAGATTATTTTAGGAGAGATCTAATGGTTCAAATCATTTCCTTTTCTTTCCTCTCTCCTCTCTCATTTTTCTTTTCTTTCACAAATTCCTTCCACCTTTTCTCTCCTCTCCTTTCCGTCCTCTTCCTCTCTCCTCTCTCCTCTCTCCTCTCTCATCTCCCAATACTTCTCCTCTTTTCTCTCCTCTCACACAAATATAATCTTATTTTCATACAAATGTAGTTAAAAAAATTATAACTAATGGTAAAAATAAAATATATTTACTATGCAAAATCACATAAACAAAAATTCTAATTTAAGTTTATAAAAAATTAAATGTAAATTTATTTTTAAAAATGAAAATTATGTTTTTTTACTGAATTATTATTATTATTTCTACTTTTACCCACCACTACAGTGATACTATGGTTAGACTTTAGATACTTATCGGGCTATGGTTGAATATATATTATTTTTTTACGCAAATATGTTTTTTTTTATTAATTCCAAACATATTTAAATTATGAATTTAAAAAAAAATCAAAAAAAATCTTTTTTGATATATATTTAAATTACACCATAATTTTTACTTTTAAAAATAAATTGAGTTATTCTTTTGTTTTAGAGAGAGTACCATAGTACCACTGTAGTGGTGAGTAAAAGTAGAAATAATAATAATAATTCAGTAAAAAAAACATAATTTTAATTTTTTAAAATAAATTTATATTTAATTTTTTATAAACTAAAATTAGAGTTTTTGTTTATGTGATTTTGCATAGTAAATATATTTTATTTTTATCATTAGCTATAATTTTTTTAACTACATTTGTATGAAAATAAGATTATATTTGTGCAAGAGGAGAGAGAAGAGGAGAAGTATTGGGAGATGAGAGAGGAGAGAGAAGAGAGGAAAAGGACGGAAAGGAGAGGAGAGAGAGGGTGGAAGGAATTTGTGAAAGAAAAGGAAAATGAGAGAGGAGAGAGGAGAGAGGAGAGAAAAGAAAATGATTTAAACCATTAGATCTCTTTTAAAATAATCTAATGGCCCATATTACACAGCACTAATGTCCGGTACAAATTTGTACCGGACCTCCCGAGGTTTGATTTCAATTAGTGGGGAACACATTAGCTACTTTTCCCCATTTTCAGCTGCAATTATTAGGTTAGGTTTACTCATGTGTTTTGTCCGCATAAGAAAACAACAATCAGCATAATTCTTTTTTTTTCCTCCTTAATTTCAGCATTCTTTGTCTTCTCTCTAATCAGTCCATGTACAATAATTCAAAACTACAAGCTTGGGTCCAAAGCACTAAACTAGCAATTTCCGTGGCTGGCAAATGCTAAGCTTTAGCAAGATGCATATAATATATATATATATATATATATATATATATGTACATATATATATATATATATATCACATTCAATACATACATACTTTAATTCTTGTATTCCCTTAAATTATGAATCACCAACTTAGATAATTATACATTTATAATATGTATATAAAAAAATTACTTCACTAATTTTGAAATTAAATTCATAATTAAAATAGACACTTGTAGTGTAATAATTAATGTTTATTCCATTAATTATTTAATTAACTCAGGTAAATTAAGTTTCTTGCTTCTTTCCATAAATTGTTTTCAAACAATTTATTTATACTTTAAATATATTTATTTAATATATTTATATTTATTCATCATTCAATATGAATTTAATTTCTAACTTAGTTCCGACATATATATATATATATATATATATATATATATATATATATATATATATATATATATATTGAGCCCCATTTGATATTCAATCAAATCAATTTGGTATAATATTATATATTAAGTCATCACAATAATATATTACATTTATACGTAATATATTATTAAAATGAGTTTAAATTAACTCCCTCATCGTAATAAAACAGCATGCATATATTGATTAACTAATTTAAGTAAGTGAATTAACTAATTTGTATATGAAATTTAATTCATCGCTTAATTTTATCTTATCCTTAGTTAATTAATATTAATTAATTAACCTTCTCAAATTCCTTATTTTATTCATTTAAATCATTTATTTACTAGTTAAATTACTATTAAATATTAAATGTATCCCATAAATCATAATAAGAATTTTATTTATTAAATTCTTATTTTACATTTATAAAATTTATAAAATAATTTCTGAAAACTCGGGATATCACATTCACCCCTTCTTCTAAGAATTTCGTCCTCGAAATTACAGCATACTCATCTCTACTCCGGGATATTACATTCACCCATTTCTGCTAAAAATTTCGTCATCGAAATTATAGCGTACTTACTTCTCTGCTCATTCTATTGACAAAAACTATGTTTCCAACTTAACCGTTACATTTTTCTCCTCTGGAAATTTCTTTTCTATCATCACATTCTACAATAGCGACTCACGAGGAGTTTACATCTTGTAAAATTTCAACTTTCAGAATAATAGAATATCTTTCAGGAGTCTTCACAATCGTACAATAACTGTGAAGCAGCATCAATAATGTGAAAAGTTAATTCAAGAAAACTTTTCATATCGGTCTGAGGGGTCATAAAGACCATGAACTTGTCCTGAGTTCTCAAGTATTTCTACCGATTTCCGCGGACAAAATTTGTACGCCAGGTGATCAGCCTGTCATACTATTGCGTTGTGCACGACGACTTTTCGAGGTTGAACCACGTTAACCAACCCTTACTGCTTTTCCTGGATTGAACCACGTTAACCAATCCGAGAAATCCCCTTTTTAGGGTTGTTCACCTCAGACTTAACACAAGATTCCGCACCAAAACAATTTGGTTTGGCATAACTTCTCAAAGAACACTTGAATTTTTATAAACATTTGTCTAGCTGAATCAAATAGCTTAGACGTATACCAATAATTCTAACATCAATTGAAATATTTGTCTAGCCACTTTAATTGGCATTGCCCTTTCTTTAACTGGTTTTAAAAAAAATTCTGAAAATTTCTTTATGACGTCATAATACTGCACTGTTGCAATCAGTGTGTTAGAATTCCGTCATTTCATGATTTTGTCATACTACATCATACCATAGTGGGTTGACGATACTATGATCACATCCAACACTAGGTTACTCTGTATTGATGACTCCATCATTTGTCATTCTACACCAGATTTAATGATGCATTGATGACTGTTAAAAATACATTTTGATATTTTTCAAATCATCTTTGTCTTAGCCGAAACAAATAGCATAGACATATGAATCATAGGACCTTTTCAAAACTTATTGGTTCAAAAATTGATCCAACATATTTTTCAAAAACACAAAAGTATAAATATCAGCATGATGTCAATAAATTCGAAATCTAGCATAGCTAGAAGATTTGGAATACTTACGCTTCCACCATCAACTCCAATTTCTCCTATGATCATCCATTGCCTAATAATTCTATCTATTTCTATCATCCTTAAAGTTTACTACACTGAAAATCCTCAGATCTAAATACATAACTTTTCTATACCCAGTACAGTTCATCAAACTTACCACACGTTATGAGTTCAGGAACTTTCCACAATAATATGAGTTTAGGAACTTGTCCTAGCAATACGTAGTCCAAGAACCAATCAGGGACTGTCCATGTGCTTAGGGACTCAAAAACATATCATACGATTATGAGTCACGAACTTACCATAAGCATGAGTTTTAAGAACTCGCACCTAATCTTATATTCTCTAACTATCAAATATAGATATGAGAAAAGAATCACCATCTCACCATACATATATCGATAGCGCGATACCAACATTTTAATGATTATTAATGTGATAAAATGAGTAGTCGTTAGACCAAGCACAAAACCCCTGCCTATACAAAGGTTTGTACAACT
The DNA here is from genome assembly GCA_034770075.1 of Aralia elata. Taxonomy (NCBI): domain Eukaryota; kingdom Viridiplantae; phylum Streptophyta; class Magnoliopsida; order Apiales; family Araliaceae; genus Aralia; species Aralia elata. The sequence continues at coordinate 12,041,269 of CM068380.1, forward strand.
CAACTATCACATGATTCCTCAATTGAAATCCCACATAATTCTAATTTTAGCTTACTCTTTGCTCAATACGAACTTTTTCTTTAATTTGTATCTCATCTTTTATAACTCTTTAAGATTCTTCTTTAAATCTTATTGTTTATAACTTAATCCATTTCTTTATGGATTCGTCTTAAACATCTGCTATAGATCTGTTCATGATCTGCTACTATTCTTTTCTGCTTTTTCAAGAATCTTATCATAAGATATCACTTATCATTTATTTTTATTTAAGACCGGGTAGTCTTTCTCTATTCATTTCAAAGCACATTTATTAAACATACATCTCGTAGTACATAATACTTTGCATCTTATAGCACTTACATAACATATCCCTTTAATACTATACACGTGGAGATTTATAACAAAAACATATCTCTTAACTTACACAAAATTGGTATTACATATTAATATCATTATAAGTAGGCATATCTATATACGTCATTCACATCTCAACCTCCTAGACCACGCTCAATGGCCTCTTCTTGTTCTTCCTTGGTAATGATCATGACCTGGTCCCTACTAATGACGGGTCCAGTATGATCTTCCTCGTCGGGGTAATTGGATACCCTATCCTGAATACGCCCGACCAACTTGTTAAATGCGTACCTCATTCTATCCATCTTCCTGTTCTTGCATCTTACTTCCTCTTCCAATTCATACGTCTGATCCTGCGCTCTCAACTTTTCTAAAATCTCATCTTCCAAATGGGCTTCTATAGCCTGCTTGTCTGTTCGGAGTTCTTCCACTTTTGCCTCTAGTTCTTGATTGTCTGATCGGAGTTCTTCCACTTCCGCCTTTAGTTCTTGCACCATATTTTCCAACTCAATGTTCCTATCCACCATTGTTGTTAATAGATTCTCCACCGACTCCTCCCTCGGGTTCAGGAGCTACCGTAGATAAAGGCTCTACAGTTACCGGCTCCTCCGAATCTACCAGGATATCTCTAAGTGCTTCATCTCCTGACATCTTGCTTTTTTTTTTTTTTTTAAATCTGTGACTTTTTTTTTATTATCCTTTCTCTCTAGCTTACTCTTGCTTTTTCTTACTTCTAACTTGGAGAAATATACAATTCTATGAAGGCTTATTTATAGGCCACTTCAAAGACTCACAATTAATATTCTCTGTTCTTTTTACCTTCCCTTGGTAGTCCCACCAAGGTTCTCAGACTTATCTTCTCTAACCCCAATTATTCATTTAATAAGATTAAAGCAAAGATTTATTAATTAAAGCAAGGGGACAAGATCCGCTTTTTGGGGAATCAATTTCAACGAGTCTACAAAAGTTCTCGCGTCCTATATTCGGCCTATAGTTGGCTCTTACATCACTTGTACCCCCTATTGGCCTACTCGGCCTCTAGGATTTTTAAATACGGCTTAATCTTTTTAGGTTATATCCTAAGGTACTCTTACCATAGAACTATAACCTACAGCTCTGATACCAACTGTGACGACCCCAAAACCCGATCACCTTGACCTCGGGTCTGGTTCGCCGTGATACTGCTTATACAATACAAATATCTATGACGTAAACGTAATTTCTACAATATTACAATACATCTCAATCTAATCCCAGGTTTCGTAACCTTTAATCGTACAAAACATTCTAAATCAGAGTATACAATACATCAACTTGTAAATAATAGTGCAATATTAAAATAATAAAATATCGCGACATAGACTTCAGTTTCTCGTTTAAATGCCTTTCCTGCAGTCTTCTTCTTCTAACCATCCAAGTCCTTTTTCGCTAGCTGCAAAAATCTGTTTGTGACGTGGGTGAGCAACTACGTTGCCCGCAAGTTTAACAGTTACACATAACACATAAATCATGTATCATGCATGCTTCACAATATATCCATGTATAACAGTTATACATGTAAACATATTAACACATAAGTCATATATCATCATGTTTTTTCACTACACAGTATAAAGTTTAATTGAACAGTTAAAATAAACATAGCAGCTTAAATCAACAATTCATAGCATGTTATAATGTAACAACGCATTAACATATAATGACATTTTACACATAAGAGCAAGTTCTGAAAAACTTGCCTCGGTCCGTAGTTCATCTCTTATATCATTCGCGTCTAGTGTTTTTTTTTCTTCCAGAACGGATCGCGGCTTGACATTTTTCAAAAACCTCATCCATACTTATATGTGAATCTTTTATCAGTACCTAATTCACGTATAATAATTATTCCTTCAAATGATGATCATAACAATAATCGTCACTTTCGTATATTAACAATAATTTATACATATTAATACTATTGTTAATTAATAATAATATAATTAACAATTTATTAATATTTCTTCAGGATCATATCTGCTAATTTATCTACTATAAAATTAATAGTAGATAATCAAGGTATTATATAATTATATTAGTTAGTCCTGTAAACATTCCATGCATCCCCCTCCTGTTCTAAAGCCAAGGTTCGTATTTTTTAAGAATCCTTTGAGGTCATCCAGAAGTAAAAGACCATTAACAAACTTCCCTTTCATATCTCTCGGAAAATTATGCTTTTAAACAGAATCGTCAAATTTTATATCATTGTCCCCATATATATATATATATATAAATAGTGCAACTCGGTTAAAGAAATAAGAGAGAGAAGGTGAAGGTTACCATGCAAGGAACAACAAGAGACCTTCCTTGGTAGTTAACATCTACATTGTAACGCCAGTTCTTGCTCCAACTTTAATAGCCACGCCGTAAGCAGTCCTCATTCTCACTTACGGTTACTATATACATAGAACCATCAAGCTAGCTGAAACACCCTAGCGGCACCAAAAATCCTACCGCGATTACTCCATGAATCCACTTTCTATGATATCTTATTCTCTCCCAAAAGGTGGTGTAAGAAAATTTGGAAGTATAATATATATATATATATATATATATATATATATATATATATATATTAAATTCGCCTATAGAGAAACGACTTGACGGTAGAGATTCAAAAATTGTGTGCCTTAGTTTTCCCCAAGTGCTTTTAGTAAACTTTGCTCTCATCTGTTCAAAAGATGGGTTGAAATAGGATTACTAGAGTGGGCAACATGCTTTAAGCCAATCAAAGAGAAATAGTAGTAATTCACTCCCTCTTGCCGACACAACTCTGCTCCTATGTGATAATATATATATATATATATATATATATTATATACATAAGACATATATAGCTGTCTTATTTTTCTTCCTTTCTCACGAGAGAGATAGAAAAATTATCCTCTCTCTTCTGCCCTTGGAATTGCCGAACATGAGTATGGGGTGGGGGTAGGTTTGCTTTATTTTATTATTTTTTTTTCATGCGGTAATGGGGAGGAATGGTATATATTTGCATGAATGCATGGCTCAGAGGTTTGATTTCAATTAGTGGGGAACACATTAGCTACTTTTCCCCATTTTCAGCTGCAATTATTAGGTTAGGTTTACTCATGTGTTTTGTCCGCATAAGAAAACAACAATCAGCATAATTCTTTTTTTTTCCTCCTTAATTTCAGCATTCTTTGTCTTCTCTCTAATCAGTCCATGTACAATAATTCAAAACTACAAGCTTGGGTCCAAAGCACTAAACTAGCAATTTCCGTGGCTGGCAAATGCTAAGCTTTAGCAAGATGCATATAATATATATATATATATATATATGTACATATATATATATATATATATATATATATCACATTCAATACATACATACTTTAATTCTTGTATTCCCTTAAATTATGAATCACCAACTTAGATAATTATACATTTATAATATGTATATAAAAAAATTACTTCACTAATTTTGAAATTAAATTCATAATTAAAATAGACACTTGTAGTGTAATAATTAATGTTTATTCCATTAATTATTTAATTAACTCAGGTAAATTAAGTTTCTTGCTTCTTTCCATAAATTGTTTTCAAACAATTTATTTATACTTTAAATATATTTATTTAATATATTTATATTTATTCATCATTCAATATGAATTTAATTTCTAACTTAGTTCCGACATATATATATATATATATATATATATATATATATATATATATATATATATATATATATATTGAGCCCCATTTGATATTCAATCAAATCAATTTGGTATAATATTATATATTAAGTCATCACAATAATATATTACATTTATACGTAATATATTATTAAAATGAGTTTAAATTAACTCCCTCATCGTAATAAAACAGCATGCATATATTGATTAACTAATTTAAGTAAGTGAATTAACTAATTTGTATATGAAATTTAATTCATCGCTTAATTTTATCTTATCCTTAGTTAATTAATATTAATTAATTAACCTTCTCAAATTCCTTATTTTATTCATTTAAATCATTTATTTACTAGTTAAATTACTATTAAATATTAAATGTATCCCATAAATCATAATAAGAATTTTATTTATTAAATTCTTATTTTACATTTATAAAATTTATAAAATAATTTCTGAAAACTCGGGATATCACATGATGTATGTAACTAGTTATGGTCGCAGTGCTAAAAACTTTATAGCTTCTATAATTTGGATTTTGGTTTGAAAATTCTCCCATTTAATAATACACTTTTTTTAAATACAAAAATGGTGAAAAATTCTTAAAAACATTTCTATAAGTATTTTGCTAATGCCTTCAAAGTTCAAACTTGACTGATATAGTTAAGATTTCTAGTCAAATTAATTGTTGAACTCATCGTTAAAAGCTATAGCGACGGATCGGACCTATGACGACCGACCAAATCGTCGCCCGGTCCGTCGCTAAAGGTGGTATGCTTGGTATATAATTTAAGGGGTATGCTCTTGAAATATATATATATATATATATATATATATATATATATATATATATATATATATATATATATATATAGTTCATTCAACTCATTTATAAGCTTGAATCTCTGATCTAGTGCTAACTGATCATCATCAAGGACCTACAAATACAGCAAAGTCAAAAATTATCTCTCTAAAAATTAAGTGCAAACATGAAGTCGATCTCGGTGCGTTAGTTTGTACAACGTAACTGGCCATGAGTTGACTATTTTCTTTCTAATTTTAGGGAGATGGGATATATTAGAGATGATCATTTCATTAAACAGAGAGACAGAGGGAGAGTCAATCACGAATCAACAAGTACATAAGAGGTATCGATCGAACCTAATTTCACATGATATCAGTACCATGATAATATATCTACTAACATTAAAATAATAGTTAAATGAGTATTCTATATTTAAGAGAGAAATATGGTTTGTCAAATATTTATAGAGGTGGAAATATTATAATTATCTACAACGATTATATACATACACTATTCTTATGTGTTATTTTGTAAATCTGCAAGTGTGAATAAATAATTCTTTTTTTTAAGAAGGGGAATATGTAATTTTCGCAATTCTTACTTTTGTATTGTTAATATCTAGTATTAACTCATTATTTGTTATAACTATATCATTTCAAAAAGGAAACACAATATATATTTGCTCCACCAAACTTAAGGAGGAAGAAAGGTATACGTTTTGATCACTAACTCGTCATTTTGAAGCTTGTCAAAATCTTTATATAATGATTTTATTTGGTATAAATTCTAAAATTATCCCATTCGAAAAGCTACTACTTAACCATTTTGTTTGCGTAAAAGGCCCCCTAATTTTCAGCCATTACAATTTGGTCTATGAGATCACATGAATTTCCGTCGGAGAATAGCATATGGTAGTTTATGTGGTCAAATTAAAAGGGAAAAATTACAAACCACTGCGATGAAGTATTTCATCCCTTACAAAAATTACCCTTTGATTAATTTCTACAACTAAATTCAACTAAACTCAAATAAGGCTCTCACATGAGATATGTGAAATACTAGTTATAAACTAGTTAAGTGTGAGTAGACTCACTAGTTATAAACTAGTTAAGTGTGAGTAGACCCGGCAAATATAGACAAAAATTCATGGATCCTTAACACTAATATACAACAATTCTAAAGTATTTACAAAAATAAAACATCCACAAAATAATTACAAAAATAACACAACACAATAATACGTTGCTAAAGTTACGGAACATTGACTCCCTATTTCTAACCGGTCCTAAATTCATGCTAATGAAGAAAACATGCAACTTTGAGATCAGAAAAAACATAGCAGCGACATATCGGAGAAGACGAAATGCAACTCTCAGATCGGATAATATAGGAGAAGATTAACAACAACTTCAAGATCAACAGCAACTTCAAGATCAGTAACCAGCCTCTGTAACAACTTTGATTGTTGATTGATTCGTTACAGATTTGTATACTGAGGTATTTGAGTTTAAAGTTTATATGCATATAGTTACCCTGTGGTTACTATATACTCGTATATTGGTTACCTTTCTTGAGTTTTTCGCTCTTTAATTGGTCACAAAGTCAGTATACTGACTGTTTTGATTGCAAAATGCATGTAAAAATATGTTTTATATTCTGGTTACTAAGTACATATAAATTGGTTATTGTTTATTATTTATTTGGTTACTGTATAATGTTTATTTGCTTGTTGTATACTTTCAATGTATATTCTACTGATATTTTTTATATTGATGGTTACTTATTAAATACATTGGTTACCTTCCTGCAAATGTTGGATCTTTAAGTACATATTGATGTTTTTTATATTGATATTTTTTATATTATTTGTTTTTGTTGTAAAATGCATGGAAAAATATGTTTTATGTTATGGAACTAAGTAAATATATGTTGGTTACTGTCTAATTTGGATTTGGTTAGTATATAATGCTGACTTGGTTACTGTGTAATATTACCATGGTTACTGCATTATATTACTGTGTTTTATATTGATTTTTCTATATTGATGGTTACTGATTAACTACATTGGTTACCTTCATACATCTGGTAGTCTTTAATTTGTAACAAAGTCATTACTGATTATTTTGGTTGTAAAAATGAATGTAAAAATATTTATGTATTTAGATACTGTAAGGTGTTTATTTGGTTATTGTATAATGTTATTGTGTTTTATAATTGTTTCTTTTATATTGGTGGTTACTTATTGACTACATTGGTTACCTTCATACAACTGTTAATAGATCTGATTATATATATTGGTTGTTGTATACTATTTAATTAGTTACTGTATAATGTTTATTTGGTTGCTGAATAATATTAATGTACACTTGTACTGATGTTTTTTTATATTCATGGTTACTTATTAGCTACATTGGTTACCTTCATACAACTGTTAGTCTTTAGTTGGTAACAAACACATTATACTGGTTGTTTTTTATTGTAAAATGCAATGAAAAATGTGTTTATGTTCTGGTTACTAAATAGATATATGTTGATACTTGTCTAATCTAAATTTGGTTACTGTATAATGTTGTTATGATTACTGTATAATGTTAATGTGTTTTATACTGGTTTGTTTTATATTGGTGGTTACTTATTGACTACATTGGTTAACTCCATACAACTGTTAGTCTTTAGTTGGTAACAAATTGATGCGGTTGAAGAGCAGGTGTGTCAGTTTATGGAAAGATTTGATTCAGTTTATGGAAAGATTTGATCCAATGGCAATTTAGTAATTTCTGTCAAGTTTGGAGTGTCAGATTTTGGCGTTTTCGGAGCCTAATTTTATTGAAAACGGGTCAACGATCAAAAGTCACGAGCGTTGCTCGTGAACTGCATGGTTTTTTGGTCAAATTCCATCATTTAGGCCTTCAAAATTGCATGTAAATTTTTTATTTATGTTCTGGTTACTAAGATCATGTAGTTTGGTTACTATCTAATATTGATTTGGTTACTTTACAATGTTTATTCAGTTGTTAGACAATGGAGATGATTCTAGTTGTGCTTTACTTCAACGGAACATAAACAAAAAGAGTGTACATACAGGAATATATAATTGTTTACTGTTAGTAACCATTAACTACATGGTTGGTAACATTTTTGATGGTGTACAGTAACTAAACTTGTTATTGATTAATATTTTGATTTTTGATTCCATCATGAGTTGTCAATATAAAGTAAACATATACATTGAACAATTGGTAACTGTTCTGAAATATTTTTACGTAAATTTGGTTACCCATATAAAATAAAATGGTTACATCTATATTCATATTTTTAATTACCAACTGGACCATTTCTAAATAACTTTTATAACTATGTAATTTAAAAGTATCCATCAACTAGATAAATGAGAACCCTCACATGTACATTAAGCACTTGATAACTGTTCTAATATAAGTTTTTAATTATTTGGTTACTAACAACAACTAAAATGGTTACCCTTATATGCATGTTTGAATACCAACTGCATCTCTCAAACTATTTTTATTTTAATATGAGATCTATAAGTGACCATTATATATATAAATGGGAACTCTTAATTGGAGTTTCTTATTCCATCTTGATGACATGGTATAAATAAAAACAAACATATACATTTAACACTTTATAACGGTCCTGATACAAACTTATAATTATCTAGTTACTAATAAAAATAAAAATGGTTACCATATATGAAGGTTTGGATACCAACCTAACATTTTAACTGAAATAGCTGATGGATACTGTTCTGAACCAATTTTATGTAAATTTGGTTACTCACAAAAAATAAAATGGTTACCTCTATATGCAGATTTAAATACCAATTGTATAATTTCCAGATAATTTTTATGAGTATGTAATTTATAAGTATACATTAACTATACAAATAGGACACTCTCACATGTACATTACACACTTAGTGTTTGTCCTGATACAAGCTTGTAACTATCTGGTTACTAATAACATTAACCATAATGTAACATAATAAAACAGTAACCACATAATTATATGATAGTAACCAGAAAAGGTTTTAATGGTAACCAAAACAGAAGCATCATGTAATGAAACCTAGTTTAGGCAATCCATGTATACTAAACAATTACATATTAACCAGAATAAAAAATAAAAGTAACAAAAATCCCACATTTAGTGCACAATAATAGTAGCCAAACCATAAGATAGCAGTAACCAAAACATAATAAAGAAGTAACCAAATAGTTATATGAAAGTAACCAGAACAAGTTTTAATGGTAACCAAAACAGAAACAACCTGTATATCCAACCCAGTTTAGACCCATGTATACTTTCACATGTACATTTAACACTTGATATATTTCCTGATACAAGCTTATAACTATGTGGTTACTACCAAAAAATAAAATGGTTACCGTTCTATGCATGTTGGTTACCAACTACACCTTTCAAACAATGTGTCAGACACAATTTAGAAGTAGCAAATACGAACCAACAAACAATGTCAAATCACTGGTAATATAATCAAATATGTAATCCTTTTTACATAAGTTCCAATAAACATTACATACTCACTAACCATAACAAATGGTTATGGATATCCAACAAAAATCAAAGTACGAAACACAATCCTTTTAATTCTTGATTGAAATTTAAATAAGGTTTATTTCTTCCCATGGCATTTTTCACCATGATCTCTTTCCGAGCAACATCAAGAGGCTTGTTTGAAGCAAAATTTCTATTATCTCGATAATAGAACAACATGTATGCTATTTGATCCAAAACCTTCTTCTCCTAACTGGAACAACCTGTGAATCAACAAGTGCAGTAAAAGTAAATTAAAAAACAATCAAAAAAATAAAGGACTTTTAGACTATACAAACCAGTTGCACCCCCAAGAGCCTGAAGGAGATCAATATTCATTAACCAATTTACGCCATCAATTAGTTAATTAGTCTAACAACTATGATGATGAAGATGAAGAAAAAGAAGAAATACCAGTAGAAATACCAGTACAAAAAGAAGAAGAAATATCAGTAGATGAAGAAATATCAGTAGATTTTAGAAATACCAGTAGATGAAGAAGAAGAAGAAGAAGATTTTAGAGAGAGAAATACCAGTACAAAAGTTATGGGAGTTGGGAGAAAAAGAAGGTTCACGCATTTCAAAAAAAACCCATCAGATTTGCCATATCATCCCCTAAATTAAGGAATCCTAATTGCACTAATATTGTAAATAAAAATAGAAAAGTGTATTATTTTTGTAATTATTTTATCTATGCATCATTATTATAATTATTTCTAAAAATGTACTAAAATATGTAATTACCCCAAAATTCATTGGGCAGTTCATATCCGTCCATGATAAATGAGTTTGAATTACAACTTACAAGATAAAATTTTTAAATGGGCTCACCCATATCTACCCATATAATATATGGGTGGATGTAAACTGTCATTTAGCACCATTTATCCACTCACTTATTATCAAAAGTTTACTCATTTCAAATGTATAGCTCACTTTTTACATTTAAAAATTTTTCACTTTCTCTTTCTAAAATTTTTACTTATTCTCTCTAAAAATTTTATACTTGTTCTTGTTCTCTCTCTAAATTTATCACTTTTTCTTTATAAAAATTGTCAAATTGTTAATATAAACAATATCGAGAAATATCTTAATAGTATTTCATAATATACTTATATATCATGTAGCTGTTATATATATATATATATATATATATATATATATATATATATATATATATATATAGTGTGTAGATGTCAAAATAACTCTAAATAGCTTCAAGTCCTAGCGGCATTCCACAATTTCCGATTAATTGTCGTGATCATCTTTCAGACTCGTGTCATTTATAAACTTGAGATACACTAGTTCCGCATGTTATAGGAGTGGCACATACTAAGAAACAAAATATGTTTTATTTTGAATAAACATTTTACAAGAGAAGAAGAAATATTTTTTAATAATAAACATTTTACGCATCTCAAAGTTTTATGTGCTTTAAGTTGCAAATTTACCTATTTAATAATAAAAGTAATATTTTATATATTAACAGTATAAGAAAATTTATACTACTAATTAAAGATTGACATGTCATTAATATAATTGGATAAGAATGATTTATTTTAGTGAATAATTTCTAAAATTAGAGGTAGAAAGTGATATAAAATTCTAGCACTACAAGAATTTGGCTTAATTCCGAGAGAATATATTCCGTCGAGTTTAGTGTAATTCCGACGGAAACTGTCGTCGTCGAGTATAAGTCCGTCAGAATTAGTATAATATCGACGGAATTCTATCAAAATTAGACACAGTCATTGGCGCCAAATTTTCCCTCTAGCACGCGTACTAAAATCGACATAATACACATTAATTCTAATGGATCGTCCATCGAAAATAACGTAAAATCGATGGACTTAAGTCCGACGGAATTCCGTCGAAAATAACGTGACTTAAAACTTAATCGCTATTAGTTGTAACACCCATGTCCCACATCGAAAGATAAGGAAAAAATTTATCTGTATATAAGTATTTGAGTTCCTATCAATAGTACCTTCAGTCATGACCTTTTGGGTGAGCCTGTGGTGGGCTAAGATTACCTACGAAGATACTATTGGGCCAGTAATTTAAGGCTTTGGTTGGATGAATTTGATTCGATTCGGATTTGGGATTTGACCCAAGATTTGTTCCAGACTTGGGATTTGACCCGGGTTGTTACATATGGTATCAGATCCGACTCTCGAAAGCTCGGGACGGGTCATCCGATCGGGTTGCCGGAGGTGGGGACACGAAGGCTGGTGGTATTATCCCACAATGGAGAGAGGGAGGTCCGGAGGTGGGGACACGAAGCCAGACAGTATTATCCCACAATGGCTAGAGAGGCAAAGATCTGTGGACCGTGTGTGTGATCGGTTCTGACGGGGACGTCAGAAATTTAAGTGGGTTGTAATACCCCTGTTGAGTTACTATCAATAGTACTTTCAATCATGACTTTTTGGGTGAGCCTGTGGTGGGCTAAGATGACCCAAGAAGATACTATTGGGCCAATAATTTAAGGTTTTGTTTGGATAGATTTGATTCGATTCGGACTTGAGATTTGACACAAGATTTGTTCCGAACTCGGGATTTGACCCGGGTTGTTACATTAGTAGCGTCGCATCGAAGAAGGAAAGAAAAAAAAATCTCTCTTATCCTACCATTCTTTCTATCTTTATTTGCTCTTCTCTCATCTCGTCGGCGCCATCTCTAGCTAATTTTCGAATCCCGCTGGCGCTTTCTCTGCCCGCCGAAACCCTCATCCCGCCGATATGTCCCATACTTCTCTCTCCTTTTCTCTTTCTCTTTCCCCAATCTAGCTAGCCCTAATGTCGATTTTGTTTTGAAATTTTACCTAGTTCTGACAGGTGTGGACCTTCTTCTTCTCCTTCATACCTCTATTACCTCCAATTTAAGGTTAGTTTTTATCAATTAATTATTAATTTGGAATCCTAAATATTCTGATATTTGGTTATGCATAAATTTGGATATAAGTTTCTATCAATTAATTGTTAATTTGGAACCCTAATATTTTATTATACATAAATTTGGGTATAATGCTAAACTTTGTTATGAACAATTTGGTTTATATGTAAAAAGAATATTTGGTTTATAATTTGGTTTATATTGAGCCTTTGTTTATGAGTTTTACACTGCATGATTAGTATCTGCCTATATAGTTGTTCCATAGTAATTTTACAGTTTGTAATGCATAGTTTTACACTGTCATTTAGGTTTGATGAATGCATAATTTGTTTGTGAGTTTTACAATATTTCATCATTGCTTGGGTATATTGATATTGTGAATGTGATATATTGATATTGGAAGCAGGAATTTGTGTTGTGAATGTATTGTCTTTGGTAATTTAGCTAAGCAAAATGGGTGTAGCTATTTTCGACGGAATTCCCGACGAAATTTCTATTAGAATTAAAATTGGCAACATATGTGGGCCCTACTAACTTAAAAGTGTGTAGAAGTTTTGTATGTATTTGACATATACCTAAAAATGTGATATTTGTGGGTTAAAAATGATTGATATCCAATGTCTTGCTCCAAAGAATTTTGCAACTATGTATGTATTTACTTAGTTTCCTATACTAAAATAACCTTTAAGTATTATTTACTTAATTTCCTACTAATAAAATAAAATAATATAATAACATAAGCTAAAAGTAAATAATATAAGATAAGATAATTTAATATAAAGTAATAAAACAAAATAACATAAGATAATTAAGATAAAATAAAATAAAAAAATTAATTAAAATAAATTGATTAAATAATATAATATAATATAAATAATTAAAATAAATTGAATTAAATTAAATTAAATAATATAATATAATAATAATGAAACTAAATAATGAATATAGAGAAAGCGAGGAATCGATATATACATTATCTATATTTATGCTCAAATTTGATATATGGGCTAGCCCATATTTATTATATCCATTATAATTGGGGTTAATTACATATATTAGTACATTTTTGAAAATAATTACAAAAATCATACATCCATAAAATAATTACAAAAGTATTACACTTTTTCATTTTTATTTACAATATTAGTATAATTAGGATCCCTTGACTACCTAGTTATATTCAGTTTTCTCTCTCCTCTTTCCGCCAAAACTTAATACATTTTTCTCTCTCCTCTTAATAAATATCTGACTAGTTGCAGTTATGTTTATTTTTCTATATACTACATACATCCATATTCCATAGAATATGAAAGCTATTTCAAAGTTTATTTTAATAATCTTGGCCTCTCTCCAAAATTGGTGCAGACCAACAAGACAAAGACTTTATCTTTATTCACGCCCCTCTAAGGTTTGGCCTTTGGTTGTTTGATGAAGCCGATGGAGTGTATCTTCCTAGACTTGTCTAGATTTCTTAAATTTTATATACCATAGTAAAAGAAGAGTCATGAACTAACTCTGCTATTTGTTTCAACTTTATTTGTATGCATAACTGAACCCTCGCCTTTGATGTTCTTTTTTCTTTCCGTTTGCAGCTCTTTGCAAGGTAACATCAACCAAAATCTGTTTGCTAGCTTCATGTTTCCTACTTCTTTCCTTATTTAATGAAACCAATCAGGCCCCTCCTTTTGTTGGATTTTACTCATTTTCAAGGAAAAACCGAATCATGGCTACTCCATGCTCGTTTTCTTCATTTTTTTCGGACAAATGGTTAATGGGTTCGGCAAACCTTCATACCAAGGTAACCATTTGTATTAAAGGTTGATTACCTTTGTATTAAAGGTTGGTTACCTTTGTTTTAAGGTTGGATACCTTTTGTATTAAAAGTTGGTTACCTCTGTATTACTGTTTGATTACTTTTGTATTAAGATTTGGTTACCTTTATATTAATGTTTGGTTACTTTTGTATTAAAATTTGGTTACCTATGTATTAAGGTTTGGTTACCTTTGTATTAAAGGTTGGTTACCTTTGTTTTAACTTTTAAGGTTGGATACCTTTTGTATTAAGGTTTGGTTACCTTTGTATTAAGGGTTGGTTACCTCTGTATTAAGGTTTGATTACTTTTGTATTAAAGGTTAGTTACCTATGTATTAAGGTTGGTTACCTTTGTAGTAAGGGTTGGTTACCCTCCTCCTCCTCAACTCATTTTCCATCACGACGACACAGTCGCCGTCGTCCACCATTTCCCACCCCACCCTAAAGCCACCAGTGGTTAAATTTTACTACTGCAGCATCTGAACTTGCCATTAAATCCGTAACTACTGCCGTCCCAACCCACGACACGAGCCAGAGGAATTCCATGAAGTCTCCTATGGTGGTGGCGGAGTAAGTGTTCAAATAACCGATGGTTTCACCGATGAAAGGCCAACCCATGTTGCCAGGAGGAAGATTAAGAATAGCGTTTTGTTTTGTTTTCTTCATGAGATTAAACAAAACCAGTACAGTTGAGATTGAAAGGAAAAGAAAGATAAGAAACTCTAAGTCAGACATATTGGACCGACTCTCCCTCCCTCCAAATCATATATCCGTCCACCTTTGTAAATAAATATGAAAAATGTATTATTTTTGTAATTATTTTTTGGATGTTTTATTTTTTTAAATACTTTAGAATTGTTGTATATTAGTGTTAAGGACCCTTATAATTGCCCGTTTAATTTTGAACTCATTTAAACTCAACTCATATAAATTCAAATTCACGTATGCCTGCCTTAACCTGCCTATACCCACTCATTTGTTGGATCTAAGTGTGAGTAAATGAATTTAGAATTCAATCCATTAATTATTTTGGTAAGTTTAAATTTAATCGAGTTTCAAGTCATATTCATTTTAATGTGTTCAAACTTTACTTATTCAGCTGATGACACAAGTGTAGTCAACTAAGATATTATTAAATTTTGTACATATAATGATATATATATATATATAGTCCCCTTCAGTTGAGGGATCCCTCAAATAGTGTTATTTTAGTGTTATTTGAGGGATTTGTATCTCAACTATTGGATATGTTTTACATGGCTGAGATTGTTATTCATATCAGATAAACTCAATATTATTGTTGGGGTGGTTATATGATATCAGGTGGTTATCTGATATGAATAACAATCTCAGCTACATAAAACATATCCAACGGTTGAGATACACATCCCACAAATAAAACTATATATATATATATATATATATATATATATATATATATTTATGTACACATCCAATTTCACATTCAAATACACGAAGATAAAATATTTAAATTAACTACAAACAACATTCATTACCTGGCTACATAGTGATATATTTTTTCTATACCAGAGAAGAATATATACTTCTAACGTAAATGTACATAAGGGCAATCGAACCTGGTTTCACATGATATATCAATACCATGATAATATATCTACTAACAGTTGAATAACAGCTAAATGAGTATTCTATATTTAAGAGAGGAATATGGCTTCTCAAATATTTATAGAGATGGGAAATATTAAAATTATCTACAACAATTATACATGCACTTTTCTTATGTGTTATTTCGAAAATTTATTAGTGTGAATAAATAATTCTTTTTCTTTTTAAAAAGGGGAATATGTAATTTTTGCAATTCTTAGTTTTGTTGTTAATATCTAGTAGTAGCTTCATTACTTCTTAAAAAGATATCATTTAAAACACACACACACACACACATATATATAACCTAAAAAAACTTTGAGATCAAATTCCTCGTAATTCTAAAATTTGTTAAAATCTTTATATAATGATTTTATTTAATGAATTCTAAAATTATCCCATTAATTATAAAAACTACTACTTAAACATTTTATTTATGTAAGAGGTGTTAGGATATTTCACATGAATTTCACATCGGATAAATTAAAGAGTGTAGATGGGTTAATAAGTATGATAGAGTCTCAACCTAATGTGTTAACCTTTTAAGTAAAGAGGTGATCCAACATGCTTGTTGGCCCAGTCTACACAGGGGTGTATTCTGTTATTCCCAAAGGCATTGAGAGATCTAGAAGAGAGGTTGAATAGATCCTTTAGAAACTTTTGTTTTTAAAGAGTTATCACGAACTTATAATTAAACAAGTTAATTAGATGATTTTGTACAGCAGAATGATAATTTAAAAAATCCCCTTCAAAGATTATAGAGAAATCACAGCTCTAAATTTAGCAATCAAATGTGGAACTAAGCCACATACTAAATCGTAGTGCATTTAAAATAATGCAACAGGAAAGTAAATGTTGAAAGTAAATGAGACGAGAGATTTTAAGTTATTTGGAGCACAAAGATCTCCTAGTCCACTCTTCTACTCCTTGAGTAGGTATAATCCACTAAGGATGGGGTGATCACTAAGATCTGTTCACGAAGAACAGTTACAACAACTGAATTAGTAAGAATCTTTCAAGTTATACTAAGACTTAGTTACAAAGGTTACTAAGACCGAATAATCACAGAAAGAATAATGTGTTTGAGGTGCTGCTAAGTTGCTTTTAGGTTCAGCACAGAATGACTTAGCAACAAAATAAGAAGTTTAAGATCGTAGAGTAGGAGCCTTTTTGAAATGGCAGCAGATTGATATTTTAATTGTTCGTACTTTACTGTTTATTTGAATTTGCTTGTCTTTTATAGTCCTTCCTCAAAATCTTCCTGTTTAGAAGTTACTGTTGCTACATTAATACTTAGGCACTTGTAGATCTCTGATTGTTGACCTTAGAGGAGGTGTGTCAGCTTTCGGCTATGACATGTCACTTTCATAATGCTAACTGTCACATGGAAAAACACGTATGTGGGTGTTGTCTCTTCATCAATATAGTTGCTAGACACATTTCCAAATGCCCTTCTCCTTAGCCTCAAGAATTTTAACAAACTACCTTGCGGTCTTCACTCTACGAAGATCGGCACTATCAATCTATGTTAGAGCTGATGCACTCCACGATTTTTCCTAATCATAGAATTGAGTGTCTAGTCATAGAGTATCTGGCTAGGCAGACTCTATATTTTACACATAACTTCAGTGCACTCTACAATGCTTCTATTTAATCTTGAAAGACTAAGTTTTCATCTCTTCTTAGCTTGCTGATCTCCAGTTTTGCTCTGATTCTTCGATCGTTGCTTGTACTCTACGAACTCTGAGGTTTGACTTGACAATTCTGTAAACTTAGAGGACTGGCAGTTGTAGCTCTACAATCTTTAGAATTATGATCAATGGGCTCTATGATCTTCAGAATTATGATCAGTAGGCTCTACGATTTTCAACTGCTTACTTTACGATCGACTTCAAACTTAATATCTATACATCAAGTTCACTCTACGAAATTGATCAATCTAACAAGTTTGATCTCTAAATTAAGTCCTTTTACATCAATTTTATTTTAAGGACTGTACAAAAGCTATTGATTACAAATATACATTAATTTTACGTATCATCATCAAATCTAAAAACATACATTGTACTAACAATCTCCCCTTATTTGATGATGACAAAATCAATAGTTTCAAACAATCATCAATTTTTAATATAAATAATTTAGAAATTTAAACATGACTTATATGCTGTGAACAACTATATTTCTAAAGAAAAAAATGAATTTATTGATAACAGAATCGTTACAAAGTGAGAAAAAAATTTTACAAAGAAAAAATAATTTTGTTTACCTCCTACCTCTTTTTCTTCTTGAAGGATCTCTCTTTCAGCTTCTCTTCTTTTTAGATAGCTTTCTCTTCCTTCCTTTGTTCTTCTTTGAATCTCTTCTATGAAATTTTTGGGTCCAAGGTCTGGCATGTTGAATCTTTCTTCTCATTCTATGTGAACCCCTAGAAGATTTGATCATTGGTTGGGAGTCATGAGCCAGTAGGTATTACTGCACTCAACGACCTAGAAGAATAAGATAACAATTGGCCTTGACCCAAAGGAATGGCATGAGACGCAGAGCTTCGAGGATGAGGAGGAAGAAATGATGATTGTTGTTGAGGTCGTCTCTTCTCCCCCTTTTTGTCAGCATCTCGATTGTGTCATAGGGCATTAACTTTTTTTAAGAGTTGTTTGACTATGGACACAAGTTCATGTATCTGGCTCATTGAAAGTGTGATGTCGTCTATGAATTCTTGATGTCTAGCATCAACCTGTTCTCTTTAATGATAAATAAGAGTCATCATATTATCAATATGCTCCATCGACTGGACCACCATATTCTTGAATTCAATCAAAGAGGAGCTTAGTGAAAAAACTTTATCGGAGAGAAACTTGATAGATTCTGCATTTGTTTTCTTAAGAGAGATCACTGTCGCTTTATACTTAGCAATTTATTGGAAGTAAAGGTCATCGCACTTCTTGAGGTTATAAAGAATAGTCTTAATAAACTCATTTATTCATGTACCAAACTCTTTTGACATCTCCCCTAGCACTTTGGCAGCAGTCTGGGCAATATGGAGGAGACTTTATTGAATTCCTGTAGCAGTGTCCTTAATACCAGCATTGCATTCTTTAGATATTGCATTCAACATTCACTCAAGCTGGATCTTGGATGGTACTACGGAAACTCTTTCAAGAATTTGCTCCATGATAGCTTCGACTCCTTCCTTATTTTTCCGGTTGATACTAAGAAATGAATGAGAAAGAATTAAACCTAAATTTATACTATAAGATGATGAAGGTATATTTGTATTTGTATGAGAGGTTGAGGGAGTATTTGTATAGTTAGGAGTATATGTATATACAGGTATAGATTGGGGTTGTTCTATAATAAGTGGATTAGGTGACTCTACGATCGGAGAGGTAGGAGATTTTACGATCAGAGAGTTTTGAAGAGATAGGGATCTAGAGTATATATGTTCAAGAGTTGTTTCGGGTAAGGATTGAATGTTATATATAGGATAGGTTAGTTTATTTTGGTTAATGATCATAGGGTTTTGAGACTCTACGATCGTGGGTTGGGAACTTTGGACTGAAGTACGCTCTGCAGTCATAGTGTTGAGCTCTACGAAAGCTTCATAGCGTGAGGGTGATTCAGTTTTATTGAAGAGAGAAGAGGAAATGACTGTAACTTTATTAAATATACCTGAGTAGGAGGAATTACTTCTATTTGAGATGGTAGACACTAAGGAAAGGAAGACGCGTTTTTACGAGGTTTGAAACCAGAAATTCGTCAATATCTCATTTCTCATAAAAGCTGTCTATATTCGGATGTCGTGGATAGGGCTCAATTAGTGGAGCAGGAGAAAGAAATACTATAACCAGGAAGCAACACCCAACAATGAGAAAGAAATTACGATAATAATCGTAACGGTGGCAACAATCATCGAAATAATGATAACCAGCGAGGAGGGAATCACCACGCCGGAAATTGT
Source organism: Aralia elata (assembly GCA_034770075.1). Taxonomy (NCBI): domain Eukaryota; kingdom Viridiplantae; phylum Streptophyta; class Magnoliopsida; order Apiales; family Araliaceae; genus Aralia; species Aralia elata. Next base: position 12,060,993 of record CM068380.1, read on the forward strand.
AACCACTTCGATGGTAATCCCGGCCCAGATAATAGAGGGAGTGAGTCAAGTGGCAATAATTCCAAGAAGAGAAGATTCAACAATAACCAGGGAAATGCACCAGCATCAGCAGTAGCACCAGTACCAGTTTCAAGGAAAGGAGAACGACTACCAGTTATATGTTACAAGTGCGAAAAGGAGGGACACATCAGTCCAAACTGTACACATCCACCCAAGGTGTGTTAAATTGCGAAAAAGAAGGCCACATATCTCGATTCTGTCGTATAGCAAAATCAAGTCCAGCCATAATGATGACACTAAGGACTGACACGGACAAGTTAAAGCCTATGATACAAAGGAGAGCTTTTGTCGTAACCTCTCAAAATGCGTGGAAACCAGATGACGTCATAACCGGTGAGTTAATCGTAAACTCTTGCGAGTTTATACCTTTTTAGATACTGGTTCTACCCACTCTTTTATTTCATCTACTTGTGCTCAACGTTTAAACTTGACCCCTGCGAATTGAATTTTGACTTATCTGTTGAAACTCCGTTAAGAGGAATCTTCATTACATCCATTATTTATAAATCTTGTTTGATTCAAGTCGGTACTCTCACCATACCATTGATCTTATCTCTTTGGAAATACAAGAATTTAATGTGATTTTAGGAATTGTTTGGTTAACTACTCATCATGCTAAAAGTGATTGCTTTTGTAAGGTTGTTAGTTTTCATATTCCTAATCAATCTATTATACGAATTCAAGCAACCAAACCGTTGAAATCAATAACTGTCATTTTTATCCACAAAGCCATTCGTTTATTGAAAAACGGATGTCAAACTTTCTTAGCCCATGTAACTGATTTAAACAAAAATACATCAGAATTGAGTAATATTTCTGTTGTTAATAAGTTTCCTGACGTATTTCCCAAAGAACTTCCTAGCCTACCCCTAGTGTAAGATCCTGACTTTATGAAATAAAAGTTTATTATTTTATTTATGATTATTTTTTTTCAAATAGTGAAGTGCTTAATTGTTATAAATGATAGTTAAGGGTGTTATTTATAAATTATCTGATAAACAGTATGTCGGAGAATATTCTTTTTGTCGGAGAATATTTTTTCTGTCGGGGAATATTATATTCGGTACCGTACGACGGCGCCGAAATAACAAAATCTTAGTGGGCCCCACAATAACAATATTGTCAACGATAGTAGGCCCCATTGTCAGATACTGAAAACGACAGTATTTTGTCAACGGTATTATCACCGACAACTATTGAAATACCCGGTAATAAAAAGAACAGTAAAACGCGTTATCCCACAGTAGTACGCGGTATTTCACAGGCATACGGTAGTGCACAGTATTTTAAATTATTGATTCAATAATTGATAAAGTATCAATTGCACATTATTTTGATTCAATAATTACAATAGAATGTGCATGGTACTTTTTATTATTTGTCATGGCACTGTAACTCATATTATTTGATATGATATTTTAGCATTATTGACGGATTAAAAGTGGAGTCTAACTTAGGGGGTACCTAATTGAAATTGTGAAATTCACATGCAATGAACTATTGGTTCACATGTGGGAACTATTAAGGGATGTTATGCAAGATTGATAATACTTGAGGGATTATATTAAAAAAAGAGGCAAAGATGGAGGTACTAAAGTGTAATAAGTCGAGCCCTTATTGTGCAATTAATAAAACTTGGTTTTCCTATAAATAGGAAGAATTATCTTAAGAAATCTTCACACCTTCCTTGCTTATACTTCATCTCTCTCTAAATTTTTTGAGTTCTCTTAGTGTGCTAGGCTATTGTGAGTATTTGTGAGAATACTGGTATTGCCCAAGTTAGTAAACTTCATAAAAAGCAATATTCAATCACTTATTAACGAAGGTAGGGGATATTATTTCTTTCATACTCTTATGCAATATCATTTGCTTCCATGTTCGTAAGTGATATTATGCTCATAAAGGTTGTTATTCATTCCATATTAATTTGTGGGGATAACCTGTCTGTGCGGATTGACGCATGCATGGTGAATATCCTTTTATATTCATTCCTTATTACTCTGTGGGAATAACCTGTATGTACGGAGTGTCGTACCTGGTGAATATCCTTTTGTATTCATTCCTTATTATTCTGTGGGAATAACCTGTATGTACGAAGTGTCGTACCTGGTGAATATCCCTTTGCATTTATTCCTTATTAATCTGTGGGTATAACCTGTCCGTGCGGATTGACGCATGCCTGGTGAATAACCCTTCGTATTCATTACTTATTAATCTTTTGTGGAAATGATCTGTCTATGCGGATTATCGCATGACAGGTGAAAATCCATTTGCAGTTTCATATATTCTTTTATACTCGTATAACGTATCATTTCTTTTGTACTCTTTAAAGAATATCTTTTTCTTTCACATTTCTCCATTTATGATAAGAAATATCTGTTTGTTTCCAAAACCTTATTTTAAATGGTGAAAATCCCTGAAAATTTGTAGAATATTCTTAATAGTTTGTGGTTCATCTAATATTTTTTCACCTGAATCTTTCTATTTCGTTTGATACGATATAGTTGAATCATGAATCTTATTCTTGAATATCATTCTTGAATTTGACTCCACAATTTGGTCATCATGTTGACAATTTGGTCAACCTTCAACACTGGATAAATTAAACATTCATTCTTATTCTTGATCTCACTGTATTCATTCTATATCATTGTCATCATCCTCATACTTAAATTGTGGTGATAGTTCTCTTTGGCCCGTAGTGCAAAAATGAACTGGCGTGACATGATTTTGACCAAACTGTGTATTGGTATAATCATGACTTTTGGTGTTACAAACAAAGGCATATGGTGAAAATTCTCTTTGGCCCGTAGTGCAAAGATGAACTAGCGTTTGGCATGATCATGACCGGTGATGTTACAAATAAATATCTTTGGCACATAGTGCAAAGAGAGACTGTTGAATATAAACTGTTGATTTGGATGTTCATAAACAGAAACTGTTGATTGGTGTTACGGGGATAAAATATTGGTGATGATCCTTTAACTTATAGAAGATGGTAGATATTATAATCTACTTGACTCTTCTAATGGATTGTTTGTTCTACTGCAGTTGTTGTTATTGAACAATTATAATATCTTTAAATCTCTGATTTATTTCGGTTGAAGGCTAAAGATAATTTTATTCTTCATTATCTTAGTCATGATATTTCCCACTGGGCTATTTGTGCTCACCCTTTTTTTTTGTTCTATTGTTCTTTTCAGGAAAAGAGAGTGTAGCGGGGACTAGCCGGGGAATGGAGTGATGGTCCAAGACAATAGAAGTATCTCAATACATTACTATTAATGTGGCAATAAGTGTATTGAGAATTTAAGATGTATTTGTATTGTGTTGTCGTATTTTACACAACACTTACTAGTTGTAAATGGAAAAATTCGTATTTATATTTGTATTTTGTAGAATGTTATTGGCGACTCAAAATGGATTGTATGGACCTATTTTGGGGGCGTCACACCTAGACCGTCAAATCGAATTTTGTATCGACCTTGAACCCAATACAAAACCCATTTTCAGGACCCCATCTGTTTGGCTCCTATTGAACTTCTGTAGTTAAAAGCCCAACTACAGAAGTTTTAAGATACCGATTTCATATGTTTGAATACATCATCTTGGAGTGCTCCTATTTTATTCGAAGGAAGAAAGATGGGAGAAAGTAGAAATCTATGCAGATCATAAAAGCCTCAAATATTTTTTCACCCAAAAGTAACTCAACATGCGACAACGACGTTGGCTCGAGCTATTGAAAGATTATGACCATACCATTCAATACTATCATGGAAAGGTGAACGTAGTAGCTGACGCATTGCGTAGAAGAATGTATGCAAGTACGAGTACGATGCTGACAACGTAAAGGCCCATTTTGGATGACTTACAAAGGATGAATATAGAGTTAAAGACTCCACGAACCCATGTGAAGATGACAATGTATATAAGCAGCACAAGATCGACAAAAGAGTTATGTTGATCTTCATCGAAGGGACGATGAATTCAAAATCGGAGACCATCTATTCTTACGTGTTACTCCATGAAAAGGAGATACAAGATTCGAAAAGAGAGGAAAGCTCAACCCTCGATTTATCGATCCATTTGAAATCCTCAACCGAGTAGGAACTGTGGCCTACAGACTCGCCTTACCACCAAGCATGTCTCGTATTTATAATATTTTTCACATATTTATGCTACATAAATATGTGAAAACCGCATCATTGAATTAGAAACAGACGAGATAGCAGAAAATTTAACGTATGAGGAAATTTTGGATAAGAAGGAATAGATTATACGCTCAAAGATTATACCTCAAGTCAAAATTTTATGGAGAAACCATGATATAGAGGAAATGACCTGGGAGTTAGAATATGAAATGAGAGTAAGGTATCCTCACCTCTTCGATATGCTAGGTACTTACATAAATTTCGGGGACAAAATTTCATAAGGAGGGGAGATTGTAAGACCCCAAAAATTTTAATAAAGAGAATTAATTTTTCTTCTTATTATTATTTTGAACAGAAAGGTGTTAAATCGACAATGATAAAGTTACTAGTGAAATGTGACAATTGAGAAGTCTAGTAATAACGCCAAATTACTATTCACGCGATCACTATTCACAGGGGTACTATTCACACTAAAAATGCTTTTACACTTTCTTCGATCTTCGAATTACGTCATAACATTTATATGAACTGGATACGAAAATTATACGGTATAAATACGAAAGTACTATTTATACGAAAATACTATTCATTTATACAAAAAGTCAAACTTGTATGTCAAGGAATATTCCTTCTGTCGGATAATATTCGTTCTGTCGGGGAATATTATATTCGGTAAGTACGACGGCGCCGTCGAAATAACCAATATTATATTCGGTAACGTACAACGTTGGAATAACCAATCATTGGTGGGCCCCGCAACGGAATAAGTGGCGTATATAGAAAGCGATAGAAATTGGTGGCAAAATTTTAACCATTAACTGTTAAAGTATCCGGTGATAAAAATACAGTAAAACGTGTTGTTGCACAGTAGCACGCGGTATTCCACAGTAGCACACGGTGTTACATAGTATTTTATATTATTGATTCAATAATTGATAAAGTAGCAATTGCACAGTATTTTGATTCAATAATTGTTACAGTAGCATCTGCATGGTACTTTTTATTATTTGTCATGACACTGTAACTTATATTATTTGATATGATATTTTAGCATTATTGACAGATTAAAAGTGGAGTCTAACTTAGGGGTACCTAATTGAAATTGTGAAATTCACATGCAGTGAACTATTTATTCACATGATAGAACTATTGGTTCACATGAGGGAACTATTGGTTCACATATAGGGGATGTTATGCAAGATTAATAATACTTGAGGGATTATATTAAAAATGGAGGCAAAGATGGAGGTACTAAAGTGTAATAAGTCGAGCCCTTAACGTGCAATTAATGAAACTTAGTTTTTCTATAAATAGGAAGGTTTATCTTAAGAAAATTCACACATTTCTTGCTTATACTTCCCCTCTCTCTAAATTCCTTAAGTTCTCTAAGTGTGCTAGGCTATTGTAAGTATTTGTTAGAATACTAGTATTATCCAAGTTAGAAAATTTCATATAAAGTAACATCCAGTCACTTATTAACGAAGGTAGAGAATATCATTTCTTTCATACTCGTATATAATATCATTTGCTTTCATGTTCGTAAATGATATTATTTTACTTCATACTCATAAAGGTTATTATTCATTCCGTATTAATTTGTGGGAATAACCTGTCCGTGCGGATTGACGCATGCCTGGTGAATAACCCTTTGTATTCATTCCTTATTACTCTGTAGGAATAACCTCTATGTACAGAGTGTCGTACCTGGTGAATAACCCTTTGCATTCATTCTTTATTAATCTGTGGGTATAACCTGTCCGTGCGGATTGACGTATGTCTGGTGAATAACCCTTCGTATTCATTACTTATTAATCTTTTGTGGAAATGATCTGTCTATGCGGATTATCGCATGATAGGTGAAAATCCATTTGCAGTTTCGTATATTCTTTTATACTCGTATAAAATATCATTTCTTTTGTACTCTTTAAGGGATATTGTTTTCTTTCATATTTCTCCATTTATGATAAGAAATCTTTGTTTGTTTTCAAAACCTTATTTTAAATGCTGAAAATTCCTGAAATTAGTAGAATATTCTTACTAGTTTGTGCTTCATCTAATATCTTTTCACCTGAATCTTTCTATTTCGTTTTATACGTTATAGTTGAATCGTGAACTTTATTCTTGAATATCATTCTTGAATTTGACTCCACAATTTGGTCATCGTGTTGGCAATTTGGTCAATCTTCGACACTAGATAAATTAAATTATAAATCTTTAATATTTATTCTTATCCTTAATCTCACTATATTTATTTTATATCATTGTCATCATCTTCATACTTAAATTGTGGTGATAGTTTTTTTGGCCCGTAGTGCAAAGAAGAACTGGCGTGACATGATTTTGACCAAACTATGTATTGGTATAATCATGACTTTTGGTGTTACAAACAAAGGCGTATGGTGAAAGTTCTCTTTGGCCCGTAGTGCAAAGATGAACTGGCATTTGGCATGATCATGACCGGTGATGTTACAATTAAATATCTTTAGCACGTAGTGCAAATAGAGGCTGTTGAATATAAACTGTTGATTTGGATGTTCATAAACAGGAACTGTTGATTGGTGTTACAGGGATAAAATATATGTGGTGATCCTTTAACTTATAGAAGATGGTAGATATTATAATCTACTTGACTCTTCTAATGGATTGTTTGTTCCGCTGCAGTTGTTGTTATTGAACAATTATAATATCTTTAAATCTCTGATTTATTTCGGTTGAAGGCTAAAGATAATTTTATTCTTCATTATCTTAGTCATGATATTTCCCACTAGGCTATTTGTGCTCACCTTTTTCTTTTTGTTTCATTGTTCTCCTCAGGAAATGAGAGTATAGCGGAGACTAGCCGGGGAATGGAGCGATGGTTCGAGACAGTAGGACTATCTTAATACATTATTATTAGTGTGACGATAAGTGTATTGAGAACTTAAGTTGTATTTGTATTGTGTTGTCGTATTTTGCACGACACTTATTAGTTGTAAATGGGAAAATTCGTATTTGTATTTGTATTTTATAAAATATTATTGGCGACTCAAAATGGGTTGTGTGGACCTATTTTGGGGGCGTCATAAATTTGCTCAGCAAGTATAAGGCAATTCAAGGAATGATTTATTATAAACAAAATGAATAATTATCAAAGAGCTTCAACAATTTGATGATTAAAAATTTATGAAACAACATGAATAAATAGGAAATAAATGAATTCCTTTAATCTCAATCATTTTCAACATCATACTGAGCGGTCATAGGGACCATGAACTCATACAAAGTTCAACAGTTAAAAATTGTGAACTCTCCACAATGTTCACACGGATTGAAAAACTCTCCACTGGTACTCTAGGTGATCAACCTATCGTACCCCATGTTATGCATAACAATCATTTCACGCTTAACACGTCAAGTTAGTTACCCAACATAAGTATCCCCTTTATCAGGATTGTTCATACTGAGACTTAGTCTCAAAATTCGCACCAAAATAATTTGGATTGGATTTAATTACTTCCAAAGGTAATATTAACAACTTAATTTATCACATCAATTATGTTTAGCCAAAACAAGTGGCATAGACTCGTAATATAAAATAATTCATGAATCACATGATAATTAAAGAAACAATTATAGTTCTTCAAGGAACGGTTCACAAATGCACATAAGTGCAAAAATGTATAATTTAGGAAAGTAACTTGCATAATTTAGAAGACTAGCATAAGCTAGAGAACTTACAATAAATTGAGGAATTTACGGTAGGTCGGGAAACTTGTCTGATTTAAAAGTTCTTCCTTTAGAGTCGATTTTTGTTTCCAAATGATTTCCTACATCATTCATAATAATTCGCTTAATTAAACCTTTCAATAGTTACCGTCGGTAATTTTATAACTTCGTTTCGCTAACTACGGTTATCGCGATTCATTTCTGAATACCATCATAATTTTGTTCTCACGATTTTATGGTTAAAATGACCATTTTACCCTTACATTATTTTGTGCGTCCTGTTTTACCATGTATTTACCAGTAAACTCCTTTATGCGTTTTCCGGTAACCTTAAAATTAATTTTTCGTAATTCCTTAAATCCTAATTTCTTCATGAAACCCCGTTTAACCATTTTATTAGTTTTTTTTCCTTCTAGCCCCACTTGGATAACTGTATTTTAGATCCTTTTTTATTTTTCCAAATTTTTTAAAGTATTTTAATATTTATTTTGGGCTAGTTTCTTTTTAAAACTTAACATTTGAAAGTATTCAAGATTATGTCCAAAAATTATAAAATTTGGATAGAATCTAGTCCTCATCTATCATCCTAGCTTCCACCCAAAATTTCAGCCCAATCTGAATTGTAGAACTTAAGTTATAATCGCAGTTTTAGTTTTAAATTTCTTGATTTTGTTTTGGTCACAACTCCTTCAATTTACGTCAACTTTTGTTCATTTTTGGGCAGGACCTTCCTTATACTTTTGTTACGAATCCACATGGAATTCACCATAAATAATCTACATGGAATTTAGGCCTCAAGCCACCTCCGAAATTTTTGTAACTTCTATATTTATCACACAAAATTAGAATCGTCCAAAAATGTGAAGTATACTAGGATTTATGCTTGTTGAAATTTAGGTCAGATTTTATCAGTTTTGACATAAACTAGTTTAGTTCCATTTCTTGGTTTCCTTGCTTTTCTTGACAGTTTTTTCATCATTTAAGCTATTTATCATCATGATCCAACATATTTAGATGTATATGAGTATAATACATGTTTACTACCATAACCCAAGTTATTTTATAAGAAAAGTTGAATAAGGAAAGGTTTAAGGGTTATACCTTCCTAGTTTGATTATTTATCTTCCTTTGTTTGGTTGTTCGTCCTTGCTTAAGCTCTTTTTCCTTCCTTACTCCCTATGGACGACCCTTTCACTCTTTTCTCACCTTCTCTAGCTTTTTGGTGTGTGATAATGGTAAAGTTTTGGATGATACTTGAGGTGGGGGTATTTATAAGCAAAATTAGCAAATTTTCCTTTACTCTCACCATGATTTCTTTATTTCTTTATCAAGCCATCCAACTTCTTAACTTTATAACACTTCCCCTAGCTTAATTAGGCTTAACCTCACTTTCTTGTAAGTAATTATCTTGATTAGTGGTTAATTACATAATTAAGGCTTCATTTGGCATGTGTGGTGCAAAGTTGGGCCACATCTCTCCATTTCTTTCTTGCCAACACCAAAGGTGAACATTAATAGCATCACATGGCCTTGGTTAACTCCCTCCTCCCTTGATGTCCGGATTCCACTCCCTTTCCCCTTTTTTTTCTTCTATGTTTATCCCATGTGCCAAAATTGGAAAATTCTAGAGTTGGCCCAAAGTTTTGGGCTTGGACTTAGGCTTGGCTTAACTATTAGACTTAATTGGTTGGACTTGAATGGGGCTTGGTTCGTGGACTTATTTTCAAGTATCTTGTTTAGTTTATAAGTGGCCTAAGATTTGCTTTGGTTCATGCAATCTAAATAGCCCAAATGGCTTTTACTAATGGACCAAGGCTTGGTTATTCTTTCCTAGTCCATTTCACTTTCATTAAGTTTTACTTATAACTTATAAACTAAATTCTCATTCTTTTCCATTAGATGGTTTTCTAACATTCCATTAGTATAAATAAAAAATCCATACACGATTCCAATTCACATTCCGAAGATTGAAATTCTAATTTTATTGAATAAATTCTCATTTCCATTTCTTTATGTACAAAATCTTTCGGCTATTACACTCCCCCTGAGATTGAGCATCTTTTTGCACAGAAGCAAGTCTGATGGGGTCACTTCTGATGTCTTCTATCACAGAATAAACGATTCTGGTAAGCTCCAAGGAATCATTAAAAGAGCTTATAACCTTCTGTTCCCCATTAGATGTATGTAGCCTTCACTTGCTTTGCAGGCTCAGAGACCTTTTTAGTCATTAGCTTCGTCTTGGTCACCTTTTTTATGTCTTCTCTTTTTTAGAATTGGCTTAAGTTCAGGAACCTTCCCAGCTATCATTTCTTCAGTAGTGGGCTCAAGCTCAGAAGCCTTCCCAGCCATCACATCAGCTGCTACTTCATGCTCTACAATCGAAGAGCTGAAATACTCTACGAATAGTTCAGTAGTTATAGGATCCTCAACAAAAACGTTCTTGTCAGACTTAGCCATCTTAGTAACTCTTGCTTCCCTGATTTGCTGCTTATCCCATTCAATAAGGGTTAGACCTTCTTTGACAGCAGCATCACTGTCTTTTCTGTCTAACTCTTCACAATGCTCTACAACTTGTTCAAAAGTGATTTTAGGAGGTGGCTGAATAGTGAACTTTCTATATCTTTTAACCTTCTAACTCTTTTCTTTGGCAAGCTGACTTAGAGAAACAGAGTCATCGACTTTATCTTTAGTTTTCTTTATACTTGAATCCTTATTTTCACGAACGCTTGATTCGTCTTGAGAGTCCTAGGATTATTCTGTTTATCTTCTTTCTTCTTCTATATCAGACCATGTTGTTTGGTCTTGATGATTGTAGGTACCACCTTCACTTTCTTCTAAGGTGGCTTTTTAGTAGTGAAAGCCAATGCCTCAGGTAAGTTTGGAGCTGCAGAGCCCTTTGATTTTTCATCTTTTACATCTGTCAGCTTCCTCTTTGACTTCACCTTAGCTGGCTTCTGAACTTCATTGAGGGTCTGCTCACTCCCCTTAGATTGCTCAGATCTCAAGATCTCAACTAGATTTCTCTTCTAGTTCTCAAACAGCTTCTTTGTTATCTTCTTGTTAACATTCAAAGCATCTCCTTTATTTTCTTTGAGATGCTTCATCAGCTTCTTCTTCAGTAGGATGCTAATGAATCTTCTATAAAATATATTCGGAAGAGGTTTTCCTTCAACCTTCCTCTTCTTAGAATCTTTAAACCATTTGGAGATCCAGTCAACCAGCACTGCTCCAAAATTTATCTTCTTTTCTATAGTTATATGACTGACATAATTTTTAGTTGAAGCTCACTGACAAAGTCATGAGTGAAATCCTTGTAGAGAATGCACTTCCCCACAATATCAACTAAATTCAAAATCCTGGGTGAACTCCTTCTTCTTGAACCCCTTTAGCTTTGGGTTCTTCTTGTACCTCATAAACTCAAGCCCTTGTTTCACGTCGATGTCTTCAAATTTTAGGGCTCCTTCATTCATAAACCCTAGAAGGTGGTTAATCTCCTCGGCATCGTAGGTGAGACTAATGTCTCTCACTTTGGTGGTGATGACTTTGTTTGCACAAGAGCCATTGACATATAACTCTTCCACCCTTTTTGTGAAGATCCTCGTTTTAGTTCTCAGGACGTCGTAAAACCTTGCCTTCTTCACTAGATTTAGCATTGTTCTGAAATGGGCTTCAACACCCTCGAACTTGTCAAAACGGATAAGATTTCTTGGGATAACATAGCAAATCAACATGATTCGAATGGTTGATTTTATATAGAAAGAAAAGAAATAAGTTAATATTTGAAAACTTGTAAGATGAACTAGTGCTTAGAGAGAGAGACAATTGAGAGTTGAGAGCAGATGAATCAGTAAATGAAAATTAAAATTTTTGAAATATAAATGTACTTCATTTTATTTCAGCTGAGTAGGATACGCGTTGAATAATTGTTGGAAGCACGTTCTGGCTTAACTGCAACTTACAAGTGTAAAGCAGTTACTTTAACAGATTACGCATTTAAGCTTGATTTGCCTTGCACGCGCATTAACTTCTGACTGTCCACTCAACGATTTGATGGATATCGTAGAGCTTTCTTTCATAAAGCATCTTTGACTCTACGATTCCCTTTTTACTTTACGATCCACTCTACGAATCTTGCTTCATTTTCTCTTGTTTTACGATTTCCTCCTATAGAGTTAGTTTCTCCAAAGCATAATATTAAGAATTTAAATTCAACATTTTTAATTCACTTATTAACTTATTGAATTTGGATTTGTCTAATGGTTTAGTAAACACATATGCTAATTGATTTTCAGTAAAGATAAAATGTAATAATATATTTCTATTTTAAACATGATCTCTTATAAAATGATGCCTTATATCTATATGTTTAGTCCTAAAATGCATAACAGGATTATGGGTGATTGCTATTACACTAGCGTTATCACATAATATATGAATAAATATGAATTCAAACCTATAGTCAGCTAGCTAGTTCTTCATCCAAAGAATTTTAGCACAGTAGCTACCAACAACAATGTACTTAAATTCTATAGTTGAAGTTGATATTGAGTTTTGCTTTTTGCTGAACCATGAAACCAATCTATTTGCAAGCAGTTGACATGTTCCACTAGTATTTTTTCTGTCTATTTTGAATCCTATAAAATTAGCATCTAAATATTAAATTAGATCAAATAGAGACCCCTTGGGATATTATAATCCCAGATATGGAGTGCCCTTGAGATATCTGAAAATCTTTTTAACAGACATTAGATTAGACTATTTAGGATTAACCTGAAATCTAGCACAAATGCATATAGCAAACATACTATCTGGTCTACTAGCAGTTAAGTAAATGAGAGATCCAATCATACATCTGTATTGAGTACTATCAACATTTTTACCTTATTCATCTTTGTCAAGTTTGGTTGCAAGGGCCATTGGAGTTTCATAGGGGTAACTGATTTCATGTTATGCTTCTTGAGTAAATCTTTGATGTACTTAGCTTGGTTGATAAATATGCCTTCATTAGTTTACTTCACTTATAATCTAAGAAAGAAGTTTAACTCTCCTATCACGTTCATCTCAAATTTGTTTTGCATATGTTTGGCAAATCTCTCACAACTTTTCAACAGTAGAACTAAATATAATATCATCTATATAAATTTGTACTAACAATGTTTTATCCTTATGCTTCCTAAAAACTAATATTATGTCTACTCTCCCTCTAGTGAACCATTTTTCAATAAGAAAATTAGTTAATGTTTCATACCATACCTCAGGTGCTTGTTTTAGTCCATATAGTGATTTATCTAATCTATAGACATAATTAGAATGAGTAGGATTGACAAAACCTAGAGGTTGTTCAATATAAACTTCTTCTTAAAGTTCTCCATTGAGGAAAGACCTCTTGACATCTATCTAGAATACTTTGAACTTCATGAGGGCAACATATGCAAGGAAGATTCTGATGGCTTCAAGTCTTGTTACAGGTGCGAAGGTTTTATCATAGTCGATTCCTTCTTCCTGAAAACACCCTTTGGCCACCAACCTTGCCTTATTCCTTGTGATCACTTCATCTTCATCCATCTTATTTCTGAATAACCATTTGGTGTCGACGACTGAATGATCTCTAGGCCTTGGAACTAATTTCCACACTTAACTCAAACTGGTTCAGCTTTTCTTACATGGCTTCAATCTAACTTGAATCTTCCAAATCTTCTTCAATCTTCTTTGGCTCCATTTGAGAAAGAAAGTTTAGGAAAAAGCATTCATTCTGAGTTGCAGGCCTAGTCCTGACTCGTGCATTGGGATCTTCAATAATCAGGTCTTAAGAATAATCTTTCGTCCATCTACTTCTAATTAGAATATCAGTCTTTGTGCCTTTTTGTCTGAGTTCTTCAAGATCTTGTTTTGGTTCAGGAGAGTCTTCAATTCGTAGAGTTCCCATCACATAAATTATTGAATTTATAACCTCTTGCTTTGACTCTACGATTGCTGGTTCTTTGATTGTAGGGTTCTCCTACTCTACATCTGCTTGGTCCTGCTTTACGATTTCATCGAAAAATACAGCTTTACTTTATTTCCCATTATCAGATTCATCAAACGTGACAAGAATTGACACTTCAACGCTCAATGATTTTTTTTGAACAGTCTGTAAGCCTTGCTATCCACAGAGTATCCAAGAAAAATTCTTTCGTTTAACTTGGGTTGGAATTTGGTCAGATAACTCTTGCCGTTGTTGAGGATGTAGCACGAACAACCAAAGATATAAAAGTAACCAATGTTGAGCTTCCTTTCTCTCCACAACTCGTAGGGTGTTTTCTTGAAGGTGGAGTGGATGAGTGATCGATTCTGAGTGTAGCAGGTGGTATTGATAGCTTTAGCCCAGAAATATTTAGGTAGCCTTGCTGTGGCTATAAAAGTTATTCCTGCCTCTATAAGAGTTCTGTTCTTCCTTTCAGCTACTCCATTCTGCTGAGGAGTTCTTGAAGTTGAGAAGTTATAATGAATACTATTATCCTCACAGAACTTGTCAACCTTTTAGAAATCGAACTCTCTACTATGATCACTCCTTCTAGCCTTGATCTTCTCGCCCTTCTCATTCTCAATTAACTTGAAAAACTTGATCAATTATGAGTTGGTTTCATCTTTAAAGCTCAGAAAGAATACCTATGTGAATCTAGTATAATCATCCACTATAACCAATGAGTACCTTTTTTCTTCAAGGCTAACGATCGGAATAGGGCCAAAAAGATTCATATGAAGCAGTTGCAGAAGCCTATCATTAGAGTTGACTGTCTTGTTCTTGAATGAGACTTTAGTTTGTTTCTTAAATTGATAGGCCTTGCAAGGATTTTCCTTGACAAAGATTAGCTTGGGTAAACTTGAAACTAGATCTTTGGAGACAAATTTTGACATATTCCTGAAGTTCAAGTAAGACAGTCTTCAGTGTCATAACCAGCTGACATCTTTTGAAGCTTTAGCAAAGATGTAGGTAGTCTCTGTTGAACTCAACTTAGCTAGATTCACCACATACACATTTCCTTCTCTAGTTTCGGTTAGCTTTAAAGAATTTGATTCTAGATCTTTGACTTGATTGTTTGTTGAGGAAGATTACTTAATGCTCTTTGTCACATAATTGGTTGATACTCAGGAGATTGTGTTTCAATCCTTCAACAAATGCCACCTTGTTGAAATAAACTACACCATTTTCTATTGAGCCATATCCTCTTGTCTTTCTAGAGTTGTTATCTTCCAAAGACAACTGCAAAATCATCTTTTTTTTTGAAGTTCGATATGAGAGCTTTGTTGTCGGTCATATGCGTTGAGCATCTACTATCAAGATACCATATTGAACTAGTAAAGCTTGTTTCCTGCAATAAAAATTAAGCTTTATTTTGGTACCCAGATTTGCTTAGGTTCTGATTTGTTAGTTCTCTTAGGGACCCAAACCTGCTTAATTTTAGGTCTTACATACACAGAATAATCATTAAAATAACATATAGCTGCAATATTACCATATTCATAACAGTTATAGTATTTTATATGATGCATGCTTGTATATGTGTATATGGATTCCTTCTCTTTGAGCACACGTGTGAACGATAGAAACCCATTACCTTTCTTTTAGGCTCGAACTCTCTCTGCTTTCACATTGTTCTACTATTCTAAGAATTCGTAGGGTAAAAGTTAACTCTACGATTCTTGCTTGGTTGGTTCGTAGAGTGAGTGCAACCTGACTCTATGTCCCTTTAAGGCTTGAAAGTAGTGTAGGTTTTACCCTACGATTTCTTGAATCTCAGACCAGTATATAATCTATTATTTTCAGGGATCACAACTTGATCAGCAGAGATTGTGTAACTTAGAATACTGGGCTCGGTAACTTCTATGGATTTCACAAACACAATACTTCTATGTGGAGTAGAAACACCATTATTCTTAGTCTCTAACAATATGTCCACATTACGATCGGAGGATGGATCCCCAAATTCTAATCTTAATCGATCTGAGACAGATCTCTGGCTTGTGATCAAGGAGTCCATTAAAGAAGAACACCTGTTCCATGTAAAGATAGTTTTCTCTAGTTCCTCAATCTTGGAAACTAAAGTTGATTCTCTTTGTGCCGACAGTTCAGTTATCTTTCTCAAGTTTTTATTTTCATCCTCAAGCTTGGAGAGAGAGAGAGAGAGCTAGTAGTTCGTAGAGCTGTCCATCTTGACTTGTACTTTCTCTTTCTCATCTTGAAGAAGAGAATGGTCCCTTGATAAAACCCTAAACCGTACCACTTTATATATTTATGCAGATCAAATGTAATATCATAAAGATAGTTCTATGATCATTGATATCTACATCGGGGGAATTAAAAGCAAATACCTCATAGATATCAATTTCTTGATGATCAATGATGTTGTCTACTTAAGTTTCTATGGCCATGAGATAAAGATTGGCCATCTGCGGTCATTCATCATCATTGGACTTTAAATTTAAATCATTTTCAGAGTCGCTCCACGAGCCTTCTGCTACTAGACCTTTGTTTTTCTTATATTGCTTTTTGTAGCCTTTAAAATCTTTCTTTGGAGCAAACTCTTTCTTTTTCTTATCTTTCTTTAATTTTTGTCTCAAAGCCTTGTTGCAGTCAACAATATAGTGATCTGACTTTTTGTAATTGTAACACGGGTCTTTTGACGGATCTCGGTTGTTGTTGTAATTGTAGTTGTTGCTGTTGTTATTGTATCTTCTAAGATTGCTGCTTCTGCCCTTTCTCATGAACTTTCTTAGTTTTCTGGCAAGAAGAGTAATATCTTCATCATTTTCATCATCATTAGATTCATCTTCCACTGGGACTTTAGAAAATGCCTCTATAGCTTTAAGAGCTACTCCTCTTTTTTTCCTTCTAGATTCTAAAGTAGTCTTTGTCCTTTAATTCAGCTCCAGCTCATAGGTAAGAAGATTACCGTAGAGCTTCTGCACAGTTATCTCATGCAGATTTTTGGATTCTCTGATTGTAGTGATATTTGCATCCTATTTGCTTGGCAATGCTCTCATAAACTTGATATTGAGGTCCTTGTTGGGATAGACTTTCCAAATGCTCTGAGGGAGTTGAGTAAAATATTAAACCTCTCGAATGTTGTAGTTATGATTTCACTATGAGTATAGGAAAACATTTCATATTATTAGCTGAGGGGGATTACTTGTTCTACCTTACTTCCTCACTCCCTTCATGTACTAGGAGAGTTTTCCACACTTCTTTTGTATTCTTGCAGTTGACTACATTCTCGAACAACTCGTCTTCTAAGGCCATGAACAGAATGTTCTTGGCTCTTTTGTCAAGCTGCACTAGCTTCTTCTCGTTGTCGGTCCATTCTGCCCTTTGCTTGACAACTACTTTATTCGGATCACCAGTTATTGGTGTGAGCTTTGTAGGAACGTAGAGGCCATTGATCACTGCATCGAATAGCTCATCATCTATTGCATCTATATGCGCCTATATATGCACTTTCTAGTTAGCGAATTTATCTTTATTGCACAAAGGTGGCTTGTTTCCACCACCAAGATCAGAACTAGTTTTATTTTATGTCATGAATCTACTCAAGCGATTAACCTTTGCTCAAGAGAACTCTGCACTAATACGACTTGTTATTCCCAAAGGCACTGAGAAATCTAGAAGGGGGTTAAATAGATCCTTAAACTTTTGTTTTTAAAGAGTTATTACCACAACATATAATTCAACAAGTTAATTTAATGGTTTTGCACAGTGGAATGATAATTTAGAAAAACTCCTTAAGAAATTATAGAGAAATCACAGCTCTAAATTTAGCAATCAAATGTGAAACTAAGTTACAGACTAAATCGTAGAGCACTTAAAATAATGTAACAGGAATGTAAATGCTAAAAGTAAATGAGAAGAGAGATTTTAAATGGTTCAGAGCATAAAGATCTCCTAATCCACTCTTCTACTCCTTGAGTAGGTATAATCCACTAAGGATGAGGTGATCACTAAGATTTGCTCATGAAGAATAGATATAAAAACTAAATTACTAAGATTCTATCAAATCATTATGACTTGGAACAAGTCACTAAGACTTGGTTACAAAGGTCACTAAGACCGAATAATCAAAAAAAGAATAATGTGTTTGAGGTGCTGCTAAGTTGCTTTTAGGTTCGACACAAAATGGCTTAGCAGCAGAATAAGAAGTTCAGGATTGTAAAGTACGAGCCTTTTTGAAATGGCAGCAGATTGACTTATTGATTGTTAGTACGTTACTATTTGTTTGAATTTGCTTGTCTTTTATAGACCTTCCTTAAAATCTTCCTGTTTGGAAGTTACCGTTGCTTCATTAATACTTAGACACTTGTAGATCTCTGATTATTGACTTTAAAGGAGGTATGTCAGCTTTCGGCTATGACATGTCACTTTCATAATACTGACTGCTACAGAGACAAGCACGTAGATGTTGTCTTTTCATCAATATAGCTGTTAGACACATTTTCAATTGTCTTTTTCCTTAGCCTTAAGAGTTTTAACAAACTACTTTGGGGTCTTCACTCTACGAAGATCGACATTGTAATCCATGTCAAAGTTGATGCACTCTATGATTTTTCTTAAGTGTCCAGTCGTAGAGTATCTGACTAGGCAGACTATATGTTTTACATTTAACTTCAATGCACTCTACGATGCTTCTATTTAGTCTTGAAAGACTAAGTTTTTGTCTCTTCTTAGCTTGATGATCTCCAGTTTTACTTTGATTCTTCGATTATTGCTTGAACTCTACAAACTTTGATATTTGACTTGACAATTCTGCAAACTTAAAGTAATGGCAGTTGTAGCTCTACAATCTTTAGAACTATAATCAGTGGGCTCTATAATCTTCAGAACTATAATCAGTTGGCTCTACGATCTTCAATTGCTTGCTTTACGATCGACTTCAAACTTAATATCTATACATCAAGTTCACTCAACAAAATTGATCAACCTAACAAGTTTGATTTATAAGCTAAGTCATTTTACATCAATTTTATTTTAAAGACTGTACAAAATATATTGATTATAAATATACATTAATCTCGCATATCATCATCAAATCTAAAGACATGCATTGTACTAACACATTGCATTGGTGATTAATTGATGTGAGATTGAACGTTCAATTCTAATACAAGTGATATTAGAACTTATGGTTCGATGGGCCCAAGTATCAGGTTAAAACTCCATGGTTTGCAGGCTACTTGTTACTGTTTTCGTGCAATGGAGCAAATACAGTTAAGTCAGGTGGAGCAAGGGATCATTCCCAATCAGGTGGAGTAAGAAATCACTCCCGCGTTTATCACTACGCAGAGTTGAATAAAGCGAGCTTAAGATGGCTCTAGGAAACTGTTCAGGGTGAAGGGTTCACAAGGAGTAAGGTTTGTACTCCCACATTTGCCTCTAGTATGGCGGAGTAGTATTAGAGTCAAGCAAGGTTCTTGAATGACTCAAAGAAGGTGTGCTCAATGGTGATTACTCTAGTATGACACTTGTTAGGTATTCAAGTGAAAGATGGAGATTATTGAGATATTTCACATGAATCTCATATCGGATAAATTCAAGAGTGTAAATGTGTTAATAAGTATGGTGGAGTCTCAACCTAATAGGTTAACTTTTTGAGTAAGAAGATGATCCAACATGTTTGTTGAGTCAGTGTACACATGCATGCGTTACGTTGGTGATGAATTGATATGAGATGGATCGTTCAATTCTACTACAAAAGACCCCATAATTTTTAACCATTACAATTTGATCTGAGATGGCGTGTATTTTCCTCGGAGAATAGCATACGAGAGCTTACGTGACCAAATTAATAGGAAAAAAATCACAATCTTCAACAATGAAGTATTCCATTTGTTACAAAAATACCCTTTAATTAACTTTTACATCTTAAATCAATTCAAATAAGACTGTCACATGAGATGTGCATTACTAGTTATGAACGAGTTAGGTGTGAGTAAATGAAATTAGAATTCAATCCATTAATTATTTTGTTGAGTTCGAATTAATCGAATTCAAGTCAATTTATTTTAATATAAAATTAAATGTGCAAATAAATATACTCGTTATTTGAACAAAACACTTATTTAAGGATGATGTAAAGGGTGCAAAAAATGTCTACTCTAATGGCGCTAATTGAGGCCAAATGAATGAGAGAATTGATAGAGTCAAAACCGATCTTCCTCGAATTAATTAAGTACACAAACATGTAATCGGTCTTGCTGTGTCAGTTTGCTCAGCTGGCCTCGCCATGGGTGGACTATTTTCAAGACGAAGTTGGATCAGAAATGATCACCCCAAATTCATTAATTAAAGTATTAAACATCAAAATATAAAGAGAGAGAGAGAGAGAGAGTCAACCACAAATCAATCAATGCACTTGCTGAGAACCGCGTTTAATTACCCTTGATAGCTTTGACTCAATCAAACCACCACAAAGTCAACTCCCTCCTCCACCAACTCATGATATATACTTGTTTCCTTAAAAATGATTAAATATATTTTTCATATAATTTAAGAAAAATAAAAATAAATGAGAGAATAAAATTTTCTTATTTTATTTATAATGAACGCCATAGAAGTATACTAAAAAATTTATGTCTTAAGAATAATGTGCCCTACTAAACTATAAAATAGATTTTATATGATACTCGTTTTGTTATAAAATATAACATCAATTAATATTAACTTTTTGAAGTTAAATTATAATATTTTTAAATTGAAAATTGATATTAATTCACTTAATTTTAGTCGGTATAAGGATGAATATTTTAAATTATTTAAAAAGTAATACTTATTACAATATTTATTGTTTTATAATTTTTAATAAAACCTGTTAAATTTGAGTTTAAAAATAGTTTCAGTTGACTTTTAAAAGTCAATAGTAATCTTATAATTTAAAATGTAAAAAGTATTTTCTAGAAAATTGTTATTTCCAAAAGAAAATTTTAATATTTGATATTTTCACAAAGATTACTCACATAAATGTAAGATCAATCTATTAAATTTTTGTGTGAAAATATCATTATCTTATTTTTCATTTAAATTATGTACTTTTGATAATAATTATTACTTATATTTCAGTCAATTTTTTGGTGAGATGAGTCATATATATATTCACCTTCCCCTTCATAAGTCCATCCCCTACTCCTCACCTCATTCTTCCACAATCTAGAGAGAGAAAATTTCTAGATACTGAAAACAAAGAGATGGGGAAGCTAGATCATGATCCTCACCTTCAACATTTCAGCCACCCTCATCCTCTAGAGCTAAGCAATTTCCCAGACAATATAATTACCCAAAACTCCCCATTATGTTCAAGCTGCAAATACCCTCAATCTGGCTATATGTACTCATGTAACCTTTGTAACTTCCACATGCACTTATCATGTACCCAATTCCCGCAACTAATCACCCACCCATCCCACCCTACTCACGCGCTCACGCTCCTCCCAGTCTCCAATTATCCCGGCGGTCAATTCAATTGCGACGCCTGCAATCGCCGTGGCAACGGCTTCAGCTACCACTGCCACCACTGCGATTTCGATCTTCACGTTGTTTGCGCTTCGAAGCCGCTCTCGATTATCCACCAATCTCACGCGCACACACTCGGCCTCACGTTTCGTAATCCTTACGAAACGAAAGGCTTTTCCTGTGATATTTGTAAGAAGATCGGGTGCAAACAGTGGCTTTATCGCTGCGGCGCGTGTGAGTTTGATGCGCATTTGGATTGCGCCACCGGTACGCCGCCACCGCCGGTACCACAGCCTAAACCGGTGGTGCAACCGCCGCAGATGTTGCAGACCCACAACTCGTTTCCTGGTGCCGCCGTTCAGCAGAATCAGTTTCAGACTCCGGTGGCTGGACGAATGAATAATTACTACGCGCACAGCGCGAGTACTGGAAGCTTGCTGCAGCAGCCGGCGCCGCCGCTACAGCCGGCGCCGGCGCAGCAGCAGGGCTATATGGTGGCTGGAGCGAATTCGTCCATGGGGAGTGGATTGATGAATGCGGTGTTGCAGGGATTTGTTGAAGGAGCTGCGCAGCAAGTTGGGCAGAATTTGATGCAGAGTTTTATTGGCGGGGGCGGTGGAGGCGGTGGTGGTGGGAATGGGGATGGTGCTTCCGGGAGTATTTTTGTGGATGTTGGACCCTCATATGTGATTGAAGACTCAAGTGAATCTCAGAATTATTGAATTTTGGGGGGTTTAGTTGTGTAGATAAATGGGGTCTTATGTGAAAGTTTTGAATTCAGATTCAAGGAAGTTAAAATGATATATTGATCCTTAGTAAAAAAAACATATGGGAATTTGATGTTTTCTTATAAATTTATGATATTTTTACATGTGTTTAATATACAAGAATGTGAATTTTATTTATTTACATGTGATCGAAATTATGTAAAAATATTATATTTTTATATAAAAATATTAATTTCTTAAAACAAATTGTATGAGTTAAGAATTTGCATCTGCTTGATCATTAATTTTTCGCCTTACTTTTCTTCTTATATGATTTTCATGGGAGGCTCCGCTCAACTCCGTAACAGTGTAATTTTTGGCCATTACCCTTTTCTTCACTAAAACTTGATTTCAAAGTTTTGTATTGCAATAATTTTTGCCTTTTGGCATAGTTTTAGTTTGAGATGGAAAAGACTTCTAGCCATGGTGAGTACGTTAGCCACTTAGCCTCTAGGTGCCCATAATTATTATTAGACCGGCGTAAATTCAATGAATGATTCATATCTATTAATATTAAATGAGTTTAAATCGATAGATGGGAGTATAAAATAAGTATCAATCTTGTACATAGTGAATCCTATGCAAATATACTAATAAATATTTATAGCTTTTAAATTTGGTAGATCTTACTTTAGTATACTTTTGAGAGTTAACTAGTTTTTAGGCATATTTTATATTTAACTTGTATATTTTTAAGGATAAATTTATACACACATTTACTTTACTCCCTCCTTGCCGAAACGCGAGTCCTTGGGTCGTTTTGCCTTCTTTTTTTATTTTTTATTATTTTTATTCTTTGCCCCCTTCTCCTACCTCCTCTCCTCACCCTCCTCCCACCCCTCTTCACCCACCGCAAATTCTCCGACGCCAAATCCCTCCTCCATTACATCTTCGCTAATCCCCGCCACCACCTCCACCACTCTCTCCTCCATCCTCAGCGTTCCATAAAGACCATAACCCAAAAAAGTCTCTAGTTCTTTTTTTTGAGATTGACATGATCTATCACAACAGTAATCAAATGGTTTTCAGTAACTAAAGTCGCTCTTTCCAAATGATAAAGTAAAGCCCAAATTTGTCACAAAGTATCTAGAGGCAGATTGTTATTTTTAAATTTTCAATTTGTGATCAAAAACAGGGTTGAAGTTTTATACATATTTCTATGCAAAACTTCTGATGTTGGATCTTCCTCTCTGCTGAACGGTTAAACAAAATTAAAAATATGCAGTACAAATTTAAGAACCTAAAAAACAAATGATGAAACAGCAGACCACTAGGAGAACAATTAGGGCTAAGATTTGGGGCTAAATATGAAGATGGTGATAGAGATTTGGGGTCATGGCTAGAGAGACGGTGATGGAGATAGTGATGGAGGTAGGCTCGGTATAGCATTAATGATGCAAAATGACCCAAGGAACTACGAAGGACCAGAGCGCGGAGGATAGAGGAGAGAGTGGTGGAGGTGGTGACAGGGTTAGCGAAGATGTGATGGAAGAGGAGGAATTTGGCGTTGGAGAATTTGCGGTGGGTGAAGAGGAGTGGGAGGAGGGTGAGGAGGTAGGAGAAGGGAGCAAAGAATTTAAAAAAAAAAGTAAAACGACCCAAGGATCTGCATTTCGGCAAAAAGGGAGTAACGAAGATGTATGTATAGATTTATCTTATTTTTAAACATCTTTTTGTAGACAAAATATTTTAGACTTAAAGGACATTCTTTTATATTTATAAATATATATGTGTATAAACATCCTTTTATATTTATTTATGTATATACAAATATATATGTATTCAACTTGTGTACTTTTATGTAATATTTATATTCTCTAAATTGAAGTTTAAGCTTAGAAACTCAAGTTTTGATTTAGTAGAAGTTTGGATTGCACGCAAATACAATACATTTTGATTTTTGAAGTTAATTTGGATACAAAGATTATATTTAATAGAAACAACTGTGAGTATTGTTTACTAACCATAAGCATATCAATGTTGGAAATAAAGCGATCAGGTTTGGAAAATGAAAAGGTAGGAAAATATATGGAAGTTTGCAATCAAAACAAATGGTGAGGCCCACAAAAGAAATTAAAAGGCCTTTTTAAGTCCTTTCATTCCTATTAAAAGCAACCTATATCCTTTTAACCCTATATATAGCATGTGTAGCTTTCATACAAAAATTTATCAATATATATTTTATTTTATCTATTATTTTCCAACAATCAATAGATTTTTTATTGTGTTTAAAGAGAGAACATAAGGTGGATTGAAAAGACTTGGTTTAGCTTGAGACTACCTTAAGAGGATTACAACAAAAATAAAATAATTTAATTGACCCAAACCAACCAAAAAATTCAAATAAACAAATAAATTTCGTTATATTTTTTTTATCCAACTTGGAGATGTGGGAACGTGTAAGAAAGAAGACTTGAAAAATTAATACTTTTTTCTGCATGGTGCTAAAAATATGATGCGACTGTTGTCTGTTGATGAATGGATATAATTCTTCACCTTAGGTAAATTACACTTGCACCCCTCAATTTTTATTATACAACAAACAGGCCTATGACTTTCTTTTTCATCCGTCACCCTCCCAAAGATTTTGCCAACCATTTATGACACTATTATTCAAGGAAAAATAATTTTTTTGAGTGGTTGAAGAAAATTGTGTTGTATCTGAAAAGTAACTGTTTATAAAAAAAATAATTAAACTATTATTTCCATCCTTAATAGAATGATTAAATTGTAAAATTTGTCCTTGATAGAATTACTATATAGAGTACACAAGTTTGATATAATTTGTGTATATACTCTCTGTAAAAGTAATTTACACCATTAATATTGTTTGATCTTTATTTGAAAGAATGAAAGCTTAATAATTTTTGACAAAAATATATATTAACAATCTCTTATTTCATGGATCTCAAGATATAATATGTGACTTGTTATAACTAAGCTTGACTATAAATCAGACCCAAAATGATATAGTATTTGATAGAAAAATAATGAAATGTTTGTAATGTTATTAATAAAAATGATAAAAAGACAAAAATGCCGATAATGAATGAGTATTTATAGTAAGTTTGACTATGACAAACTACATATTTCATCTCTCTCTCTTTCTCTTTTTTTTTGTCAAGGGACCAATTTTACACAAACTCTACATTTTGGGACCCACTAATAAAAAATAATATTAATTTTATGAAAATGTTATTATTTTCTTGAAAAGAAGTATTGACTTTTTCGACATAGTTATTTAAAAAAATAAGTATACTTCGTTAATGAGTATCTTAATTTCTCTTTGTGAATTTCGCCTTATTATGTAGACCCTTTTTCAACTCTTCTTTTTTCTTCTTCATTTTTTCTAGAACGGATGTACGATGTCATTATATCAAAATATAGCAAGCAAGAATTTCACTTAAAACATAAATTATTATAATATTATAGAATAGTTCAATGTGTTGATGCACAAAAAATTGTACACAAATTCTATTATTCAATGTTTTAAATAATAAAAAAAAATACAAATACTTAATAAACCTTATTAATAGTTTAAATAGTAAAATTTATATTTTAATTTTTTTTTATAATTATTTATGTATAATTTATACACATAAAATTATCCATAATTTTACGACTAAACACTTGATTTTGAAATTCTTTTAAGCGCTAAATGGGTCATGGACTTGGTCACACGACAGATTTTTAGGCGGCTGGATGTCCACTTGGATTGAAGGACTAATTTGACATGGTGACATAATTTTAAATTTTAAAAAGATCAATAGCACAATTGGTAAATGATGAATTTTTTTTAAAGTCTACCTTTATCATGTGTCTAGCATCAGTTGACTCGATTCATCCAATCTGGAAAATAAGTTAAAACTATTATTAGACACTACTCCTTCCCATCCCTAAAAGGATAAACATAATATAATTTATACACATATTAAAAAAAAATTAAAAATAAATAAATGATTTTTTTTAAGTGACCTTACAAAATTATATAAAGTGATTAATACTTTTATTTTATTTTTTACATTAATAAATTCCACTAAATAACTTAATTACTTTTCACTTTATGTATTTTATCTCATCTTTTTGAAGACAACAAAAATTTATACTTTTAATCATTCGTTTGAGAACGAGTAGAGTATTCCTTAACATACCAATCAATCTCTAATTTAACGAATTTTCAAAGTTTTAAGGCTCTTCAAACATCGATACAAGTTTTCAATTAGGTGAATCATAGAAAATACTTGTAGAAAAAATAACTCTTTTTTTTCCCTTTTCTTATTTAATTTTTATTTTTATTTATTATATTCCAACAACCCCCAATGGATATTCTACTATAGCTAATTCCTTCCGCCACTAATTATTTCATAATTAGTCCGTTATTTAATCACATGGATTATCTGATAATAGATTATAATCCCAAATGAAAAAGTGGTATTATATAATTCTCTTTTGAGTTATCAAATTGTCTTAGAAATGATAACAAGCGTATGACATTAAATAAATGACTAATCATGAGATAATGTTAAATTATTACAAACAGTCTTATCCTATCTATCATTTATGCAAACGAATGTAGCATTAGGGTTGTTTTTATATTTTTTGATAATATAAGCTTTCATTTATAATATAAACATATACCTCCATCATCAGCAAAAGTTATACTGTGAACAAACATCTCAAACCCTGAGTTACCTATGGTTACCTTTAGCTTAGAACCTTACCATACATACAACTATTGCAACTGTATTAAGACTTGTCTACATGCTATGTTTTAGCCTAAGTTGGCAGAATCATCACTCACCAAAAATAGCTTTTGATCATCACAAATCATTCCTATATCAAGAATCTTACCACCATTTTCTGATAAAATACAGGAAGCACCAGAAAACTTCAGCTGCTCCTTTGCTGTGTCGACAAGCTCTCGAATGCTACTTGGAACCCAAAGCACAACTCCTAATCTTCTCTCTTCTTTGTGATCCAATGGATGGAAGGGGAAAATGGTGCATTTTCTTTGCCTATCTGTTGTAGGAAAATACATACTCAGTTCACTTGGGTATAACGAGGAAAAATTACATATATAATTTTTTGGCACATAATTGATGCGAAAAGATGAATCTATAGCATATGCATGAAAAGAACTCGCACCTCTATGTGTACATGGGCAGTGGCGTAGGAAAATAAAATAATAAATTTATCTCTCTCAATTTTATATGGTGGGAAAAATTATATATATAATTACACTTTTGTCCTATTTTGTAAAAAGGTTTTTCTTTTAATTACTACTAAAAAAATTCCTTCAAAAATCAAGGGTGGATCCACCCCTATCCATGGGGGAAATCCGCTATGATATACTGGGAATAAAAGGAAACAAGACAACACAATACATAGAGAACAAAAGGTTGTGCAGTAGAAATTGCATGTAATTATCAAATAATATGAGCATGTACATGAGGGCTGTTCCACCTGTTTATAACAGGCTTTATATTGAAATGAACATGGGGTTTCCACATTGATATAATATGTCGAAAAGTATGATAATGTAACATAAATGAAGTCACTACTATGAACAAACAAAACTCACGAGTAATAGAAAATTAAAAGATGCCAATGAAATTACAGAGGAGATGGAATATTACCAGTGGACATATAAAAATTTCTCAATTGCTCTGTTATATGCCTCAGAAGCAAGGGATCATGTTCTCGAAACTTTTACTAGTGTAAGGAATGATGCTGATTTACCTTAGCAGGAAGGGAAGACTGAATATCCTCAAGATCCTTAGACGGGATAGTCGCAGTGGAGCAGAAGCATGATTAATATACACGTGTTAAGGGGGAGCAATTATATGCAGTGTGATTACGTGTGGGGTTAAAGTGGGTGACTGGTCGCTGGTCAGGTCATGACATGTGGCCAACCAGACGGTTGGCAGAACTAGTGCAAGGACTCTAGTTATCCGAGAGGACCAAGATGATCAGCCCCCAGCAAGAGGAGTTTCGTGTTCTTGTTCTTTTATGGTTCTTGGGTTCAAGTATATGTATTCTGTAAAGTTACACATCATTTTCTCGGGCTACTCTTCTGTGTCTTTTCCTCAAACCGTTTTCTTTAACATCTACATGTTCAAATAAATATTTACCTTGAAAATGAAACATGACATTGAAGCAAATTTTTATAGTGTAAAATATCAAAAAAGAATAAATTAATATATATATATATATATGTGGTTCTGTTGGTACCTTGACATCCCTTCAAGCAATCAGAAGATTCTGACAACTGAGCCTGCTTTGCATTTTCCAATAGCTGTATTAGATTCTTATTTCCACCTACCCTTGCTTCATCAAGTGGAGTGTTTCCCCATCTGAATGTTAGACAAAAAAAAAATTAGAAAAACAAACATCAAGCTTCCTGAAATGATAATTCATATTCAGAAATATTCAAAGGCTAAAACGTGCAAAGTAATCTTTGATCTCTAAGTTGTTGCATAAATTGAGCTCGTCTCTTCTTCTCATGCCGGATAAACATTTTTAATTAAGTGATATTTCCATCATTTTACGAAAATAATATGCTGTAAAAGTTTGTGGATGATTTAATTTGTCTTAATTTCTTTAACTCAACGTAACAGAGTAACTTAAGGTCATTTCACGAGTTGAAGAAGTACTAAAAATAGTTGGCACCTCCAGTCTCGAGCCCCTCGCATAATTTTGTTGCCAACTGATTTATAACTTTGAATTCTATGCTTTATGGCAAAAGGAAATGAAAATAAAAGGGTAATATAACAGTTTGCTCCCTATTTAAACTCCATTTAAACATGCACCAAAAATTATCTCACCCTATAAAGACAATTTTCGGTAAAATTTAATCCGTAATAGAGGCCATGCACTTGAACTGTTGAAATTTTTCCTAGTTATCAAGACCAAGTAGCATTCATTATAGCTGATTTCAAAGGATCATCCAAGAACAGATGTTCAGGATATTAGTATTAGTTACCAAATTTCTTTGCTTGTTTGTAAGCATCTGTGTTAGATGGACTCTTCTAAAATCCAGAAGTACCCATGTCGACACGACATGGGTGCAGGTTTTGGACACGGTGTTCTAAAAATAGGCGTGTCCATGGTGTGTCCTTTTAAGGATCCTTCTAGGGGATGCCGAGTCCATGTAACATAGGCAAGCATATAACAATTTGACCCAGACCTTACAGTAATGGAAGCAAAAAATGCTAGAATAGTAAAGCATCATGCTTCATCATTTTCTGACATGATGATATTAATAAGACTGTACCTGTCTTTTGAAAAGACGCTTGCTCCAGCTTCTAAAAGTAAATTTGCCATTGCATAAGATCCTTTTGAGGCAGCTAAATGAAGTGGTGTCCGAAGGTCATAATTTTTGGAGTTGGGATTTACTCCATTAGTGATGACCCTTTCTAAAAAGCCTAAATCCTCCCGTGCAACAGCCATGCAGAGACAATTTCCAGCCTCAACTATATCCAGTGAAGCCCCTGATTCCACTAGCAAAGAAGCCACATGATCATAGCCATGCTTGATTGCTTCAAATAACGGAGTGTTTCCATAATTATCTGCTAGAAAAGGTTGACCGGAATGAGTTCACAAATTTAATATCCAATATTATTAAATGCAAAGACTTGGATTCAAATCATGCCAAGCCGGAGTAAGATTTGATTTGAAAATTAGAAGGCTTACCTTTGATGTTGACTGGTGCCTCTTTTTGGATAAGAAACTGAACAATATCTTCATATCCCTTTGATGCAGCAAGATGCTGAAAACAGGGAAATGTTTTTTCACATAAGACGTACTACAGAGTTTTTAATCATGTCAAGACAAAATACAGACATATAGTTTCGCGACTATAGGTGCAAATAATCCTAGACAACTAATGGAGAAAGAAGATAAGTATAATATAACTCATTCTGTTGAATATGATAGTCAAAATAATGGACAAGTAGCTATAAATCTGTTAAGCCAATTAAGGTTTCCACTACAAGCTCTAGCAAGCTATTTAAAGAACGCAAAGTGATGCATCATGTAGAAAATGTAGTAATAAACTCCCTAAGCATCGAATAAAGCAATAAACTTGTCTTTGCATAGGTCTACAACTTTGAGACCTTACTGTTTTGGTGCTAACTTTCATAATATGTGATTACTTTGGAAATAGATCCTCATACTCATGTGCTATGATGGACAAAACTGATTCACTTTATTACAGCCCAGACATTTAGGAGCAATTGTTTCTCTCAGATAGAATCATGATAGAACATTTCAACCACGAACTTGGCCAGATCACTCCACTTAATCTATAATAATTTGTTCACGTTTTTGGCCTATGGCAGTTACGCGTGAGTGGGGAGGAGAATTTAACGCAACACATCCAGCAATCGAAGTGTTAGGTTCAGCATATAAATCATGCAAGTTGCCAGATGAAAAAATCCACTGCATATGAATTTTGGCTCAAAAGCATTATATTTTTAATGTTGCCAATTGAAAGTTGACAGATAATATGTCCCATAATGTATACAATCGTTTTCAGGGTTATCTAATACTGACACATCACTTTCTCTACATTCTGTTTGTTTCTTCTGCAAACCCTTTTCTTTTATCAATTTACAATAATAAATGGAGAGGCCCACCGAAGTTATGTATTGAATTACAAGGCTCCAAATGCTTAAGTGGAATATTAAATTCTCAACGTATGAACAAACAACATAAAATAGAGTAAACTAGTACTGTGGGACTTCAATCTATGTGAGGTGTCATCGTCCTACGTGGGATATTACATTCTAGCCGTATATTTAACTGTGGGAATATGAAACAGTACAGGAATAAAGAAATTTTAACAATCAGTAGGCAGTTGTGAAGAAAATCAATCTTTAGTATCATATAGACCCCAATGCCATGTGTACATTTAGTGTTTGCGGAAGTCCTAGTTCACCTAAGCTCCACTAAGGTACAAAACATCCTCGCAATCCGCATTAGGTGGTTCAGTGTAGTGCGGCTACTATGACATTCATTATTAGATGTTCCAAAATGAAAAGTGATTCATATTAGATGTTCCAAAATGGTAAGTTTGATATCCAAAGTAGAAGGAAGTATTATATACTCTTTCCATCCAATGAAAGAAATAAAGAGCGAAGTAAAAAAAAAAGGGTATGTTTTGGACTATACATTATATCTGCAATTTGACATTATATTCGGTTAATCTCTACAGATAGACAATTCATGTCTACTTCTTTGTACTCCATTTATGTTTTTAACAAATCCTGCTGCAAGTAAGAATATTAATTGCTTATCCTATCATACTAGTTTGTAACACTACCACTGCAAGGCATAGCTCCCTTTTCTAGCACTATGGCCATGCCAGCCTGAGCTCACTCAAGAAGGAACTGCAAAGCATATTTTTGCGACCACTAGCACGAGGAAAGTTATACTACCATTTACTTTAGAACCTCAAGGGTACCTAACTTGTAGCTAGAACCAAGGTTTTCACTAGGGCATACCTTAAGGTTACTTTGCCTTAGCCTTTGCGTGACCACAAGAGAGAGGCACACGCCACCACTTAACAATGACAACACGTAGTCACTACTGAAGTGGTGAGCATGTCAGAACCTTTAACATGCCTACAGAATGCTTACCATGCTTAGCATGCACCTCAGGTTTCTAGAAAAAGATTCACTAGCACGTCATGGGACTTCAGCTTGCATTCCTTCAATCTGAGTTATAAAAATTCACAGCTTAGATCCTCTTGGATTCAAGATCCAAGGCTTCTTGGAATTTAACTGATTTTCATTCTCAGACCTAGATTCTCTAGGGCCTTCGTCAGAAAGTGTTATGCCTCCATTATCTCCTACTTTATACCCTTACTCCTGGTAATACCTTCCTACATTATCAATATTACGAACAAGGAAAAAATAACGCTAATCAGTGTTGTAACTCAGTCACTTCCAGTATTTTGGAGGGTAATATTTAACTACATCTCAAAAAAAAAAAATAAAAAAAAAAAAGAAGAAAATACTAAATCTGTTCATGAATGTTGGAAAAGTGGGAACTATAATTTCCACCTCTTACCATATGAAATTTCACCAAGGAAACAATAATAATGAGAGGCATTTACCTTAATGGAAATGGGAGAAAAGTAACACCAAAAGGATTAATATTCTGATTCTAAGTTAAAACAAGATATTCAGGGAGAGGGTAAAAGGAAGAGAACAAGAAAAAAGATGGCCAATTGGAAAACATCTGGTTTGTAAGAATCTTAGCCCTTGATAAATCATCATTATGTTTTTATGAAGACAAGAAATCTGAAGCAATGTTTGCTAGCGAGAAGGATCTGCTAATGGAGAAATGAGTAAACACAATAAAGTTGTTCAGCAAACATGGCGATAATTTTGTTTCTTGAAAGGTTCACAATGAGAAAATACTGTAACATCATAAGATTCTCATTTTCATATGAGTGCAATGTTAACATTTTAATTAATACCAGAGGTGATCTTCCATCATAATCAGTCTTACTGGGATCTGCTCCAGCCCCAATTAAACGCTTCAGTTGATATAAATCTCCATAATAAGCAGCACAGTTTAACTTCATAGCCAACTCAGATTCGTGCTTTCCAATATGAAGCGTTATGTCAGAATCCAAAATTTTGTTTTGAAGGTTGGATACTTTTCCCTGGCAATCACAAACATGTTTAAAGTAGATGTCAACTTCACAAAAAATAAAAGTTCTGGCTAGAACAACTGTTCCTTGAGATTTTGGATCTAAGTATAGATAATATCTCTGCTATAAAGACGGCCATTTTATTTATTGTCAATAGCCCATTCAGCAGTTGACGACGCCATCATCGACTCCCTGGCTTCCTAACAAATTGGTATCAGAGTCAAGGCACAGGATTCTCATACACACTCAAGTAATTCCTCAAGTAACAGGCCAAGTAGTGTTGAGGGTTAAGAACTCTCAAGCAATTGCTTGAGTAAAGTGCAAGCCTTAGCATATCAAGAGTCTTTCGAGTATAGGTTCACACTCAAGGGGGAACGAATTAGCGATATTGGGACTCTCATGTAAAGGGGGATATTTGTTAAGGTAACATGTGAATTCACATAGCCCCACATCAGTGTTCAAGTGTGAAGTTGAAGGCTTTATTAGAAGGTTGAGCCCAAGACCTATCAACTTAAGCTTTTGGGTCAAGTTTGGTTCGACAGGTATATTAAGGCCCTTGTTATAGACACCCCAAGATCCCAAGTTGGACAAGCTCTGATGAAGTAAGTAACTCACCTCAAGAAGATTATTTATGATTAACCGTCCATCAGAGAAGAATACATCAAGAATGTCAGTGAAGGATTGCTTATCAAGTCGTAATAATTTGGAAAATTCACAAACTCGAACCGTATAAGGTACTCGAATGTTACAAAGAACAGACATTTCACCCAGTGAGCTGTAAGTTTCCAGACAGCGAACAGGTTCTTCTGTTTCATCATCTTCAATTATCCCTACTTCCTCCTGCGGAAACACTTCATCTCTCAGCCTTGCATTGATTGCAAAAAATTCAAACATGATGAACATTGAATACCTTGCAAACATCAAAGTTTAAGTAAAAGATGTACAACACCCCAAACCAGCAAATCCAAAATCAATAATTTTGGGTAGTCATTATTACTAGTTAAGAACTCGGTGCAGTTATTACTATTCAAATCTGGCTTAGGTTTATGTCCGTAAACTCATTGAGTCACAAGTTGTTCAGTTGATAACCTGAGTTTGGGACTCTAGAACTGGTACCATATTATGCCTCCTATGGTTATCCACATAAGGGTATGAGGTACAAAAATATAGCGGATGCCATAGAGAGTTTAGCAGTGGAGAAAGTTAATAGACGTCCTACAATAGAAGAATAAGAAATACCCAGGGCTGTCAGCATTAAAGAGTAAAAAATTGAGTCTAGAGAGGGACGTTAAGACTCTTTAAGGCCTTCGGCAGTCATCACTAACAACCTGCCTAAAGCCTGTCCCCAGAAAAGGTTATTGGCTCTACAACATCACAAGTTTGGAATGTGGCATACTGTCCTCTCAATGTTTACATAAAGGGCATCACTGTTTATCAAACTCCTAGTGTCACTATCCCCAAAAAATGGGGTTGCAGACTGAAAAATGTTAGTTTGGAGGTTTTTGATATCTTCTATTTGCCATGGAATTTTGAAGTCTTCTACTGGATACTGTGCTTATACATACATATCTAGTTATATCTGTGCCTTCTTTAGTTTCTCCAATTTAAAATTACTCTCTAAATTCTTCCCAAATATACCTACAACTTCTTCTCTGTATCTTTTTTTTTTCTGCCTACGGTGTTTAGTTTTGTCTGATCAATTCATGACTATATTTACTCGAAGGAAGTTTTGTCCAAAGGCATCACAAAGTCCTTATTGGTCACTCTTGAACTCTAATGGGCTACAAGCGATATTACCCTTTCGCCTTGAAAGGTATATGTCAGCATGAATGTCATATCTGATGAAACCGAGACATTTTCCTCACCGACAAATCTTTAGGGAAACACAAACAAAAGAAGATATCATATTTGCTGTTTTTTTGTTTTTGTTTTTTTGTTTTTTTTTTTTGTTTTTTTTTTTTTGGGTTCTCCCCAATTGGCTTGACTCCTTAAATATGCAATTAGAGGGAGAGAAAAATTCAAATATTCACAAGGAAAACAGACTACTTGTGGAAGGTCGGACAGGATAATTTAAAGAGGATTTCCATTAACTAATCAGTCATGCCACCAAGTTAGAGCCTTCTCATTCCTACATCAGCTGATGAACTTACTAAACATTAATGATTTTGATCTTCTACTACGTAAGTGTTTAGACGTGTACCCGGCAACCTATATCTATATTTGTCTTCAATGTTTATCTATCTCAACCTTACCAAGATTCTCGTTATTACTCAAGATTGGAAGAAAGTCTTACCAGATCAAATGAGTGGTAGATATTGATAGGCATGACAGGAGGAGATTTTAGTTACAAAGCTCACTTAGCAAATGAGTGGGTAGATATTGATAGGCATGACAGGACATGTAATTGACACTAATAATTTTTCAATTGAAGCTTATAGGTAATGGTATAACTGAGAAAGCAGATAAGAAACAACAGACTGTGGGGACTGGGGAGGCTGTCATATATCTCACATTTTAGGTCTGAAGTTGCAAATGTAGTGGGAATCATAAGCTAGCTGATGCATGATTATAGTACTCCTTACATGGTCACTGTAGGTTAAATACTTAAATGGTTTCAGTGATGCAGATTCGGTTACGGCACATAAATAGGCAGCTTAGTACATGAAGAAGTAAGAAGCAAGTGTTATTGACTAGGTCTAGCACAAAGGTAGAAACAGAGGCATGGTACTGGCGTATTGGAACTCATGTAGCTACAGGATCTAGAGAAAGATTTGGGAATATTCTCATGTGGGGCAGTTAGACTTTGTTCAGATAACGAGGAAATTAGCATTAGACAGAATCCAATTCAGTATAACAGCATAAAGCATATTGAAATTGATCCCCACTTCATCAAGGAAAACTGAAACTATGACTTGAATGCTTGATCCACATGCCCTTTATCAAATCTGAAAACCAGCTTGCTGATGTACCGCTTAGGCCATGTTTGTTTGCAAAAAACATGCTTGGGATTGGACTATTTGTCTTAATTTAACACTACTCTGGACTATTTTATCCCATAATGGGGGGATGAATAGTCCTTTAAATAGTCCTATGGACTATTTTTTTTGTCATTCCTAAGGCTATTTATTAGGGATTATATAATCCCACGATAAATGTGGGATTAATAATTGTTAGAACTGGTGATGTGTGTGTTGTATGTGAGTGTGTGTGTGCTGTGCTTCTCCACTGAGGAAAACAGGGCCTGTTTTCCTCCTCCACTAGCTCCAACTCTTGTATAAATTAGGGCTCTTGTAAATGTAATTGATAACATAGTGTATAGATTTTCTACACATTCTACATGGTATCAGAGCTTGATCCATTAATCAAAAAAATTTTTCTGTCCTTTTTTTTTTCTTCCGCTCGCGACTGCTAGGTTTCTTCATTTAAAAACTAGCTCAAACAATTACATACACTGAAATTGACATCATATTTGGGTTACCCATAGCCAGGCGACCAACGCAGAAGTTTCCATTTTCCGACCCGCCACCACACGCGCCTCCACGCGCCGCCCACGCGCACCGCCGCCGATCTCACGCGCCGGCGCGTGCGCCACTTTCCGGCGACTTTTCTCCAGCGCGGCTTCTTGCACGGTGGTCGCCTCTCTCTCCTCTACCCATCCACAGTGGTCTTGCAACGAGAAAATCAAGTTTGCTTGGATTTGGCTTTAGAATTGGTTCGGTTGCGTCACTGTGAGTATAGTTACTGTTTTTTCTTGGGTTGGCTCTTAATCTCAGTTGAGTATTCATATATCATTTCAGACAGACCTATATATCACTCAAAGTTTCCTTCTTCCTTCACTGTGAGTAGGACTGTTTTATCTTAGGACTGTTTTACCTGAGTTAGTACACTGCTTCACTTGAGTTAATGTATCTCTGGAAAAAAAAAAAAAAAAAAGAGTAAAAGAAGAAAAACAAAAAACTTGCAGTTCATTTTCTTACCCTAAGAACACATTGTCTTATATTTGAGGCTGTAAGTTACCCTTGTTACTATTCCCTTTGGATAAATCTTGTTGCTCCTTTCACTGTACCCTCACCATGGCAGAATCTAGTCTTACTCATAGTGATAGTAACACTGAAACCAATAAGGGACAGTTGATTAGAAATCATCACCTCAACTCTGCTTTGGTTCTTAGTTCATTCAAGTTGGATGGAAGTAATTATCTAGCTTGGTCTCAAGCATGTCGTATGTCAATTGAAGCAAACCGCATGCAGCATTTTATCACTGGTACAACCATCATGCCTATACAGGCAGGTATTGCTCAAGAAGAATGGAAATCCGATAACTCCATGGTCAAAACATGGATTTTTAACTCAATGGAAACCACATCTGAGGAGTAGTTATATGTTCTTAGACACAGCATATGCACTTTGGGAAGCTATCTCTCAAACCTTCTCTATTTCTGGTGATATGTCTAAGGCCTATGATATTCGTAAACGAATCCGTGAGTTAGGCCAAGGAGAGAAGTCTGTGGCACAATATTTTGCAGAGATTAATGCACTCTGGCAGGAGCTTGATCATTATCGGGTTTTCTCAGCCAAATGTCCGGAAGATGCAGCAGCTTATCAAAAGTTTATTAATGAAGATAGGGTTGTAGATTTCTTGGCTGGTTTGAATATAGAATTTGATCAAGTTCGAGCACAACTGCTTGGTCAGACACCTTTTCCATCACTAAGAGAGGCTCATGCTAGAGTCCAGCAAGAGGAAAGTAGGCGTCGGGTAATGGTACTCAAACCAAATTTTGTTGACCGATCAGCCTTGATTGCCTCGTATCCTAAACCTGGCTTTCCCATTCCCTCTCCTGTTGAGAAGGAGTCCCGTGACTGTGACTATTGTGGGGGGAAGAATCATACCAGAGACCGTTGTTTTAAGCTTCATGGGCGTCCAAAAGGACGTGGCGGTCGTTCTGGTCGTGGACGTGGATCTCATGCCTACATGTCTACTCCTCCACATTCTGCAGATGTACCTAGTACCACAGACACTACTCATGCACTGACTCCTGAGGAAATCACTGTCTTTCGGAAATTCTATTCCAATCCTACTTCCTCTCATTATGCCCAGACAGGTATCCCTCCTCGTGCTTTTCATGTTTCACCTACTTGTCATAGTTGGATTATAGATACAGGTGCCTCCGAGCATATGACTGGGTCCTCAAACCTTTTTACTACATATATGCCATGTTCGGGAAAGGACAAGGTTCGAGTTGCTGATGGCTCTCTGTCCTCTATCTCTGGGAGTGGTTCTGTAGTTTGTACCCCTTCATTGACTTTATCATCTGTTCTTCATATTCCTTCCTTCACTGCAAATTTATTATCTGTCCAACGTCTTTCTGAATCTATGCATTGTTCAGTAACCTTTTTTCCAAATCATTGTATTTTTCAGGACTTGGTGACGGGACAGCAGATTGGCAGTGGTAGTGCAGTTGATGGTCTCTATTATTTAGATGTTCCCTCATCTAAAATGGTCCCTACTCAGGCTCTTCACTCTGTTTCAGACTCCAACCTAGCCTCCCTTCATCAATGGCATCGTCGTTTGGGTCATCCTTCTTTTTCAGTATTGGAATTTTTGTTTCCGTCTTTGGTTAAAAATTGTAACAGAACTCAGTTTTTTGTGTGAACCGTGTGAACTTGGTAAACACAAACGTTCGACTTATTCTGCTATTAACAGTCGTCAGTCTGAGTCTTTTGCTATCATCCATACAGATGTCTGGGGGCCCTCTCGGATTGTCTCTCGTTCTGGTTTTAGATGGTTTGTTAGCTTTATTGATTGTCATTCTCGTGTCACTTGGATTTATCTTTTTGCGTTCCAAAAATGAAGTTTTTGAATGCTTTCAGGATTTTCATAAAATGATTCAAACTCAATTTAACGCTAAAGTCAAAATTCTCCATAGTGATAACGGTCGTGAATACAGTAATAATCATATCTTTGAATCTTACCTCTCCCGGCATGGGATCATTCTTCAAACTTCCTGTGTCAGAACTCCAGAACAAAATGGCGTAGCAGAAAGGAAAAATCGACACCTACTAGAAGTTGCTCGGCACACTTATGTTTACCATGAAAACTCCTAAAATTTTTTTGGGGTGATGCGGGTTCTTACTGCGGCATTCCTAATCAACCGCCTTCCTTCTAGAAGCCTAGGAAACAAAAGTCCTATCTCCCTTCTCCAGCACATAACCACTCCTTCTCCCTCGCCCCGAGTTTTCGGATGTGTGTGCTATGTTCATGATAAATCCCCCACTCGAGGTAAATTAGATCCCAAAGCTCTTCGGTGTGTTTTTATTGGTTATTCTCCAACCCAAAAAGGTTTATAAATGTTACCATCCCCCTTCTCACAAAGTATTTGTCACTCGGGATGTCACTTTTTGGGAGTCTGAACCTTTTTATTCTTCTTCACCGTCTCCTCAGGGGGAGGATGTTATTGATGAGGAGACATCTTTCGAAATTGGTATTACAAATACAAGTACAAGTATTATTATACCATCTTCTTCTACTCCTGTTGTTTCTGATAATGCTATACAGGGGGAGTTACAATTACACGAGTCATCTTCCTCTACTCCTGTTGTTGTTTCTGATCCTGCTACACAGGGGGAGTTACAGTTACAGTCCGAGCCTGAGTTGAGGACCTATACTCGAAAAGGGAAGAATAAGGTCACCATTGCTGCACCACTACACCAACCTTGCCCTGAAACGAGTCTTGGTAATACTAATGGTATGAATCCTATTTGTTCTTCTGATGATACTGACATTCCTATTGCTCTTAGAAAAGGTGTGTCAGGTCTTGTACACAACATCCTATCTCGAATTTTGTTTCATATGATAAATTATCTGCATCCTACCATTCCTTTGTTTCTTCTTTGTCCTCTATATCTATTCCTCAGGGGTGGAAAGAAGCAATTAGCAACGAGAAGTGGAAACATGCTATGATAGAAGAGATGAATGCCCTGAAAAAGAATGATACTTGGGAACTAGTTACTCTTCCTTATGGGAAAAGACCAGTTGGTTGCAAATGGGTATATACAGTGAAACAAAAGGCAGATGGGACAGTTGAAAGACTCAAAGCCAGGCTAGTTGCAAAAGGGTACACTCAGACTCACGGGATTGATTACCAGGAGACTTTTGCTCCCGTGGCAAAAATGAACTCTGTTCGTACCATAATCTCATGTGCAGCAAACTTTGGCTGGGATATTCAACAATTGGATGTGAAAAATGCATTTCTTCATGGGGATCTAGAAGAAGAGGGTATACATGGAAATACCCTCTGGTTTTGCCTCATCTGTCACCAAGGGAAAGGTTTGTAGACTGCGAAAGGCCTTATACGGATTGAAGCAATCTCCTCGAGCCTGGTTTGGTAAATTTCACAAAGCAATGATAAAACTTGGGTACAAACAGAGTCGAGCAGATCACACTCTATTTGTCAAACAAATAAATGGTAAGACTGTCATTCTTATTGTTTATGTTGATGACATTGTAGTGACAGGGGATAATAAAGAAGAGATAGTTAACCTCAAGGCAAGCCTGGCTAAAGAGTTTGAAATCAAAGATCTGGGCACCTTGAAATATTTCCTTGGTATTGAAGTTGCAAGATCTTCCAGTGGAATTTTCCTATCTCAACGAAAGTATGTTCTTGATCTCTTAACAGAAACGGGCATGCTAGGATGTAAACCTGCTGATTCTCCTATTGAAGTTAATCATCATCTAGAAGGAGGCACAGGACCTACGGTTGATAGAGAAAGATATCAACGTCTAGTGGGACGACTGATATACCTGTCCCATACTAGACCTGATATATCTTATGCTGTGGGTATAGTCAGTCAATACATGCATGATCCTCGACAAAGTCATATGGAAACCGTTTACAGAATTTTGAGGTATCTCAAGTCTGCACCCGGGTAAAGGTTTATTGTTTGCACCACATGGTCATATGAGAGTCGAAGCTTTTTCCGACTCAGATTGGGCTGGCTCTATAGAGGATCGTCGATCTACATCTGGCTACTGTTCATTTGTTGGAGGTAATCTTGTCACTTGGCGTAGTAAGAAACAGTCGGTTGTGGCAAGATCTAGCGCTGAGGCTGAATACC
This sequence comes from Aralia elata, assembly GCA_034770075.1. Taxonomy (NCBI): domain Eukaryota; kingdom Viridiplantae; phylum Streptophyta; class Magnoliopsida; order Apiales; family Araliaceae; genus Aralia; species Aralia elata. Next base: position 12,101,927 of record CM068380.1, read on the forward strand.
GAGCTATCGCCCTGGGTATATGTGAACTAATGTGGCTTCGAACCTTGCTAGAAGATTTGGGTGTTTCAACTAAAGGGCCTATGCAGTTGTTTTGTGATAACAAGGCAGCGATTAGTATTGCCAATGATCCGGTACAACATGATAGAACGAAGCACATTGAGATTGACCGACACTTCATCAAAGAAAAATTAGTCAGTGGTCTTATCTGCTTACCTTTTGTAAAAACAGAACATCAGCTAGCTGATATTCTGACTAAGGGTCTTAGTGGTAAGATGTTTCATCCCTTGTGTTTCAAGTTGGGTATGCGAGATATCTATACACCAACTTAAGGGGGAGTGTTAGAACTGGTGATGTGTGTGCTGTATGTGAGTGTGTGTGTGTTGTGCTTCTCCACTGAGGAAAACAGGGCCTGTTTTCCTCCTCCACTAGCTCCAACTCTTGTATAAATTAGGGCTCTTGTAAATGTAATTGATAACATAGTGTATAGATTTTCTACACATTCTACAATAATCCCCCCTCCCCCAATTTTAAGCTATCGAATGGCTTTATGGGACTAATAATCCCATATTAAGGTACTAATAGTCCGGAGTAGTGTTAAATTAAGACAAATAGTCCAATCTCAAACATGTTTTTTGCAAACAAACATGGCTTTAGGGTATTGAATTAAAGTTTATATTCTCTTCTAATCAAGATGGGAATAAGAGATACCTACCACCAACTTTATATTCATATATTTCTGCATGTGTATTCTGCTGTTTGCAATGCATCAAATCAGTGAAAAGTAGGTTATAGCAATAAGAAAAGGGAATATAACTATACCAGTTTACCATGACAAACAATATAAAATTGATCCATTATATCTCCTTGTTCCACAATAACTTCTCCTGTAAGAAAAGTTTCTTCATGAACTCTGCTTGCCTGCAAGTTACAAATGTGAGAATTGATAAAGTATGGCTTCCATAGACGGAAATGGTGTTTAGCTTATATTAAGTTGTATAATGGCGAGTAGAACAAAAGTATAAATCATTAATTAAGACTTTAATCAACAGTTTAATTTGATATACTCCCCCTGTATTGTAAAGATCCACCCCTTTCTTTTGAGGTTTTCTGGCACGACTTTTGAAATATTCCAAAATCATATTAATATATTACAATATTAGGTCTTCAATATAGTTTTAATATAGTAGAAATCATGCAGAATAGATATTTAGTGTATAGATATAAATATGCAGAATATTTAGTGTATAGATATTTTTTTTGTAAGGAAGTAAAATCTGTTAGTTTAAGGGCATTTTAGTACTCATAAGTATTAAACAAGGATAAGGTAGTCTTTTCATTTTTATTTTCATTCCTTCAGCAGGTTAGTCCAGCTGGGAGTTTGTTACGTAATCACATGGTTGGTGCTTTGCTTGGTTGCCAATCTAGATTCACATGGGTCATCATATATGTACTGAATTGAGCTGATGAGAGTTATGGAATGAAATTGTTATTGTTTTCTCCCTCAAAATATCTCTGAATCTGTCTAAAACTTCCCCCATTTCCCCCCCCCCTTTTCTGACTCTTATTCCTATTCTCCATTTCTGTGCTTGCTTTGCTGTAAAACTGAAGTAAAGGAAGCTTTGTATCAACTGAATTCCATCAGTTCGTTACAAATTGGTATTAGAGCCACTACCGATCCCAACCATGGCTAATAATACCCAGGGAATCACTAATCTGGAAGGCTACGTCAGTGATCAGGCCAACTCCCTTCAGCAGCTGCAGACCCAGCTGAATTCAACTGGTTCAATTTTGGGGACTTTTGAGATTGTGGGTTCTGATGATAAAGGTACTGGAGGAATATTCAAATCCATCAAATTTGAATTCCCCAAATTTGATGGTAGTAACCCTAGAAATTGGATTAGAAAATGCAATAAACTCTTCTCTTATCATTCAGTGGCTAATAACCATAAACTTCATTTAGCCACTATGAACTTGGAAGGAGAGGCTGAAGAGTGGTATGCAGGATTTGTTCGTGGTGGACCTAAATTGACTTGGGATGGGTTTATAGAAGAGGTAGTGGCTAGGTTCAGCCCTGAAACTCATGTAAATCCCATAGGTGAACTGAAGAATTTACAGCAGTATGGCTCGGTGGATGACTACAGGAAGAGATTTGAAGAATTAAAGGGTTGGACCTTGCTCAGAAATCCTTCTCTGAATGAAGCTTTCTTCATAGATTGCTTCTTGGGGGGATTGAAGGAGGAAATAAGGTTGGGAATCCAAGAATTAAAAATTTCCACCCTTAAGGAACTTATTAGAATGGCTAGAGTGGAGGAGGCCAAATTGGAGGCATGGGTAAAGAGAAGTCGAATGGGATTAAGACTTGGGATCCTCAGTCATCAGACAAAGGCTAGACAATCCTTAAATACTAGAGCTGTAATGACCGGCACTGCTAGGGCTGGTTTCACTAGAGCAACAAATTTGGAGATGGAAAAAAATCTGCCAATCAGGGGCTTAACTAGGGAGCAAATTGCAGAAAAGAGAAGGAAGAAACTGTGTTACTCGTGTGATGAACCTTACACTGTAGGCCATCAGTGCAAAAGGCCACACTTATTTTTGATGATACCCTCTGATGGAGACTGTGACATGGAAGAAGAACCGGAGGACTGTTGTAAAATGGAGACCTTAGAAAGAGAGCAGGACTGCAAGGTTCATGAGGCACATATATCCCTTCATGCTCTATCAGGACACCAAGTGAATAACACCATCAGAATTGTGGGACTGGCTAATGGTAAACAACTCAGAATACTCATTGACAGTGGGAGTACCAACAATTTCTTAGACCCTCAGGCTGCTAAGAGGATCAGGGCAATTACACAAAACACCAAACCCTTGTCTGTCTCAGTGGCAGATGGATTTAAAGTGACTAGCCTCCAAGAATGCAACAACCTTCCTTGGACAGCCCAGGGAGAAGAATTTGTTACTGACTTCAGAGTTCTTCCTCTAGGTGGGATAGATGCAGTCCTAGGAGTGCAATGGCTCAAGAAATTCAACCCAGTCACTTTAGATTTCGACCAGCTCCAATTAACTTTTGTTAAGGATAACACGACCATTGTGCTTAAGGGTGAAACATATTTAGTTACCCCTACAGTGCAGTTGATGACTTCTGGGGAGTTCCAGCAGGCTTTAAACACAGCAACTCATGGTTATTTTGGCTATCTTTTTGGAGTGAGCCCCAGTCCATCAGACCTATCAGAGGACCAAACTGGCAGCGACAAAGGGAAAACATTTGAGAAAAAAAACAGTCATTGCTCACATATGAACAATCTGCTGCAAAAGAATTCTGAGGTTTTTCAGGAGCCACATGAATTGCCACCAGATAGAGCTCAAAACCACCACATTAATCTGACGGAGGGAAGCCAACCTGTCAACCTCAGGCCATACAGGTATCCCCATGTGCAGAAAGAAGAAATAGAGAAAATTGTTAATGATATGTTGACTTCTGGTATAATCCAACCCAGTAATAGCCTTTATGCATTTCCAGTTTTGTTGGTGAAGAAACAAGATGGCACCTGGAGGATGTGTGTACACTATAGATCCCTCAATGAGATGACAGTCAAAGATAAGTTCCCCATACCAGCTATTGATGAACTCTTTGATGAATTGCATGGTTCTAAGTGGTATTCAAAACTAGACCTAAGGTCAGGCTATCACCAGATTAAGGTACACCCACCTGATATCCCTAAAACTGCATTTCGAACACACACTGGGCATTTTGAGTTCTTAGTAATGCCCTTTGGGCTTACTAATGCCCCTGCCACCTTTCAGTCTCTAATGAACCACATCTTTAAACCTTACCTCAGAAAGTTTATCCTAGTTTTTTTTGATGACATATTAGTTTATAGCCCCAGTTATGAGGAACACCTTAAACACTTACCACTGACCTTACAGCTCCTTAAAGATCATACTTTATATGCCAAAAGAAGAAAATGTGTGTTTGGCACTGAACAAATTCACTACCTTGGACATGTCATTAATGCTGGTGGAGTTTCTACTGATCCTGACAAGATTAGTTGTATGAAGGATTGGCCCTTACCTCAGAATATTAAAAGCCTGAGAGGTTTTCTGGGGTTAACTGGATACTACAGGAGGTTTATCAGGAATTATGGCCTCATTAGCAAGCCTCTTACTGAATTATTGAAGAAGAATAACTTTCTGTGAAACAAAGAAGCTACTGCTGCATTTCTAGCTTTGAAAGATGCTATGACAAAAGCACCAGTCTTGGCCATGCCCAACTTCAGCTTACCATTCACCTTGGAAACTGATGCATCTTATTTTGGTCTAGGAGCAGTTTTAATGCAGCAGGGACAACCTATTGCCTTCCTGAGCAAAGCTATTTCACCCAAACATTTGGGGTGGTCTACCTATGAAAAAGAGCTCATGGCTGTTGTTTATGCTGTTAACAAGTGGAGGCATTACCTTTTGGGAAACAAAGTGTTAATTAAGACTGATCATCGCAGCCTAAAATACCTTCTTGATCAAAGAATTACAACCACCAATTAGCAGAAATGGATCACTAAGTTGATGGGTTTAGATTATGAGATTGTATACAAGAAAGGAAAGGAGAACAAGGCAGCAGATTCCTTATCCAGACAGCTGCAGATCACTGAACAGGAGCCTAGTTGCTTAGCCCTCTCTATTTGTACTCCCCATTGGATTATGGAATTAGCTCACACTTGGGAATCAGACCAAGAGCTAAAAGATTTAATTACTCAACTTCAGTTGGACCCTCACTCAGCCCCTGGATATTCATTTTTGAATGGCAGATTAAAATTTGACAGCAAATTAGTAGTGGGATCTAATGCGGCTTTAAGGACTAAATTGTTGGCAGAATTCCATGAGTCTCCTATTGGGGGGCATTCTGGGATTACAGGAACTTATGAAAGATTAAGTAAATACTTTTATTGGCCTTTAATGAAAAAGGATGTGGTGCAGTTTGTTAAAGAGTGTGATGTTTGTCAACAGAACAAGCATGAAACCATAGCTTCTCCAGGCCTGTTACAGCCTCTGCCAATTCCAGATAAGCCATGGGAGGATATTTCAATGGATTTCATAGAAGGATTACCTAAATCAAAAGGGTATACAGTTATATGGGTAGTGGTGGATAGACTAACTAAATTTGGGCATTTCATACCCCTCCAACACCCTTTTTCTGCCTCAGACTTGGCTCAAGTTTACATTGAACATGTCTATAAATTACATGGATTCCCTTCTTCCATTGTGTCAGATAGAGACAAGATTTTTATAAGCATGTTTTGGCAATCCCTTTTCAGATTAGTAGGGACTAAACTCCATCTAAGCACTGCCTATCACCCCCAGCCTGATGGCCAAACTGAGAGGTTAAATCAGGTGCTAGAATGTTACTTAAGATGCATGACTGCTAACAGACCTAGTAATTGGTCTACCTGGCTACCCTTGGCAGAATTCTGGTACAACTCCCATTACCATAGTGGACTAAAAGTAACCCCTTTCGAAGCTTTGTATGGGTATAAACCTCCCCATCTTAATTTCCATCAGTATGGTCAAGTGAAGGATCCTGCTGTTAAGGCTTTCTGTAGGGACAGAACTCTGCAGTTGCAATTACTCAAGATTAATCTGACAAAAGCACAATCCAGGATGAAAACTTATGCTGATAAATCCAAAAGTGAAAGGATATTTCAGGTGGGAGACTGGGTATACTTAAGGATTAAACCTTATAAGCAATCAACTATTACTCAGACTAAATTTGGTAAACTGCTTCCTAAGTATTTTGGGCCATATCAGATTACAGAGAAGGTAGGAAAGGTGGCCTATAGACTTCAGTTACCATCGCATGCTAAGGTCCATCCTGTATTTCATGTGTCACTTTTAAAGAAGAAAATTGGTTCCAAATGCACTAGCTCTGCAGTTTTGCCTCAGTTGGATGAACATGGACAATTTCTAGTAGAACCAACAGCTATCATAGATAGGAAGCTGGATAAGAAAAATAATGCAGCAGCAGTTGAAGTGCTCGTGCAATGGTCCAACACCTTGCCTGAGGAAGCAACTTGGGAGGATTGGGAAGAGTTCCATAAGAAGTTTCCTCATCTGCTACCTTGAGGACAAGGTTCATTTTATGGGAGGTGGATTGTAAGGAAGTAAAATCTATTAGTTTAAGGGCATTTTAGTACTCATAAGTATTAAACAAGGATAAGGTAGTCTTTTCATTTTTATTTTCATTCCTTCAGCAGGTTAGTCCAGCTGGGAGTTTGTTACGTAATCACATGGTTGGTGCTTTGCTTGGTTGCCAATCTAGATTCACATGGGTCATCATATATGTACTGAATTGAGCTGATGAGAGTTATGGAATGAAATTGTTATTGTTTTCTCCCTCAAAATATCTCTGAATCTGTCTAAAACTTCCCCCATTTCTTCCCCCTATTCTGACTCTTAATCCTATTCTCCATTTCTGTGCTTGCTTTGCTGTAAAACTGAAGTAAAGGAAGCTTTGTATCAACTGAATTCCATCAGTTCGTTACATTTTTCAGCTTGTTTGGATATCCATGACAAAGAATTCCTAAAAAAAAAAACGGGACTATCTTTGCAAACACAGTTGGTTACTGAAACAACCAAAATTCTCATATGAAATTACTCACTCCATCCAATTGTTTACATGTCCTAATTTGAAAATACACGCCTATTAAGAAAAAAATAAATAAATTTATCTACGAATTACCCATCATAGTTACTCTATTATCATGTTGTTTGTTTGAATTAATCTCCTAACTCTTTCTCTCTTTCTTGGAATAATAAAATAGAGGAGAGAGAAAGGGGGGGAAGGAGTGTGATTGTGCTTCCAATGTCAAAGTTAATAGTGTTACTTTTTCCAATATATGTCATGTTATTTTAAATGAAATTTTTTTATAAACTTAAATGAGAGTAGCATTGGATAAATAATGCCAAAAATAGTATTAAAATTGAAAGAGAACAAATAGATTTGGAAAAATCAAAAAGGAAATTAGGACAAGTAAACTTAGACGGAGAGAGTACTAGATATTTTATGATAAGCTAATGGTCAGAAGATGCCAGAAGTTATGAAGAGATAGAATCACCAAGATTCACTAGGATCCCTGACTTAAAAAGAATATCTGTGTGTGTGGAAGCAAAGCTGATAATACCGCAAGTTACTGTATGACTACCTCATGCACATAAACATATGATAATGCAATTTCTTAAGAGTTTATACTCCTCAATTAGATTAGGGAAAATATTAGGCTGATGCAGTCAAAGATGAAAAACTTTCCACTTGTGTTTTATGTGGAGCTGTAACACTGTACAATGCCAAGAGGAGCTAGTACCAAAATAATATCCTCATAACTAAAAAGAATTAATATAACACAATTAGATATGGTACCTTGTAAAGGGACAAGTGTCAAAGTACAAGTATCACTGATTGTGGTGTTAGGAAGTGACTTACTATCTGTTTAGTGAATCCCCGAGAGCAACCCTTGAAAAGAGGAACCCCTCTAATATGTGGCTCATATAACTTTTGTGATATCTGTACAGAAGTTATAGAAACAGTTAATTTTCCGAAGAACTATAAACACCAGATACTAGTTTCCACAATACACCAAAAAAAAAAAAAAGTAGGCAAAGATTAAATATTTGAGTGCACCATATCTACATTGGTTATCACACTGTCAATAAATTCTTTTCCTTCCAGCAAAATAATTAAAATTTAAATGGGACACTTTCACTTAAATATACCTTAGCTCGAAAAGAGGCTGGAATATCCTGAAGCACAGCAGCCTCAGTGTAACCACTGTCGTACTGTAACTGTACATGGCCTTTGATCTCATTACTTATTTGCTTCCCCAGTTTATTTCTGTTCATATATTCGAGAAGATCTGACATTTTATCCCTAAACTTCTCTGTTTTTGATCCTTTTACAATCAATGCCGCCATATTACCAAGTAAATAGGCACCAAGAATCATGTCCAAAGAGACATAAATCATAATGAATATCATTTCCCTGTTATTTACTGCATGTATTTCTCCATACCCTGCAACAAAAACATATAACGAATAAACATCTCTAGCATCTTTGAAGACCCTCAGTGGTCTTAACACAAACAAAGGGATCTGCTAGAAGAGAGATGAGGATTAGAGAGATTTGAGGTTAGAAGAGAACGGATTTAGATGAGAAAAGCAAGAGGAAGAAAGAGATGAGAGAGTCACCAATGGCGAACTATTTCTAATTTTCATTTCATCAAATATTCACTGATTACAAAATGACTCTCCTTGGTTCTACTTACAATATTCTAGAAAACTTCTATTCTGCACTCTTCCTTATCCTACACCCCTTTTCTCACATGCAACATACTGCTGACTATAAGTACAGAAGACAACTAATATTTTGGGGTTAAAAGGTAACTCGTAAATAGGTAAAAAAAAAAATTGTAAAGAGGCACGGTAAAGACATAGCCTTTTAAGGATCCTTCTAGGGGTTGCCGAGTCCATGTAACATAGCCTTTAGTTTGCTAATTTCAAACCCCTACATCACACTTTTGAAAAACTGATACATCTTCCAAACATTATTGACCATTAACCCTTTCAATCCAACATAATCCAGTTGCTCATATTCTAGTTTTGCATCAAAACATCAAGTAGGATTTCTCCCACACTTGTCTAGTGTCACCTACCAAATTTAATCAGAATGAGAGATGGAAAGAAAAACCTTTACAAGTTCCCAATATTGGAACAAAATATTTAAGGAAAACTAGCTGCAGCATGTCTATTCATCTCATATCAAACTAATTAGCTCAAACATAATTAGAGAAAGATATAATGTAAACAATGCAAAAAATATAGCAGAGCACACCATAGCAAAGCAGCTTACCAACAGTTGCCATGGTAACAATGGCAAAATATAACGAAGTTATGTAACGTGTCCAAAGATCAATTTCTCTGAATTGAGTGTAACTGTAGTCACCCATCTTTAAGCTTCCTATCCACGTATAACCTTCTTGTGATGGAGGCAGCGTGGTAGCCAGATAGTAAAATATGCAGGCAGCTGTATGTGTGCAATACAGCTCAACAACAAAAAGTTTCACAATCCTTGTAAAAAGATAGTTGATACGAATATCTTTCTCCAATTTCTCAAACAATTCGGTCACTCTGAGAGCCCGACTTAATCTAATCCATAAAAAGTACCTCACCACTTCCTTTCTGCCGCTAGCCTGAAGAGGAAATGGCATAGTGAGAAAGTTAAGAAATAATGTTGGTATATTTACGTGTACATGCTTCAATCAAATTGCTAATCATGTATAAACCACTTATCACATATCATAGCCTTTATACTCAATATTTACGTAAATCAAATACTTCCGTGTCTCAAAGAAGAAAGAATTTAGATGAATCACAACTCTTAAAAGCTGATGCTCAACAACAAAGGAGAGAATATCGAGTGCAATATCAAAGAACTACCTGTAAGGAGGTCGGGAAACTACAAATCAACAAATAAATAAACATTAGAAGGCACAGACAAGAAGATGCACTAAACAAAGGAAAGAAAGCAGAATGATATCATCCTTGAAAATAGAAAAATGAGGGGTTAGTACCCGATAAATAACATCCCAAGGCAAACAACCCAGGAAATCAACCAGAAAACGAGATTTCAAATACCTGCAAGCAATAAGGAGTGCATCAAAACCACAAAGAAAGATCGAGTAAAAGCATAATACATATGCAGACACACATGTAAACCAATTGCAAGCGCTAATGTGTCGAGAGTAACTCTAAAGTAAATGAAAAATAAAGTCTCAATCTTTATTATCAAAAGGAAGATTTGATAGGTCATGCCATCAGAGAATAACATACATAAATTGGGTGTATGTAGGCATTACTCTTTATAAAAGTTGAAATAAGTGCTAGTAAATAAGTACCTTATAAAATATACTATGAATAAATGGTATCAGGTAATTACTATAATTTTTTGGATGTTCAGAAGATGCAATTTTTTTGCAAAAGGGACCCCTAGTACACACACACACACACATATACAATTTGGCATTAATAATTCGTCCTTTGCAGGTTATGTTAAACAAAAATGCTCCTGTTTGGCCAGATTTACAGACTCAAGCTGTCAAGACAATAAAAGAAAAGGCAAAGCATCTGTAATATTCCAAAACCTTGTAATAAATGTTTGTAATTGTTAGAAGACATGATTCTCATAATTGTAGTTAATCTTATCCCATAATTAGTGTTTATGCATTGCTGTAAATTAGGGATTTCCATAACTGTAAATTAGGGATTGCTATACTTGTGTATATAAACCAATATAATTGAGAGGAAATTAATTAAGATGGAATTATACACCCAAACTCTGTGTATTCTTTTCTACATGGTATCAAAGTCTAATTCCTTATTTTTCAGAAAAGCAGCCACCTTTGTTCTCCGTTTTCGTTGCCATTCATAATTCCTCTCAAAAAACTAGTTGAACAATTCTATATGGAGAAATTGAGATCATAATTAGGTTACCCGTTGCTAGGCGATCATCACAGAGTTTTTAGATTTCTGACCCACCACCGCACGCGCCTCCACGCGCTATCCCACTCGCAGCCTGCCGACGCCATGAGACACTTTCCGGCAAACTTTTGCCGACGCGGCCTCTTCTATGGTGTTCGCCTCTCTCTTCTCTTACTATCTACAGTAGTCTTGTGGGGTTTGGTTGAGGTTTACCCAATCGTTTTTTACATCAATTTGTTGATTTCGTGAGGAACTTCAAGGTTCTGTTATTAGTACTGTGATTCCTACTGCTTCTTCTGCATAAATTCTGGTTCTAAAGTATAGTACAATTAGTTGATATCCTTTGGAAAGTTTATTATCTTTGGTATATATTGTATCTACCTGTTATACTGTTATATGACGGAACAAAGCAGTGCTAGCAGTGGGGTTCATAACAGTAGTATGGGACAACAAGTTGTTAGAAGTCATACTCTTAATTCAACATTGGTTCTCAGCTCCTTCAAACTGGATGGAACCAACTATTTGGCATGGTCTCAAGCGTGCCCCATGTCAATTGAGGCCAATCGTATGCAACACTTCATCAATGGAACAACTATTATGCCTGAAAAACTAGGTATGGCCAGAGAAGAATGAAAATCTAATAATTCCATGGTGAAGACATGGATTTTTAATTCGATGGAACCTAGTATGCAGAGTAGTTACAAGTTCTTATGAGCTTTGAAAGGCTATCTCTCAAACTTTCTCTGTTTTTGGTGATATGTCTAAGGCATATGACATTCGTAACGAATACGTGAGCTAGGTCAAGGGGAGAAGAATGTGACTCGGTATTTTGCAGAGATTAATGCACTGTGGCAGGAGCTTGATCATTACTGAGTTTTTTCAGCCAAATGTACGGAAGATGCAGCAGCTTATCAAAAGTTTGTTAGTGAAGAAAGAGTTGTGGATTTCTTGACTGGTTTGAACATAGAGTATGATCAAGTTCGAGCACAATTGATTGGTCAGACACTATTTCCATCACTACAAGTGGCTCATGCCAGAGTCAAACAGGAGGAAAGTAAACGTCGGGTGATAGTTCTAAATTTAAATCCTGTTAACCGATCAGCCATGATTGCTTTGTATCCTAAGTCTGGCTTCTCCATTCAGTCTCCTGTTGAGAAGGAGTCCCGTGAATGTGACTACTGTGGGGGAAAGAACCATACCAGGGATCGTTGTTTTAAGTTTCAAGGACGTCCTAAAGGACAAGGAGGTCGGTCTCGTAGTGGTCGTGGACGTGGATTCCAGGCCTATATGTCTACTACAACACTTCCTGTTGATGCATCTAGTACTTCAGAAACTACTACTGCACTCACTTCTGAGGAAATTTCAACTTTCCGGAAATTCTATTCCAAATCTATTTCTTCTCACTATGCCCAATCAGGTATACATTCCTATGCTTTTAATATTTCATCAACTTATCCTAGTTGGATCATAGACACAGGTGCTTCTGAGCATATGACCGAGTCCTCCAACCTCTTTACCTCATGCACGCCTTGCTCTGGCAAAGACAAAGTTAGAATAGCTAATGTTTCCCTTTATTCTATCTCTGGGAGTGGTTCAGTAGTTTGTAATCCTTCATTAACATTATCATCTATTCTTCATATTCCTTCATTTATCGTAAATTTATTATTTGTCCAACGTCTTACTGAATCCTTACACTGCTCAGTAACTTTTTTCCCAACTCATTGTGTTTTTCAGGAATTGGTGACAAGGCAGAAAATTGACAGTGGTTGTGTAGTTGGTGGTCTATATTATTTAGATGTTCTCTCGTTTAACATGCCTCTAATTACAGATGGGATTGCTACTTAGGCTCTTCAATCTACTTCTGACTCTAATCTGACTTCTCTTCATCAATGGCATCGACGTTTGGGACATCCCTCTTTATCAGTATTAAAGTCTTTATTTCCATCTTTAGTTAAGCAATGTAATAAAACTCAGTTTTTGTGTGAACCGTGTGAATTGGGAAAACACAACCATTCTATTTATTCTACTATTAACAGTCGACATTCTGAATCTTTTGCTATTATACATACTAATGTGTGGGGACCCTCTCGGGTTGTTTCCCATTCTGGTTATAGATGGTTTGTTAGTTTTATTGATTGTTATTCTTGTGTAGCTTGGATTTATCGTCTTCGTTCCAAGAATGAGGTGTTTGATTGTTTTCAGGAATTTCATAAAATGATTCAAACCCAATTTGCAGCTAAAGTCAAAATTCTCCACAGTGATAATGGTCGTGAATATAGTAATAATAATGCTTTTGCATCTTATCTCTCTTAGCATGGCATCATACTTCAAACCTCCTGTGTCAAAACCTTAGAACAACATGGAGTGGCGGAAAGAAAAAATCGACACTTACTAGAGGTAGTCGGCACTCTTATGTTCACTATGAACACACCTGAATTTCAATGGGGAGATGTTATTCTGACTGCTACATTTCTTATAAACCGGCTTCCTTCTAGAATTCTTGGGAACAGAAGTCTCATCTCTTCCCTCCAACACACGACAAGTCCTTCTCCTTCGCCTCAAGTTTTTGGCTATGTGTACTATGTTCATGATAAATCTCCCACTCGGGAAAAACTAGATCCCAAGACTCTTAGGTGTGTTTTCATTGGGTATTCTCCAACCCAAAAAGGTTATAAATATTATCATCCTCCTTCAAACAAAGTATTTGTCACTCGAGATGTAACTTTTTGAGAATTGGAACCTTTTTATTCTTTCTCACCTTCTCCTCAAGGGGAAGATATTATTGATGAGGAGAAGCTTCCTCCCTCCTGGGGCTGGTATTATAAGTAGTACTATACCACCTTATCCTATAAATTATTCTCCTGTTCCTATTGTTGTCTCTGATAAATCTACACAGGGTGAGTTACAGGAGTCATATGCTAGACAGAATGAGCCTAAATGAGCCTGAGTTAAGGACCTATGTTTGAAGAGGCAAGAATAAGGTCACCATTTCTGCACCACTGCACAAACCCTGCTCAGAACCTAGTCCTGATAATGCTAATGGTGAGAATCCTAATTTTACTTGTTCTTCTGATGATACTGACCTTCCTATTGCTCTTAGAAAAGGGGTTAGATCTTGTACTCAACATCCTATCTCTAATTTCTTAGCCTATAATAAATTATCTGTATCCTGTCATTCCTTTGTTTCTTCCTTGTCTTCAATATTTGTTCCTGAAGGGTGGAGAGAAGCAATTAGTGATGAGAACTAGAAACTGACTATTCATGCCGATGTTAGTGCCGCTACTTGTAGCGGCAGGGCCTTTATTCTTTTTAATCTTAACCATTAAATATGTTGATCAACGATGGAGATGATAGTTGCTGGAATAGTTCTCTTAGCAAACGGTTGTCATGGATTGGAACCTATATATATATATATATATATATATATATATATTATTTATGTAATAATGCATGTTCAAGCAAGATTTTATTACCACTAAGATAATATAGTTTGAGAAGAAAACAATTTCCTCACAAAAATATGTCTCACCTAACTTTAATTTGTTACCATTATTATAATTATAAGCAAGATTTTATTATTCTTAGATAATCTAAAATAAAAGAACACTATTTTCTTATGAGATCCTCTTACATAATATTAAACTCTTACTATTACTCAAATATAAGTTTAAATATAATACAAAGACCAACCATATCATTCTGTTAAATAAAAAATAAACTTAATTACTCTAACCAATAATATATTTATAAAGAAGTACAATAAAAAAAATTAAGATATTGTGCTTACTGGGTGTACAAGCAAGTATTAAACAGGAAAAAAATTATTTTAAAAAAAAACCCACTCCTGGATACAGCATATGTATAGGAGATAAAAGGAATTACTGACCGAATGGCAATTAGGTTGTGATTAAAGATCATCCGGTGAGAGTGGTGGTCTCGATAGGCGACGAAGAATCGGACAATAATATCGACTAGGAACGCAATTTGGCCGGCGATGTCGAGGAGGAATAAGTTTTCCGGCAATCCCCGGAAGAATCCAAACTCGAGAGGAGTGAAGAATGAGGAGTACACTGCCCATATCAGAATGAAATGTGTCCATAAAACGTAACCCCTGCATCATCAACCAAACAAATTTCACCTTAGCTCTTTCTCTTCAATCAACGTGAATTTAAAATTGAAATTAAGCAAGATATGAAATTTTAAAGAGGCAAGATATGAAATTTTAAAGAGAGAAAATACCGACCGTTGGCGCCAGCCGTTCGAACAGACTCACTCAATTTCTAAATTCCCCAACTGGCCGTGTCAACAGCTCTATATAGACTCTAGTGTCTACACCAGCGGGTTTATAATCATTCTCTTTTTAACTAAATTAGTAGGAGGACCCATGCAAGCGAAGGTCATTATAATTGTAAATTTTGCAACACACACATATATATAGGCCGATTCAAGAGTAGACCCGTCTCCTAGCAGATCGGTCTTTAACGACGGTTTTTCCATCGCCTATACAATAGGCGACGGATTATTTAATATAAAAACCGTTGCTAAAGATCGGTCTGTTCTTGAACCGGCCTATATATATATATATATATATATATATATATATATATATATATATATATATATATATATATATATATATATATATATAACGGATCTCCAACATACCCCTTAAATGACATACCAAACATACTCCTTTTAACGACGGACCGAGTGACGGTTTGGTTCGTCGTCATAGGTGCAGTCCGTCGCTAAAGGCTTTAGCGACGGACAACTTTTAGCGACGAACCCGTCTGCTAAAGGCTTTAGAGACGGACCGGACCTGACCTATTGCGACGGACCAAACCGTCGTCCGGTCCATCGTTAAAGGGGGTATGTTTGATATGTCATTTAAGGAGATATGTTGGAGATCCTTACTATATATATATATACACACACACATACACATATACATACTAGCTAGCACTCGTGTCTCCGGTACTACGCCGCAACTGCCCTAATGATCTAGAGAAGCATGCCGTTAGAGAAGGGTCATCGGAGAGGAGAGATGACAGAGGGGTATCGCCTCCAGAGAGTGAAGGTGAGGAGGAGATGAAGGTGAGGATGAGGTGAAGGAAGAGATATATTGCCGGAGGATATAACGAAAGGCTAGATTTATCCCAAACTTTGAACGATCCAGATGATTTATTAGGGTGGGTGGAAATTTTTTTCTCTTCAAAATCCTTTGTGTTTTATTATATAGATATATTAATTATTAATTAATTCATACACTGATTATGAAATTTATAAATACTATGAAGGATCTCAATATTAAATATATGTATATTTTATGATGGTGAATATATACAAATAGTATAGAAGGAAAGATTCAATTACATGAATTTAAAAAAATAAATGACTATATTTTTCATTTAATATATCTTATTAAAATTATGAATGTATATGCTAATAAAGTTGAAAGATCTTAAACTTTTGGGTTTTCCTAACTAATAACAAAGTGGAAAGGAAGAAAAATAATTTGATATTGAGAAATGATGGGAATGAAATCAAAAATGAAAAATCAGCTCGTTGAGTCAGCTCATTTGAGTCAATTCAATCAACCAAATCAACTCCCTTAATTGAATGTCAACTAAATATAGTGCTTTTAAATATATGGATTAATTACCCAAAAAAAAATCAAATTTTTAGTTATTTTTCATAATATTTCTAAAAAGGCTACAAAATGACCAAAAAATAACTTTAGCTCCCTTAACCAATGCTTATATCTCAACTCCCTTAACCAATGCTTATATCTCAAAGAGTTATGTCATGCATTGCTATAAATTTACGTCGAATTACAATTACAAAACTTATTAATACATGATATTGGTAGGAATTATAAAAAGGTCTCACTTATTACACATCCTCTAAAAAAAGTACCAGTAATACTCGTCTATGTAACTGATAATCAAAAATTAACGTAAAACATTCGTAATATATATCATTTTTCTATGTCTATGACAGACGTCAAAAATAAATCATTTGTTTATATTATCAATTAATTAAAATAATTAAAAACTTCGTTGTTATATTGTGTGTAAATTAAGTAGATTTTCATTTTAAAATATATTTATATTTTAAAATGATGATGTCTACAAACTTTATTATTATATTGTGAAAATATTTCTTCTGTTTTTTTTCTCTTTTTTTTTAAGTAATGAACTTTTTTTAAAAGTATTTTAATAATTTTTGAACACGCGCCCTCGAAAGTTGGTTGATGGAGAAACTTTTGTTCGTTTTGATGTGTTTGGGTTTGGAGACGTTGGAAAAGGGAATTTGATGCGTAATGATATAATGATTTTAAGACTTAAAAAGATGCGTTTGAAATTTTTTTAAAAAAAATTGTTTCTGAAAACAATAATTTTAGAAAATTTATATTTTCACAAGTAAATTTGATAATTTCATAAGCTTCTCCTCATATAAATAGTAAGTGAATCCACCCTTATGTAAGAGAGTATCTTGTAAAACTAACAATTTTACTTATAGAAATATCAATTTCTTATTTTTAAATATATTTAGATTACAAAAGCCCAAAAATTATGTCACAATAGTTAGCAGGGGTGTAATTTACTTCAATTGTGAGGTTTATGATTCAAGTAGGATATGTGGTTTGTTAGAACATTATCCTATATATATCCTTGCAATCTGCAAATGAACCTTGCTTTTATCTTTTTAATTTTCCTTCTCTCATCTTTAGTACTTTTCTTTTCCTATTAAGTTATCTCCCTTCAGGAGCATATTACATGGGTGCATCAACTCTAGCTATTCACTGCGAGGATGCTATGAGCTTTTGGTGTCAAGATCGTGACAAGCTACAAACAAACAAGAATACTTTCTGATAGTAGCTCCTATACAACAATTTAGAGAGAGAGAGCTAACCAATTATCAGGATGAATGAAAAGCCCCTGAGGCTGAGAATTGGCGCCAACCCCATTCTTCAAAAATCCCAATCTACTTTTCCAAGATGATGATTTGGTACAGGAGTCTAATTGAAGCTCCTCAATCTGCTTATTATTGGTAAACTTCTCATCTTCATCTTCTTCTGAAATATCTCCTCCTCTTCTCTCCATCTTCATCACAGCCCCCACTATTCAATTTCAGACCTATAATATTATGCATAAACTTTACCTTTAACAAGGATAATAAAGTAAAGAATAAAGGGGAGCAATTGTAATCTTTTCGCTTATATGGTATTTTCTACTTTCTTTCTTAGTGCAAGAATATAGACATTATGTAGTGGTAAAAGAATCACAGAGAAATTTTGTACTATGAATAAGTCTAGTAGTCAACAAAATAAGACACAGTTTCCTCCCTGTCTCTCTCCCAATAATGGTGTGCACCAACAAATGATAGTATTGATGTACTAATAATGCAATGGAAATAGCTTTCATTAATTCCAACCACATTTAACTTATGGCCTTATGTTTGTGACTTTTTTACATTTGTGATCTTTGTTTTGTTGTCATTTAGCATTTGCACCATCACAAAATGTTGTTATAACATTTTTGCAAAGGGAAGCTTTTTGGCTATAGACATTACAATCTTCTCTAACGACAAAAAGGAAACTGATAAATCCAATAGAAAATAATATTTCCACAGCAAAAATGTCGCTGTAGATGGTTTTCACTGTTGTCATATATCTACAGCGACATTTTTACTGTGAAAATATCAAAAAAATACTATAAATTTATCAATTTCCAAAAATAATAATAATAATAATAAATAAATAAATACTCGCGTTCCACAAAGAGTCTAATTTACTAAAACATGCACACTTTTTAAGGATATAATTTTCTTTAGTTGTGCAAAGTGTACACCGCAGGAGTCGATATCCTGGGTTTGTTGCGACCATGCAAGTACTCTGATGCATGAGGCTGCTTTTTACCAGGATTCATTTCAGCCACTTGTGGTTTCTCTTGTTCAGGCTGTAAAATTATTTACACTAGTTTTGCTTATAGTCCCAAAAAAATTTAACAAATTAAAATTGATATAGATAAATAAATCAAACTAATTCAAATTTCACAGTTGTTAACAATTCAATGACGGCTTCAACAAAAGCAATCTTTAACCAACTCGTTGTAATGCACTGCAGATGGGAATGAAGAATAGTATGAGAACAAACAATAAAAATGGGAATAGAAAAACAAAAACCGACAATTACCCGAACAGGATTAAGAAAATTGCCGATAGCCAAAGCAATTCGTATCTTCCGCATTTAGAGGAGCACATGGTCATATAAAATCATTACTTTCACAAATGTTACAACCCAGAGCTGGGAGTTTTAGATGTATTACAGCATTAGTCTCATAAAATTTGCAAGGTGAAAGAGTGCCGGATATTACATTGTCCAATGGAAATTCTTGTTGAACCATATGAACGAACTCACTCTCACAGCTTCGCCCAGAATGCGAAATGCGGAGAGCCCAATTAGTTGAGTAAAGTTATGAACAAAAATGTACTTGGTTAAACTCTTCTTCAGTTTGATAAAATAGCCTGATGAATGTAGTTACGAGGCTTAGTTCTTAATGTCCTTCACAGCTAAGGCCGCTGCTCTATACCATGATGCTGCAGCCATGGCACCTGGATCCGGAATCGATGCAAGGACCTCCCCAGGGACATAAGTTGAACGACCAGCCTACAAAAGCTAGTTTATTAGTGTCTTTGTATTTAGTGAAACAGAAAATGCATGAAAGAATTCTCAAGGAAGACGAAGAATGGTATGCTACACAGATTTACAAATGCTAGAAAATCAATGCAAAAATTACAACCCGACCTATTTAAGAATTGAGAAGTTGGCATAGTATTCGTAGTGTTGGATTTTTGCCATAAAAATCCTATTTATCTATTTATTTAATGTTTATTTATTTGTGTTGGACATTGATTTATTAATAAAAGTACATCATTCATCATTCATTAAATGATCATTTAGTTTGTTTATATATATCTCCATATTATATATGTTATGGTTTTATGTGTATTAAATAAATGTTATACACATAAGATATAAATCATATGTAATATATAAATAAAGAAATAATGGTTTATAACCTAGGATAATTTGGAGATATTATCTTGTAGGTTATAGTGCTTTAACACAGATGATTTATCTTGATCATAGAAGTTGGACTTCTAGTAGTGTATTAACGGTGTGCATTAAACGGATCATGTGACAATATTTTATTTATAAAATATTTTCATATAAATACTAATTTGTAAAATTTCTTAATTTTGAAATAATAGTGGACTTAATATTGTTATATATATTAATTTGATGTTGCAATGAGTGAGATTACATCGTATTAATTAATACCTCGGAATGTTGATTAATATATTTAATTAATATTAGGAACATTATTATTGTCAAAACATCTATAAGATTTTTCATAAGATAATTTATCATTGATCATAGAATCTTGACAGAGTCTTTTAATATTTATTATTAAAAGGATTGATTTAATTGTTAAATCAATTTATGATCAAACAGAGATAAATTGTGGACTTATGAAATTAGTTTAAATGTATCGGAATTATATTAATTGATTCTGAAATATTTATGTACATTTATAGAGGAAATATTTACAGTTTATTAGTAAAGGGTTTATTTAATTAATTCCTGGACTGAAATGCATTTAGTGGAATTAATTGTATTAATATTTATTTTGAATATTATTATTGGATAATAATATCTAGATAAGTATTGGAGTCAAAAAAGGAATCTCTTAGGATCCCCTTCCTAGCCTAATATGGACCAGATTCATAAGAGATGAAAAAGATCAATGTTATTAAATATATCATTGATCAACAACAAATTTGGTACCTTTTCCATCAGAAGAAAACACAAAATTCGTATTCTCTCTTTTCAGCCTAAGAAAAACAAAGTTAGGGTTTTTCAGAAAGGGGCTTTGCGGTCCCACACTCCAGGTTCAGCATAAGATCATAGGAAGGAAGATCTTGAGGATACAAGAGACTGTACGGTATTAAAACGTGTTAATCCAACCAAGCATTAGGTAACGAATTCGTACTTTTGATACACGGTATATATATATATATTTGTTGTTTTCGTATAAAACCATAAAGATGATCCTGGTTTTATTTTATTTTTTTTTAAAACCTATTTTCGGAAAAATTTTCCTTCACATAGAACATGTTCTCATTAACTGGTGGTATTCTAAGATTGCAATTCTCACTTTTAAGGTGCACTTAGTCAAATTTACACATTCTTCGTAAAAAAAAGTTAGCTCTATGCCCTCACTTACTAAATTGAGGTGTTTCTCAAAGGTACAAAGGATCTGTTGGCGTTCATTGTGTTTGGCAAAGATTTTTCTTCTGTTATAAGATCTTCTACTATGCTCCCTCTTCTCTTCATGCGCTATATACTAACTGCATATAGGTAGATGCACATAAAGCAAAGCTACTTGATTTGAAGTCCTTTTATGAACATGGGTCCTAAATCTATTGCGTGGACAAGCTCAAGACTATCCATTGGTAGCAAGTATATCCAAAACACCTTTCATATGTTTATTATGAATACTCACATGGGGGCTAAAACAACCAATTTAGCAACCAGGATGTTTAATGGAGCAAACTGACCCTACACCACATCACCCCTAAACCTAGACCATGGCCAGACTCAAGACTATCCATTGTAATAAGTATTTCCAAATCCCTTTTAATCTATCTATTACAAGTAATCATATGCGCAAGCATTTGTATTTACATTACTTGTGAGCAGATCAACCACCACAGCAGTCAGCAGCCAGGCCATTCCACATAAGCAAATCAACCCAACAGATGCATCAACATCACCCTAGTAAGTGCCTGCGAACTCCACTTTTTCTTTTACATACACCTTTTTAAAGACCAATATCCTTATTCCCAAGTGATTGATTGTTCCTTACTTCCTTTCCGTTTATACCAAACTTAAAAGGCACATACTCAACCAAGGTATTTATGTATTTATGCCTCTAACAATGAGATGTAATTCAAAGGCATCTAAAGCTCCGAGGCTTTGGGGCTTTTAGACCGCAAACGCACTTGAGAATCTTGTTCTAGCTTATACTAAAAGCAACTTATTTAGCTCACAGATGCAGCTTATTGGTCCAAATGCAACACACCAAAAATGGTGCAATACATTTGAGCAAATAAGTTGCTCTAAAAGGGCAAAAATATACTTTACCCCATTCAAGTTGACACAATTTGTGCAATAGCCTATTAAACTAAAAAAACTGCAATTATGAAACTGAACTATTAAAAATACTACAATTATCCCATTCTGTGAAATTAATCAAATGGACATCCAAATCAAATTCTATTTTTCCTATGTTTAAAAACTGCAATTAGGAAACTGAACTATTAAAAATACTACAATTATCCCATTCTGTCAAATTAATCAAATGAACATCCAAATCAAATTCTATTTTTCCTATGTGGCCAACTGGAATAAAAAGAAGAATGACGTGGTAACAAATTGAGCAGCCAAGTCAGTTGACTCACATGACCCAACAAAAAAGTTCACATGAATGAACTTAAAAAAATAATAAAAAAAAGGGTCAGTTCTATCTTCTTCCCATCTTCATCTAAGAAAAAAATGGTAGCTCAGACTAAGTCATCTACCACCTGTGAAAATTAGTTCATTTGAGGGCTACATGATTCCAATTTGCTAATATATCCTTCAATATGGAATAAACATGCATCTTCAGCAGGAAAACTAGTGTAAGTGTTCGGGACTAGAGGAGTTCCTAACAGTGAGAATAGATAAATTAGAGCAGAAAGAGACTGAAACAAAGTTTGGGGGAGAAAGAAAGGGCAGAAATAGGGGTAGAATGAAGGTCAGGAAGAGATAAGGGAGAAGAGTTCAAAGAGACTCAGTTATTTCATATGTTCATAAAACTTAAAATGAAAATAACTCACTGCTTACATATTTATACTAAAGTTACTTACAGGAAAATAAAGCTTAACCTACACCTACTTTACTTATCCTACACTACTTGCACATGGGCACATGGGCATGTGAGGTTGTTACTTGGAGAATATTCTAGATATTAAGACCCAACAGAAAATGACTAGGGTTATGCTTGACAATTCCCTCCTCCTTTAAAATCCATGCCCTCATGGATTAAGGTTAAAATCAGGAAAAAATTGTTTTAAGTGTTCCTTCATCTTCCCAGGTTGCTTCATCCACACTGCAATTCTTCATTGAATAAGGTACTGATAAACTTCTTTGTTGTTCCTCTGTATCACCCTTTGCTCCAAGATTCTTAGAGGACTAAGTGTATAGCTGCCATCCTTAGTCATAATAGGGAGGTGAGACTGATTTCTGCCCCTCCTATATTTTTCTTGAGCTGAGATACATGAAAGGTGGGGGGTGTATTCTGGAAGTGTTTGGAAGGTCTAGTTTGTAGGCTACCTTGCCCACCTTCTCTAGTATTGTGAAAGGACCACAAAATTTTGGAGAGAGAGCTTAACATTCTTTCTAAGAGATACTGAACTTTGCTTGTAGGGTTGAAGTTTTAGAGACCTTTTCTCCAACATTAAATTCCCTCTCTGTTCTCTTGGTATTGGCTTGAGATCTCATCTTATGTTGTGCCTTCTCTAGGTTAATCTTGATAACTTCTAGCTATTCCTCCTTATCTTTTAGCAATTCTTCTATTGATGCTAAGTTGGTACTGCCTGTTGGTGGTATCAAGAGTTGGTTAGGTTCAACACCATACACCACATGGTAAGAAGAATAGTTAAGAGTTGTATGGAAAGTAGTATTGAACCACCATTCAGTTAAGGGTAACCATGTGCTCCACTGATTTGGTGCATTTCCACACATACATCTTAAGTACTACTCTAGGCATTGGTTGACTCTCTCAGTACACCCATCACTTTGGGGGTGGTAGCTTGTACTTAAATGCAAACCTAGTGCCAATTATTTTAAAAAGTGTTTGCCAGAATTCACTCAAAAAAATAGGATCCCTGTCACTAACTATAGAGGTAGGCAGTCCATGTAACTTGAATATGTGCTCGAAAAAAGAGTTGAGCTATGGACTTAGCTGCACCAATGGTATAAAGTGTGAATATCTACTCATTCGGTCAGTGATAACCCAAATGCTCTCAAATCCTCTAGAGTTTGGCCGCCCTGTGATGAAGTCCATAGAGATGTCCTTCCAAATGGTGCTTGGTATAGGTAGGGACTGAAGCAAGCCTGGTAGGTGAGTGTGTTCATGTTTAACCGCTTAAAAAGTAGAGCATTCAGTTACCCATTTAATGATATCCTTCCTTAGGTCTTTCCAATGAAAATACTGTTCAATCCTCTTAATGGTGGCTCTAGCCCCCGAGTGCCCCCCAATTCCTTTTTCATGCAATTCTTCATAGACTTGTTTTCTTAAATCGCCATGAGATCCAACCACCAACTTGCCTCTGAACTTGAGCAATCCATTTCTAAATCCAAACTAATTAGGACCCATTGGTGTCATGAGGAGTTCTGTAATGACTTGTGATACTTCTTGATCCTCCTCATAACTATCAACAAGTTGTGTCATCCAAGAGGGTTGAGCTATGCTGAGGTTATTCAAAAGAGGTTGTGCTTCTGTACTAGGACATGCTTCCAGTGTTGTGAGTTTAACACTTTGTTCCCTTGTGAATTCTAAGGTTAGGTTACCATAGTCAAATAGCACAGGTCCTAAACTTTTTAACCAGCTTACTCCCAATAGCATCCCATTTAGAAAGTGGAAGTATCCAAACTTCAGTAATGAATTCATTGTTTTGGTATTGCCATCTGAATTTAGAGCACTTGTGTGAACTGATTATTTGTTGTCCATTAGGCAAGCCCACTATTATAGGCTCCACAACTTCTACTATAATTCCCATTTGTTCAGCCTTACTGGAATCTAGGAAGCTTAATGTACTACCCCCATCTATTAAGATTTACAGTTTGTGTTGTCCTGTTGTTGCCGTTATAGTCAAGGCTTGATCCATGGCTTCCTGCTAAAGCTCATATATAGCTGCTAAGGTTGATTGGTTCAAGGGTTCCTCTTCACTAGCCTCTGGGTCTTCATCAAAGATGGGGGGAGTGTCATAATTTTTATTGGCATCCTCTTCATCACAAGTTATCATAAAGGCTCTGGGGTTGGTACATTGATGTCCTTCAACAAATTTTTTATCACAATAGTAGTATAGGATTTTATTTCTCCTTTATAGACATTGGTGTTGCATGTATTTGGTTTTGATTGTGTTTAGAGTAGGTCAACAAAGTTGGTTTATGGTTTGAATTGTTAGAGTAGGGTCTTTTCTAAGATTTCCAGTGGTTAGTGAAGTTAGGTAGTTCTTGGGTAGAGAGTTTGATGGAGGGGAATTGTTTTTGGGGTTATAAGTGTAAGGCTTAGGGTATTGGGGTTTCATGTAGTTTTGCTAAGGCTAAAAGATAAGGTGCCAGGCCTAAGAATTTTCACCATCTTTTTAGTTTCTCCATGTAATCCTCCAATGAAATTATCCACAGTATTTTTCAATGGAAGTTGTGGAATTTGACACAACATCAATCCCCTGCACCTTTCATACTCATCATAGTACTAATTCACAGTAGCAGTTTGTTTTCAGCAATTTTAAATTGCTCAAACACATTGTCCTGTCCCTCTTCGGGTGAACCTAACAGTGAAAGTCCCTTGAGAATTCTTCCCAGGAGATAGCTCCTTTACCACTGCAATAAGCCTTGTACCAGCTCTTGGGCACCCCATGTAGATGCATGGCAGCAATAGGCACCATTCTCTGCTCCTTCACCTGGTAAATGTCAAAGTATTCCTCACAATCATGTACCCAACTAGCAGCATCATCTCTCTCTTCAAAAGCTGGAAATGACAATTTCAAATGTCTCAATTCAAGATCCCTTTCATCATGCCTCCTCCTAGGTTCATATCTCCTCCTTAGGTTGGTCCTAGTGTCTGCAGTATCATAGTCACCATCACTGTTATCATCCTCTTCTTCTTGTGCTCTCATGTGATAGGGATCTCTATAGATATCTTTTCCATTTTTGTGAGCTCTACATCTACTAGGCCCATCCCTGTGTAAAGGGATAAGTCATTCCCATCATTGGAACCCTTAGACTGAAGCATCTTAGTAATTCTAACCATGAATGAATCCATTTTAACATCAATGTTCTGCAGTTTCTCACAAGTGTACTCTCTCAAACTTAGAAAGTCTTGTTGCAGCATTTGGTCGGAATTTGAATGTGAAGGTTCAGCCATGTTGGTGAATTGTTTAGAGAAAAAGAAATTGAAACTCAGAATTATTAAGTTTCAAAGTTCAATCAATGGATTGATCTAGTGTCAACACTATACCAATTGGAGTAAATGAGCTTGAGTGTTAGTTTTGGTGGTGAAAAGAACTACTCTAGAACAATTAGTGTTCGAAATTTCTGAAAATTTAAGTACACCTAGCCTAAGCTTGGATGCACCTATATAGAGTAAACAAGCTAGTGAAGAACTAGTGGCTCAAAATAAGTATATTAGTAACAACTATGGAAACTATCAGTGTAATAGAGCCACTTTTGTCACTGTTATAGCAGAAAAATGTATAAACTGGAAAGAAAAATTTAAGAATAGGACAATAAACTACTCAAATCTACTATTGCTTTTGTTTAGGGCACCTGATTAAGTAGAATTCATATCACTCTTTTCAAACAACAATCAAATGGGTCTCTTAGAAAAGGAAAAAAATAAATCCCAGTTCGGCAAGTTTTCACCCACATAACTAGAATTTAACAAAAGATTCAACCATCTGATCAGTTTGTTGATTAGAATAAAAATGCAAAAATATACTTGATACAAAAGCCCAAACAATTATAGTGGCAATATACAGATCTAAGTGGCATAATTTCAGCTTTGTAAGATTTTTTGTTGGTAAATGATGAACACTAAGATATGAGATTCAATTCCATCAAATGGTGTTTGTGTGTGAGTTTAAGGACTGGGCTACTTAGAATAGATGTAAACGAGTAGAGAAAAAGTGATTTATACTATAAACAACATGAAAATGTTGTTGAATTCCTCAGTTGCAGGTTGAACCAGAAAACAGGGGTAAACAGAGCATAATTTCCTCCTTACTGTTGTTGTGTTTTAACTACTTCAATACCAACTATTTCTGGTGGGTAATACTTGCAGATGATTACCCAAAAGAAATCAGTAACAATTAATCAGTAACAATTCTTCCAGTTGAGAACTCCAACTAGTAACCCACATAACCCAAAAATGGAGTTCGGAGTGAAGAAGAGGGTTCCAGGCTGACGAACAGCTTTGATAAACTAGGATTTAAACTCCACGTTTAAACTCAAGTGTATCAACTACACGTATCAACGCCAAGATGGATAAAATATCTCTACAGTAGGATTCCTCCACGGTATGAATAAAATAATCAATTTCAATATCAATAGCAAGTAGTTTAAATGACTTGTGGGGATTACATCACTATTTAAAGAGACTCAAAACCCTAATATTACTTGGGGAATAATAAAAGTACTAAACGACTAAAATACCCTTATTAATAATTCCTAATCACTAATTAAATGTTCTAAATCCCCACTAATAAATAAAAATATATAAATCACATCAACTATTTTTATATAAAACATAATAAAAAACTCCAAATAATAAATATAAAAAATCTCTTCTTTGTTCTTGACTTGGAGTCCCCATTTATTTGTTAGGAAACTAGATGAGTTCCTAACAGTGAGAATAGATAAATTAGAGCAGCAGAAAGAGACTTAAACAGAGTTTGGGGGAGAAAGACAGGGCATAAATAGGGTAGAATGGAGGTGAGGAAGAGATAAGGGGAGAAGAGTTCAAAGAGGACTCTCTCAGATATTTCATATAATCGTTCATAAAACTTTAAAATGAAAATAACTCACTGCTTGCATATTTATACTAAAGTTACTTGCTGGAAAATAAAGCTCAACCTATACCTAACTTTACTTATCCTACACCACTTGCACATAGGCATGTGAGGTTGTTACTTGGAGAATATTCTAGATTATCAAGACCTAAAGTTATGCTTGACTGAAAGCATCAATTGAAATTTTAAACTCTAAAGTTCCGATGTTTCTTGATGTTCCAATCATCTTCTTCCTTAGATGTTCCAATCATCTAACCCATCATCAATCCATCTTCTTCCCATAATCCCATCTTTGTTCCAGATCTGATAATTTTATAAAAATCAAAAACACAACCCTTCTTCTCTCTCTTCTTCCTCTTCACATCTCCCTCTTCTCCTTTTTTCCAAATCAGCTAGAAGCCCAAAATTGAATGAGGTAAAAGTATATTTTTTCTGATGAGAGAGAGAGGATGAAGGAAGTTTTCCAGCTCACCACCATCGCCGCACGATCTGCGTTTAGAAGAACAAAAAGAAGGAAAAAGAAGAGAAAAACAAAAAAGAAACATGAGAAAATCCCTAAAAAGCCCCCAGGAAATTAGTGACTCATTTTTATAATTTTTTTTAAGAAAAGCCACGCAGGATATTACTGTAGCCAATTTGACATATGTTTGATTAATTTGACATAATGGGATAATTACAGTGTTTTTAAAAATTCAGTATTCCTAAGTGCAATTTTTTTTAGTTCAATGGCCTACTGCACAAAATGTGCCAACTTGAGTGAGATAAAGTATATTTTTGCCGCTCTAAAAGCACAAGCTCAACCTCAATATGCTAGCCGAACACACCTACAGTGGGTATATCTGACGAATAAAATTTATATTAGTTGATAATTAATTTTCTAGTTGTATATTTACTAAATGAAAAGATAGTGATATCGAGTTCAAAAGGTCGTCCACCTAACTGGATGAAAATGGCCAATTTTCAATTTAGACAATAAAAAAAAATGCAATTCGCACTTTCAAAGTATTTCTAAATATTTTCGGAGGAGGCTTTTGCGCTTTTTATCCAAGGAAATATATTTCCATCAATATTGGTGTTAGAATCAGAATCTATTTCATCCACAATATTTGAAATCATCATGCCTTGTCCCTTAAAAATATATCAGCAACATTAGCATTTAATCCTATTGTTAAGCTCCAATCAAAATAACTTCAGCCAATGTAGCTGTTGTCTTCCATATTCTTGAAAAGGTTTAATAACAAAGAAGGGATGGAGGGAAAAATATGAAATTCTGAGCTAAAGGAGAGGCTATGAAGTAAAACACCTGAGCCTGCATGTATTTCGTGGCCTCAGCTCCAGACACTGCTGCTTCAGATGAGAGAACAAAGGCATTGACAGGATCATCACCAGCAGTCAACCTACTGATTATGAAGATCAATATATCAGTCAATAAATTTAAGGCCAAATTAATAACGAATGGCATTACACAGAATAATAAAAAATAACCTCTTTTAGAATGGACGCTGCTGGAATTAGTGCGTCTAATAATGTGCGATAACCCGCACTAGGCACCTCCATATTTACTGACTGCAGCAATGGCAGCTTCAAGCGCATCAGCCCCTGAACCAGAAGCGCCATAAGTACACAATTAGAAAGTCATATAGGTGCCAAAGTTTGAATTTAAATGCAGAGTTATTATCTCACAGCACAATGGGTTTTGCGACAGAATGACTGTTTGCCTTCAACTGAGCATATGCAGCCTTGAAGAATATATTCATATCTGTTTCAAAGATTATTACATAGATAAATAAATTAATTAAGAAAAATCAAGCAATTAAGTTTAAAAGATGGGGAATGTATATACATGATCCCACTTGTTCCTCCCATAACTCTTCTGATAGAGGATCCAATTTCATTAACTGTTTCCGCAGCGTCGTTGAGTGGATAGCTGGAAAACATAAGATAGCAAAACAGAAAATTAGTTAAAGAAAAACTAAAGAAAAGTTTTTAAAATCTATACTCATTCTTATTGTTGCTATTCTTTCTCGCTCTCTCTCTCCCACTCCCCCCCCCCCCCACTATCGTACAACAAAAACTATCTCAGACACACTAACCCTACTGTTAGAACTGGTGTTGTGTGTGTTGTACGTGAGTGTGTGCCCTGTTTTCCTCCTCCACTAGCTCAACTCTTGTATAAATTAGCGACTCTTGTAAATGTAAAAAACAACATTATTGTATAGATTTTCTACAATTGTTACATGGTATCAGAGCCTGATTCATTAATCAGAGATTTTTTTCTCCTTTTTCCTCTTTCACTCGCTGCTGCTACCTTTTTCATTTGAAAACTAGCTTGAACAAATACATACCTTGAAATTGATGTCATAATCGGACTACCCATAGCCAGGCGACCAAGGCTGGACTTTCCGGCTTCCCACCCACCACACGTCAAAAAAAAAAAACGCGCCTCCCACGCGCCGCCGACGCCACGGCGCGCCGTGCAGCGTTGAGGGACCATTCGGCGACTTTTTCCCGACGCGAGTTTCTTGCGCGCTGTTGGTCGTCCTCCCTCTCCTGCTATCCCATCCACAGTTGGTCGTTAATATGAGAGAAAGATCAGGTTTGCTCAGAATTTGGCCTCCTTTTTTGTGTTCGGTTAGCTGGTTATAAGTTAGCCTGCTTCTTGGTTTCTTGGCTGTCTTGGCTCCCTTTTAATTCACTATCTAAGGATCTGGGGTTATTATTCTTGCTAAGTGCTTCCATGCATACTGTCATTACTAAGTGCTTGCCTTAAGTCACTCTTACTAAGTTCCTTGCATACTCTATCAACGACAAAAAAAAAAAAAAAATACTTGCAAAGTTTATTTTCTTCCTGAGCTTGTTAAAATTAATCTTTGTTGCTATCTCATTAGATAATTCTTATTGCTCTTATTCAATACGTACCCCTATCATGTGCAGAATCTTGTCTCACTCATAGTGATAGTACTATTGGAAACACAATAAACGGGCAGTTTATTAGAAAGAAATCACCATCTTCACTCTACTTTGGTTCTTAGTCCCATTTATAGTTTGGATAGATAGTATATTACCTTAACTTGGTCTCAGAGCATGGCGTATGTCAATTGAAAGCAAACATGAATGCATGGCACTTTATCACTGGGTTACAAACCACCATGTCCCATAGCACAAGTGGGTTATTAGTGGCCTCAAGAAGAATGGAAGATCCGATAACTCTATTGATCAAAACAATGGGATTTTTCAACTCCATGGAACCACATATGAGGAGGTAGTTACATGGTTCTTAGAACACAGACATATGCTACTTTGGGAAGCCTATTCTCTTCAAACTTTCTCTGTGACGAGTGTTTCTGAGTGATAATGTCTAAGGCGAATATGATATCCAGTAATCGAATCCGTGTAGTTGGATCAAGGTGGAGAAAGCCCCGTGGCACTAGTTACTTTGCAGAGATTATAATGCACTCTGGCAGGAGCTCGATCATTATCGAGTTTTTTTTCAGGCTAAATGTTCCGGAAGACTGCTAGCAGCTTATCAAGAAGTTTATCAATGGGAATGTATAATGTAAGTTTTGTAGGACTATTCTTTATTGTCCTGGTTGTGTGAATATTGAATGTTGATCAGAGTTCGAGCACCTAGCTGCGTTGGTCAGACACACCTTTTCCTATCACTAAGAGAGGCTCATGCTACGAAGTCCAACAAGAGGAGAAGGTTAGGCGTCGGGTGATGATACAGGAAAATCACATTTTGTTGATCCGACATCAGCTCATTGATTGCATCAGTGTATCCTAAGTCTGGTTTTTCGAGTATCCCTTCAATTCCCTTATTGACAGAAAGGAATCCCGTGAATGTGAACTATTGTGGGGGGGCAAGGAATCATATCCAGAGAGATCGTTGTTTTAGAGCTTGCATGGGACGGTCCCTAAAGGGACGTGGTGGTCGTTCTGGTCGTGGGACGTGGAGTCCCCATGTCCCTACATGTTCTACTCCTCCACGTGTTCTGCATGAGTGTAGCCTAGTGACTACAGACACTACTCCATGCACCTGACTACAAAAGAGAGGCGCGAGACGAGTAACACGTGCTCCTGAGGAAATCTCTTCTGCCTTTCGGAACTTCTATTCCAAACCAACTTCCTCTCATTATGCCACAGGTAGACAAAGGGTATCCCTTCCTTGTGCTTTTCATGGGTTTACACCTACTTGGCCCATAGTTGGGATTATGGAGATACCGGGTGCCTCCGAGCATTTATGAACTGGGTCCTCAAAACCTTTTTACTTTCAGTATATGCCCTCCGCTCGGGAAGAAAGACATAGGTTTCCGAAGTTGCTGGATGGCTCTCTCCGGTCTTCCTAATCTCCGGGAGCGTGGGGTCCTTGTAAGATTTGGGGTACCGCGTTACATTGAACCTTATCATTCTGTTTCTTACCATCTTTCTTCCTTTACTGCAAATTTATATTAGTCGGTTCCAACGTTCTTTCTGAATCTATGCATTGTTTGCAGTAATCGTTTTTCCAAATCATAATGTATTTGTGTTCAGGACTTGGTGACGGGGACAAACAGATTGGAACAGTGTGGTATTGTAGTGCAGTTGATGGTTCTCTATTTGATTTAGATGTTCCTCTCATCTAAAATGCTACCTACTCTGGGGCTCTTCACTCTGTTTGCAGACTCCATCCTAGCCTTCTCTCCATCAATGGCATCCGTCGTGTTGGGTCATCCTTCTTTTTCAGTATTTTGGAAGTTTTTTGTTTCCGTCTTTAGTCAAGAATTGTAACATAAACTCAGTTTTTAGTTTGTGATGAACCATGGTGAAACTCGGTAAACACAAGACGTTCGACTTATTCTGCTATTAACAGTCGTCCAGTCTGATGTCTTTTACTATTATCACATACAGACGTATGGGGCCCCTCTCGGATTTGTTTCCCGTTTCTGGTATTTAGATTCGGTTTGTTAGCTTTATTGATCGTCATTTCTCGTTGTCACTTGGATTTACCTTTTGCGATTCCAAAAAATGCGTAGAGTTTTTTGATTGCTTTCAAGACTGTCATAAAATGATTCAAACTCAAATTTAACGCTAAGTCAAAATTCTCCATAGTGATAATTGGTCGCGGGAATACAATAATAATTCATCGGCTTTTGAATCTCTACCGTCTCCCAGCATTGGCATTCTATTCTTCAAAACCTCTTGTGTCAAAACCCCAGAACAAAAAAATGGAGTAGCCGAAAAAAAATAATCGACACCTACTAGAGGTTGCCCGCACTTCTTATGTTTACAATGGAAATAACCCTAAATTTTTTTTTTGGTCGCCGACGCTCCCGATCCGATATGCGGTTTTAACTGCGGCATTCCTTATCAACCGTCTTCCTTCTAGAAGCCTTGGAAGGAAACAAAATGTCCTATCTCCATTCTATCCAGGCACATAACCACTCTCTCCCCTCACCACGAGTTTTTGGAATGTGTGTGCTATGTTCATGGATATAAATCTCCCACTCGGGGTAAATTAGATCCAAAGCTCTTCGGGTGGATGTTTTTATTTGGATATTTCTCCAACCCAAAAAGGTTATAAATAATGTTATCATTCCCCCTTCTCACAAATAGTGTTTGTTTCACTCGTGATGTTACTTTTTGAGAGTTCTGAACCTTTTTATTTTTCTTCACCGTCTCCTCAGGGGGAGAATGTGTAATTGATTAAGGAGACGTTTCCTTTTGAAACTGGTATTACAAATACAAGTATTATTTATACCATCTTCTTCTACTCCTATTGTTGTTATTTTGATAAATTGCGGGGTGGGGGGTACACAGGGGGAGTTACAGTTACACAAGCCATCTTCCTCTACTCATATTGTTGTAGCTCTTTTGAATTTTTTTAAAAAATGCCTACATCAAGGAGAGTTACAGTTTATAGTCCGAGCCTGAGTTGAGGATTCTTATAGTCGAAAAAAAGGGATGAATAAGGTCACCATTGTTGCACCACTACACCAACCTTGCCTCATGAAACCGAGTCTTGGTAATACTAATGGTAGGAATCCTTGATCCTATTTTGTTCTTCTGATGATAACTGACAATTCCCTATTGTCTTTTAGGAAAAGGTTGTTTGAGTCGGATGTGGTGTGTCAGGTCTTGTACACAAACATCCTATCTCGAATTTTATTTTCATATGATAAATTATCTGCATCCTAACCATTCCATTGTGTTTCTTCTTTGTCCTCTATATCTATTCCTCAGGGGTTGGAAAGAAGAAGCCAAATTTAGCAACTGAGAAGTGGAGGAACATGTTGCTATGGAGTAGAAGAGATGAATGCACCTTGAAAAGAATGATACTTGGGTAACTAGTTACTCTTCCTTATGGGAAAAGGACCTAGTTGGTTGCAAATGGGTAGTATACAGTGAAAACAAAAGGCAGATGGGACAGTTGAAAGACTCTAAGCCAAGCTAGTTGCAAAAGGGTTACACTCAGACTCACGGTGATTGATTACCAGAAGGACTTTTGCTCCCGTGACAAAAATGATCTCTGTTCGTAACCTTAATCTCATGTTGCAGCAATCTTTGGCTGGGATATTCAACATATTGGATTGTGAAAAATGCATTTTTTCATGGGGATCTAGAAGAAGAGGTTTATACATGGAAATACCCTCTGGTTTTGCCTCATCTGTCACCAAGGGAAAGGTTTGTAGACTGCGAAAGGCTTTTATATGGATTGAAGCAAATCTCCTCGAGCCTAGTTTGGTAAATTCCACAAAGCAGTGATAATCTTGAGGTACAAACAGAGTGTCGCGCAGATCACACTCTATTTGTCAAACAAATAAATCGGGTAATACTGTCATTCTTATTGTTTATGTTGATGACATTGTAGTGACAGAGGATTCTACAAAAGAAGAGATAGTTAACCTCAAGGCAAGCCTGGCTAAAGGGAGTTTGAAATCAAAGGATCTGGGCACCTTGAAAATATCTCCTTGGTATTGTAGTTGCAAGATCTTCCAGTGGAATTTTCCTATCTCAACGAGTAGTATGTTCTTGATTCTCTTAATCAGAAACTGGCTTGCTAGGGTGTTAAAAACCTGTGTTGATTCTCCTATTTGAAGTTAATCATCATCTAGAAGGAGAACAGGACCTTACGGTTGATAGAGAAAGATATAGTCTAGTGGGGAGACTGATATACCTGTCACATACTAGACCAGTTATATCTTATGTTGTGGGTATAGTCAGCCAAAATATGACATGCTCTTCGACAAAGTCATATAGAAAACGTTTACAGAATTTTGAGGTTATCTCAAGTTTGCACCCGGTAAAGGTTTATTGTTCGCTTCGCCACATGGGTATATGAGTAGTCGAAGCTTTTTCCAACGCTGATTGGGCTTTGGCTCTTATAGAGGATCGTCAAATCTACATCAGGCTACTGTTCATTTGTTGGAAGGTAATCTTTTGTCCACTTGGTCGTAGTAAGAAACAGTCTGTGGTGGCAAGATCTAGTGCTGATGCGCTTCGAGGCTGAAATACCGAGCTATCGCCTTAGGGTATATGTGAACTAATGTGGCTTCGAACCTTGCTAGAAGATTTGGGTGTTTCAAACTAAATGGGCCTATGCAGTTGTTTGGGGATAACAAGGCAACCTTTAGTATTGCAAATGATCCGGTACAACATGATAGAAACAAAGCATCATTGAGATTTGATCGACCAATTCATCAAGAAAAAATTAGTCAGTGGTTTTAATCTACTTTAGCTTTTTGTAAAAACAGAACATCAGCTAGCTGATATTTATGGGACTAAGGGTCTTAGTGGTAAGATGTTTTCATCCCTTGTGTTTCATGTTGGGTATGCGAGATATCTATACATCCACACTTGAGGGGGAGTAATAAGAACTGGTGTGGTGCTGTGTGTCTGTATGTGAGTGTGTGTATGTGTGTTGTATGTGAGTGTGTGTGTGCTGTGTTTCCTCCCTGTTTTCCTCCTCCACTAGCTCCAACTCTTGTATAAATTATTGGACTATTGTAAATGTAAAAAACAACCGTTATTGTATAAGATTTTCTACAATTGTTACTCCTACTAATTTTGTTAAATGATGCTGCTAGTCTTGTTCCATGCATACTTAGAGGGACAGTTATTTATTAAAAACCTCGTATCGAGGGAAAGAAATCCATCTATATTATGCTTTTGTTACTTTCAAGAATATCTGTAACGTCAATGGAAATTCCAATTAATGCATTCATCATTCATTACTCTTTCCATCTTTTGAGGAACGAATTTCCCCAAAGTAAGGAGGCAAAGATCCAGTATTTGATCTCAGATTAAAAATTCAGCTAGTCTGCATATAACCCTTCATAAATGTACTTAATATGGACTGTAATTGCACCTCTAAGTTTCCTCAAATGTGCATAGGGATTTCCCAAATATTAGCCCTTGAATCATCGAGGAATTAACTCATTACTCACCCAGTATTAAAGTTCTGTGTCTGAGAACAGCTAGATAATTTCCTAATGCCAAGATGAAATAACACTAAAATAATAAGATTGGGTTGCCAACTCTGGAAAAGTTCTTTAGTCAAATTCATGAATTCAAGGGATTGATCCAGTGATATTAGAATCCAGTAAGTGGATTTAAATGTCATTAATTTACTGTGTGAGTCCACTGCAAGTGCACCATAAATCTGTTCCTGACAGCAAAATTTTTAATTTGTTTACATAATAGTGTTATTTAGAAATTAAGACCAATAGAGGCGTTAGAACTTGGAAGTTGGACATATATGCTCGACTTGATGAGACCATTCTTTTCACTGAGCGCACAAACCTTGTACTTCAAAACAATTGTTGTTTATACATTTATCAACAAAAAAAAAGATACACACACAAACATTACTCTCCCTTCTTCATATCGAGAAGATCTATAAGATTCTACAAATTTTAGAATATCATATTACTTAATCGGAAAAATAAAATACTTATTAAAAAAGTATATATATTTTAAATACTTCCTTCCAGTACTTAAAAATGACTGTTGGTAGTCCAATTTGAGATATTTTTAAACTTAAAATTGATAAGACTCGTTACAATATTACGAAATAATTAGATCTTATAATTAGTAGAACTTGTAGATAGTTTACAAAAATAATCATTGTGTTCACTAAAATCAAATGAATCGATGTCCATTTTGATGTTTGGAAAAAGTCTCAAATTGACTTGAAAAAGTCAATAATGGATCTTAGATATTTGATCGTGAGAGAAAGGGAGCTCCAATCAGTCTCATTAAAGGGGCTACCCAGCATTCCTACTTTGTGGGTTGTAGCTCGTGCATACGCCAGTTGTACAAATTGGTTATAAAAATTAAAAATAAAAATAAATAAATACAACTGTTCATACATGAGATAAAAACACAGATCAGGCTTGACTGAACTGCCACCTTCATGGGATTGCAGAACTCCCGCCAGACCCTATAATTTATATAAAGGGTAGAAGCTCTCTAGTCATGATACTCCACATCTTAGGTACTTCCTACTTTATTGTTCTCATATTTCTTGCTCAATAAACAGGGACTTAGAGAAAATATCATTTGGCAGTATGAGATCATCGGTAATGGCTTATAATTTACTCATGTAGAATATGAACATTGCAAGCTGACAATAGTAAACAGAGGTTAATATTTTAATAGATCATATATAAGGAACTTTCAAAAGAACACAAATGCCAACATAAAATTTTGTTGGTGGTAGGACTAGAAGCATTTTCATTATAACTTGATTTCACGTGTGCTAATTCTTTTATTCTTTTCCTGTGTTCTTTCTTTAATAGTAAAATTTCTATGGTGCCGATCTTCACACTGTGCTCGTTAGATTGTTGTTTCGTCCTCAGTCAGACTATACACTACACAGATACATATTCCAAAACAGCATAAGTCTCAAAACATATTTTAAAAATTGAAATGAGAGCTTACTGCGTCTTCAGATCTTCAAGAATAGCTGTCGCACCTCTTAACATCTGTAAGGCCCCAAGAAATTGATGACGGTCACAAGATACATCACAACAGCATATGCACATTTACGATGAATCAAAACAATAACAATCTAGTTTCATTGGGTGACTTACTGTTGACCCACAGTTTCCATCCACCAACTTTACATATCCCACTCGTTTAATTCTGTTCCTTGAGATTAATAACAGCAGAGGCAGCTGCTTCACTAGCCACCTCATAGAATATGGCCTTGCTTGCTTGAGCTGTAGTGGTCTACTCAATGTCTACAATGAGTATGGGAACTATAATAAAAAACAATATAATATATCAAAAAGCAAAAAGAAATAAAAGAAGAATAACTACAACAAATTTTGGAAATAATGTAGAAAATGGCCACGAAGGACAGTTACATCCATAAAACAGTAGACAACCATTAAAAAACAGTTTAAGAACTTTATAAATACATTCTAGTTTTGTCTAGTTTTTTTTTTTTTGTCATTCTTTTATTTAACTTATCTATTTTTACTCCTTGCCATCATGATTATCACCAGCTATAATGATGTAAGGCAAAAGAAAGAATCTAATTCTCCTTGTATCTTCACTGTCTTATATAAGGTCTAGAGAACTATTTGTTTTGCTATATTTGTGTAAGTCTTTCATTTGTCAAGTCTGCTTTGGGACATGTTGATTACTAGATTTGGAGAACTACGTGCCCTCCATCTATGTATTTCATCATTTCCTTTCTCAAAATTATTTTTCTAACACAGAAAAATATAGAGAGTTTGTGCCAATGAATATGTAGATATCTCTGGTTTTCCTAGAACATTCAAGGCCATAAGGGTTTCCCATCAGAATGTAGAGTAAGGCGATTAAGATTAACAAAAAAACATAGAAAGAATTTGAGATGTGTGATATGATAGTATTCTTTATTGATTGCTGTTATCCTGGACAGTGGTTTACAACTTATAACTTACAAGACCAAACACCAAAGGAAAATTAACTTTGTAAGAAAGTAAAAAAGAGACAAGGACACCATACAGATACGATACAAGGTTAATTAATGATGTTAATGCCTGAACTAAAAGCACCTTTTATACAGATCAAATCAATTCCACATACAGCAGACTATTAGATAAATAACTCTAGAATATGAAAATTTAGAGATGTCCAGATACGATTAAATCCCAAAGAAACATATTTAACAATGAACAAACCCTCATCGGTCTTTGCTCGACCTAGATGGTGGGACAGGAACAGGAATCTTGGCAGGTGGGTGATTACCTGCAAGCAATTCAAAAACTATTAACAATGATACAATTTAGTGGATAGTTAATTATTAAGAGTTAATTATAGAGTTAAATGCACTTTGCATCCCACCAAGTTTACCCCATTTTGCACATAACACCCTTCGACCCAAAATCCGCCTCTTTTTAAACACTAAACCATCACTTTTAGAGACGGATTTTGGTCGGAGGGGTGTTATGTGCCGGTTCGCTAAAATGTGCGGGATGGCAAAGTTTCACGTTTTTGAAGGTTATAGGATGCAATGTGCAAAATGAGGTTAAACTTGGGGGATGCAACAAAGGTGCATTTTAACTCTTATTTATATTGATATAATTTAGTGATAGATAATTATACTACCTCCATTCCAAATTATAAGATCGGACTTTTAAAAGTAAATTTGCGACATTTTCAAATTCAAAACTTGAAGTATGATTTATTAATAACAATAAATCTGCAAATCAGTATTATTTTTTTAAGTAGTGTATAATATTCATCATTGTATTGAATCTATGGCAACTTTAATTTTGAAAATATCTTAAGTTGACTTCAAAAAGTCAATAATGAATTCTTATATTTTAGAATATGAGGGAGTAGTGTAGTTACTTTGTGAGTACTTATCAAAAAAAAAAAAATTTTACTTTGTGATGACCTGGGGGTACTCAATTTTTTTCCAAGAAATTTGCACAATTATATACTCCCACTGTCCCAATTTAAGTGTCCTGGTTTGGCAAATAGTTTTAAGAAATTTGTAATGAAGGTTGTACCTTTTACTTACAAATCATCGTGATATACTGGTTAACAATCAATATATATGTATATAATATAAACATTTAATAATAATATTATATATATATATATATGAATGGTTAAGATAGCAAGGCCTCACTTATATAGGGACGCCTAAAAATAGAAAGGAGTCTTTGTAAATTGGATGAAAGGAGTTACCTACGAAGCTTGTGCTGTGCATACTCGGACAACAAAATAAAAAGAAAAGAAAAGAAAAGCTTGCGATGCTGGATGCCATTGCCATTTG
Source organism: Aralia elata (assembly GCA_034770075.1). Classification (NCBI taxonomy): domain Eukaryota; kingdom Viridiplantae; phylum Streptophyta; class Magnoliopsida; order Apiales; family Araliaceae; genus Aralia; species Aralia elata. Next base: position 12,141,603 of record CM068380.1, read on the forward strand.
AAATTAACAAGAAGAAACACCAAAGGATAGAGGGGGGAAGAAAACACATTTCAGTGCAATCACTAACCATCAACCCCAACAGAGCCAATGTGGAGCCTTAGTTGCAGTCATCCAAACGTTGCTCAAAATGTTTCATCTTCCTTCATAACAGATATTGAAAACTCATGCCCAAAACAGAAACTGTTTACATAGCACGTTGTTAGACAAACAAAGGGCTCATTCCAAATTTACCTTGCCATATCAAGAGAAGTCATAAATGACCCTGTGTACACCCTAATCAAATGCCAGCCCATGTTCAAGTTGCAGATCTAGGAACAGGCTTTCCAGCTCGTGATCACTCTGCTCCATAACTGGGGTACCACCCAATCTGCAATTAATTTTAGATCAAAGGTTCATATATTTTATGAGTTACAATGTTAAGCTTATTGTGAATATGACCTCTAAGGCTCTGATTTTAAGATCAACAAGTGGTAAACTAAACCACAGATAAGTAAATTAATGTCTCCAAAAACAAATATATTGTCATGCGTCACTGCCAAAAATCATGAAGACAACCCAAAGAATAAAGATAAAGAAATATTATTGCTCTTGACATAATCAATACTCCCACTCCAGAAAAAAAAGAGTCCTAAGGGCTACAAATAAAACTTTTGGCACAAATCAATACTCCCCCTGTATGGAAATGAGTCCTTACTTTTTGTGTTGCCTTTTTTTCTGAAAGTTTAGGTCTGGAAAAAAACACGGTTAGACATAAATACTTTTTGAAGATTTTTTCTATACTAAACTTTATAGGCCATAATTTAGTATTGTAAAAGATTATGCCTAGGTGTGTCCTATGCAAAAATTTAATATTCGCACCCAGGATTTTTTTTTTTTTTTGGTGGGTGTGGTGGGGGGTGGGGGTTGGTGGGGTGGCTGGGGGGCGAGATCAACAAAAAAAGTAGACAATGTGTTATCTATTTCTTTTCCCCTTTCGCTGAGAAAGGGGAAAGCTAAATAACTTTCTAGCCCAACAAAAAAAAAAGTTTTCTAAGGTTAAGGTGAAAAACTCTTTAACTACTCTTCTCCTCTAATCTTGTCATTAAGAACCATTTAATCTTCCACCAAAACATTATTTTTGGTCAATATTTTGGCAAAAAGAGAGAAACATGGGACCAGCAATGAGATTATAGGCATCTTTTCTACTAGTTCTTTCCCCATTTTTCAATTTTGGAGTTGATTCGTTCTGTGCATGCCAGAATCCTAATATTCACATATTTGGGTAAGATCTTGTAGCAGTAAAACATGGAAAGAATGTTTTAAAGAACATTTAATATTCAAGATTCAGTGCTACCAGAAAAAGGAAAAACAGTACTGAGAAAAAGATAATCATCAATAAGCCACTCATCAATCCCTGTTATAATATTCTGTATTCATTCGGCTTTTCAACATAGCAATGACCACTTACGTTTCTCCATTTTCAATGAATACATTTTCTAAGTTGTTAGAAGAGGACATACGGGTTATGTTTTGGGGGACCTACCCATTAATCATAAGCTACGACTTCTACTCCCGCGTTTTAATAGGAACCATAGTTAGTTTCCTGAAAAAGACAAGAACAGAAGTAATCCTCGCTATGAAACCACGGTAATAGATGGGAAAAAAAAAAAGCCACAATAAAATAAAGTGTGCCTTGGGAAAAAAAAATCCAAACATCTTAATGAGCATAGCAGAGCCCATTCAATCGAGTCAGAACACTATCCATCCAAGAAACAAGCACATAAGTAACTGGAGCAGTAAAACATATGACTGGCAAAAAAACACAACTACCCTGGGCAACAAGACTGGTCTTACTTAAAATGCTTTACCTCTGTAGATCAATGGAAACAGCCTGTCGAACAAACAAATGGTATTCAACGTCAGAGAAACTAAAGAATTCCTATCAGGGGTTTCTGGCCATTATTCTTTTGTGATATATCAAGTCCTACCAAAAATTTACTTGCCGACCAAAAAGTAATGATACTAACAAAACTTAATATTTGACTACATCCATTGGAAATCACCACATATGTCATGATTCCGAAAATGCGTGTACGTAAAATGTGACATCGTATGATAAATGTCACTGTTGTGGAGTTTGTTATGCTTTGATATTGTTTGACCCGATTGCGCCAAACACAAAAACATAACGAAGGATGCGAAAGAAGATAAGTCCTCTTTCAATCTAGCAAAATACTGGTTTTGCTTAAATCGCTTTACCTCCGCTATACCAGTTGAACACAGCCTCGAAGAAACAAAAATAATAATAAAAAAATTAACAAATAAAAAAATATGGTATTCAATATCAAGGAAATAAAGAAAGTCAATAATATCATTCCTCTTTTTGTGATTAAAAGCTACCAAAGATATAAAATAAATACCCACTAAATGAGTTATACAAATAAAAACTTAATATTTGACTACATCCATAGGAAATTCCATCAACTGTCCTGTTCCGAACATGGGAGTAACAATTGTTGGACACCGCAACATAAATGTCCTGTTGTGGATCCTCGTTACGACTCTGATATTGGTTGAGGGCGCATGCACAAAGCACAACCAAATAATTATAAGAGAACAAAATGAGGAATCTTCTTTACTCCACAAAGCTTTCGACCAAACTCAAGTTTATGTCACACACAACACAAAAAAAAAAAAAAACACAACACCCCCCCCCCCCCCCAGAAAAAAAAGCCGAATAGCCATTATTTCCCGAGAAATCCCAGTCTATTAAGGCTTCCAGCCAATTAAACAGGGGAAGTTGAACCAAGTCGGACTACTTACTATGGCCAAGGTCGCAAAATAGGGACTCCTCGGGCAAACTAGGCTAGGCAAAATATGAACTAGAATAAACCAAATAATGAGAACATCCTCATATATAACAAGGTTTTCGGAGAAATAGAGAATAGTTTAGTTAATAAATACTCAATACTTACAAGATTACTAAATTGGCCTATTTTAAATTACACAGAGATGGCAGATAGTAGAAGCATTCATTTCATGCACAGATAACAAGACAAAACTAAATAATAATAATAACTAAAGTAAACATGGTATCATTTTAGTTGAAACCATTATATATTTGTTCTATAATTGAACATACCGGTGATGAGTATCTGATTAACGTTAACATGAGAAACCACAACATCCACATGGGCCTGCAATGTCCAAGCTACAGCAGCACCTGGTTCCCCATGCTTGAAAAAAGCACACATACTTTATGACCATATTTTATAAAAAGTAACCCAAGAAAAGAAAATTATTTGAAGAGTAGTAATACAGAAGTTAACACCAAGGATACCATGTGCTTCCAAATTAATAAATCAAGCGGACTACATGAAGAGATACCTAATCTTAGATATTTAAACAAACCATAGCTTTGAAAATTTGACCAAGAAATAAACGTTAGACTTTTTAACAACTTGGAATATAATACAGGAGTATTGCACTTATATTATCAGAACATCAACAAATAGGCTACTTTACTTTACAACGCCGAGACCAAGCTCCATTTTTTCCTGGGTCCCAGACGGATCTGAAAGTAAACCTCTGGAACCTGGCTAGCGTGCATACAGACCAAAGCAACGCCCATGGTTCCCAACCATTTCAGATGCATGTTTTGCTTTCTGCTAGCAACATTCAAATCAAAGTTGAAAGGGACCAGCAAGCAGACTGCAGCTTCCATGCGACCTGTATTAGTACAAAAGGAAATAAAAAAATTATAGTAAGTTTACTAGTAGTAAAATACAAAATTCCATTGGACAATCCTTACATGGGTAAAATGACCCTTTAACCATTACAACAAACATAAGGATGGACCAAATATTATATAAGATTACACAATCTAACCTCAACATTTGGAAAAAGTTTCAAGGAGAGATATTATTATAAAAGACCCAATATTATAACTAATATCTATAAAAAACTTCATATATAGTTCAATGTGAAAAGTATTGATCTTGAGAGAGAGGAGGGAAAGGGAACATGAGAAATTTCCATTCATGATAGCATTTGGAAAAGTTCATCTCCCATGACATTTGTTTTGCAAGAAATATGAAGAAAAAACTGGCAAAGCTAAAAAAGGGAAATGAAAAATGTTGTAGAGAATGCTGACAGACAATGTAGGGTTTGTGCTTGTTTGAGTGCACACAAAGTGCATAAGGGAAGCTAGCCAAGAAAGATAAATAAAACCTTCATTGTAAAACCAGTATTGTCCCAGCCATAATACCTCTTCGTTCCAAGCTATAATCGACGGTAGGTGGCAAGGCACAATCATCTCCATACAATTACCATCTACAGGGCATAAATACATATTAACAACGGTTAATTTTATTTCATTTTTTCTGAATAGTAAATAAAACATTAATTTGATATCAATTTATGCATTAGAGATTATTTAATTTCCACGATGAGGATGAAGAAGGTTCATATAGAAAAGTACCTCTACTTTGTAAGCCTTCAGACTTTGCTTTGCTCAGTGGCCAAACCCAAATTTAAACGGTCCCCAGTATAGTTCTGTCCAAACCAAGATTGTGATGTTATGAAATAATTTAACCTTGGCTCAACCACTAAAAATCCCTTTTTAAGCTACTTTACTTCCTCCTCTATCACTAGAGAATACTTGATTTCATTGGGGACACGCTTATGCAATAAAGATTTTTTAACACTTAGTCTTAGCAGTTTTAAAGCATTTGTTTATTTTTTCCGCTCCCATCTGTAGAGATGCCAATTGTCATATAGACAACACAAACATGAAACAATTGAAGTTGTTTAATTAAAGAGACATTAAATAATACACGTGACAATGAAGAGGCATCCCATAGGACCAGTAACAGCTCGTATGCCCTAAAGTTGGACATTGTTAGCTAAGCAAGAAATCTAAAGAAAGAACTGAAAAAGAACCACTTGGTTAATTAATAAGAAAATCCTTTCTTGTTAGTAGGTTTTAGTGGCAGAAGGTCGTTACAGCAAGAATAGAATCAACTGGCGGAGAGGCAAAAAACATCTCCTACAAATAGATGCTGTCTGCATTCCTTCGCCTACGAATCCAGCCTGAGCAGGCTCGTGGCCACTTCCACCACCTGTTATATGACATTTCACCCATTACACCAAAGAATTAGTTAACTTGCACTTGATGAAATTATATGTAACATTCCTCTGCATGTCATCTAAGAGTCCATAAAGGGATTGATCTTCTATTACTACAACTACGAGAAAATTTCTCTGTTAC